>CM042980.1:1515500-2225897 GCA_023678885.1 Pogostemon cablin | reverse complement strand
TTGTTATTGTATTTAGTTCACTTCAAGAATTTCGTTTGGGTTAGGTTGTAGTAAAGAGTAGTTTGAATAGATGAAGTTAAGGATTGTAGGTTTTTGGATGTTGATAACCAATAATGTGGAGTTAAAGATGTCAAAATTATAAAGTAAGTATTGTTAGTTTGTTACAAATTTGGTTTTTGTTTCTCTTGGTTTGAAGACTTAGTGATAGTTTATACTTGATGGTATTGTTCCTGCTTTGTTCGCCATAACTTTGTGTTTGCTGCAGAAAGTCGGTAGGCGATTAATATTTGGAAAGGGAATGCAAGTGGTGGAAAATGAGACTGATATACGAAAAAAGAAGATACAGAAGTTTAAGGAGTCAGCATGGAAATGTGTATATTTTCTTTCTGCTGAGATTTTGGCTCTTTTGGTGACGCACAGCGAGCCTTGGTTCACAAAGACTAAATACTTTTGGACTGGGCCTGGAAACAACTCCTGGCGTGACCTAAAATATAAGTAAGGTTCCTTTCTTACCTTCTGATGGGGTAAGCTGATTCATCTTCACTGCATTGTTTAATGAGTTTTCTATGATTGAATCTTTGAACTGTATATGGTTGCATTACCCTCTTTACAGGCCTTATTTTTATTAGATAACTCACTGCCTTGGCTGACAGTTGAACAAATTTTAATATACGCCAGCTGGTTCGTTGAATGTATTCTGTTTGACAGGTTGAAATTGAAGGGCCTTTATATGTATACAGGCGGATTCTATATTTACTCTATATTTGCCCTGATATTTTGGGAAACAAGGCGCTCTGATTTCGGTGTTTCTATGGGTCACCATGTTGTATCTTCCACTCTCATCATTTTATCCTACATATTATGGTATGTGCTGTTCTGTTGTTGAAGATCCTTAATACATGATCTGATTGATCTTATTTTTTGTATGTATTCTTGAAATGGGTTCTAAAATTAGGCAGTAGATTAGGACTTCTCTTGAATGTATAGCATCTCAAAGGCTGTTGAGAAAATTTTCGATTTGTTAATTTTCTCATCGCTGCAGGTTTGGACGAGTTGGTTCAGTTGTTTTGGCTCTTCATGATGCCACTGATGTATTTATTGAAGTAG
Organism: Pogostemon cablin; assembly: GCA_023678885.1. NCBI lineage: Eukaryota > Viridiplantae > Streptophyta > Magnoliopsida > Lamiales > Lamiaceae > Pogostemon > Pogostemon cablin. The sequence goes on along the minus strand of CM042980.1, from coordinate 2,224,790 downwards.
GGAAGATGTCGAAATATAGTGGAGCTGAAGCAATTGCTAGCTGTTCGTTTGCTCTTTTTGTCCTTCTCTGGGTTCTGCTTCGTCTTATTTACTACCCATTCTGGATTCTCTGGAGCACAAGGTGTGTTTTACTCTTGCTTCTTTTGCCAGATCTGTTTTATGAAACCATTAAGGCTTCATGTTTCTGAGTCCACGCGCATGGTTGTTCTCTATTATACGTCTCATCTACAGTTCATTCTTATTGTTGGTGATATTGTGGCAGTTATGAAATCATCCAGTACTTAGATAAGGAGAAACACAGAGTGGATGGCCCCATCTATTACTATGTTTTCAACTCGCTTCTTTTCTCGTTGCTTGTTCTTCACATCTACTGGTGGGTTTTGATGTTCCGGATGCTGGTCGACCAAATCAAAGCCGGTGGTAAAGTCAGTGAAGACATTCGATCTGGTAAGTCCAAACTATAACTACGAACCACCAAAACCAACCGGCTGAGTCGTCTTACTACAATCATGTCCATTTTTATACTGCAGATTCTGAAGATGAAGATTCACATGAAGATTGATCATGAGGAAGTATGCATTTTGATAGCTTCATTCATATCTGAGGTATGTAGTAGTTCTTTTCAAGAAAGCTAGATCATCTGTTCATCTCAACTCAACTGATTCATTCTTTTTGGTTTCAGTGGGATTCGCACGCATCGACCCTCAAGAGAGTACGAACGCATATTCGTGACAAGAAAGTAGTTTGTCGTGCTACTAATACTTGTACTTGCTCGTCTATGGAAAAGCTCGTCGCAAAGATCTAAAATTAGAGTGGAAGTGAGGATTTGGGTATATTACATTAGTCTTGCACAGATGAATCATAACGTTGGGATAGAGATTGTTAATCATTTGCTTCACCATGATTTGAATGTTGTAATTTGTCATCTTGTTTAGGAATGTTGATCAAATAGTGGAGAGGATGTATTATAAATTAATGGTTTGGCATGAATTTTTTTTTTTCTTCAGGAAAATAACTTTCATTCCAAGGTATGAGAAGTAATCAAGATTACAGAATAAAATACAGACAAAAAGTCAAATCTAATACTACAACAACCTAAACTATTACTCCCTCTGTTCGGTTTCAATGTTTGCATTTCTATTTTGCGCGTCTCATTTCAATGTTTACGTTTTCCTTTTTGGAATATGGGACCTACTTAAAATAATTAATATAACATCCAACACTAATAAACCTATCCACTTTACATTAAATATTATATTTTTTCACCAACTATCTATTAAAATATTATACTTCTTAATCAATGTGCAAAAATCAAACATAAACATTGAAACGGGACGGGGGAGTACTGTCTTTCAACAAACTCAAAATCAATCAGAGTTACACAACAAAATTATTATTGTCTTTCAACAAATTCAAAATTAATCAGAGTTACACAAGAAAATTAAGAGGGTAAATTGACCAATCTTTGTAACTTGATTCGTGACTGACCTTCTTTAACTTCCACCTAAACTATTACTGTCTTTCAACAAACTCAAAATCAATCAGAGTTACACAAGAAAATTATTACTGTCTTTCAACAAACTCAAAATTAATCAGAGTTACACAAAAAAATTAAGAGGGTAAACTGACCAATCTTCGTAACTTGATTCGTGACTGACCTTTTTTAACTTCCAAGCGTACTAAGACCATAATTGAGCTTTTACTTCATGTATTACATGTCATGCTTCCCACTTACCATCATTGAACACTAAATCATTTATATTTTTCCAAATAAGCCACACAACACACATCCACAACTCAGCCATAAAATTTTTCTCAATTTTCTTCCATGCGAGATTACTAAAATGCATAAAGTGTACCTTTGGATAATTTGATAGTGGTGTTTGAAAATCTGTCCATTTCAGGCTCTCTTGCCAGATTATTGAGACCTTGTTGCATTCGAAAAATATATGATGAACTTCTTCAGGAACAGCTTTGCAGAGTGGACACACATTCTGAACTCTCATGGGTAAACATCCTCTTCTTTGAAGCTCCACCGTGGTTGGTATTCTTCTTTTCAAGATTCTCCATGCATTGATTTTGATAATCATAATTTTATCAACGGTCTATTAAATATAAAGTTTTTATTTTTTTGGAATGATACTCCATATTTTTATCAATGCAGTATTTCACTGTTTTGTTTTTTTTGTATATCAATGGAAAAAATCCAACTTTGGGAGGTATTTTTATTTTTAATTAATTGGCCTACATGTCAATCCTTTATAATAATGAATAAATTAAAATTTGTTTATTAGTACCCTGCAAAATATAAATTCATTGACATATTAATTTTTTGAATTATAAATCAGTAAAGTAAATTGGAAGTGACTCAAAATCTCAAATGAGACCTCTGTTATTTATTTATTTATAGAAGAAACAAAAATTCCAAATGCCTAAAGAAATAGCCAAATAGGTTCCACTTTTACTTTTATTTTAATTTTAATTTTAATTTTTAAGAAATTGCTTTCTTGCCCCAAAAGCTTTATTATTCTTTGATTACTTATTTATTTTCAATTTGGAGATCTGCTTTCTCTCATGATCCCGACGCCGACGCTCTCCGCCGTGAGTAGCCATTGACGCCGCCGCTTCTTGAGCGAGGTTTGGACAGCACCTTCTCTCCTTATTTTCGTTCATTGAACTTATATTCGTCCTCAAGAAATTTAAATTTATATACTTCATTCCGTTCATTATTCCGCTGTTTTTAATTATTAGGTTTTATTAGTAAATATTCTATCTGTGCTGTATTATATACTTGTTCACTTTTGACGAATTAGTGTGTTCTAAATTGTTGGTTTTTTTTCATGTTAGTTTTGCCCTCCATTACTGTTTCTTAAGTTATTTTGATTTTTGAAAAAAACAGTGCCCTTGTTCTTGGCTTGAATTGCTGATTCTGTTTAGTTTCCATTTATTTAAAATTGTTTATGTTGTTCTTATTGAGGCTTGTGACTGGGGGTGTGCAGATGATAACGGAACTATCATCTTTATAAAAGAAGTTCTGGTTTGGTTGGTAGTAGGGTTATACATGAGCTTATTATTAACTCTTTTCTCTCATTGCCAACATAGTAAATGGGTTTAATATGCGAAAATTTTTTAGTATTAAGTTACATTATATATTTTTTATTGTGAAATTTAATAGTACTTGGCAGAATTTAGGCTGCAGTTTTGGGGGGGCTTATGACTGATGTTTGGTCGGGTGACCATGCAGCTGCTAATTTCTTCTTGTTGAGATTATTGATTATCCCCTCAATTGATTTCGTAATTAATGTGCCTCTGGAGTACTTGGCAGAATATAGGCTGCAGTTTTTTTGGGGGGGGGGGGGGGGGGGGGGGGGCTTATGACTGATGTTTGGTCGAGTGACCGCCTATTGTGCAGCTGCTAGTTTCTTGCTGTTGAGATTATTGATTATCCCCTCAATTGATTTTGTAATGAATGTGCCTCTGGAGACTATGGAGGATAACTGTGTATAAAATGCTGGACTCTCTTATCTCTCTTAAAATGTTCTTCGCACTTGATTTCTATAGAAATCTTGTTGATAAAACACTACAACAGAGCTACATATTTTATTACTTCTTGAATATTAATTTTGAATTGTTTTTGTGCACTTCACTGAAAGCAATAATTTAGGCAGTTTGCAAAATTTTACTTGCTGTTGGTAAGAACACAGGTTATGTAAGCTGATATTTAGCAATTGGTTGATATGCTAATACTTGCATGGCCTTATATAATGATGTCTTGTTACGTGAAATCTCAGGTTGTAGATTTGGATAAAAGAGATGAATGACGTGATAACAGACATTCCTCCCCCCTCAAGGTTTCTTTTGGAAGATTTGAACAACTTCACTCCTCCACCACCATCTCTTCCATCTCCATTCCTGGTGTTCTCATGCGCCGATTCAAAGAAAACCTTCAGCCCTTCACTTCTTCTTATTGCCATTTCTTCCCCATCTTTGCACTTTTTACACCACTTGTCCTCTAAAACTCTTATTGGATCTCTTGTTCTTCCTGAGATCCCTTTTACTGGAAACTCCAGTGAACCTTCACTCAGAGACAAATCGTGCAACATATATGCTCTCAATGAAGCTGACAAAACAATTATGATCGTCTTGGTTCAGTACTCTGTCACTCCGGAGAGAACTAATGCAGTGGCAAGGTTGCTGATTGGTGAAAAAATCATACCTCAGAGAGTTTTGATTTTAGATTCCATTCAAAGCTGTAACTTTCGTGGTAAGCTTTCTCCAGATGAGGCAATCGCCTTCAAGCTGGAGACATCATCAGAAAGGAAAAATTCAGATGCTAAAGGTTTATCACTACTGAAAGCGTTGGATTACTATCCATCAGGAAGTATGGTAGATGGCTTGGCTGCTGCTCTATTGAATCGATGCGAATTGAAGAGGATCAAGGGGAGTTTGTGCGTTTCATGGCCTTCTCTTGGTGTTCCAGTGATGGCTTTGCTGAAGTCTCTGTTGGTCAAGGATGTGTTAGCCGGCATAAACTTCGCAATAGAAGGGGATTATGAGGATGAGTATTTGAGGTTGAGCCGTAGCAAAGATCGTTTTGATTCTGATTTGTATACGTGATCAATGAGTTCACAGTTCCTGTCTCCTCAAGTTGCACCGACGCTGTCTTTGCTCCTATTTCTCATGTACTTACGTTTATTTTCTCGTACCATATTTTGTTTTGCAGATCTTTCCTTTGATGTTAGAGCAAAAGGTCACCTTCTGAATCAAATTTGATGTTGTTAAGATACGTTATTATATGAGAATAGTAGCTTTAATTAAAATTTCACAGATGAATCTGCAAAATCATTTCATGTTACTTGGGTGGTTTTGTTTGTGTAAGAATCAAGTTTCTTGCTGTCGAGATATTAGATAAGCAGCACCTGTGTCTGTAGAAATATGAATGACAAAAACTGATGGCTTCTGATTTTTCACATCTTAAATAATTATAATCGATTATAAAAAATAAAATCAAGAAAGCCCTCTTTCCCAAGAATATGTTGCACAATTCAAATGTCTTTTACTTGGTGTTAGCTTTAATCAAGAATACCCAACAGACAAACTCTTTATTGTTATAAAGCAGTTAGGAAAATTGTGGACATCCTTGTCAATTTTCTGCCACGGACAACGTAGAACAAGACAAGCAAGCTTTTCTATTATGTAGTGTGGAGAAGTTGAAATGGTAAAACAACCAGCTCTGGTTGCTTGTACAAGTGCAACCATTGCAATGTAGGACTGTTGTTGAATCATCGAACTTCTGATAGCTTATTTGGCTCGTTAGACGATGAGTGTAACCTGTTTTAGTTTATTGATTTTATCCATAGCTCGTGACCTAATCGTGTCAAGCTTGTAATAGCTCATGAGATCAGGTTCGTCTTGTTTATAGGCTTCTGAGGTACGGTAGCTTTTTCTCTCTTTGATTTATTTGGTACTTTAGGTTTATGAGATCCCACCAACCAAGCTAATTAGTAGTTGTATCCTCTGTTGACTATTATTTTCCCAATTTTATACTCAAAATTACCTTATGTTAGAAACTATGTGCAAGATCTCTACCATAAAACCTATAGATGCAGCTCTTTTTCACAATCTCTCCTACTGAATCTGTACTAGAATATACACATCTAGCAAGAAAATGGCCTCTCCCTTCTACTCAAAATGGCTTACATTGTTGTCTCTTTGCATAGCCTATTCCACTTCGCATGCAAGAGATCCACCTCTAACTTTAGACTACTATAAGTCCACCTGCCCGACAGTGCTTGATATCGTTAGGAAAGAAATGGAATGCGCGGTGCTTTCTGATCCGCGCAATGCAGCCTTGATTTTACGACTGCATTTCCACGACTGCTTTGTTCAGGTAATTTTCTTGATAAATTGTTGTTCGTAAAATGTTGAGCTTTTTGATAACAATGGATATATATGCAGGGTTGCGATGGGTCGGTTTTGCTAGACGATACGATCACACTTCAAGGAGAGAAGAAGGCACCTAACAACATACATGCCCTCAAGGGATTCAGAATCATTGACAGGATCAAGAACAGGCTTGAATCCGAGTGCCCCGGAATAGTTTCTTGTGCTGATATTCTCACTATTGCTGCTAGAGATGCAGTTATCCTGGTACTTAAACCCAACAACATTCAAACAGTCTGATTATTATTAATCTGTTCATTAAAATTCCTTTGATTTGGACAGGTAGGTGGACCTTACTGGGATGTTCCTCTGGGTCGGAAGGACTCGAAGACCGCAGGTTATGAACTCACTGATGCTAACCTCCCCACAGCTGATGATACCCTTCTCTCTATTATTTCCAAGTTTATCTATCAAGGCCTGTCTGTAACTGACATGGTGGCTCTATCTGGTAAGCATCTTCGACTACATCTCCATGAGTTGTTGAAACTTTTTAGACCATATAAATGAATTGGACGTTAGTAAGAACACATAATGTGATGCAGCAGAATATACTTGTACCTAGTTGAGTAGAGAGTGTGAAGTATTCGATTTTTAAGGTCAAACACTATGTTGGTTGCAGGGGCTCATACAATCGGGATGGCTCGTTGTGTGAACTTCAGGAACAGAATATACGGTGATTACGCGATGACTTCAGGCGTGAATAATCCAATATCACAGCAGTACTTGAGCAAGTTGAAATCAGTTTGTGCACCTCTCAAAGGATCTTCGGACAACAATGAATCAGCAATGGACTACGTCACGCCAAACTTGTTCGACAACTCTTATTACCAAATGCTTCTGCGTGGAGAGGGGTTGATCATTTCAGACCAGGAACTGTACTCCAGCGTTCTAGCCGTGCAGACGAAGAAGCTGGTCGCGAAATACGCCGAAAATGCTATCGCTTTCTTCGAGCAATTCGCTGAATCCATGGTGAAAATGGGAAACATCACGAATGCTGATACTTATGTGAATGGTGAAGTTAGGAAATCATGCAGGTTTGTGAATACATGAATCGTGATTTGTTTGATTTCTTGGAATTTAAGGATGAATACTTATTACATTGATTTTTGTACTTCATCACAAGGATGGATTAATGTTTGTCCGATATTACACACTACTTTTACCTTATTTTTGCCTAACTCACCAACTTATTGTATTCAAGTCTGAATACCTATTATTTGATCAACTTTTCAGAAGTTTTATCGTATATTTTTGGCTTCTTTTATTAAATTGACAAATTAATATCCATCAATTAATTCAATGAGACGGTATGTTGCGAGACATACTGATCTGTAAGATATGTTTATTAATACAAAGTATGTTTCACGTGTTAATTATAATTAATTTAATATATTTTTTCATTTATATGATTTGATTCAATTATTTTAAAATATAAAATATAAAAATTTACATTAAAAGATAAAATTTTAATATATTTAATATTTATGTATTTACATCATCTTTAAATAATAATTATATATACTCATTTATAAAATGATCAAATTTAAAGTCTAATTAATTAATATAAATATTAGAGAATATATATATATATATATATTTACTAATATCTACATCAAAAGAACATAAAAAATAAATATTTCATAATATTTAATCGATTCCTCATACATAAATAATTTGACATTATATTCAACTTTTATTTATAAGCAACTCATGTAATTTATATAAATTATATAATTGAATATTCTTGATAGTTTTTCTTTGCTAATAGTTTTTTAAAGTTGTTTAACTTACATGAAATTATAAGTTGAATATTCTTTGATGGCAAAAACTTGTGTGCACCGGACGCACGGACCACACTCTCTGTGCGCTTTTAGAATTTTGTATTAAATTGTATACCTTTTAGTATAAAGATGTGTACCCTTTATTTTCTAAAAAAATATTAATAAAAAGTATATACCATTTACAACAAAATAGTATACCCTTATTAATTAAAGTGTATATCTTTTAAAACAAAACAATATACTCTTACTCATAATACTAAATTCTAAAAGTGTTCGGTGTGCCCCTAGGTACAAAAGTCTCACTCTTCTTTTATAGTCAACTCATCTTCTTTGACAGTCAACTCACCACCTGCATTCTCATATGTTGATGTCCATGGGAAAATGCGCGACGTTTCAATGGAAGAAAAAAAATCTTGATATGATAATTTCAACATTTGAAAAAAAAAATTCTTTACGTATTTTAACAAATATATTATATTTTAATATCAAATATATTATATTTTAATATGTTCATTCATTTGTTTTACAATCAGATGTGAATTAATTCGACCAATATTTGAAATTTTGGAGTCGGAAGAATTGTGTACAATGTAGAAAAAGACTACACTTTCACTATTAAACTAGATCCATATAACCGTCTCACATGGTCAAACTTGTGCCTAAGTTCATTTATCCTATTTTATTCCGGTAAAATAACTTTGGTATATTATCATTTTATGCCAGGTAAAATAACTTAGGTATGTTATCATTTATTTATAAATTAAAAAAATCATAATCTCTCAAAAGTATCACTTGTAAACACATGGATAAAATTGTGAGTTTAACTACGGTGTACACCGGTGCACTTAGATAATCTCGATCATTAAATAGAATTTTATTTAATCTCCATCATTCAATAAAATTAAATAATTAAATATAAATTTATTAACTTCCCACTACCCATCAATTTTACCCTATAATTATGCGGGTGCATCGATGCACCTAAGAATAACCCTAAAATTGTAACGGAGGGGTGAAATAAGTTAATTTACGTGTATGTAATGTAAATGAAACAAAGTGCAAAGGGGTAGTAGGGAAGAACTGGGTATAATATTTATTTATTTTTTGAAAACTGAAATGGGTATAATATTTAATTTTGATTCATGTGACTTGTCATTTGTGAAATAAAATTTGTGACTTGTCATTTGTGAAATAAAATTAGAAATACTACTAAACTTGTCTTCACCGAAACACGCAAAGCTTTCATGCCCATCTTTCCGACGGTCGGCGCGGTGTGACTGCAAGAATCAATTGCCCCCGAACCAATTTGGTCTGATCACTCTAGTTTCTTTATATGGTACATTTTGATTATCTTTTTTTCTTTTTTTAATACCTGATTTTGTCTTCGTTTCAAGATCTTACTTTTACTGTTTCTTCTCTGTTGAATCTTTCGTGTAGTTTTGTTCAAAATAGCGTAATGGGATTTCCTTTGAGTGATTCATCGTGTTTGTCAATAGTTTATTTATTTATTATTGTAATAATTGAGGTGAAGTAGCAGTGCCTAATCCTATTGGGTTGGTGAGGAAGTTGAGAAATTAGATCATTAATTTCTTGTCTTTTTGGGTTAATAGTGCGAATCAAACTGTCTGCATAAGGTTTCAAATTCCTTCAATCTTGATCATTACAGGGGATGAAATGAATACTGGTTTGTTTGCTCATAAAGTTGGTTTTTTTTGGTTTGCAAATATTTTGGGACTATCTTCTATTCCTTTTCTTTTTCCTTTGAATATTTAATATAATTTATTGATGAATTAGGGAAGATGTTTTATTGGTTTTATATAGTTCTTGTATCTTTCTGCTAGATTTAGGATTATCATGTTCAAATCAGTTGTTTATGGTATCTGTACATGTATTAATGCTGGTGTGTCTACTGCTTGATAGGGTTGTTCTCACTTGTGGTTGTAATGGATAAGGATTGTGAGTTTGATTTGATAAGTGAACTTCCTCAAAGCATAATAGAAACCATTCTCACAAGGCTCCCAATAAGGGATGCTGTAAGAACAAGCACCTTATCGACCCGGTGGAGGTATAAATGGGCTTCCATGACTCATCTCGTGTTTGATGACCGAAGCACGACACAGTTCACTGATAGAACCGTCGTTCAGGATGCCATTTTGAATTTTATTACCAAGTTTTTGTTTCTTCATGATGGTCCTATTCACAAGTTCTCCCTATCTAGCTCGTATCTGCAGAGTTGTCCTGATATCGATCAGTGGCTTCTCTTTGTTTCGCGAAAAGAAGTCAAAGAGCTGGTTATTGAATTAGGAGAAGGTGAGTGGTTTAGGGCGCCCTCATGTGTTTTTTCTTGCAACAATCTGGTTCGTTTAGATCTTGTTCGATGTGAATTGGTCCCTCCTCCTAAGTTTAAAGGCTTCTTGTGGCTGAAGTACCTTAATCTTCAGCAAGTTTTGCTTCCTCCAGATGATATAGAATGTCTCATTTCTAGTTGCCCTCTTCTCGAGAGTCTAACGTTGTCGTATTTTGATAGCTTAGAACTGACTATTAGAGCTCCAAACCTTAAATACTTGATTTTAGAAGGTGAATTTAAGGATTTATGCCTTGCCAACACTCCACTTTTGGTTGCTATATCTGTTGCTATGTACATGATTGACGACATAGCCGAGCACTTCGAGCAAAGCTCGAGCTGCAATTATGACAAGTTTCTTGGTGGTGTTCCAAAGCTTGAGAGACTCGTTGGGCATATATACTTCACAAAGGTGAGCTCTGTTACTCTCATTACTCTAGTTTAAACTTATAGCAATCGCCTCACTAATCCTTTTCGGTTTCAGTATCTGAGCATAGGTGCTTCCCTCGTACGCACTCCAATCGTATATCACCATTTAAAGTTTATCGAGTTATATCAAGTTAGCTTTGATGACATTCAAGAAGTTCTGGTTGTCCTTCAGCTGATCCTGAAATCTCCTAATTTGAAAGAGCTCCAAATCTCAGTAAGTTGGCCAAAAACATTTCAAAACTATTCTCTAGTTTTAAGCTCTATAATAACAGCATCTAATCTTTATAGGTCTCCTCAAACACGCCTGCTGCAGTTCGAGCTCCTGAATCACACGTCTGGGGTGATATTTTCTCGGATGATTGCATGCTTCATGAGCTGAAAACTGTGAAGTTGGTTGATGTGTCCGGTGTGCCCTATGAAATGAAATTTATTGAGTATCTTCTCGAGCATTCGCCTAGCCTCGAAGAGATAACGATTAAGCCTAGTATGTATGACACAGAAGGAAGATTGAATATGCTTATAGATCTGGTGAGCTTCCGAAGGGCTTCTCCACAAGCATCGATTGTGTTTATCCATGAACCAATATAATGTATACTGTTTGTATGAACTGTTATCCTTATATTTTCAAGTTCTTATCAAACTTTTTATTTTTAGGCTTTTTGTTACTTGCAGAATGATGTATTTTTCACCATTGATTCAATAAAAAGGCTGAGATCAACATTACTTCTTACTTATATACTCCCTCCATCCGCCCGCAAGGGTGCCATTTGTGTTTTTGCACGTGAATATTATTACTATTATTTAACATGTAGTGGGTAGTTGTATTATTGGAGTGTGTGAGTCCTATATTTTAGTTGTTTTAGTGATGTATGTGGGTTCCATATGTTTGAAAAAAGAAATGAGACACTTTGGGACAGACACCTTAAACGGCAAAATGAAACTCTTGCTGGCGGACGGAGTATTTTGTTGATGATGTGAAACATACAGAACTGAACTATTGGACAACTTCATTGTGATTCATCTGAACTAGGTTCTTACAGTAGTAAGGCAAATTAAGAAACACCACACCTCAATATCAACAACATTATTGTTACAATCTACAAACTAGAATTTGAACTAGCCATCCAGATCAAAAAGTCATTTTACTGTACACATTTTCACAGAACTCTCATACTTTGCCTGTGAATACATGCTGTTCTTTCTCTTTCAATTGCAGGTGTATGATGATCACCTAGGACCTGAGAGTTCCATAGCCTGAACGAGCAATGAAGAGTCGTCTGTAAGATCCGAGTATCTCTCAGAAGACGAAAACTCGTTGGCCCTGCACCTGTTCGTCTCGGCCCTTTGCGAAGCTTCCCACCTCTCCGCCAACCCGTCACCTTCAAGCATCCGGACCACTTCAGACATCTTTGGCCTATGGATGGGAAGGTACTGTGTGCACAACAGAGCTACCTGCACCATCTCCTCCATCTCGATTCGATCGTAATGATTCTTGAGATCCTTGTCAACAAGCATGTCAAGTTTCTTTTCTAAATGAATTTTCCTCACCTGAAAACCATGATCTTAGCTCTGTTAGAAAAAAAGGCATGCAATAGTGTATAATGTGTGAAACCAGGGATTATATTATAGTACAGTTTGTCTGTCTCACCCAATCAAGCATGGCTCCTTTCTGGTTTGCTGCTTTGCCAAATTCTAGAGCTCTTTGGCCAGTAATGAGCTCAAGCAGAAGGATTCCAAACCCGAAAACATCTGTTTTCTCCGAGGATTGGCCTGTGGACAAGTACTCGGGTGCTATGTGTCCCACGGTGCCACGAACAGCTGTTGTAACGTGTGTATCCCGGTGATCAAGCAGTTTTGCTAGTCCGAAATCTCCCACCACCACCTCACAGTAATCATCGAGCAGTATGTTTGCTGCCTTCACATCCCGGTGAATGATTTTCGGATCACACTGCTCGTGTAGGTACAGCAAACCCCTTGCTGCTCCCAATGCTATCCTCTTCCTCGTACTCCAATCCAGAGGTGGTTTGCCTACAACATGGTTGATTATAGGTCATTCTTGGATTGATCTGATAAACATGAAGAAGACGAGACTACCTTTGAGGCGCGAAGCAACACTCCCATTAGACATATAAGGATAGACGAGAAGCCTCTCAGCTGGTGTTATGCAGAATCCATACAGTCGAAGGAGGTGCCTATGGACAGCAAGGCTAATCATTTCAACTTCTGTCTGGAACTGAATCTCTCCTCCGATGTTATTACCATCTTTGAGCCTCTTCACTGCGACGACCGTTCCATCATGAAGACGGCCTTTGTAGACATTCCCAAATCCACCTTTGCCAAGAATGTTTTTGCTGCTAAAATTGTTGGTTGCTGATTGAAGTTCTTTGAATTGGAACCTTCTCAAGTTTCCTAGGCACACTTCTTCACGATGTTGGTCTGAAATTCAAGAAACCAACATGGTCCATTAGATGAAAACAATCATGGTTGCTTCTTCTATCCACATTGTTAGATATTTAGTTTCTAGTTATACCATTAACATCAAAAAATATCTGCTTGTTGTGTTTATGTCTCCACCACAGGAGCAACCCGAATCCAAGAATCAGTAAACAGATGCATCCGAGGCTCGAGCCGAGTGCTAGCACGACTTTGTGACTAGTCGGCCTGTTCGATGACTGCGGATCTTCTATACAAGAACGGAAGAGAAGACGAACAATACATGGTACGTTTCGTTATTCGATCAATTGGTGCAGATTGGATTTACTATATTGAAGCATACATTAGATTCTTACTTATTGAATTACTTTGAGAGATTGAAAGAGGCATTGGTACAGTTCCATTGCACTCTGGCTCATTTCCAGTTGCACATATCATAGGATTTCCAAAAACACTGTCATAGTTATAAATTATGAACATTGATCAAGAAACAGAACAAAAAATTAATCCTACAGTATAAAACTCCAAGAAAACTTACTTGAATGTTTTTGCCATAATCTTTGGCACTGGCCCACTTAAATTATTGAATGACAGGTCCCTGGGACACAACATAAAACAGTAGAAATCTCACATCATATTAAACAACTCAAATCCTGCTGTAAGATTTCATGCAAAATAAGGTAAAAGAAATTTACAGAAATGTCAGCTGAGTCATGTTGCCCAGAGCCATGGGAATAGCTCCTGTAAGACTATTATTGTTCAACCTCCTGTTTTAAAAAAAAAAAAAAAAAAAAAAAATCATATAAACCAATAACTAAAAAACAAAAATTTTATTTTGAAAATCCCAAATTATTGCTTGCTTCTGACACAAGTAGAAAGAGGTTCTTACACATACTGAAGAGTTGTGAGTTGAAATAGAGAAGATGGTATTTCTCCTGTTAGATTGTTATTAGAAAGATCAAGTGCTTGCAGTTTTTGAAGCCTTCCTAGTTCAGCAGGTATTGGTCCTGATATGTTATTATCCTGTAAGAGCCTGCAGAGTTAAAACACTATGAATCATTAACTAAATCAAATTATCCATTACTACCACAATTGTTGATATCAACCCTTAGCTTGATTTTCTTACAGAGTTGTGAGATGTGTTAAGTTCCCAATACTCCGTGATATAGTTCCAGATAAACCCAGGCTTGGGATGGCTCTGCAAGATCACCTTCTATTTCAGTATATGAAGAAGAATTTTCAGTTTCTGTTTATAGTAAGTGTGATTCTCTTACAGTGAGATGACATAGTAGTCTCTAGAACAACCAACCATAGGCCACTGACATGGATCCACAAATGTTTCTTCCCAGTTTAGAACACCATGTGGATCATTCAAGAACTTCTTTATGTCCATCAAAGCTTGCACTGGAAAGAAAGTTCTTGGACATGTAATCTTAATCTTAAAAGAATCAAAAAATTTTATGATGTTGGTTTATGTTAACTTTACTGACCTTCATAGTTGATGCCATTAGATGTAAGAAAAGCAGCTGTGTAAGAGCAGAAGGTGAACAGTAAAACAGACAAGAAAACAGCTTCTCTTGCCATGTTTAATGAGCAGACAGAAGGTGAGAAAATTAAACAGCAGTTGTTCTTATTTGGTCTGAAGAACTCAACTAGAGATTATCAAGAACACACAATTCACATGAGAATAGTGTGATTAGCAAGATCAGCAGAGGTTGAATTGGAAATTTTCAAGAAAAAAGAACGGGGTTTTGTAGTAAAAGTGACATGGAAGTTGTGACATGCCCACCAGTTGTCCAGCAAAGTTGCAAGAAAAGAATATATAGAAAGCAATATTTGGAAATTAAATTAGCAGCAAATAATACATTAATTTCAAAAAGCTGATGGATAAAAGAAAATTCCTCCAATCATATGCTTGAAGGGTTTTGGTTTCTTTAGCTTTTCCAATTCTTCCAACACACAATTTTATTTAAATATAAAGCTAACTTCACTGTTCCCCTCTCTCAAATTATACAATTAAATATTTTATCATACCTTTTCTTTTCTTTGTTTTCCTTTTTTATTTATTTCGAATATAATTTGAAATTATAATTTGATTTTTATATATAATCTAATATCGGTATGAACAGTATAACAATTTTAATAATTACGTATGTTATTTTCTTTCTTTATATAATACAGGGGGTTTTGAAATTTTTCATTTAAAAAAAAAACTTATTTATATTCAGGATTCGAAAGTTTAACCGGCATCTAAGGAAATAAATAGAAAATATTCACATAATTCACAAATTATTAAAGGATGTAAAAACGAATTTATTAATTACAGACCATAAATATATAATTAAACACAATTAATTAATTAGTTAATTTTTTTTTAAAAAAAAAAAAAGACATCTACGATTGATTATGGTTGGATGGAGTGTAATAAATAAGACACGCTTATTGGGATTTGTTTTAAATTTTGGTTTATGATTTTTCTACAGTACCCAAATCCAAACATTCCTTGTGTTTTTCCATTAATAATTTTATTTATAATAAAATATAAACACGCACGCACATTCAGATTTCAGAGCATGCAACTTGTACGAAAACTTCTAATTTTAATTCACAATTTGTGCTAAATTTCCATAATTTGTCAATTTCCCAATAAAAATATAATCATTTTCACTTAATGTATTCATAAAGCTATCAAAATACTATAAGTAAGGCAGTTAATTTTCTCTTGTCAACTATTTAGATTTATTCTTTCAAATTAAACATCAAGGTTGATATGATATATTAAATAATTAAATGCCTTGTGAAATTTATTTAATTATTATGAAGGTAGACTCAATAATCTCCGAATGGGAAACGATTTAAAAATGTTACATAAGTATAACAATAATCAGTAGTTTTTTTTTTTTTTGAAACATTCTCATTATCCTCTACTATTTAATTTCTTTTTAATAAAATCAAAAAAGGAAATTGAAAACATATATGATTAAAAAAATGCAGTCTTAATAAAATACAGCTTCCTCCGTCCCTTGATACATATCTATTTTGTCATTTTGATCCGTCTCAATACAATGTATCAATTTCTTTTTTTGGATTGATGTGACATAGATGTGGCTCACACTTAACACTAAAACAACTACCTACTACACATTAAAATATTGTTTCTCTTACCTCATTACAAATTAAAAAATTATAGTACTTCCTCCATCCACTGTTAATCTATCCATTTTATTATTTTGGGTTGTTCACTCTCAATCTATTCATTTTTCTTTTTAGATATATGGGACACACATTTTCACTAATACAATTTAAATATAGAACTCACACCCTCCATAAATAAAACTATTCACTAAATTTAAAATAATAATATTGATTAATCCACATGCAAATAGTAAATAAATATATTAACAATGATCGAAGACAATACTTTTTAATCCACTTATAAAAATCAAAAGAATACGCCAGGGACGGAGGGAGTATTTATGAGAAAAGAAGAGAGGAAGAGACATGAATTATTGCACAAAAAGGTTGGAATCTCGAGATAAAACTCGAGATTTGCTTCATCGTGGATCATCATCATTCATTATATGCCCCTCTATTTTTATTTAAATTGGAAATTCTTTTTTAATTAAATGCCATATTTCAATATTTATTTATATTTATTTTATGGATGGATCTTCCACAAAATAATTAAAATATATATCTTTTATAGAACACACAATATTGATTCAATTATCACTATATAGTATTAAAATGTTATAATTTCAATATATTATACATTAAAATATTATTTTTTTAATTTTGCGTAAACAACAAATATAAAAATTGAAATGGGTGGAGAATATTTTTTTTTGTAATGATATAAGAAAAGAAATTAATATATTATACTATTATTTAATAGAATAAATTGTACTCCCTCGCTTCGTCAGGACGTCATTTACTTTTTGCACGTCAATTAATGAGTATTTATTTAATATATAATGAATAGTTATATTAGTAGGGCATATGAAACTCATATTTTAATTTTATTAATTAATGATATAAGTGAATCTCATATATGTCTAAAAATAAAAATAAGATTTTTAAGATGGATGCCTAAAATTGCAAAATAAAATTTTTGCTTACATTGAAGTATATAATTATTGACTTTAAGGTCATATCCAATCGTTTCACCAAATACTCTAATTTTGGGTAAAAGGTGCCAAAGTTTCTCCAATGCTACTACTTTTACTCAAAAAATTTGGGTATTTGGTGAACCTTACCAAAATTTGGGTAAATTTGGGTGTTACCCAAATTTTTTAATTTCTTTTATAATTATTTTTAACGCCCAATTTAAATATAATTATATTTAAATATATTTTTAACCACTCTTAATAATTATTTTTAATTATTAAATATATATTTATGTTTTTTATATTTTATATAATTAATATATAATAAATTATGTATTATTAAAATAATTTAAAAAATTACTTCTTGCACAATTAAAATTACATATTACATTAAAAAAAAAATGACATTGAACATTAAAAAGATAGAAATTTATACCTTTCATTTGTATGTGTTGTATTATGCAATTATCAATAAAATGTGTTGTTCATATATTTCTTTAATTTCATTTTGATATTCATTTTAATCTAATTTGTAAAATTTATACAATATTAAAATTTAAAAATTAAAATTTAAATATAAATTAATTAATACAAAATAAAAATATATTATTTAATTAATAATTTAAAATTAGAAGGATAAATAATTAATTTAGAATATTATAATTATTTAAATTTAATAAAATAATATTTTAATAAGATTTTATAGAGTATTATCTTTTACACCAAATTTTGAGTAAAAATCATTGGAGAGGATATGATTCAAATTACCAAAAATTTGATGATTTGGGTATTTGGGTCATGTAGACCATAGGGGTTGCCCTAGGAAACATTATGTAAAAAGACAGTATCATTTTTGTAATATCGTATTGTAGGAAATGTTAATATTTTAGATTGTTTTCTTTTTAAAATTGTGCAAGCTATTTGAAATTAATCAAAAAATAAAATGTGTGACTTAAAATAGGAGGAGGAATATATATGCTCACTTTAATTTTCTTTATTCATGTTATTTTCTTTAGCACTGAGTGAGTGGATTCCCATTTCACATCAATAATTTCATTTTTACTTATGCTTTTGTTTGTTATGCTCAACAGCGTGTAAACGAAAACATTTTACTATGTATTTTGTCAGTGGACTGTCAATTAACTCCACACATATTTATTATATTATAAGTATTTTTTATATATAAAAGAAAATGAGATATAAGTTATAACAAATGCTAAATATAGAGACAGCAAAATTATGTTCATTTATTTAATTTTATTTTATTATAATTGATGGAGCCTATAAAATATATGGCTGCTTAATCCATCATTAAATTTTTATTAGAGGATGAATTTTATGGATACGGTTTCATATAAAATAAAATTTGAATAATGAATGGCAATCATGATACTCTTCTTTAAAAATTATGTTATGATAAAAAAAATAAGTTTATTTAAAAAAATGTAATTATTTATCGTTAAAAAAATGAGTATTATTTATGGAGTATAAGATTTATAATAATGGGTTTCAACTTATTATAAATTGGAAGGATAGTTATATCATATATACTTATATTAAATTTTGATAATAAAAATTAAAATTTAAAGATAATATAAGACTTGAGATAAATTGTATATAATTTTTTTTATCATTTTGAACTTGTCTTGCGTATAATAAATTAATTGTATGTATATAAGTTTTTTAGTTATCATTTTGAACTTAGCCTTGTGTACAATGGATTGTACTAATACCTTATTAAAATATAATTTTAAAGAAAACAATTATTCCCTAATTAAAAATACACTAAAACCTAAACAATACAAGAAACTATAAAGAGAAAGTACATGATTCATAAGAATATATATAGTTACAATCATATTTTAAAAATTAACTTTAATTTTATAAATATAATAAAATATAAATCATATTAACTATCGGTTGCATAAGTCTTTACCTAAAACTAGTATTTATTTAAAATAAGAAAAAAAGAAAAAAAAATGATTGGCATTAATACACACTTTAGGGGAGCCAAAGAAGGATATGTAGGGTATTAAGAAATGATGGTAATTGTAGTCTACAACACGTGTATGTTGGAGATGTGATGATGAGGTTGACATTATTCAAAGCTTAAAATCTTTGGATGCTTTAATTTAACTGTCTTATTAATTATTATGTGAATCCAACCAGTGTAATTATTAAGAATATTTTCAACTACACTTATACATCACAACATTTCTATCATCATTCTTGGTGTACCCCACCATTAGGGGCCCCCACCACCCCTGTCCTGAGATTGATGGAGAAGGTAAATCGCAGGATGTGTCTCAAGTGGCTTAGAGAAATGACTCATTGTTAAACTTGTGTTTGCAGGGGTTCTATCATCATTCTTGATTGTGGAATGTGCCACTCTTTTCACTTATTATAATTTACTATATCATCATTCTTGGTGTACCCCACCATTAGGGGCCCCCACCACCCCTGTCCTGAGATTGGTGGAGAATGTAAATCGCAGGATGTGTCTCAAGTGGCTTAGAGAAATGACTCATTGTTAAACTTGTGTTTGCAGAGGTTCTATCATCATTCTTGATTGTGGAATGTGCCACTCTTTTCACTTATTATAATTTACTATATCTATACTTCTCAAGTTCTCATAAACTTAATAGTATCTGAAATCTTATAGAACTATAATTTAAATTAATTTTTCTTAAGGAGAAAAGTTTCCCCAATATTAAGTTATTTCCAATCAATCAACCAACCAAGACCTCTCTCCCAACACAAACATGGAGTGAATGTAGTCCCCCCAAAACAGGGGATTGGAGCCAAAAGTTGGTCAAAGAAATATGTAGAGTGGGACACTTGAGAATAATCATGAATGATTAAAGATTTGGTCTAAATGGGTGGAACCCAAATGAGTAGGAAATAATTGCTTATTTACCCTAAACATTGTTTTGGTTTGAATGGAAGCTAGTAATCAACACTTAAACCAAATTATCATGCCCATAAAAACAAAATTTAATTAATCCCAATTATTTCTCTATCTCTCCCTTCCCATCCACTTCCCTGTGAGCACTTCTACGATTCATGTAAAAAAAAAATTATGGTTAATGTAAATAATTTAAATAAATAAATAATAAAAATCATAATGAATCAAACTCTGTATTTCTAACATAATAATTGAGGTAATAAAATAAGTTTCTTTCTTTGGAAAGGAATTTGCATAGCATCTAAATTCTAAAGGGAGTGTCATGGCCACTATATAAATAAATAAATTAAAGACAAAGTTAGAATTTATTCCATTATAATTCATAACTTTTAACCTTTTAAAGCTTAGGATTCCCTTCATACTTCATTTCCTACCACTATGTTTTCTTTTTGCAATACATAACATAATGAAATCTTCCCTACCCAAAAAATTCTAAGTAGTGGAAACAAAGGTTTGTTAAAGTCATTAATTCTTTCTCTAGATACCCTTACCAAATTGTTCATATTCCTCCATTTTTAATATTTTATTGTCTTTCCCCCATAAATGGAGTAATGTGTAAATTAATAATATTAGTTGTTCTACCTAAATAAGATTTATCATTTCACATAATTTTCAAAAAATATATAAAAAAAAAGTTGATTTCTTTTCATCACCGGACTAGCGGTACACGTAACATTTCAAAATTCGAATCACCATAATTTATATCTTCATCATTCAATAGTCGGGCCGGAATGTAGGACTGCTTAGTGTGGATGATTCCACATTTGTAACAATGTAAGATTCTCGCACCTTGATAAATGAGCAACCATAATGGAGCATCCACTCTCTTTTCACATGTATATAGTGTACGATGGAAATAATTAATTATGGTTAATATGTGCAATCATATTCATTAGCACCACGTACACGAACACGAAGTATCTGATTAAATAATCTAATCCAATCTTAAGTCTTAAGTATTCCATTATTACAAAGTCTTTATGCTACTATACAACATAATTTTTCATAAACTTTACAATTATTGAAAAATGAACGTAAACTTAAATCACTTTGTAGAAAAAAATCGACAGAATAATTGAAAAGAATATTTAGTACATGAACTATTACGAAGGAAAATAAATAAAATAATCTTTTTGCAATTTCTACAGAACTTGTTGTTGATTAGTCAACACAGAATATAGCAATTTTGTCCTATTAATTTGTTTAATTGGATATGGGCTGTCATGCATACTCATATTAATTACCGATTAAATTAACATTCCTGATTAATTTTAATTTGTGGATATGACACCACTTAAGATATTAATATTATTT
The DNA here is from genome assembly GCA_023678885.1 of Pogostemon cablin. Lineage (NCBI taxonomy): Eukaryota > Viridiplantae > Streptophyta > Magnoliopsida > Lamiales > Lamiaceae > Pogostemon > Pogostemon cablin. The sequence continues at coordinate 2,203,475 of CM042980.1, read as the reverse complement.
TTTGTGAGATGGTTAGAATTAAAACTATTATTATAAGTTTTTATTTCAAAATGTATTTGAATTTTAACTTTTGGTTTGGATACTTGAATTTAAAGCTCTTTTTTCAAAATTCTCTCTTTTATGTTACTCGTAGTTCATCTCAAAGCGAAGTGGGTGAGGGTTACCTCAGTGTCAAAAATATCATTAATAAAAAGTTATATTAATAGGATAGTATTTTTGTAGAAAATAATATTTAATTGATAAATAGTAATAATCATTGTTTGTTTTTGATTTTTTAGTTTAGGTTTTGAATTAATATAATATACATTCATTGCTCTAAATTGGGTTTTGTTTAATCATATTACAAAATCTCACATATCTCATACTTACATCACATTTTATCCTATCATATACATCACTCTTTATAAAATTCATTAAATCCACCTTATTCTAAATCTAACTTTTTTTAGCATACTTAAACTCAAAATAAACATTACCTTAACTAAATTATTTTATAAATAATTTGTATGATACAAAAAAAAATATTGATAATATTAATTTTTAGTATTTGCTCTTGAATGTTACATTATTAGGTTTAATTTTTAGAATAGTAGTTACCTAGACAGAGAAATTTGAACACCGTGAGATCTTTTTACGAGACGATTTAATTATTTGTAAAACAAGTTAAAGTGTAAGTAGAGTATGCCTTTTTTTTTTTTTTTTGTAGTAATGTATAAATTATTGATTATGTTGTTTTGAAAGCAATTAATATTGATTGTGTCGATATAATGCATATATTAATTTATTTATTTTATAAAACTCCAATATTTACATTAACATTTCTAAACTATACATAACAGACCGGTATAATTAATAATTAAAAAATCCAAGCAACCATATAATCTCAAAAGAAGAAAGCAAAATTATTTATATTCTTGAATGTTGGTAACATAAAATTGAGAATAATTTTTTTCATAAACAACTTGAAAATTACTACAAAATCAATAAAAGCAACGGACTCTAAAAACATTCGAAATAATGGCAATCAGCAGAAAGCAAAAGAAAAGGCAAGATCCAAATTATTCAGCAGCACGACATAAATCCATGAATCGTCACAACGGAATGAAGCGTACCAAAATCACAAAACACAATAAAAAGAAAAACAAATGAAAGTAGCAGGGTTTTAGGACAACCAGAAATGCCCCAATTTTATTCAAAATAGAAATCCTAAGTTATTACTCCTTTTCTTCTTCATCCTCTTCCTCTCGGAAACATTTCAGAATGGACCTCGGAGATCCACAAGTAACAGCAGCAGCAGTCCTAGCAAACTTCTGGTAGGTTATGGAACCACCCATTTCCAGATCCTCACAGCAAACCTCTCCAACATTGTAGCCTTTCATGTTGAGGAGATGGATATCATCAAACAGATCAGCGCCAAAGTCAGCATGCACAGATGCAGAGAACACGCTTGGTTCGAAACATGCCAAAACCCTCTTGATCAGTAGTCCCAGATTCACAACATTGAAATCATAACCAGATGCTTCAAAGCTAGCATAACTAAATCCATCTTCAGGCGTAACATGAATAGTAGACAGTGCAGCTCCTTCAATTGAATTCATGGAATAACCACATGGTTCAAACTCAAAGTCACAGATAGTTGATTCTGGGAGGATGTTTCTAATACCAGAGGCCTGGGTCATAAGAGGTGCAAAAGTCGACTCATTCTTGAAAAAAACGGAAGCCTTCTCCCTATCCAGCCCAGTCATGCACATCTCTAATGTGTAAACAGGATTGTGGGCATCAACAGAGTCAGCACTGGCAGAATAAATGTGCCATTTCTGTTGATCATCAGAACCCATAACATAGGCCTTGCTTCCGCTTGAACCAAGCTTACCAAAATAGCCATCAAGAACAGCAACTTCTTCAGAAAAGCTGCGATGTGGGTACGACTGAGCCCCTGGAAAAATAAAGCTTCCACGGGTGTATTTCACAGTTTGAACAGAAAGGGAAAGGGACTCAGCCAACTTAAGAATGGGGGGAATTGAGAGAAGTAATTTTGTAGTCCCACAAGTTTTGATGATAATTTTGTATGAATGAACAAAAAGGCTCGACTCAGAAAGGACATAGGAGTCGACATGTTCATTAGACAATGAAGCAACAATGGTGCACTCAGCAGGTTGCAAGATTTCATCTATTTGAGATTTTGAAAGAGATCTAAGTCCCATTCCTTCAGGATCAGCAAAGAAGCTTGGCTCAAAGAAAGATATCTCAAGCCTTTTTTCAAACCCTTCAAACCCAATTGGAGAGGCGGACAGAGCCATTTTGAGAGAAGAGTACTCACAACAAAGGACAGCGGTATCGAAGGCAGACGAGAAAGAAGAAAAGGAGTTTATGCAAAAAATTAAAATCTAAAAAACTAACACCACGCCCAGCGACGTGGTTTGGAAGTTCGGGTTAGGGAATATCAGGATGGCTTGCGAGCGCACTGCAAAAGATTAAAATCGTAAGTGTTTTAGAATCATGTAAATACAAGAGCAAAAATACATCTACAGAGATCAAATTTATTGAGCAGAGACTCACGTTGGAGTAAGCAGCAGATCTGAACTTCTTGATGCCACCGTTTGGTCGAATGTCCTCAATGCTGTATCCTAGGGGAGCTTCATAAAATAAGGAATTACTACTGGACGACTTTTTCCCACCTTTGGTCTCCATTAGAACATCAAATTTTTACTGCACCACAACAATAAAAGTTAAGGATTAGACAATAGACACAACTGGAACCACAACAATAAAAGTTAAGGATTACACAATAGACATAACTGGAGGAGCACAGGGTAGGTAATTAAGAAGAAGGGGGAAAAGTATACGCTGGATGACAAACAATCACATAATCCATAATATATCATGCATCCAACATATTTTTTAAAAAATATACTATACATTAATTAATGTACACATTTGCAGAAAGTGAAACAGAAAGGAATAAGGGAAAGAGATCTCGTTTCTCGAAACAAAACTTTAGGGGAAAAAAAACACCGCCATAGAATTGCTTGTATTGATAACTATTCATCATTAATTAGGCAACAAACCCTTTATATCAGAAAATTTTCAAATAAAATTTAAAAACAAAAAGATCAAGAGATGCAGTTAAAGATTTTAGATCTAAATTGGGAGATCCAGATCTAACATGGTAGTCGCTCAACGAATCATGTACGTACAAAAACAACTACATGAATCAAATTGAAAAATAAGGGCACATCTATGCATAATTAACGCCCTAGAAGAGCCGATAAAATCAGAACACGAAAGCATAAGAGCATTCAATTGAAAAGAATAGATACAACAACCTTTCAACAGCTTTAAGAATTGAAAATTCAGAACAACAAAATTGAAGCACATAAACATAAATTGATAATTAAAGGCATAATCTCACAAGAAAATACGAAATTCTCGTACTCACATAAGATGTGATTTAATGGGGTATGTCGACAATGCGGTAAGAAATAACAATTCACGTTCTGCAATTCCAACGAAACACAACAAGGAAACCGTGAGATACAATATAATCACCACGATTGTACAATCACATTCACAATTCACAAAATATGAAAAATACTCACAGGAGAAGAGATTTATATCGGCCGCTGATGATGGAAACACTAGAAACTTCAATCTCAAATTTCTATCCAACAGTATTGGTTTCTCATGACGAGTACCCGTGAGCGAATATTTATAGGCGTATATAATTAATTCATTGCCACTCGTTCGTTGCGATTTTACGGTCTTATCCTTGGAAAACCCTAGGAAATCTCCTCACGAAATTGCATACTTATTTTGTTAATTTCATGTGGCCAATTTCTGACTTTAGTTTGCTTTTAAAATTAAATTAAATAAATGCTAATTTTCTAAACCAAGCAAAAGAAAGAAGAATTTCATTTTTATTTAAAAAACGTGAGCCTTTTTAGGAAAATTTGGAATTACAAAATTCCATTTTCAAACCTCATACGTCACCTATATTCAATTGTTTATTCCATATATATTTTTTACACATACTATATCATCGCAGATCTTTAAGATTACATATTTAATTTAGATTTTGACTATACAATCTCACAAAAAGTTACTAAAATTAAATATTTGTGCGATATTTACTTGTTCCTTTTAAATATAATAATTATAATTATAATAATTATTATTATGATTATATTATATTAATAGGGTATGATATTCTCTTATGAAAGAGATAAGTATGTCTATTAATGATAATTATAAGTAGAATTGATATTCGGTGCAAGGGTGCATTCATATATGTGCAACAGTATGTCTATTAATGATAATTATAAGTAGAGTTGATATTCGGTGCATTCGCATGTACATATATGTTTATAACTTTTTATTCTATTGTGTATACATATTTTTTAATAGTTGTATATTCTTACACTTAATTTTTTATTAAAAAAACTAACAAATAAGTTGTAGTATACGTTTTTGCTCATAATTAAATATGTTTTTGTTTATAATTGTATAAGATCTGAAAGTGAGTGCACCGTATCCTGGGGTGCACCCAGGTGCACAGTATTATTAGTCTTATAAGTATGTTTGTAGTAAATTGTATTATAATAATTTAAAATTATATTTTAATATACTATTATTTATCATAATTAATTAATTAAATTGTTGTTCCACGCTGTAACATCTTACAAAACAAAATATAAGATATTGTATTTCATAATAGGATGATAATCGTGAAACAAGTTAAAAGAAGTATTTGATTTAAAATAAAATAAGAGATCGAAATAGAGCACATGTTTTCATTTGCTATGAATAAAATTTACTCCGTATTTAATTAGAATTTTTTAAAACAATGGTCCTATATTATCCCCACTCTTCTAGGATGTGTCATGTGTGTGAAGCATGATGGGGGCCTTTTTTGTTATTATTATTTAATTAAAGCAAAAACATTATGTATATTCAGATTTATAAAAATATTTTTTTTCTATTTTACCTTTAGGCAAAAACTTTTGTGCGCACGGCAGCCTTTAGAATTTTGTATTAAATTGTATATATTTTAGTATAAAGATGTACACTTTTATTTTTTGAAAAAAAATAAAAAATATTAATAAAAATTGTATACCCTTTAGAACAAAACAATGTATTCTTATTGTGTTTAGTGTACCTATTACTTCCAAATTAATTAATTATTTATTCAACTTTTTAATGTCAAGTATTATTATTTTATCCCTATAATATAATTAGTATTTTAATTTAGTGGTTTATCATGTATTACTTTATTTTATTATCTATTTTTGGATTTAATGGTCGATCCGTATATATCATCCAACCTAATTTACAATAGAATTATTCTTGAAATTATTCTTGATATTGTTATTGGATCTCTTAAAATAATTTAGGTGTAGAAGATGATCAATTATTGATATTATTATATAGTATTACATTCTTATCCTTATCCCACCCCCACGATTTGGTTGGCCATCTTCTTTTTCACTTACTTGTTCTTTAATTTATTTGTTCTCCCTTAAATTGTGAATCATTGCTCAAGATAGGACCACGTTATCTGTATTGTACCTATTGCTATAAAATAAAAAATATTCAAAATCTTTGCTATAAAATAAAAAATATGCAAAATCTTTTTGGCGTCGGTTCAGTTTAAAGAACTCTTGAAAATATATTTTTACTTTTGAAAAATATGTAAATGAATTAAAACATACTATGGACAGTGTTTGGTAAAAGCAATATACTAGCATATAGCACAACAACAACAATAAAAACAGACTTATATTGAACAATGTCCAAATAGGTAGTGTCCAAATATATAGCTCAACTGATAAGCTAGGGTAATAACTTGCACAATAATCAGAATCGAATCTCTCTTGTCGCAGTTTAGGAGCAATCTCCCGAGATAAGGGACTCCCTGTATGTATTGGGTATTAATTTAATCATGTTAATCAATTTTAATTATTACTCCCTCCGTTCCATAAACAAATTCATATTTTTTATTTTTTTCGTCCCATAAATAAGTTCACACCCCCAAATAAGGAAATACACACAAATCAATATCCCTACAACACACTTTAATTTCGAAATTGTCATCTCTTTACAACTCGCATAACTTACCTTATAATTTATTTATTACCTAAAAAAAGAGGTATATTTTTTTTGTAAAAATAGATAATAATTGTAGCAAAAAGAGTAATAATAATTAGAGAATAATAGAAGACAAATGAAAGATTTGGGACTATGATGGGATCCTCAAGTGTGGTGGGGGGCATGCCAGCATGGGAAGGAGCCAATGGTGTGTGAGTGAATGAGCTGTATTTTCTTGTACACACACTTGTGAAAAAGACGAAAAGGTCCTCTATGTAAACTGCTCTAGAAAAGGAAAAAGATTCTGTGGTGGTCCACCGAATGTCGTCATACTCATTATTTATTTCATAGTATTTTTTATAATAGTTTAGCAACATTATTGGCATCCATACTCAAAAATGATTTACCCATTATTAGGGATCCCACCACCCCTGCTTCTGGAGATTGGTAGAAAAGGTAAATTGCAAGATGTGCCTCAAGTGGTTTATAGAGATGACTCACTGTTTAACTTGTGCTTGCAAGTGGCCAAATGTAGGATTCGAACCCCCACCATACAACTACCAAGCTCAATTAGAAGGTATTTTCACCCTCCTCTCTATCACTTGAGCTATGCTCTGGGTCTATTTGCGTCCATACTCATTACTGTGGTTGGCCATTTTGGTGAAAAGAGAAAATAAATTGCAAAGTTTGAAAACCTCAAATTGGATTAGGGAACAAGTTAGGTTTGCCACCTACTTGTTTCTTGTCATCTTGGAAGACCTCTCTTTTTCCTAGTAGCTTCCACGTCATAAATTTAGAGAATTATATTATAGTACTTCTTCCCTTTATTCTCCAATTATAATAAATATATTTAATTATATATTATATTTCCTCCGTCCCAAATTCAAGTTCACGTTTACCGTAGATACGGAATTTAAGAAAATTCACTTTTTGACTTACTTTTGAGGGTAGTATGATATTTTTGAGTAATAAATAAATGATAAAGTATGTTATGTGTGTTAAAAAGGTGATGACAAATTTGAAATTAAAGTATGTTAGAGGAATATTAGTTTGTTGCTTTTTCCTTTTATGGAAGTGTGAAGTTGAATTTGGGACGGACCAAAACGAAAAGTGTGAAGTTGAAGTTGGGACGGAGGGAGTATATATTATCCCACTTTACTTATTGCACTAAAATTAAGAGATATAATATTTTAATATGTAGTGAGGTTAGATAAATAATATTTAATGTAAAGTAAATAGTTGTATTACTATTAGTGTTTTGTGTGGGCTCTACATGAAATAATTAACTTAACAAAAAAATAAACGTAAATCTTAACTTGAAACAATCCAAAATGGAAAATGTAAGTCTTAATGCGGGACGGAGGGAGTATTATTGAAAAAAAAATATAGACAGAGTTAAATATATTTAATTGTAAAATAATTTTAATATGTATTTTTTTTTTATGTCATGAAGGATTATAATTTGTGCAGTTTATGGAGTTTGAAAGATGATTTGATATTTTTATAACCATATTATCTAATTTGATTACTCTTATAAAAATCTTTAGTCTACATAGATACTTTTCTCTAGAACTGTCAATCAAGATAGATTGGTGGATTGTGTTGACACATAACCTACCATTTCACGGATTAAAATGAAGTAGGCCTGTATAGATTTGAATCAGAGGCAAAGAGAGTTGGCTCACGCGAGTTGGAACATTGATGGGTCGGTTTTTATGCAAGTTTTGTGGTGTGCATGGGGCGGGTTGTCCGACATAGATGGAACCATTTCGACACCTCTAACCTTTTCAATGGAAGATATATGCTTTTTTTTTTCTTTAAATGTATCTTATTGTCATATATACTATGTTATTTTTAAAACTACCTTAAAATCGAATTCGATAAACCATAGTTTAAAATCCGTACTAAATCGGATCACATATAACAAGATAATTTATATTTTATTGAAATAACCGCATAGCCACTAATTATTAATTACTCCATAATATTTCAATATTGGTAGATATGTTAATTTGTGTAATACCTAATAAATAACTCCAGATTGTAGATCTCGATGTTTCATTTCACTATATACTAGGATTCTAATATATATGAATTAATATTAAATAGGCGAAAATTCTTGTGCATCCGGGCCCATGGACCACATTCCGTGAGCCTTTAGAACTTTGTGTTAAATTGTATACCCTTTAATATAAAGATGTGTACCTTTATTTTCTAAAGAAAAAAAATATTAATGAAAAGTGTATACCCTTTAGAATAAAATGGTGTACCTTTTATTAATTAAAGTGTATACCCTTTAGATCAAAGTAATGTACTCTTACTCATAATACTAAATTTCTAAAGACATACAGAATGTGTTCCCGTGTAAGCCTCACTCTATTAAATAAGTATTTTGTACCGTATGGAGTACTATATTAACGAATATTTTATTTTTAAGATCAATGACACCGTTATAAAATCCATTTTGTAACATGAATAAAAATTAATTTAAAATTAACATGCAAGACGAATAAAAATATAATCTTTTTAATAAAATATAATACAACTCAAATTTTTTTCCTATTTCAATAATTTTATCTCACACTCTAATACTTATTTAAATTTGACAAACAGTTCAAATTTCCATTTCAGCCATTTTTTCCTTAATAATATTAAAATTTCAAGAATAATATCTTTGTCAGCACACCCATAATTATTGATTGGATATAAAAATAAAAAATAATAAAATGCAAATTGAGGGATATTTTGTATAACAGTATATGCTGTAGAGATGCCCTGGCCTTGGGGAGGGGTCCAAGACTACAATGTAGGAGCTAGATTATTGATTTTTAAGCCATTGTGATTGTAGTAATTAATGCCAACTTTAAATAATTGATGTGTAAGAGATTTTGATTATATAAAAAAAAGTATTATTTGATGAGGAAAATAAAAAAATGATAATTTGTAGGATTGTACAAAGCGAAAACGTTGCAGCAAGAGGTCCAAGACACGTGGTTCGGTCAACAAAAATAAAACAACATCTCTTCACAAATTTCAAACATTTTCTTGTCTGAATCCTATTTCCCAAGTATCCACGTGGACTGGGGTGTATCAAATTAGCATTATTTGACGGTAGTAAAATCTAAAAATAAAAAGATGATGTTGTAAATTATAAATTTTCATATCATATTCATATTTATGTTAAAGCTCATATAAAAAAGTTTACCATCAAAGATCAAGAAAATCTCGTTGTATAAACCATTTTATTTTATTAAATGAAAATGACTACTAAAATAGTAAACTCTCCATAATAAATGCTTCAATGAATGAAGTGAATTTTATGTATACTTTACTCAAGTTTAGTAATTATATGTAGGGGCCAACAAATAATAGCCAATAATTTCTATAGCCAAATTTATTAGTACATCTTTAGAAGTTTCTTTTTCCTTTTCTTTGAAAAAAAAAAACAAAAACAAAATAAAATGTTGATTTCATGTGTTATTTTAATATAGATTAATAAAATTAGAGAACCTTATTATTTTGTATAGAATATTTACTCTCTCTATTCCACAAATAATTAACTTTGATTCCATTATAGGGGAATATTTTCGACAGGTAGCTATTCAGATAAATTTATTTCTAACGTGTTGCGTAGCTTACTTCCAAGCCTGCCCGACCGCGAGGAATCAATAGATCTTTACCGGTGCTGACTTAAATCTCGGGTGACGGAATAAGGCGGCAAGAAGCGACGAGCAGTCGCGGTTATTTATACCAACATTTATTCACATTTTCAAAAGAAAAAAATCTATAATATTTATTTTTATATTCAATTTAACAACTTTACACATTTTACTTATTAAACCTCCTAAAACATCTCCCATTTTTCTTACTTAAAACGCTTGCACTACCTTGGCACCTTGCCACGGAGAGAGTTTATCCTAAAAATTAATTCATGTTTAAGTAATAATAATACTCTAATTTAGAGATTTTAAAATTTAAATGATACTCCATTTTAGATCTACATTCAATTTATTTTAATTAATCGCTAATTTAAACGCGTTTTCAATATGGCGGTCAATGAATAAAATAACGGTACTAGAGTTCATATCATTTTTCTTTCTAAAACTAAATAAGGAAAAAGCGTTTATCACAAGCCACTTTTTCTCTCAACAGCGTCTCCTCAGATCTGGCGGGAGCCATAGTAGTTTGATTTTCGATTTCTCTCCCTCTCTCTCTGCAACTCAGGTGAAATTCCTTGATTTGATTTTTCCTAAGGATTGAAATGATTTGTTTTGTGCATTCACGCATGCAGTTGTGTGTGAAACTTTGAGTTTCCGTATCAGTGTATGTGTTCTTCCCCAATCTGATTTGTTATCAGTTATTTTATTTGCAGTTGATTAACTGATGCTAGTTGTTCCTTTAAGTGTAGGAGAAGAATGGGATACATTGGAGCGCATGGAGTTGCGGCGCTGCATAAGCACAAGTATAGTGGAGTTGATAACTCGATCGTGTCCAAGTACGTGTTGCAGCCTTTCTGGACTCGCTGTGTCAACCTCTTCCCTCTTTGGATGCCGTAAGTGAACTAGATAATTAATGAATTATATTTTCTCTGAATTGCTCGTTGTTGGTTGATTTTCGATTTATTGATGATACATAGGTACCTTTATTTTTTTTCCCTGGAAAATGTTTGGTAATGTTAACGGGTTAATAATTGTTCGATGCTTTCCGGTGCTATTTTAGGGAATATTTTTGAAATTATTAAGGATGCGCGCATGGTGAAGAGGCTAAACTTTGCTATAAAGGTTCCAAACTGCAAAGTTGATAAGAATGATGAAGTCAATTCTTCAATGGAAGTGTGATTAGCCCTCAGTAGATCTAATAGTTATTAGAGTCAAGAGTGGGTGTTTTAAGCATGAAGTATACTTCTAATTTTAAAACCATTAAATTCCATTAAGAGAGTTTAGGGAGTACTGGTTCCGTTGGAGTAGTTTTTGTTGATCTCTCTGCTATACTAGCTTATATTTTGGTGAAGTTCTCTTAGCAACTTGGATATTAATAATTATTAACAGATGCCACTTACTTTTCTTCTACTGTTGTAGCTTGGTGGTTTCTTGGGGCTAACAATTATATCATCCTTAGTTTTAGAGATGCTTTGTGTCTTTAAGAGAAAATTAGTCTTCAGTAACTGTTCTTGACTTGGTCGGTTCCATGATGCGGGAAATCATATTTGCATGTAATCTGGGTAAAGATGATGTGGACGTGGACTCTGATTATTGTCATGAATGCATCCCTAATTGATATTTTATGTCTATTCTGCCAACTTTGGATGAAGCTCTCTAACTTTTATTTGTTTTCCTTTTCCTTTTGTGCATGGGCTGAGCATTTTCAGACCTAACGTGGTAAGATATTCTGTGTTCTATCTCATAGAATTCTAAGTATTAAGCAATTATCAGTCCTGTTCCTCTGTTTATTGGCCCATAAGTTGTTCTTTCTTTCTTTATTTTGCAGATTACACTTGTAGGATCAATGTTTTTGATGACATCTGCATTGCTTGGATATGTGAGCTTCCCTCCCTCCTCCTCTCTCTCTCTCTCTCTCTCTCTCTGTCATAGACACACACACACTCACACACATGCATACAAAGTTCTGGAGTGATTTTCGTATAAAAGAACTGACACGCTTCAAAATGGCTCACTTACAATCTTTAAGACTTAATGTAGACCCTCATCCTAATATAACTTGGTATTCAAATAAACTATTCTTAGATTTGTATTCCTTGTCTTCGCCATAATTGATTATTTATGACTTATTTTTCCTGTGTATCTGATTCTATAAACATCTTTGCAGATTTATTCACCCCGGCTGGATTCACCTCCTCCAAGATGGGTTCATGTTGCACATGGATTACTGCTCTTCCTGTATCAAGTAAGCTCAGTTCTTGTCTGGATTCTATTTATTTGGGTCCATGCAAAATCAAATGTCTTTTGTTATCATTGGGTGTTGAAATTTATGACGTAAGTTGCCAACTCTTTTTGTCAATTTCATCTATACATCTGTGTCTTTCTTGGCTATGTTACCAAGAGTTTCTTAACCTTTATCCTTTATTCTTTATTTCTTGTCTTTCCAAAACATTCACATTAGACTTTTGATGCTGTGGACGGAAAGCAAGCAAGAAGAACAAATTCTTCTAGCCCATTGGGGGAACTTTTTGACCATGGTGATCTACGTCTCTTTGATGATTTTTCTGTATTTTATCATTGCGTTTTCTTTCTTTGTTTATTTAGTCCTGACAATAATCTTAATTATTGCTCTCCCTCAACAACCCTCAGGCTGTGATGCGCTAGGCTGTGCGGTATGTACTCTGTTGTTTTGTGCTAGTGGTTGTGATACTGATGCTCAAGACTTCACTGTGATTTTTTTTTCCTTTGTATAGTTTGAGGCCTTGGCCTTCGCTAGCACTGCCATGTGTGGTGGGGATTCTTTCTGGTTCTGGTTTATATCAGCAGTCCCTTTCTACTTTGCAACGTGGGAACAGTAAGTGAATTTCGGCTGATTCATATCGTGAATTCATCTATGAAATGGAATTGTTTTAGGATGGGGTTGTCATTTCTTTTAATCTTCTACACTTTTCATCTTGAAAAGCTTGCTCTATTTAAAATTGCCTAAATGAGGAGAGTCTTCCCAATAAAGTTGCATTCTCAATTACTGTTTTCATGCTGCACCTTCTTTGTTGCTTGGTTTTTGCTGCAAGTGGCATACTTCTCCCTTATAGACAAGTTGCTCTCAATAGGCTTTATTAATTGACCTGTTTCTCTTAATTTGCAGCTATTTCACACATACACTGATTCTTCCGGCTATAAATGGTCCAACAGAAGGTCTTATGCTGATATATATGATCCATTTTTTCACAGCAACTGTTGGTACTGCTTCTGCCATATCACTTCTCTATGCACGCGTACATACTGATGTATTGTAAATCCACGTAAATCATGCCGAATTCTAAGTCTAAATGGCTTTCGTTTCAGGTGCTGAGTGGTGGGCTCAGCAGTTTGGAAAATCCATCCCATTCTTGAGTTGGATTCCAATTCTAAATGGTAATTTTGGGGTTGGTATTTTGTGGTATCAATTGACAAATGAATCATTATAGTGATGCTTGCTTTTAAGATTTATGTTGATGATTACTTTTTGTGGTTGCTTGGTGTATTATTATTGTATTCCATCAAGTTGCTTAATTTTTCTTTTTCTTTTTCTTCTAAATGAGTTACATGGTGCCTTTTTTTTTTTCCTGTGACTTTGTAATCTTTCTCAGATGTCTTGTTTGATTTGAATCAGCTTATGATATTTTTTTTCCTTTGTCCAGAAATCACAATGTATAAAGCTGCATTGTTTCTAATGATAGTGTTTGCTGTCATACCTACAGTGTCATACAAGTGAGTACAGTTTCTAACTGCATAGATAATTGGTTTTTGTAATAATCAACTTGTCTACTCTCTCTCACCCTGCGTCAAACTATTATTCCACCTTGATCTCAACACAATAATATGGCATATTTTGATTGTTGAAGTATGGACTATGAGGTAATTTTAATATAAACTAATTTCTTTTATTTGAAGACTTGAAATCATGTTCTGTCACTTTAGAGGCAAGGTCTGGATAAAAATGAACATCCAATGTATAAACACATTTGTTTATTGCCAACAATAGCTACTCATTCTTTTCTCATCAAAGTGCCCATGCTCTCGATAAGCTGCAGCCTGCACACTGAGTATTCTGCATTTTAAGCTTGAACATGCTTTGTTTACTGTGCAGTGTGTACAATGTTCATAAGGTTATTCAGGCAAAAAAAGGAAACATGCTGCTAGCTTTGGCAATGGTATGCACATGTGTTGCACCTCTCTCTCTGTGTCTGCACACACACATATATATATATAATATTTATTTTGAGATAATAATCCTGCTCCTTTTTCTGGACAGCTTTATCCTTTTATTCTGCTGCTGGCTGGAGTCCTTTTGTGGTATTCTTAGAATTCCTATCATTGCTTTGTTTATAAGTATTGTTTATGATCTGATGTTGTGTATTGTTGTTGTGCAGGGATTACTTGTCTCCCTCTGATTTAATTATTAACTATCCACACATGGTCATTTTGGGTATTGGTTTGGCATTTGGATTTCTTGTGGTAAGATATCTCCCCATTGAAAGCTGTTTCTATTTTATTTTTTATCTGGAGGGGACACTGGACACAGCTTAATATAAGATGCAATTGCATGTATATCACTGATGAATTCTCGATAGTGGTGTCATTTGGGGTCTTCCTTGAGATTTTTTTTTTTTTTTTTTTTCAGAAAAAGAACTTGATAGAAATCTAAGATAAAATACATCAATCTATCCTCTAATCATTAAATATCTTCCCTGAGATTTTTTTAAATGACCATTAGAAGGAAAAGATCCATTTATGTATTTTTCAAAGCTGTGTAAATCAGTTCGTGCTCTTTGATAATTGAAATAATTGTTTTTGCAGGGAAGGATGATTCTCGCTCACTTGTGTGATGAACCTAAGGGCTTGAAAACAAATATGGGCATGGTACGAGTGTCGTTCTAGATGAATTATGAATAAGGCATCATAACCCACTCTCTAAATTTTCATGTGAAATATTTTGATGAGACTCCTTTTCTTTTCAAATGACATAGAAAATCACAATAATTTGGTTAATTGGAGATATGCATTTTGATGACGCCTAAGAAATATTACGTCTGGATTTGCATTAAGTGTTTACGGCTGTTTTCATAACTTCTATCTTACTTTCTGCAGGCTTTAATCTATCTGCCTTTGGCCATAGCAAATTCACTCACTGCCATGCTAAATGATGGGTGTGTGACGGCGTTATTTAACTGTTGTATTCTCATACTAGAGTTTGTAGATTATTATTTAAAACGATTTAAACATCTTTGTATTTGTGCAGAGTTCCTCTGGTTAATGAATTCTGGGTTCTTGTTGGTTTCCTTGCATACTCAGGTAACATTTACAGTGCCAATTGACTCAGGCTCTTGTAGGATTCAACTGCTTCTTTCCACTTATTTAATTACTTGCACTGTTAAATAGTGAACCTGAAGAAGTAGTAATGATTGAGAAAGCAGTTTGATTTCCTTCATATTTTTCATTTCGTCTTGATTACGATCATAGTGCATTGAACCTACCTGTGATTTTCTTATGCAGTGGCACTATATCTACATTTTGCAACATCGGTCATTCAAGAAATAACCACGGCTCTAGGGATTTACTGCTTCAGGTAAAGGATGATGTCGCGTCTTTCATTGTAATCACACACACAGCTTCTGCCATTTTCACATGAACCAAGTCGAATCAGTTGTATTTGGACCTTGAAATGGATGGTTTCCTCTACAACTTGCAGGATAACGAGGAAAGAAGCATAGGCTGTGGTCTTGCTCACAATGAGGTGAGTTCTTGCAGACAGTTGGATCCATGTTCATATGTTTCATTAATAACATTCTCACCCCCCCCCCCCCCCCCCCCCCGCATGAAACAGCGATGACTGGAGTTCCCTGCAAAGTTGTGGCAGGATTTTCACAAGAATATGATTCCTCGTTACTTAGGTGTACTAATTATGATTTATCATTGTAATTGTTGCTCTGGAACAATTTACAAAACAAGTAAGAAGGTACATGTTTTTTTAATAGAATATGGTATTCAATTATATTTAGCTGATGTGAAAAACATCAATAAAACAGTGGGAGTTGGAGATAATGAAACAATTTATTATCATAGTATATTTTAAAAGATATTCTTTTTATGTCTGAATTGATCAAAATATCGAGAAAAGAATTCGTGTAATAATGCAACTCAGATATTCGAGAAAAGAATTTGTGTAATAATGCAAGTAAAATTTAATGAATATCTAAAAAAATTAATTCGAATATGTTATTGGAATACATTGTTTAACTCTAAAATATTACTGAAATACATTAATTCAAATATATTACTTGAATATATAAACTCCACATTTTGTTTACTCAATTTTAACACGAAAATTATTTTTTTTGTTATCATTACTTAAATCGAATACTTTACTCAGATTTATTCAAGTAAAATGTATTTTAGTTAATTCAAGCAAAAAAAGATTTTTCATTAAAATAAGGGTAAAAAAGTGAATTCTTTAAAATCTGCAGGACCTTTGAGCAATGACTTATTTAGTTGATGTAGTTTTTGCATTTACTTGGAATGCGAACCCAGGAAACACCTTTCCCCCCAAAAAATAAATTGTAGATTAATTTAATTTCTTTATAAGTACAGTGTATAGTATCAAGGCACTATGCTATACATTAAAATCTACTAGGCAAAGGAGAGAAAAAAATAATGGTGGAAGTCCATCAAATAGCAGCCTGAAGCCATTTTGGTAGTGTAAGAGAATTCTTGAAACCAAGTCTTGTAAAGAATATAGCGTATAGAAAATGCAGCAAGAACACGAAGAAACCACAATTGAGCAAAAGCTGTCAAGTGATGAAGTGAGTGAGCTGAAAGCACTACATATTTCTCATGCAACAACACGAAACAGAGCACGTACCAGGAAACCAAAAATGGAGTATATCAGATTCATTGATGGAACTGCAATGATGCCCATTGATGACAGGATATTTGTGACAAGAGCATGCACGTTTATTGTAATCTATAATCCAAATAATACTTGGTAATCCAAGTAATCATTGGAGAAAGGGAAAACTAAAGATAGTGAGAGTGTGATTTACCAAGCCAAGTATATTCTCCCCAACTAAGTACGAGCCGATAACAACGTTAGCCAGAGCTCCTGTAGCTCGAACCTGCAAATGGAAGTCACTAAACGTATATTTGGAGATGAGAAAAGTTTTGGAGGGAGAGCTATACAATTGTACACAAGAAGACTGAGGCGCCCCAGCTTGTCTTTAACCTGAACAGGATAGAAAGAACATATCTTTTATGACGTTGTCGTATTAACTTACTGACCATCAATAATACAAGAAGTGGAAATTGACAATTGAAGAGACCCAACTACAAAACATGAGGAGGTTCAAATGCATGTGTGTGTGTGTGTGTTGGCAAAACTAATACCTACCTCCAAAGAGTGCCCATAGTGAAACCAAGCAAGCCATGCAATAGCTGGCCAAGAATATAAGTTCAAATCAGCATCCGCTTAAAATCAACGAAAATCAATTGCCAGGAGGAAAAAAATTTAATGCTACAAAGGCTATACGAGTCGCCAAAGCTAACACCATACAGTGATAAATATAGTACACCAGTAGGACTCACCAAATAGGTCATTGCTTTCACTGGACCAGATAGGATAAATAATAGTACAACAGTAGCAACCTAATCAAAGAACAATATGAAGACCGTATTATCCAAATGCATCTTAAAAGTTAGAAATATAATACAACAGTAAGACGTAGGCGTGTCATACCATGGTTTTCCTCCCAGCCGCAATACCCCATCTCATAGTGGACAACACAATTGGCAAAGCAAAGAAACAAGCAAAATATTTCTGCATAAAGAAATTTTGTTTGAGTGTAACTGGTTTAGGATAACACTTGTAATGGAGAAACACATGAGCTTGTTTTGAGTACAACTAGCTTTATGCACACCCTCTTTAATCATGCGTTCAAAAGACAATTATTCCCTAGGATTGAATTCACATTATACCCTAACGATAAATTACTACATGAACCACAAGGATAAAAGTACAATTAAGGAATCTACACTAAGCCCAAGGATAAAGATTAAATCCTTGGCATCCATGATCTACCTGATTTGTACATGGGAATGGTACACCCAGCTGATTGACAAGAGTATAACTGCATAACCACTTTCATTCATTTGGAATGCCCTATTATCCAATTTTTTCAAGATTTTATCACTAACAACGGAGTTAGAACAACATGAGAAACTCAACTTGGAGCAACAAATTCACATACTTTAAGTTCCAATCGATCGATTTAGACTAATAACCCAAATTAGACATATGCCAAAATCTTGAAATAGCCACACAAATTCAGTAGGGTAGTAATGATGATTCAAAATTGAAAAATCAGATATAAAATCAAATAATTAGCGCGAGAATGAAAAGGGGGAAATCAAAAGAAGAAGAAGAAGAAGAAGAAGAAGAAGAAGAAAACCTCAATGGCAAGGGAGTTGCTCAAGAGAAAAGCCAAGGCAGAAACAGCAGCAAACATTGCACACTCCACCAATCTTAAAGTCTTCTGATATACCTCCCTATCTTCCGCTAAGTACTCTTCGAAATCTTCACTTTCTTCCTCTTTAACACAGTCAATCGAAATTGGGATTGCCGCTTTAACCTTAAAAGTTGCGACATTCTTGGGAAAACAATAGAGGGATGTAGCAAAGGATGGTGAAAGCTTGAAACTTTGTTGTCGGGAGGTGGGAGGAGGAAATTCTCGCCGGAAACTGAGGTGGTGGCGGTAGCCGTGAAGGCGGGTGTGTAGGTTGATTTTAAAGATATTCATTATCTATTCATGGAGAAATTTGAAGTTTCAGAAGAATTGCTGAAATCGACTGAAATCGTGCTTTTTTTTTTTCCTCTCTCTCTCTCTCTCTCTCTCTCTCTCTCTCTCTCTCTCTCACATTTATTTTAGAGGGAATGGGTAAACATACCCAATTTCTTTTGAGAATTTTCAGTTTTTTTTTTCTATTTTTAAATGAATGAATGTATTAAAATTTGACAAAAATAACCTTTACTCTCGATTGTACATAGTAGTTATAAAACGTTTAAATCCAGCGAATGATATTTTCATGATTTTCGATATTTAAACATATATTATGAAATTATCTATTGTATAATGAAATTTAATCCCTTATTTTAAACTGACATGGGATGGCTGAAGGTCAATTGCCCAAATATCAAGTACTACTCCTCGTTGCAAGTTGCGCCTCTAACAACGTAAGTTTTGTACGAGGTTTTGTTGGAGTAAAAAAAACCCAAGTTGAATCTGATTTTATACATACATCTTAATAACCAAACGTTGAGACAATTGAGAATAATGTTAAAATCTTATTTCTACAATTTAAGACAATTTGAATCAGGACTAGGTGCTTACCCTTGAATGATGAAACCTGTACTTAACCACTTTAAGACAATTGAGAAAATGTTAAAATCTTATTTCTACAATTTAAATACATAGTCTGAGATAAAATGTTGGTATTGGAAATATGGAATACAATTTCAAGATTTCATGTAAAACCTAATCTCTAACAGTACAACACTGTCTAGCTGTTCCAACCAAACCAAACCAAGCCAAGCTTGGCTACTGGCCGGCTCGTACATAGCCAAACGACCCAACCAAGTTACAGTCTCCACAGAAACAATGATCGACCAACCTAAAAAGACGATACAGCTAGGTAGAAGATTATGCAGTTTCTAGTCAACAAATTTTTAAGCTCAAGGGAAACAGGAACATGCACATCTCTCGACCAGGATTGAAGTTTTAGCAAGGATAGCCGTAAGTACAACTTTTCTCTTTCCACGAAATCATTTTCCTACGATCCCTACCTCTTAAGGATCGAGTCACTAGCCCACCACTCACAGGCTTGCACAAACCAACGTCGATTACTGAAGTACACCTACGCTCCGAAGACAGGTTCCCATCCTCAAAGAAGAAGTCAAAAAGCATTGCTAGGCAACGCACTTGGTGACCTAAAATTAAATTTTCTTGATCCAAAGGTATCATCCTTATGAGGTGCACATTGACCTGAAAATGATGTAACAAAAGATAACATGAATTGCGTATTCATAAAACAGAATGCATGCTACGATATTCAGTATTGGGGAAACAGTCGCAAACAAACAAGATATGCCAGAGCTTTCAAAGTTAATATATTTGTAAGGATCAATAAAGCTAGATGTTTACCTCTGCTTCCATGGCTGTGAGCTCATTGAAAAACTCGGAACATATTGATTCAGAAAAACTCTTTCCTTGGCAAGAATTATATAGACTTAGATCGAATTGAGGAGGCCTCAGAGGATATTCCAAGCTTATCTTTATCTGGGAAAGAGGGGAAATTTGAGCAAGTAAATTGAAGGCAGTTAGGCATAAATAAAGAGTAAAAGTAATAACAGGTCGAACCTTGGCTTCAAGTTTCATTATCCGTTCATCAGAACCCAACTTCTGGGTCAGGACAAGAGTATATTCTTGAATCCCATATGCGGCCCATAAATTCTTGACTATTGAAGGTCCTTCCAACCGCGATGCATTATCAGACTGCTCCTCTGCTTCGACTGGCTCATCCAATTCATTCTCAGATTCTAGCATGAGATCAATGTCATCCTCTTGCTTCTTAAAGCTTGGGGATTTCCCTTTAGGGGTTAGTGGAGACATGATACTCTTCGAAACCAAACTCAACCTTCCCAAATGCTCAAGTTCAGATCCTATGCCATCATTAACACCATCAGCAACTGGAACCAAAGATGGGAGCTCCCCATCCTCTTTTGAAGCCTCCATCTCCTCTTTAGACGCAGCAGTTTTAGTATGTGAATCAACACCAGCAGAATCATCCTGACATTGTTCAACATCACGAACAGGCAAAGATGTATTACAGTTGATAGTGGAAGAAGTCGTGGACAGCCAGCCATGCAATTTGCATCGTGGTGTGTGTGCAGCCCATGGAACACTTTCACAGGTTAAAGTTGGCCACTTAAGGCTCCTTAATGAGACAAGCAGTTCCCTGTAAACCAGCCAAAATGTCGAGGTTTAAAATGAAACATACGACAGATACAGCGAGGCAGTATCATTTGGAACACAAAGCTTAAATAAAATGACTTCAATTTAAGCACAGTTTTCAGAAGCAGATCAAAGAAAAGAAATTTTATTTTGTAAAAATAAAACAGAGCATAGAATTCAGATTTCCCGTTGTACACAGGATACAACTAAAATTACATACTACTAAATATTTAAGGCACTCAGAACAGAAGGTGAGCTCCAGTTCAGCTAGATTTTAGTACTTCCACATCCTACATCCTTGTTCTCAAGGCTCCATAACTACAAAATATTTAGGGCAATGACTCACGCAAGAGCCAGCTGGGACTTTTTCCGGGCACGAATCCTTTGCACAACAGTCTGCACCCTGTTTTGTTGGCGATAAACAGACAGACCCAACGAAACAGAAGGACATTTTGTGGTTTCACTGTTCGATTCTTCAGAAACTGAAAACAGAGGTGACACCTCAGGCAAAAAGTCAATTCCTGCCAAATGCTGGGCCCACTTGTATGGCCTTGACGTTTTCGTTTCATCAAAAGAAATAGAATTTCCAATATAGAGCTTCGCTGACTGCAAAAGTTGCAAAACCTTATATTAGAATTGGAATACAACATGCATAAAGTTCATCTGTATACCATAATCTGAAAAGCAAACCTGCTGAGGCAGCTCTAAGCCAGTATCATCAGGAAATAAATTGCACAATATATTATTTTGATTAATTTCCTCAGAACCTTCCACCCCTACACATACTACATTCAACTTCATTAAGAACTCGAACTTCAAGGTGATAAGTTTCGTTGAATTCAAGTCTGAAGCCTCATCATCGTTTATGTGAAGGGAAATTTTAAGTGGATGGCTTTGATATATTCCAGACTGGTCAAGATTCTCCTTGCTTGGAACCTTCTTTGGACGTTTTCTCCTCCTTTGACCATCATCTTCCTCGTCTGGAACATCATCCTCTAACTTGGAATTCTCTGTGTTTGTCGATACTGCCCAAAAATAAATGAATAAATAAAATTAACAAATAAAATAGGAGGATGAAGAAACATGTTGCATTCAAACATCAAAGGTATGTTTGCAGCTTTTAACAATTGATCGCTAAATAAGCTAATTTGTAGAATGTAGAGGAAATTATGTTATTTTTCAGGTGAATTAGTAAATACGTGAAGATTACATTAGGATACTAGTTGTATTCAGATTTTTAGTACAAGGGAGATGGCTTGATTTTGTGTTCAACTCCCATTCATGCGAAAAGATTCTTCTATGGTACCCTATCCATCTTCTACAGAAGCCAATTCATATGCCTGTTTCAAAAACCCCCCCAGCCTATGCAAGAAAACATTTTGGTATATATAATACAACTAAAGGATATAATTATTATCATCATACAAAAGCCCAAAGATGTTCCTGCTTTGAATAATATCCTTCCTAAATCCACTGTAAAAAATATATTGGATACATATACTTAGAGGAGGTCACTATTTCCAAAGACTAGCAAGACTCGGATGTCAGAACAAATTGCATGGTACTGTTGAGGTGATTTATAGATGAAAAAAGTCCCAGTTTCTTAACGTCATGCGTAAAAAGGAGAAAATTTGTGAAACAATCTAATTAAGGGATCAGAAAATTGGGACATATCTATGATTTGTTAATGCAGTATAAAAACTTGATTAAGATATATCTTGTGAATTATATGTGTGCTTAGATACCAGAGTCCTTGTTAGCAAGCTGGCGGGCAAATGCCTGCGCATCCTTTACACTTCCAGTGATCTCCAGTTCTATATTTTCTCCAAAGGCTTCCTTTTGGGCAAGTAACTGAGAGTAGATCACATAAAGTGGGGGTGGAAGCAACTCTGCTAATTGAAGCTGCTTAAGTTTCTTGGTATGCAGAACCCCCAACTGATGCTGCACAGGCAAAGATGCTTTTTTGAGCGCTTTGAGGTGAGATGGGAGACTTAACAAGAACTTCTTTCTATTGGTGATCGTCTCTTGCAGAGCTTTCCTCTGTACTTCTAGTTTCTCACGGAGCTTGCACAGTTCTTTACGCTGAAATTAGTAGATACATCAGCAATTCAACTTGGTTTTGCCACAGCTATCAAACCACATACAAAGAGAAAAAGTGGTGGGATACATTGTAAAAGATAAAATGGAACTACAACTAGTAAAAGACACAAGTTTCCAGTTTAGGGTCATTATTTTATGTCATGAAAGGAGCAGTTAAATATTTGGTCATCTAATTTAATTCGTAACAGGGCATCATTTTTACAAATTACTAATATCTCCACGATCGACGTATTATCAACCATACTCTCACATTTCTTTGTTTTCTAGACCTTGGAAGTTATGATTTTGTAGTGAATTTTAAGAGACAGATTCGAAAAGATGGAGCAGAATGAAAAGATGAATGTCATGCTATAAAATCATATTTACCTGAGAGAGCTCATAGTTTAGCCTTTTAAGTGTCAAATCATGTGCGCTATCAGTTGACAACGTGGGGCTTTTAATCTCTTCCGGAGCATCTTTAAAGAACTCTTCCTCAGGTACAAGTTCAATGCCAGGATATTTGGTCTTAAAATCTTTGCAAGCCTTTATTGCTTTGACATAGTGATTTTTCTCATACATTAAGTTGTGGAGCTGCAAGGTAGTCATGTCCACAGGTGCTTTAGCACGTTCTGATTCAGCTTTAACCCGGTCTTCTTCAATCAAGATGGACCTATTCGCCTGTTGATAAACATTTTTATATGGTGAAGCTCACAAAGATATTTCTATTTTGGACATTGATATGCAGTTTAAACATAGAACATCACCACATTCCCAGCACTGAATCTCGCCATTTCATTTCCCAATTTGTTTAATTCACAGTGAAAATATGACTATACAGCAATCTTCAACCGTTGATCCTTTCATCTAGATTGATAGCCTCAAATTACTCATTATTTTGTTGTCTTTAGCCCATTCTAAGAATTTCTTTTCTCAAAAGTTCAAGTCCATTCATACCAGTATGGAGCGGCATACCTTACAGCCCCTAAATCGTAATAAACCCTAAACCCAGGAATTTGGAGACTCTAATACAATAAGAGAGTGAACTACATAGAAACGGAAATTCAAGACGACAAAGCAGTGCAATAGAAGCAAACCTGACGGAGAGTAACAAAATTAAGGAGAATTTGAGTGACAAGTTCTCGGAGGTCGGATTTCGAATGAGCTTCTTTCTTGATAGCCAGCATTTTGGCGACGATTTCCTCCGCTGAGAGCTTGCTCTGTCGCAGCATATCGTAGAGAGCCGCCATATCGACGTTGCGCTCCGGCAGTATTTCGCCGGGCTCCGCCATCGTCACTTCCATTTCTCCACCTACCGTGGAGACACCGTTGAAGGGAAGTAAAATTTCGTCAGATGTAAATTAGCGAATATTAATTTAAAAATATTTAAAATTAATACAAATAAATACCTTTTAATTCTCATGAGGGTTCTAATATTACTGGGCCAGAATGGACAGCCCAGCCCAACTAGTCTTGGTTTTATGTTGACTCACAATCTAAAGTTCAACCTACATTTATAATCTCGATCATTCTAATGATCTGTCTTTGTAATCCTTCAGTATTATACATTCTAGAATTTTTATAATTTTTTAATTTCGAAAAGATATAATATATTTTTATTCATGATATAAACACCCTATCAAATTTATTGTAGACAGACATTTGTGTTATGAGTTTTGATTTACTAATTATTTTTAGTATATAAAAATTAAGATGAATTATTACTATTTTGAGTTTTGAAAGAAAAATATTACCCTGTAAATTCTTGGATTCTTATTTACCAATTATTCATTGGATTTATTACTAATAGGTACGTGTTTTCATAGCCTAATTACTATGAGATACAAAATAAAATTAAAGTACTAAGACATACATTCTATATTTTATTTTTTTCAATTTTACCCCTTAGTACTTTCTATTTTTAATCCATTATTTACTTTCTATTTTATACTCAAAATTCTCATTAAGGATAACAGATTTCATTTACACTCATCAATGTTTACGAAAATTAAGGATAACAAAATTCTCATCAATGTTCAAAAAAATTTTACACTCATATATAAGAAATTTCACGATGAAATCTCAGATTTTACAACTTGAAAGTACTGAACACTTTAATGTACACCAGTGTTCAAAAATTATTACATGAACACCAATGTTCAAAACAAATCAATTTACACCATATGTCGCATCTGCTTCAATGTACACCTTTGTTTTTTATTTTATACGCAAAATTCTCATTAAGGATAACGGATCTCATTTACACTCATCAATGTTTACGAAAATTAAGGATAACAAAATTCTCATCAAAGTTCAAAAAAATTTCACACTCATATATAAGAAATTTGACGATGAAATCTCAGATTTTACAACTTGAAAGTACCAAATGTTTTAATATACACCAATGTTAAAAAATTATTACATGAACACCAATGTTCAAAACAAATCAATGTCCACCATATGTCGCATCTGCTTCAATGTACACCAATTTAAAAAAAAAAACAGGATGAACACCAATGTTCAAAACACATCAATGTATGACACTTCCCACGAATTACTCGCCGCTGAAAAATACACGAATGCATAATTGATTTTTTCCTGTTTTGATGTACACTAATGTTTATAAAAAATCGATAAGAAAATTTCTTCACCAAGAACCAAATTCTTTAACTTTAACACCCAAATCGTTCAGAAACCTAATTTAATCCCTAATTTCGAAGAAGGGAGAAGAGAAATGATTACACAAATAATCTAAAAAAAGCGATGACAGAGGGGGCTAGAGTGGGAGAGAGAGAGGGAGAAAGATTACCGAAAAGAATAGGAATAAGAGCAGAAGGCGAGACATGTGTAGCAGATCTCTATTTTGAGATCTGTTTATTTGGAGAGAAAAAATATAAAGAAACCGATGAGCAAATATATCTTGAAAATAGTAAATTTGAACTCCAACTTTAGTTCATTTCGAAAACTAGCAAGTTAGTGAGAATCCTCCACAGTTGCAGAAGCAAGCTTATCCAATAGCTTTCTGGCTGGTTGCTGCACTGGGCTTGAGCGGCGGCGGCCACCACCTGAGCGCTGGCGAATAGATCGGTGGTGGAGGGCTTATCCTCGGTGGATTGGCGGCGGATTTGGGAAAGAGAGGATTTGGGTTGAGATTGATGGAATGTGTTGGGAGAGAGAGGAGAAATAGGAGTGCATATATATATGCATGGGTAATATGAGAACTACAAACTTAAAGTTTGTATGCGTGATTAATTCAAAAAACTCAATGTACTACGTAATAAATAGGTAGATAATTTTGTACGTAATAGTTACTGACCCTTATTAATTAATATATGAAAAATAAATTTTAAAAATATGAGTTATTATTTTCTGAATGAAAAATAAACTCTTCAGATTTTGGTATATTAGTAATTTTTTATATTTTTATTTAGTTGAATTTTAGGACTTTTATATATTTTTTAAGAATAATATTTATCTTTTTAAATAATAATTTATACACTAAAAAATAACTTTGTGAATAACTTTATAGTGTAACACTAAGATTCATTTAAAACTACCACGACTTTTAGATGTACTAATCTGTATAAATAAATCAAGGGCCACTATAACTTAAATAATTAGATATTAACATTATAAGATAATCGAAAATAAATGGATCAACAATCCAACCCCAAGAACAGTATAATCTAGCGAACAATTTAATTAGGAGTATATAAACTACGCATAGTCGATCTTATTAACATCATGTTTGTAGCTAAGTGAAACTCACTATGAGTGTAATCAATTAAAGCCCGTCTTATGCTATTCGAGTCTCGAGTTAATAAAATATGTGTTCAAATATGTTTACTAAGCTAAATGAGATGAACTGGGCTCAAATATTGAACTGGAAAATTTTACTCAAAATTGGAGTAGTTTTTTCGCTCGAAAGCTCATGAACGTATCCATGACGAGGCTTGCAAATATGTCTAGAATCATACTGCTTTAACATAACAATTTTGAATTTGAACTTAAATTATTATCAATGAACTTTTATCCAATCGAACTCAAACTATTTGCGAACTCACTATTTCTCAATTGAGCCTCGCTCGATCTGGGTGATGTTTGATTCAGTTACATCCCTACCAAAGATCAAACTTATGATTTCTTATGCTGAGTAATTCACATGATTTGAGCTGATTGTATCATGCATAAAACCACATACGACTATAATAATTGCAGCCAGTGTGGGGCATCCAAATGTGTTGTCATGGTGTGATTGGAGAAGTAAAGATTAATGCAACATAATGATTGTTAGGAGTTGTAATGTAATGTTAATATTAATAAATAAATTAGTTGTCTGTAGATTTTTTTTTTAGGGGGGAGGGGGGGGGGGGGGGGGGGATATTTGCAATGGAATAATGGGCATGGGATCGGGCGTGCCAGCGGCGTGTGGAGGGGCTATCATGTCCTAATTTCTAATGTTGCATGCGCTTCTATTTCATGCCATTTCATTTATTATTATTATTTCTAGTTTTGTAACGTCACTTTCCATATATTCTCTTTTTTTCTCTTTAATTATGCGACTTTTAATTCAAATTTTGCTGTGATGATTAAATTTATGGTAAAATAGTGGTTGGTAAATAATTTAGCAACGGAATTCAATTCGTTGCTAATTACAAATGGATTATCAATAAAAATGAACGGAATGCCAACGGATTTATTCTCAATTTTAACAACGGATTACCAAGGGAATCATGATATAAATTACAAACGGAATTATTAGCAACAGATTATCAATGGAATTGATTTTTCGTTGCTAAAAATTTACCAACCACTATTTTACCAACAGATTCCGTTGCTAATCCGTTGGTAAGCCAATTTAATACTGGAATTAAGGTTTTTACCAATGGAATATTTCGTAGGTAATTTTTTTTTTTTGGTAGTGTATGAGGTTGTGTGAGATGCTGTCTTAATTAAATCTACTCGGTAATAAATCGTCTTGCGAATTACAGTTAGCAACCCATGGAGTATTTTTGTCTATATATAAATAAATGAAAAATTACCCTTCTTTCTAGAAATATTTTTACTAATAATTAATGGAGCATTTGAATTATGGTACGTGTGTTAAAAAAATCATATTTTTTAAAATTATAATGTACTTTTGAGATTTTAAATGGAGATAGGAGTATTATTTTCTTTATAGGAGATGAAATTTACCGTATAAATGAAAAAAAAGTTGATTTAATCTAAAAATACTAATTACTACCAAGGAAATAGTGAGACTAATATTTTAGAAACGGTAAAATTTTAAAATAGTCACTATTCTTTAGGTTAAATTTTTTCTAGTCATCTTCATAATAATAATTTTTTTCTAGTCACTTTATATTATTCATTCCAAATATACACATCTTCTCTTTAAAACAAATAAATCATTTTATTTACTCTACCCGATTGATATCCGTATATGATTTTCAATACCACTTTTTTTTCAACACAATTTTCTTCTTTAAAATAGATATAGTTCATTACGACCATATCAGGCCCAACATGCTTCCGTACACAAATTAAACAATATTAATCTCATAACTAACCAACTTAAAACAGTAATAGTACCTTCTTTGACCGTCAATCCACCGGGTATCCGGGAGGTTTTACAGCTGCTCCTCACAGCCAACCACGCGTCCCGCAGTGTGATGGTTCGATCCCGTTCCTTCAGCAGACTTCAGCACAACCCTGGTTCGTTTTCTACACTGGGTGTATTGGATGCTCTACTGTTTCTAGTCGGAAAGTATGGAGACTAAAATTGCAGAAGAAAATAGAAGGTTACATGTTTCGGGCAGTAGCCCAAAATTATTTATTTATTGAATGGAGAAATTTATTACACATTCATCCTCATCGAACAAGAGGAGAAACTCCTTTAGCTACCTATGGTAGTTGGAACAGAAACACTCATACAAAGAAAGAAAAGAAACTACAATGTTTATTGAATGAGAGAAAACAGAGGGTGATGGTCGATGTCTTCTGCTTCCTCAATCCTCTTATTTATAGAGGCTCTCGGACCCGAAATCCAGATTTCAAAGCCTCTCTAATCTCTATGACGTCACTGCCTACATCAATATTCTTACATAAGCTCTTACGTCATTCCCATTGGATTCCAACTTTAGCAGCTGGCTGGTCTTTTCTTTTTTATTGGATGCCTTCTTGTGGGCCACCCTTGTCGGTCACATGTCTCTTACCCCTTCGGAAATATCACCTGGCTCTTGCTTTTTTGAAGAGTCATTTGTCCTCTTAGGTGTCTGATGATTCTCCCGGCTCCTGGGTATTCTGAAAAGATTTTACCCTCTTCTTTTCACATGTCTTATTTGGGGTGGATCAGCAGTTCTGATCATCCCTATGTCCATCCTTATTACTTTTCCAAACTCTTGCTCTGTTTGGGTGGAACAGCTCGAACATACCTTGTTTGTCCACTGCCCAAAATGGGCCATGTTGCAATATCTCCGATGAGTTTGTTTACTCACAGGAATCTTGTTTCTCCAGAGAAGTTCTTGTTTTTCTTGGAACGCCTTCTCCGCAGACCCTGTTTTCTTTCCTGTTAAAGTATTCAACAAAAAAGACCCATTCAAAGACTTGTGCTCGAACTTGAATGGGAATTTCACCTCCACCATGGCTTTGATGCAGGCATACAAATCCCTCGCTCTTCGTGTAGAGATCTGTTCCTCAAAAAATGTAGAAACCAAAACTAGTTCCGTTCCAGAAGACTCTTTGATCTTATTTGATGCTGAAACATCTGGTCTTCTTAGCTTGATGAAATGGAAGACCTCGTGGTTACCTTTCCCGACTGGTTCTGGGGCCGTACTGGTAAAGTACAGCTCCAATACATCGTCTCTAGATAGAGTCGAGTTGTTTTCCCATGCCTTGAAAACCTTTTCTCTCAGCCAATCTGGAAGTTTTGCAAGTTCTGAAAAACTCGGTGCAACAGTGTAGATCGAGGCTAGTGCCCCAAAGTCATACCATTGTTTCACATCCATTGGATTTGAGCCCTCTCGCATCTAAATTCGGGGATATTCCCCAGATATATCCACCCGGCATTTCTCCGATCGGATTCCTTGTCTGGTATTCAATTTCTCCCAGCTGGCCTGGTATTCCTGCCAATAAGAGAAATCAGCTAGGTTAATACCAACCTTAGCAGTGTCTGTCATCGATCTAAGGTTGATCTCTCCCTCTTTAACCCCATAAGTGCTGGGTTGACTCGTCGACTCTAGATGTGACTCCAGGTCTTCGATTTTTCCTTGGACCGATTTCTCTTTTGGAGGTTCCAATCTAGGATTTGTGCTAAGGGTACTTGAATCCCTTGCTCTGGGTTTAGAGCCCCGTTCTCGACTACTCTCCTTTTGTCAATTGTTATTGCCATCAACAGCCCGAAGGAGTGACTCTCGTAGTGATTCGAATAGACTCGCATTGTTGCAAATACAATCTCGTATGCGATTATACACTTTGGTCTGATCACTTTCTTGTATTCTTCCAGCACGCTTTGCATTGAGTGCCAAATTCTCAAATTCCCTTTGGAGCAACTCAAGGTTGTCCATCAGGTGCTTTGATCCAGTTAAGATGAAGTCTATTTCAGCTCCTTCAATCTCTCGTCAGGAAATCTGCCAAAACATTATCAACATATTTAATAATGACAATATTAAAATCATAATATTGGCATTCTGCTTGCCATCTTAAGAGTCTAGCCTTTTCTGGTTTAGATTCAATTTTATTTTTTAAAAAGGCTTTGATGCTTGTATTATCAATTTTAAGGATGAATTTCTTCGCGAGAAGAAATAGCGGCCATTTCATGAACGTTTTCCGAACCGCAAAGAATTTCTTTTCATTGATGTGCCACCTTTTCGCTTAATTCTTCGCAAAGAATCCACTACAGTATCTGTATGACACTTCTTATTCTGGTGTGGACTTAGTTAGGACCGCTACCCACCAATGGTCACTGGCATCTGTGTAGAGTACCAATTCATCCTCGTCATTAGGAATGGCTAACTTGGGGAGCTTCTTGCAATCCTCCTTTAGTTGTTTAACCATTGCTCGGTGTGATTCCTCCAATTTGAACTCAGCATCTTTTTTCAACAGAGGACTGAACACCTTCATGTATTGTGCTAGATTGTTGATGAACATTCCAGAAAAATTAACCACTCCTAAGAAGCTCTGGAGTTGCTTATTGTCCTTGAGATCTTCAGGAAATCCCTGAACCTTTTCTACAATATGTGATTGTAGGATGATTCCAGACTTATCGATCTTGACTCCAAGAAAATCGATCTGTCTTGTTGCAATTACTGCATTCTTTTCAGAAAGCACTAATCCCTCCTTGTGACATGCTTCTGAAAATATTTCTAGATGCGTCAAATGTTCCTTCATGTTCTTTGAGGCTATGAGGATGTCATCCACATAAGCAAACATGAATGAGAAATATTATTTGAATAGATTATTCATCTTCCTTTGGTATATATGGGTGCATTCGCCAAGCCCATAGGCATGACATTCCAGATATAGTGGCCTTGTGGTGTGGAGAAGGCTGTGAACTTTTTGCTTCCATCTTCCATCATAATCTGGTAGAACCCAAATTTGCAATCAAACTTTGAGAATACCTTGACATTCTTGATACATTTGACCAAGTGTTCCCTACTTGGTATGTAGTATCCATCGAACTCCAAGATGTTGTTGATCCTTTGTAGTTGATCACAAGTCTCGGCTTTCCCCGCTTAACTTCTCTATGATTTCGAACTAAAAATCCTGGACTGCTATATGGGGATACTCCTGGTGATATCAACTTAAGGTCCAGATGTTTCTTAAGTATTAGCTGTATATCCTTTCGATCCTCTTGGTTCATCAGGATAGACTTGTATCTCACGAACTCATGCTCTTTTCCTTCTTTCACTTTGAGTGAGGCTTTGAGCTCATTTTTATCCAACCAGACTAGAGGATCCTCATTGAAGTTCCTCTGTATCTTCTTTTTGACGTCCTCCAAAGATGTTTGTTCTTCGATTGTGATGTCTTTCTGTAGACTATCTCTCAGGCTTGCTTTGAGAAGGTTGATTGCATTTTATTTTAATTTATCCATCTTTCATCCTCCTCTTGTCTCGGTTCTCATCTGAAGGACTGATTCGCCATATTTTCTTCGATCATTCATCTTTGGATGGCTAAATTTTCCTTCATCACCACACTTGATGTGGAATATGATTGGCATTTTTATTTGAAATGCATTACACAGTCTTGGTGCGATGATCTTATGTTCACAAAGGGTTGTGAAAATAAGCCTCCTTGTTGCATTTTCTTGGGTAAAACGCTTGAATATCTGTAGAAAATTATCTCCTAATAGAATATCTGCTCCGGTGTCATGGAAATATATCGGTGGAGTTTTCACCTTGTACCACGAGGTACGATCTGCTCTTCCGATCATGATTTCCGTCTGCTTAATTTCTCTGTTAAGGATTAGCACCCTTTGAGAGAAATCTTTTCCTAGTACCGTTGACAATTCTTCACCTGAGTCTTTCGGAAATACTCATTTTTTGCTGTGCAGATGCCGGCTCCAGAATCAATGTACGCCGCAAAATATTCTGCACGATGCTCCTTATATATCATCCCGACGGTGATATATATTGAGAATGGATTTGTGGCCATGGGTGGATCAGAGCTTATAAACCCAAACCTCTATTAGTACATTTGTATATTTTCCTTTGACCGTGAATTCCATTTCATCTTGTAATCGTTCCCAAGGTTTGTGATCCTTGAGAAATTCTAATTCCAAAACTAGTTTTTCTGGGAATCTTTCTGCTACTCCTTCAATCACCAGCTCAGGTTCTCCGAGTTTGAGCTGTACTTGATATCTCCCAGTTATTGGTTGTTGAAGATAATATAAGACATCACAAGGAATAGAGTTTTCCCTTTTAGTAATGTTGAATATTACTTCGACTCCTCTCCATCCTTCTGGGTATTTTAGTTCACCCTTTGTTGTGAACTTCTCCGGTTCCTGGATTACCTCCACGATTGGTTTATTTCCCGATTTCTCGCTGATCATCCTGTCTTCTTGGAAAGAAATCCTTATTTGCTCGAATCTGAGGTTGTTTTGTCTACTCCAGACCAGCTTATCCTTGATCCGTAAATCCATATCGTGAATCGGCGGTAACTCCATAATCTCTGGCCTGGTTGCACATGCAACCCTTTCAAATACTTCTGATATCTCGATATACTCCTTCATTTGGACTAAATCCGAATGATGGGTGTTGGATAGAGCATATGAGATACTATAGGTGATAGAGTAGGGTCGGTTCCCTTCTTTCATCAGATCTTTATTCTTGAAATCTTGATGAAGAGTGAGTGCTCTACTAAAATCTCTATTGACCAGATTATAGGCAATCCTCGGATAGATGTAGGATGCCACCTTGCCTACATACAAGTTTTCTGAGATTCCTCCCAGGCATGTTTTTCTTGGATTCTTAATGCTCTTATCAAATATGGCAATATTGATTGGCGTATCGATTCCGTCTTTGAATGTAGCTTTGATGAGGATCCGAATAGATCCGATATGGACCCAAGACATGGTATTAGATACCTCTTTTAGGAGCTTGCTGAGTTCTCTCTTGATTTCCTCATAAGGAACCATCTGCATTTCCATCATATTTCCGGTGAGTTCCACAGGGATGGCAATTTCCCCTTCGGTTACCTTATATATGATGTTGTGCTTTCTCTTCTTGAAGCTTGGAAAAAATTTCTCCAACTTTCCTGCAGTGAATGCATCGTATAAGTTAAGCCTTGGATCATCCTTCATGATTCTCATAAGAGTCTTATGAGAGATGGATATCTGGGAAAAGAATCCCGACATATCCTCTTCCATTTCCCATCTGAAGTTTTCTTCTTCACTCCGACTCATCTTCGGAAGACTCGTATTGGCTGAAGAATTCTTCTTCGTAGATACTTTCGTCTGAAGGTATATCTTCAAATTGATATACCTGAACCAGATCTTGGAAGTATACAACTTTCTCCATTTCTGGAGTTGTTTCAAACTGTCGTATCCCCCGCTTCTGGTTTTCTGGGCAATCTGGTAAAATATGTCATCTCGCTCCACACGTGTAGCAGTTACAATCCTTGAATCTTTCATTGGCTCATGTAGCTGCTCTTCATAACGTCTTTCTTGTGGGAGTTCTTCCTGTACTCCTCTGGTTTGACCCTGAGGATGAGGCTTGACTTCTTGAACTCCATCTTGATGGTTCGGTCCTTTGCCCCGATTTATAGCTCCGGGCCTTTTGCTTGGACCAAAAGAATCTTGGTCTTCTGGACCTCCATCCTCCGCTTCTTTGTGTGTAAGGATGATTTCTCTTCATCTTTTTCTGCTTCATTGGGCTTCTTCCAATGATAGTTGAAGATCATTATTCTCGCAACATAAGGATACTGTCTTGTTGATTCTCCTTAGTCTCTTGTAGTTCTTGTGTAGTGATGCTTGATGGCACCACTCTGCAATCTTGGCTTTGAGGAAAGACATCCTTCTTGCTATTGAGTCCAGCTCGCATGGTGCATACTCTCTGATTAGCATTTCCCTCGATGGGCTTGGAATCTTGGCAAAGAATAGGTGGAATACTTCATCCTCTTTGATCTTCGATTTCCATCTATACTCTGTGAAGAGTTTGATGCACTCATCTACGTGACAGATGTCAAGTAGCTCCAAGCTGTATAGGGCATTTCTATACTTCTTCTTATTTTCTTCTTCCATTCCCTCGAAGTAGCTTACTCTGATGAAGTGGATCTTGAAGATATTGGCCATTCGATCAACAATATTGCCTAGATCTTCATCTTCCATGGCTTCTTTCTTGACTTCGTCCGAGAGTACCTCCCAGGCGCATATTACTGATCCTTCTAGGCTCATAGTTAGGAATCTTATGAACCCTTCTTTATCCAGCTCCAGCGTGCCTCCTGCAATCTTCATTGCATTGGTCAATTCGTCGATCAAGGTCTCTCTGTTTTTTAAGTCGAGAGTATCGAGGTTCAAGATCAACCCGTATGGATTTATTGGTTCAAGGTGAGACCGACCATATGGGGTGTTGTGTAGGTTAGATCCTCGAACTCGGCTTGCTCCTGTTGACATTCCTATTGCCTTCATCTTGAAGTTTCATGGTTGTTGGAATGTCTCTTCTTGCCTTGCCCCATGGACTCCGTGTGATCCAGATGTTCCTTCATTTTGGCTTTGATCATGTTTTGTCTGATGGGCCTGCGACTGTTGTTGATAGCTTGATGTTTCTCAAATATTCATTTTTATATTTACAATTGATAGTCCTTGGAAAGACTCATATAGATCTTGTAGATCTTCAAGATTTGTTCTTTCCATCCGGGGATGTGGATTTTCCTCGAAGGATAGCAATCATTTTTGTGCTTTCGGACTTTGGTCTTGTGACTTCTGTCGTCTTCCCTTTTTGGTGTAAAAGAGGTTTTTTTTCAAAGGTTGGTGGCAACCTTCTTCCTGATATTTTCCCGGCTACTTTGATTTCCAGGTATTCCACTTGATTTATCAGCTTCTGGATGAGGTCGAGTTGCATGCTCTGCAATGTTTCCACCTTATCCATTTTGAGGCTGATCTCAAATATTGTCCTGGATATATTTTGGTAATATTCTCCAAATAATATCACCGTCTTCTGTAATTCTCTAAGATCTTAGCTTATCTTAGAGTTGTCTGACTCGATCTCCTTCTACTCTGTCATTCTATCCAATGTGAAAAGTGGTAAGGCTTGCAGATCTCTCTTGGACCCTGGTTGTGTCGTTTCCTCCATTGTCTGTGTCTGGGGACGCTTCCATGGATCTCGGTGAAACTTCGAATTTCCACGATGTTTCTTGATACTTCTTTAGAGTATCTTATCTGCATCTGGTGTAGTTCCTCCAAATGTTCTTCCATGGTGTGGTTGGCAAGAATATTTGCCAATTCTCTCATTTAGTTTATACCTTCCCAATATCGATCGACGTCCTCATGTTCTTTTTCTGCATATTGTCTATACAACACACAATAATATTATTTTATAGAGCTGCTTGTCTCATCATAGTTGACAGGCCAGAAATCCCTGTTGCTCCAGCTTGGAATAGGGTTGATAGTCCTGTCACTCTCGGATGTCGAACTTTCGTTCGGATCCATATCTCTTTGAAACTCTCCTCTCGTTAAGTGATATAAGCTTGTAATAAATTTTTTTATTCATAAATAAATAAACCTAGGGCTCCGATACCATTTTAAAGCGTGATAAAAGTGATGAAAAATTAAGAAAACATATAGGCCGAATAGGCAAATACGCATAGGCCGAATAGAACAATATGTATAGGCCGAATAGACAAATATGTATAGGCCAAATAGGACAACTATTTGGTTCGAAAACATATAGGCCAAATAGACCAATACGTATATGCCGAATAGAACAATACGTATAGGCCGAATAAGCAAATATGTATAGGCTGAATAGAACAACTATTTAGTCCGAAAATGTTAAGGGTATATAGGTCATTTCGGGTGTCAATCGGATAAAATTATTTGTTTGAATATTCTTTTTTATTTAAAATTGAATTTAAATTGAAGCTTGGGGGTAAAATGGTCTTAAATATAAAAAGTGACTAGAAAAAATTGATTTTAACATAGGTGACTAGAAAAAATTATATTTAAGTCAAAGTGGCTACTTTTTGCCATTATCACTTTTAGAAAAATATTACTCCCTTCGTCCCATTTCAATGTTTACATATTTCTATTTTGGGCGTCCCATTTCAATATTTACGTTTCTCTTTTTGGTATATAGGACCCACCTAAAACAATTAATGTATCACAATGGGACCCACATTCAACACTAATATACTTACCCACTTTATATTAAATATTACTATCTTTTCACCCACTATCTATTTAAATATAATACTCCTTAATCAACGTGCAAAAAATAAACGTAAGCATTGAAACGGGACGGATGGAGTATTGGGTGTACCTTAGTCACGAAGTTTGCATTGGGAAATTAAACCCCGTGCGTGCGTGTGGCAGTGCTCTTAACTCTTACTCCTATCCTATCTGCAACATTAATCTTCAATAAAAAAATAAAAAAAAAGAACTCGACAAAATAAAAAAATAATTAAAAAAAAAATTGGTAAAGAGAGGGTGATGCGTCCCCCACTTGACCCCCCACAGAAACAGGAACCCAGAGTAGTTCCCAGCACCAATTTATAGCACTACTTCTCCCTCTCTACTCATAGACAGAGACAGAGTCTCCCTCAATCTTCAATCACTTCATTACACACAAACAAACAGAGGGAAAAGAAAAGAGAATTTCCCATCACTCTTCCCTGCAATCAACACTGTTTTCTTCTTACGTACACCTCACGCCACCTTTTACCTCTAAAATCACACCCTCTTCATCCTTCCTCCCATCTTCATCATTCTATTCTATTAAACTTTATCTCTCATCAGATCACCACTAGACATGAGAGAGAGAGGCAAAGCTCTGGAAGCTGCAGATCATGATTTCAACTACTCTGAATTAATCCCCTGTAAGAAACACCCCCATTCCTCCTCCGTCGGCATCTGCCCTCACTGTCTCAAAGACAGGCTCGTCAACCTCGTCTGCTCCGACTGCGGAGAACAGCGCCTCTCCTCCTGCTCTTGCTCCGACGTCTCCTCCTCCTACCGCAACTCCTGCAGCACCGCCGAGGTCGGCAGTGTCGGTAGGGTCTCGTTTCTCATCGACACAGAGAAAGACAAGGATCATGCCAAACCCAGAAAGGAAGACAAAACAGAGCAGGTCATCTTTCTCCGAAGAAGCAACAGCAGCTGCGTGGAGGTCAAGAAAACCAATGGCTTCTGGAAGATCAAGAGGCTATTTCGGAAGAAACGAAACAGAGGCTTCTCCGATCACGAGGTCTGGGTTTCCGACATCATGGGAGTGTCCAGATCCAGATCCCTCTGCAGTTTCAGAAACGGCGGAAGGAATGATCTCGACGAAGAATGTGCGATGTCGAGCGCCAAGATTTCCGACGTCACCAGCGGGATCTTTTTCGCCGAATCGGAGCCGAGGAGGAGCGGATTCCGAGGTCTGTTTGATTCCGACAATGGCGGCGGAGGTGGGAGGAAGAGTGGCAGTAGCCATGCTCTGGTGGAGCTCGACAGGACGTACAGTGTTCAAGACAGTGGCGTTTTTCCGGCGAAGGAAAGTGACTTTAACGCCATGGATGAGTCTGCTTTCATCGATTTGAAGCTGGATGAAGTTTCTGATCATGGTTTGGTCTGCAAGAATGAGAGCTTCGATGATGGTGGTAATGGAGGCTTCGATTCGTGCAGGGGATTGAAAAGGAGTGGTAATAGTAAAAAGCACAAGGTGTGGAAATGGATATTTAAGTATCATCCTGGTAATAGTCATAAGAAGGAAGAAAATGACATTTTAAATTCTTGAAATTAATTTGTTGGAAATGCTGACCGTATTAAGAATTTCGAGAATCATATAGGAGGGAGTTTATAAATAGAAACTATAATGTCTTAACTATTGTTCTTCCTTCTTCGTTAGGTTAAATTAATTAGTATCATTATCTTCGTCGATTTGCTAATTTAATGATGTTTTATGTGCTGAATATTATATTGATGCAATTCTTGCTGATTATTAAGGGTGATCATATATATATATATATAAATATATATATTTTGAATCGCCATAATCAATCGAACCACACCCATCTGTAATTAATGATTTTTATTATACGCTCCGATCATTTGCAAAGGGAAAATTTAACTTTTGATCAAGTAAGAGTAGTAGAGTGTCAAATTAGTAGTAGAGTGTCAAATAAGTACCTGACAAAATTAGTTCCATATGAATTTTTAACTCTTTTCGATCAATACTTAACGGCAATGAACACGGTATAAATTACTCGTTAATTTTGATATGAGACGGGTTTAAAATCGTACATATGTTTTGTTTGCTATTTCACTATGTATAATTCTACAATCCCTAAATGCCACAGCTAAAACGCCAAATCACCTAATCCTCAAATCTTCATTTACAAAAACGGCACAACCCATCGCCCAAAATACTAATTTGATGCGAGATTATGTAAAATCCTTAATTATTATCTATCATACATTTCAATCTTACTTAAATTCCCAATTAAAAACATACTTCAATATTTGACGAAGTTGCACGTGTAATGGGGAAAATGGGTGATGCTCCATCATCCCGTAAGTGATTTACAACTTTGTATAGTTTTCTATCTATTATCGAATATTTTTTGTACAAGATTTTTAATGGTTGTTATATAATATGGTTCATTTTCGGAAATTTTTAGTTGCATCTATCTAAAAAAATTATGAGATTGATTTCGGAACCATTGCATCTATCTAAAAAATTATTCATGGTTTCTACGTTAAGAGGTTACGAGATTGATTTATTCATGAAAATGTTGTTGTATATGTTTAATTAAATTTTCAACGTTGATGAATGAGGGAGGTACATTGAGGAGTGAGTTTCCCACTAATTTTTTTTTTCCGACCAATTTTTGAGTTCACGGTGTTCGTCAACAAACTAACGGATGAGTCTAAGTGGGGTTATGCTCCCATGAAACGGATGCTTGTTCATAGGATGTCAATGAGCCGGGGCGGGCAGAGTAGTTGAGTACCTGGACCCATTCTTTTGGCGCGGGACCGGACCGCCCCGTGACCCGTACGGGTCCAGTCCTTTTTGCCCATTTTGATATTTTATTTTATTTTAAATATTTATGTCTATTATAAATAATGTGTAATATATGTTATTTCATTTAATTTGTATTATATAAATAGAAATATCATATATTTTCTATTTAATTAATCAATTAAGCAAATATATCTTATAAATAATGAATATAATAAAAAATATAAATAAAATATACATGTTATACATATAATATGTTATATAATATAAATATTAAATGAGTCTAAACGGGTCCAAACGGGCCAAAACGGGGTATCACTACTACCCAGACCCGCCCCATTCTTGATACGGGCTAGGTCGGGT
The DNA here is from genome assembly GCA_023678885.1 of Pogostemon cablin. Classification (NCBI taxonomy): domain Eukaryota; kingdom Viridiplantae; phylum Streptophyta; class Magnoliopsida; order Lamiales; family Lamiaceae; genus Pogostemon; species Pogostemon cablin. The sequence goes on along the minus strand of CM042980.1, from coordinate 2,163,599 downwards.
CCGCTCCAAATTTACGGGCTAGGGCTGGTCCGGATGAGTCGGGCCATTTTTTACATCCCTACTTGTTCATAGGTTAATTCAAAATTAATGTACATTTTAAAAATTGTGAGATGACTTATTATTATTTGTTTAGGAAATTTACTGTTCTATAATTCATTTTTTTGTTATTTTTAATAAGTAAAATATGTTTTTTGAAATAAAAATAAAATATGTGAGGTGTCAAAGTGTATTTGATATTTATTTATTATTTAAATCTTTTTTATACTATTAAAAATTAATAAATTAAAATATAAATTAAGTAATATCAAATTTGAGATTTATTTATAACTATAATAAAACAATGTATTATTAGAATTTTTTTTTAAATAAAATTTAACTTATTTAATTTCATTTATATTAAAACAATAAATTTAAGGAATAAGTTATGAAATGTTTCATAAAATACATGCTTCATATAATAATAAAATTATTAATTATTAGAATTTTGTAAAATTTTATTATTTATTTACACAAAATGGATTTTATATTTGTAATAGAGTGAGGTTTGCATGCGCGCGGGCGCAAGCCGTACGCCTTTAGAATTTAGTATTATGGGTAAAGGTACATTGTTTTGTTCTAAAGGGTATACACTTTAATTAATAAGAGTACACAATTTTGTTTAAAGGATATACACTTTTCATTAATATTTTTTATTTTTCTTCACAAAATAAATGGTATACATCGTTATACTAAAGGGTGTATAATTTAACACAAAATTCTAAAGGCGCACGGAGTATGCCCCCGTGCGCCCGGGCACACACAAGTTTTTGCCTTTGTAATATCATTTAAAGGCTTAAAAGTTGATGGTGTAAATAGAGGTAAATAATAGTATTTGTACTATTTTTAAAATGACTAATGTATACTATAAATATTGTTACTAAAAATTATTATAGCTACACATTAATTTTGAAAGTGTGTTTATTTTATTTTGGATTTAGGTTATGTCATGATTGCTGCAAGGATGAGTTTACTTTAATTAATGATGATGATAACTATCAGTTTGATAAATTGTATAGTGTACTCTATGCACTAAGTTTTCGTTTTGATCATAATTTAAATAAAATACGATATCCTTAAAATATATGTACAATGTAACTGTCTTTTACATATTTTATGTTTTATAAAATTAAGAAATACATTTATTTATTTGAAAACTACTCCTCACAGTTAGTTAAAATTGATTAAATATGAATGTTATTTCACTTATACTGCTCTTAATACGTGTTTTACTAGAGGAAGAAAGTACACAGTTGAAGAACTTAAAAAATTTCAACGAGATTAAATGATTTTTAAAGTTTCAAATATGAACTCCACCAAATATTCGTATATGATCTTCAAGGTATTTGACACATCAATCAGTATATCTATTTTGATATTATCTGATGATGCCGAGGAGAATCACTTCAACTTCAGTGATAACAATGTTTTCTATTTATGTGAAATAACCAGAGAATGCATTATTTTTCACTTTGATTAAATTTACATATCTTAAAATATTTTTTTCTTGGTCAAATAATAAATTATTCTTTCAATTATCATAAATAGATATGATTATTTAAAACTTAAAAATAATAAATAAATAACAAATGATAACCCGCGTCTCACGCCAACAGTGTACTAGTATAAATAAATTATAAAGTGAGAGTTGTGTTACTTGTGTATGGTTATTCTAGTTGTGCTATTACAAGATGCTAAAAAGAGAGTGAAATAATTGTTAAAAGTAGAGACATTCCGATAATAGCAATTGGTTGAAGGCTGCTGGTATCAACCATGATGAATATTTAATTGTAATCAATTTATTAAATAATTCATCTTGAAGGGTAAATTGGAAAGAAATTAATTTAGTGTTGATTAATGAAGTTGCTTATAGGATTTACGAATTAAGAAAGCCAATTGTAGAGTAATCTGTGCGAACTAACGACGGTTAATAACATGAGACCTTAGGGTAAATTAGGAAAGCCAGCGGGGATTTAACCGTTGCGAATTAATGAGGTAATTCAAGAAAACGAAAACAAATTATTCACAGCTGTCTTAAAACACGGTTTATGGTAATATTAGGAAAGACAACTGGAAAATAACATTGATTAATGACGGTTATCAGAAAAAAAAAAAAGAAAAAAAAAAAAGGAGAAGATCGCACAAAACCCTAATGCCTACTATATATTAGCACCAGTTACAAAACCTCGCTCCAAAAACTCCCTCCATTTTCCAGCCCCTCTCTCTCTCTGCCGCATTCCACCCACTGAAACCGCTCCCCGATACAACTTCTCAAGAAATATTCAAGAATGGATCATGATCAGCAGTGGTTGATCAATTGTTTGAACGCTTCTCTCGATCCCAACCATCAAATTCGGACATTTGCGGAGACTTCACTTAAACAAGCGTCCATTCAACCGGGTGATTCTCGTTAATCTCCTTTTGATGTTCTTTCCATTTCTTTTGACTAAGGAGTTAGTTATGACTGTCGTAGTTGAAATGTGGTGGAAATTTTATTGTTGTTTATGATGTTGTTTTGTTAGTTTGGACTGACGCTTTGACTGAGTGTTGGCATCGAATTTTTAGTTAGTTATCAACATCGATTAAATGATGATTTTCTGAGGAGTATTTAGGATCTTTGGAGAAGTCAAGAATCCATCCCATTTTCGTGTGTAGTAGTTGGCCCTCTTTCTTATATTAGTATTGAGCACAGGAATAAGTTTCTCTGTCTTGAAAAACTTCTGTGATTTTGTTGTTTTGATATGTCACAATTTCTCCTCACAAACAGTGCTAGAATTGATTATTATGTCCTTTCTTCTCATATGAAGGCTATTGCGTTGCTTTGGCTAGAGTTGCAGCAAATCAGGAACTTCCATTGGGGCTTAGGCAGATATCCTTTATGCTGTATTTTATTCCAGTGGATTTTTCCTCATATTTCGTTGCAATTTATACTCATATATATTTCATTTTTTTCCAACATCCTTTGATTATTTGCTGGTGGAATTAACATGAATTCACTTAGCAGCAGTGTTGCTGAAGCAACATATTAAGATACACTGGGATGAGGACGCGGAAGGCTTTGAGCATCCTGTTGTTTCTAGCAGTGAGAAGGTTATTGCTATTAATTTCCCCCCACCCCAAAGTTTCTGAAGCTACCTTGATATGGATAATGATTTTCTGAAATAATTGTTTTGTGTTTGGTTCTTAAGTAATGTGTAAGTAACATCGGAGCATCCTTGCATATGCTCTGCTGAAATAGTTATTTATTCTTGCTGTGCTTATCGAAGATTGTGACTGATAAATCTAGGGTACATGTATAGGATAAAGTTTCATATGGTATATTTCATTATACACTTTGCTAATACTTGTATCTGTGACAGGCATCTATACGAGAATTACTTCTTATATCACTAGAGGATCCACATAGGAAAATCTGTACTGCTGTAAGTGTTGCTGTATCAACAATCGCACAGTACGACTGGCCAGATGGTTGGCCTGAACTAATGCCCTTTCTTTTAAGTTTGATCAATGACAATGACCGGACTAAACTTAATGCTGGTGAGTACATTGTTTCCAAATAATGTCAATTCACAGATCTTGAATTTGAATAATTTCTGTAAATGCTATTGTAGTGCATGGGGCTTTAAGGTGTGTGGCTCTTATTTCATCGGACATGGATGACCAGATGGTTCCAAAACTTGTCCCAGTTTTGTTCCCATGCTTGCATATGATTGTATCATCTCCTCAGGTTGATCTCATTACCCATAGTACCAGTAAATATCTAACTTTAAAAAAAAAAAAATTAGGAAAAGGTTATCAATTGGATGTGTGTGGTCATCATATGCGTTATTTTTTAGACATTCATTTCTTCTTTTAATATCTTGATGAAAGTTATATCCATACAGACGTATGTTTGATGTTGAGGGAGTTCAAGTTTCTTTTCCTTTGTCCAAGTAGACTATATGCATGTGTATTTTTCTTAATCTTCTCCTTGACATATGTACTTATCCCCTTTACAGATTTCGTTTTATGTTGTCTAGTTATCAAATTTAGGTTTATCTGTTAAGTTTGCTAAATGTTATTGCAGTATAACAATATTCTACTATCTTGATTTGGTAACCACAACCTTTGAGATACAGGGGGTAGTGTTAGATAATTTTCTTATTTTATGTGGATTATTTTTGCAGATCTATGACAATATTTTGAGGTCTAAAGGTCTTTCAATAGTTTATAATTGCATCTCCATGGTTGGGGTAATGAGCGGTGTCTACAAGGTATTCACTAATGGCTTGTTGTTGTCAGGCTGATTGTATCAAATAGATGCTAGACTAACCAATCTTTCACGTCTTCTGGTAATTAGACAGAAACTACTGCTTTAATGATACCAATGCTCCAGCCATGGATGGAGCAATTTTCGTCAATCTTGAAAAACCCAGTGCCATCTGAAGAACCTGATGATTGGAGCATCAGAATGGAGGTGTCCCTTCTATGATTTCTGTCCCATGATGGCTTCATATGTGTGACAAATTGCTGACTTGAAAAAAAATTAATTAATATCTTTATATCAGGTGTTAAAGTGCTTGAATCAGTTTGTTCAAAACTTTCCTGCCATAGTGGAAACTCATTTTGCAGGTATGTTGATCAAGGATTTCCCTGCAGACTTTCTGTATTCCAGTACTGATGCATTGTTGTACTTGGCCTTGTTTGTTTGTAGTTTCTGATGTTTGCTGGTATTTCAGTAATTGTGGGGCCACTATGGCAAACATTTGTGTCCTCCTTGGAAGTTTATGAGCGAGCATGTGTTGAAGGTGTTGAAGATTCCTATGATGGGAGATATGATTCTGATGGTGCCGAGAAAAGTCTTGAGTCCTTTATTATCCAGGTTAGTACAGTGTTACTGTTTTTATGAAATTTGGAAATTGAGGTTGTACCAAAAAAAAAAAGATCTTTAGTCTATTGATTCTAAGTCTCTGACTGCTGAAGGTTCCTTGTTGAATGTGTTACCTAGTTGGTATATCTTATCAAACTTATTGGTTCCTTGATATTCAATGTCATTTCCTTGTTTCTTGACTAGTGGTTTGGCTCAGTTCTTCTATGATAGAAATAAGACAGAAGATTAATTACCAGTCAAATATTTGGTTTAAGCTGCTGAAAGTTTTCCTGGATATCCTCTGATGTAATAGGAATGTGCAAGATTTTTACCTTTCAAGGACCAAGGAACCAGTATTACCTTGATTTAGAATCAGGATATTATTTCTGAAATGCTTTTTTCTTTTTACATTTTAGCTGAATGAGTACATTTGTGTTTGCCTTGAATGAACTCTAAATATTGGAGATGTAGTGTTTGGAAATGATACTAGACGCATCATGTGTTGAGTCTGGTGAGTTATAATTATTACATCAATTAATTTTGACATGTTCCACTGGTCTTTGGTTGTGAAGATGTTCGAGTTCTTGTTGACAGTCGTTGGAAGCCCAAGATTTGTTAAGGTGTGTTTCAAACCATCACTTTAATGTTTTCTTCTTTTTGCATTAAATTATAATGTTAATATTACCCGTTGTAGGTTGTTATGAACAATGTGAAAGAGTTAGTTTACTACACCATTGGTTTCCTTCAAATGACAGAACAACAGGTACTCCCTAACTTAGTCAATTTTATAATGTCATGATATTCTCTATGTCATGGTGAATTGATTGTTTAATTGTAAAGAATAACGACTTATGATATATTTTTTTAATATGTTTGTTTGTATCACCTATTTTATTTTGTACAGTTGTACTAAGATGGAGCATTTTGCTCATTCCATGAATTGAATCCCTCACATGATAATGAATATGCTGACCTTTTCTGATTGTTGCACTTATGTTTGCACTTGACACACTCATTTGCAGTGCAATGATACTGTCATACTACCCTAAATCTTGTTCAGTATGTAGTTACTGAGTCCCAAAATAGTATCACCAGCCAAATTCAGGTAGAGCTATTTGAATAAACTAAAATTTTAACTCTCCTAATAAAATCCAGCTGCAATACAAATGTGCATACTATGAAGGTGCTAGTTTCATTGCTTTCACATTGCCAAGTTAATTGACCTTTTCTTTATTCGCTGTTCCCATAATTCTCTACATATTTTCATGTCTGACTTGGGATGCAGGTTCATATCTGGTCGCTGGATGCTAATCAGTACGTTGCTGACGAGGATGACAATACTTACAGTTGTCGTATTTCTGGTTAGTGTTTCTAGGACTCTGGAGGCAGTCAAAGAAACTGCTTCTCATCTACTTGGTCTAGGATCCTTCCCCAGGTTGCTATTTCATTACACTGATGGTTCTTTATATTTAGAGGGGGGGCATCTGAGGAGTTCGGTTTTACTTTTGAAATGCTGTTTTCCATACATTTAGCATCTTGTCTGGAGTTCCTCCAAAAAAAAAAAAAAAAAAAAAAAAAAAAAAAAATCTGGAGGATAAATATGAAATGTGGATTTAGTCTATTTATTGAAATTAATGGTGGTCTGCTGTTAAGTGGTAATACTATCTAATTTTGTGTATTTATCACTAACTAGTCTTCTTATGATGCTGTTTTAGGATGCTTCCTAAATGGGCTTTACAATTGTATGAGCTTAGCTTTAAAGTGATAAGGCTTCTGTTGATGCATTCATTGTGGACCTATATTTTCGAGGTTTTTGTGTTAGTTGTAATAGTTGTCTGTGCCTAGAATGTGACCTCTATTATGAGATCTGCTGTTTGCTTGAATATGTTTATCCTCTTTTCTGATAGGTTCATTATTACTGGAAGAGATAATAAGTTCTTGTGAGATGGAAGGAGTAGATGCAGTAATTGAATCCATAGAAAGACGAATAAGTGAGTCCCAGCGACAGAAAGATAGTGATGCTTCTGACTGGTGGAGAGTAAGTCGAACAACGGCATTACTTGATTTCTGCCATTCTATTATTTAGAGAAAAAAGGTCAATACGATCTCAATTTCTTTTAGAAAGGAGTAAAATCATTGACTAAGGTTAAAATTTTGTATTTCACTGGAGCTTTATTAGTTCAGACCATGACAAAGTCAAAAGCCAGAACTCAGTTTCATTTTTGTTGTCACTTAAAATAATTTTTGTTATGCTGGCAGTTAAGGGAGGCCACCCTCTTTGCTTTGGCTTCAGTGTCAAAGCAATTACTTCAAATGGAGGTTTGAATTCTGTATTTTATATAGAGAAAGTTCAACATTATTTCTCGGTTCACATATATGCTCTTTATAATATATTCTTCAATATCTATGTTCAATTTGTTAGGTTTCTGCTTCCAAAGTTGGTATTATGCTGGAGCACATTTTAACTGATGATGTGGCAACAGGTGAGTCAATCTCTTTGAGATGCTTGGATCATAATAAACCAGCTTTGATTTTTATTTTTTTTAATATAAAATAAGCATGGTTGCTGTTTCACGAAACTGAAATATTCTTGATTTTCTGCAGGTGTGCATGACTACCCTTTTCTTTATGCCCGATTGTTTTCATCTGTTGCAAAATTTTCTTCTGTGGTAATTAACTAATTACTAAATGACCTCCTCTTCCAGCCTACATTTTCCCAATAAAGTTCTTTCATGTCTGTTTTGAGAATTTTACTTTCATTATTGGTGTAGATGAACAACCAAGTAACAGAGCACATCCTATATGCTGCTATTAAGACTCTTGGCATGGATGTGTAAGAACTTGCTTTAGAATGTTATCACATTACATTCAATAGTATGTTACTTATTTCCATGTTTACAGGCCCCCACCAGTGAAAGTTGGTGCTTGTCGAGCTCTATCCGAACTTCTTCCAGATGCTACTAGAGGAATCATTCAACATCATGCATTGGATATATTCTCCTCACTTGTAGATCTTCTTAAAAATGTGAGATGGCACCTCGTATTTACCTCAAGGCTCGAAGTTGTCTTAATTAATACTGATATTTGATATTTCTTCTTTTTAGGCATCTGATGAGACTATGCACCTTGTACTTGAAACTCTACTTGCAGCTGTGAAGGCTGGTTAGTACAAGTGCAGTGGTCCAGATCATGTTCGATCCGTCTTGTTTCCTGTGTCGGATGCTAGTGTCATTTTATATCCTTAATCTCATTCGTTATACGAGGCTGAGGCATTGTGGTTTGGTTTTGTAGGTCATGAAATGTCAGCTTCAATTGAGTCAGTTCTCTCTCCTGTCATGCTTAACATGTGGGCTTCTCATGTATTTGATCCTTTCATCTGTATTGATGCTCTAGAGGTTTTGGAGGTAAAATCTTTTTTTTTTAAAATCGGCCAGCACACTATATTGCTGCATTCTGCCCATCTTCAAAGTGCTTAAGTTTGTGTGTGCATTTGTATGTATTGGAACATGCAGTTATGGAGACTGTTATGTGTATGTGTCTGGAAGTTGTTGATCTAATTTATCAAGGAACTGTAGACCTGTGTTTTTCTAATTTTCTTTTGGTTTGAGCAGAAATTAGTTATTTAGTTCCTCAGTTTAAGATATCAGCAGGCTATTTATGACAGAGTGGAGTTTAGCTTATGCAACTTTAATTTGGTTATGACCATATTATATTGAGTTTCTTAGAATATCATTTGCTGAGTTCTTGAGATTTCTAATGTTCAACAAATGAAACGTTCCATATAATAAAATAGTTCAATTCCAATGTACTTCATCAATGGATATTGTTTATTCTTTTTCAGGCAATTAAAGATTCTCCGGGATGTATTCATCCTCTGACGTCTAGAGTTTTACCTTATATTGGGCCGATTCTCAGTAATGTATGCATACTTTACACATTGCTAACAATTTACTGGAAAATATGTGATAGTTGAGATTAGCCTTTAGTTTCTCATTGTATTGTCTACATTGCTCAGCCACAACAACCACCTGATGGCTTAGTTGCTGGTTCACTGGATCTTGTTACAATGTTAGTGAAGGTATCCTCCTGTTAGAGAATTGTAGTTAACCTTAGAATAGGCGTTTGAATAGGAATTCAAAACTAGTTGTGATTTGTAATTCATTGTTTTGCAGAATGCTCCTGCTGATGTTGTGAAAGCAGTATATCAAGTTTCCTTCGATGCTGTTGTAAGAATAGTTCTTCATAGTAATGATCACAGTGAGATGCAGGTTACTTTTACTTTCTCTTTGTTAAAGTCTCCAGTGAGAATTTTCATTTTTATCTGCACTTACTCTTATAAAATTACACTTGCTGGCATATTATAAATAACAGCATTAAAATCTTTCACATCATCAGAATGCAACCCAGTGCTTGGCTGCTATTGTGGCTGGTGGAAAACAAGATATGCTCACTTGGTCTGATGATTCTGGATTTACTATGAGAAGCTTACTTGACGTAGCCTCTAGGTGATTCTCTCATTTCATGCATAGTTAAACACACTTTCCCTAAGCCACTATATCTTGTAATATCAGATGACATGACTTTTGTTGACAATGAAGTACATGTTGCAAGTGCCTTCAGTAAGAAACAGTTATTATTGATTAATTAGCACTGTGCCCGATCATACTGCCCCAGGCGCCCATTCATGCCTAAGAAAAACATAAAAGCCTCTGTAGTTTCACTGTATATTGTCTTGGGAACTTGTAGTGCCACCCCCCACCCCCCACCCCCAATTCTGGAATATTGTGGAAGATCATTCTAGAGGTTTAACAACAATGGCTTTTCCATCTTGAGTGGACGTTGAGTATTTTTACTTTATCCTTTTACTTTTAGATTTTTGTGCATGATATGCTTTGAGCAAAATTTATGCTTTAATCTTTCTCCATTATTATAATTAATTTATTATATATTATTTATATTTTTTTATGCAGGCTTCTAGACCCTGATTTGGAAAGCTCTGGATCACTTTTTGTGGGTAACTACATTTTACAACTTATTTTGCACCTGTCTTCGCAGATGGCACAACATGTCAGAGACCTTGTGACTGCACTCATCAGACGCATGCAGTCTTGTCAAATTGCAGGATTGAAAAGTTCAATACTTCTAATATTTGCTAGACTGGTTAGCTTTCAAATCAAACTAGTTTTAGTTTACTTGGATTTTCTGGTCTTGAGTTTCTTTATTGTGCTGTTCACTTCTTGAGCATTCTTAGGGTATCATTTATTTAAATTAGTTTTTTTTCTTCTTTTTTTATTTACTAAGAAATTCTGATATATATATATATATATATATTTTTTTTTTTTGTTCTAATTCTTCTTAGTGAACTTTGATTGAATTGTTCTAGAGGTAAGCTCTTGTTAAGTTATTGTGCTGAAACACAATCATGTATGTGACTAAATCTGGTTTGTGTGCTAGTTGATGAAAGACATTTAGATAAACTTGCTTTTTTTATAATGCTCTTTGAAAAGCATTAAATGTTCTAGTTTTGAAAAGCATTTCGCTCTTATTGTGTTGTATTGATAAAACTCTAAATTACATTGTTCTCTGTTGCAGGTCCATATGAGTGTGCCACATGTTGAACAATTTATCGACTTGTTGGTTTCAATCCCTGCTGAAGGCCATCCACACTCCTTTGCTTATGTAATGCTTGAGTGGATCAGACAACAAGGCACGTAGTTATCCTGTTGGTTCTGTTCCCTTTTATTTGTATTCCTTTACTGTACTGCAGTACAAATCAAATGAACTTCCAGTAATTTAAAAAATAAAAAGGAACTCCATTCCGGATACGTACTTGATATTTTTACTTCATGTGGCTCTGTATTGATAATTTTGGTACCTGCAGTTAATGTTTATGGTTATATAATGTGTTACAGGGGAAATTCAAGGAGCCTATCAAATTAAAGTAACATCTACGGCTCTGGCTTTGTTACTTTTGACTGGGCATGTTGAATTGGAAAATGTCAATGTTCAATGTCATCTAATTAAGGTTGGATTTTACTTGTCATGCCATTTGATATTGATTACATGTCATAACTTACTCCCTTTATAAACTCTATAGTCCGAGGCAGGTATAACAACCCGTTCTCGAGCCAAGACCAAACCTGATCAATGGACAGTGGTGCCACTGCCTTATAAGGTATTATCTGGCTTGCAATTATTCAACAGCAGCTTATAAACTTTTGTTATAATTTTTTATTTCTCCAATATCTTCCTCAAATCTCATTCCCATATATGTATTCTAGAGATGATGGAAGCAGGGAATGGTATATTCTGTTACTTGCTGTTGGAGGTAGAGCCAGGAATTTTGGGAAGGGGCAGTTGGTCAGATGATAGTTTATATATAAGTGGTTTCAGGATTAGAATGCTAAAGCTCTTTATCAGCATAACAAATATTTATTTCTGTGGCATAGTTCTTCAAGGTTAAGGTACTTTTATAAGAAGATACAAGCAAACTACTTATCTTTTTTCCCCTAACCAAGGGAAACATGGGAAGTTTCCATTTAGTAATTTCTTACTCAAAGAACATAACGCAGTGACTGACTAGAAGAAACTGGCTTTCTAAATAAAGGATTATGTTTGACTTTTTTTTAAAAAAAAAATCCCTTTACTAGAACATAGAAGAGGTCTTCTTGGAGATATTAAAGAACAGATGATGCCTCGAAACCAAAGAAGCACTTGAGTGAGGACTATTGTGAGATGTGCGAGGGTTTGATAATGACGAATCAGATATAACAAGTGATAAGGAAGATAATTAGAAAATAATAAAGAGATCAAGGAAGTAGTTTTATATAAGATATTACAACTTTTTAAATCATGTACATAATACCCCATTTTGTGCTTTAAATTTAAGCACCGAGTTAGTTTGGCTTGGCTAAGGACCAGAGTTATTATTTGGAAAAGTCCACTTTATGGAATATTATTTTTCCTTATCAGCAGATAATTTTCTTTGCAGTTGAAGATTTATTATGCTTTAACATCAATATGCTTTCTTGGCACCATAGATTTTGGCTCTATTGGCGGATGCATTAATTGAAATCCAAGAACAAGTGGATGCAGATAATGAGGTAGTTGGTTACAATCACTTTTGACACTTTTATTCTTATGTTCATATTAAAAACTTTGATTCAGAAGCTTTTGGCTATTCATATGGCAGGAGAGTGATTGGGAAGAAGCTCCGAATGGTGATGCTGGAGATAATGGAGACTTTCTATCTTCAGAACTTGATGCTACATCACATGACAGACCTACATATGAGTACCTAGACGCAATGGCAAAGGCATTTAATGAGGTTTTAATTGTTGCAGCCTCTTAAAATTTTACCAAGCTCTGCTATGTTTTCAGTTTGCTTATCAAAAATTTGTCCTATCTGTTTGGTTTAGGACCAAGAAGATGAACTTCTCTGTAGTGCAGATCCCCTAAATGAGGTATCTTAGAGATTCATGTTGCGTTTCTGTGGCAAATTAGAACCAAATACTGTGGTAACATGACTACTTACTAAACTCATCTCGCAGATTAATTTGGTCAACTATCTCGTAGAATCTTTGTCGAAATTCTCAGAGAAGGACACAGCATTTTTCCAACACGTCTTCCAGGTCTAGTTGCGTATGCTTTCAATCTTTCACATTTACTTTCACAGTAATTCTAGTTTCTGACTTTGTTTTGGAATGCAGAGCTTATCAAAGCCCCAGCAACATGCTATTGCATTGGTTTTAAGACAACGAGGGATATGATTGTTGTACAACTATATAAATCATAAGGTACAATTTTTTCCCATTGGCATCATTTTTTTCTCCTTAATTGTATGAATACAGTTTCAAAAGTTTTTGCCTGTGAACTGACTATAGATATGTGCTTGGTTGTTTGCTTTAAAATGAAATCATATATCCCCTACTTAGTTCAATTAGGCGAGGGGGACGAAGAAAACGATTGTGATTGGTAGACTTGTAGAAGTGGTGGCTGTTGGTTTAGGAGCTCACCAACAGGTAGTGAAGTAGATAAACTTATATCTCATTCACTAACCTGTGAGGACCCCATACTGATTTGTGTGATAATCATGGGGTGGACATCATTCCTCCATACTGTTTCTGGTCTCTTTCAAATTTTCTCATTTTTTTATGACATGGGTCTACTCTGTACAAATATCCTGTCTTGTTGTGGATTCTTTGGTCGCACATACATAGTCCATTCAATGCTTTAGGTAGTCAAGGAATATACTCCATTAATTAATGGTCTAAAATAGAAATGAAATTACTTTCGCACTATGTATTCGATAAGCATTTCTTTCTTTTCTTTTAAGAGGCATAAAACCTGTTCCACGTCGATATTCGCTAGTCCTCACCATTGTTTTAGTGCTACCTTGTTGATATTAATACTAAACCCTAAAAGGGTAAATATTAAATCATACAGGTAAAATAGGTCTGGTAAAATTAGAAGAAATGGAAGGGTTCCATAGAATAATGTCTTTTTTTTTTTAAAATTATAAATTTAGCATTAACTATAGCAAGAATGACGGTGTTTTATTTTATGAACCATTTATAGTATAAATAAAAAATGATAATATAATTTAAAAAATATAAAATTGTTTCACGTTTTTAAGTAAGACTTTTTGGGCAGGACTTTTTGGGACGAGGAATATGGTCCGGTGGGTGGGTGACTAATGAGATGCAGATTCTTATTTTTCGTACTTGACATGTGATGACGAGATCTGAAGATAATCGATTAATTTCATTGATTTAATAATTATTTCTTCCATTCAATCAACTTTTATTCCTAATTACATTATCCATTTCACAATAAAAACCTAGCAGCTACAAATTTTGTGAGTAAGTGGAAGGAGAGAGAGAATAAAGAAGGGGGATCGATGCTATATAATAACTTTGTAACTAACAACAATATTTGCTCCTCTAAGATTAACAACAATTCAATTCCTTAACTTTCATAATTGCTCTCTAAGATATGGCATAAAATTTAATATATCTTTGAAAGGATAACAACTGTCATGCAGAGGGCAACACTTTTCTGTCTAACATTGTTTTTGAAAAAAATTAAAATTGTGGTACCGATTTCACATAATAGTATTTATACCCTTTTCACAATTCAACTAAAATTACACAAAAAATCGTGGATGATCTTATTTCGCAAGAGAGAGTAGTTTGTTGAAGAATCAACGCAGCCACCATCTAGTCCTCTCTGTTGTAGTAACATGACAGAAACTGAAAACTAAGATATCTTGATTGTTCAAGTGATCACGTGACCCGGTCTGGAGATGATTCCGGCAAAGCGGGCACGTCGATCGCCCAGACCCGACCCATCTATCCAAGCAGACCCGGTGGAAAACATGCTTGCATTTCAGCTCCGGAATCTCATCTTCTTCATCTATGCTGCACAAACACACACAACACTCTGCACACGCACTTCCCCTCCCACTGTGTGAATCCTCTTCTTGGTTGTAAGAGCTTGAGGGGAAGGAGTTGTGAAGAAGGATATTCCAAGCCCACTTCATGTGGGAAATAATCAAGATTATGTTGTTCAACATGTTAACTCTAAACATGTTTGGATGGATGGATGGATTATTATTGGTATATTTAATTATGGGTTAATTTAACTAATGGTCCACTTGTATATATAGATACATTTTAGATGTACAATGAAATAAGGCACACCATCCAAGATTGGGGGGAGGTGGGGAGGGAGGTTGGTGCTCTTTTTCTTTAAAAGGACACGTATGCATGGAGTACTTCTCTTGACAATTTTTTTTTCATTTCTTTTTTTTTTTTTTCACGAGTTAATTGCACACACTCTTTTTCTGACTTGATATATATATATATATATATATATATATATATATATATATATATATATATATATATATATATATATATATATTAAATTTTAGAATTGATTCTTTAGATTCAACTATGTATCTTCTAGTCAAGTTAAAACTTAAAAGTAATGGTAGGTGTTGGATGAGATCGTCCCACACAATCCTTTATGTGAGACGAATAAAAAATGACAGCATCACTATCATTTTTGCTATAAAATGTTATCACTTTTATTTATTATAAATTGTTCATAAAATAATTCACTGCATTATTATTATTTTTTATCTATTGTGTATCACTTTTCGTTAATAATATTATCACTTTTTTATTCGTCTTACGTAAAGACTTATATGAGATGATCTCATATAAGTCTTGCCTAAGTAACGATATGAGAGAACGGTGTTTGTTTGTTCGACAAACTATTAAAATCTAAGAAATAATGAGAATTCTTGATCTCTCTCAATATCTCTCTCAATTCGAAAGTCCAGCATTGGAATTGATGTCCTTTCATATAATTATATTGAACAAAATAACACATAAGTTCGAGGAGATTATTAAATAGAGCCTTTATTTTAAGTTTAATGTGAAACTGAATAAAAATAGGGTAAGTCTTACTCAAGAAATAGAGATTATTTTATATTTTTTAAAATAGTTTTCACTTACTCTTTAAAATGTATTTTTGTTATAAATGTTATAACTTTTTATTTATATTAAAAATTATTTAAGATTTTTTTATTAATTGAATATCACTTTTCATTATAAAAAGTTATTATATTTTATCCATTTCACATGACTCTTTAAATAATACGGTTTCATAGAAGTCTTTGACATAAATATATATGTCATTCATAAACTATTACTCCTTTATATGACAATTTTACGATATAATACAAAACCTATTCATTAAAAAAAGTTATCATACGGTAGAGTAACTATGGTAAAAGAAAGTGACACTTGCATTCTAAAAATTCCTTATATCAAATTAAAAAATTAATATTTCGAATTTTAGTTTAGTCTAATTCTTGATCTAAACTTATATATGTACACGTGCAAAGTTATTTTTTTCTGATCAGTTAGTGTTTTAATTTTAAGCATTTGCCATTTCTAATTAATTTGGCGGTAATTAAATGAAATACTGAAAGTTATGTGCTGAAAATGAAGACAAATATCCTACCAAGACCGGCATATATGTGTCCAAATACTATTCACAAACAATATAATTAAATTGCTATATATCTATATATTGCTTACCTAAATTTAATTTAATCATAGACCATTAATTTTTGATTATATATTTCAAATTAGAGTTATTCACCACTCAATTAATTTCTAATTTGTTAAATTGCTATATATCTATATATTGCTTACCTAAATTTAATTTAATCATAGACCATTAATTTTGATCATATATTTCAAATTAGAGTTATTCACCACTCAATTAATTTCTAATTTGTTGGGCTAAGAGATATAGACTCCATTTCCAATATCTATAGTTGATTATAAAATAGGTAGAAATAGTATATACCACATAGTAAATGGAGTAGATTTTAAAAGACACAAGGAATAGTGGAATGAAAACATCTGGAAGAACCTCTACTAAATTATTATAGAGAATAATGGTAGTTATAAATTGTTTTTATTTATTTACTTGTGATATTATTGATAATTCAGCCAATAAAGAATATTTGAGCGTGGAATCGGATTCTACAGTGGAATCAAGATTATTCTTTAGTACCAATTGTATTGTTATTAATTTTTGTGCGATTTATTACATTGAAAATGATAATGTATGAAGTCTTTATATATTGCTTAACTAGCTATTCATTATCATCCAACCATACTTTAAAATGTCGCAATACACCGCCTCTTATATATATTAGTATCATCTTTAAAAGGTTAGGAGGTTCATGAATGTCATAACCCACACCCATAAGCAAATCAAAGATATATCCAAGATACATTCTCCAATTTTCTTGGGATTTTCTAACACACACAACACTTCTTCCCTTCCCCCACCCCAACACACACATAAAGAGAAATTCATGTTAAACTAAATGATTATATTTATTATTTTTAATATTTAATAATTTCAGTAAAAAGATATTAAATATAATAGATAGATTAAATAAAGAGAAACTCATCAAATATACGATTCTAAAAAATAAATGTGCTATGCAATAAAAAAGTGAGTTATTTAGTGGAATACCATTATTTAAGACAAAGTTTCTTGTAAGACGGATTATTTGTGAGACGGGTCGTTCCATCACTAAAGTATGCTTATTGTATAATAGATAAAATATGTTTAATAGTTGTTAAAGTATGTTTTCTAAAGTATGCTGGATTATACATTAAAGTATGATTTTAGTGTATTATAATATAATTTATTATTAACATACTTTAATTATAAATAAGCATACTTTATCTATACAATAAGCATACTTTAATAATGAGTCAACCCAACTCACTAAAGACAAATCCTTATTAATAATGGGGTTGGTTAAGATGTGACGACATTAATGCAAATATTTTCTAGATGATATAGAAAATTTTGATATCTATTTATGAAGGGAAAAAAAAAAAATAGTATCCCATTATTAGGGCCAAGAGCCCAGTATCGATTCCCTCTGCACGGAATGAGTCTAAAGTAATTTTTGATCAAGAATTCATTGTTTGGTTAAAAGTGATTTATGATAATGGCTTACTGTTGACTACACATATAAGGATTTTTTATTTTTTATTTTTTATTTTTGACAAATGGAAAAGAAGAATGAATCAAAACTCCATCTATATGTACAATATTTGGAGAAAATGATCAAATAGTTATATATATAAATATATATGCACAAACAATGACCCTAGAGTATACCTCTCAATTATTACTATTAATTTTTTTATGGAGAATTATTTTTTTTTGGAGAAAATGATCAAATAGTTTTATATATAAATATATATGCACAAACAATGACCCTAGAGTATACCTCTCAATTATTACTATTAATTTTTTATGGAGATTTTTTTTGAGTATTGATTGTGATGGTAAAGGAGTGCTACGAAATTATCTCACGAAATAATTATATAAGACAATTATGAAATAATAATATCTTTAGCGTAATATAATTGATCAATAAAAAAATGCAACATTCTAATTTAACTATTTTATAAATAATTTATAAGATAAATTCAAAGTGATAACTGATCAATAAAGATATGTACTTTCTCCTTTCTCTTGAAATTCGTCTGGAATATTTACTTTTCCCGTTTCACAATAAGAATTGCATTTATTCATCTTGGACATTTCAAAATAAGAGTTACATTTTATTTTTGGTAGATGTGACATAAAAACAATGGAAAAATTTCACATTTGGTACCATAAGAATTCATTAATTCAATTATAGTCCCGTAGGAATATACTGGTCCCATAACTAGCAGTTTTGATCCCATAAGAATATTATAATCGAAAATTTTCATCTCAAATTAACTTATATTATTATAAACTATCAGATTTATATTATTTTTTGTGTTTCAAAATAGACGTAGTCCGTTTTGGTCTCATTAATGGTTCAGAATATTTCATCAACTATTAACAATTTAGATAAAAAATTCATATGAGACTAAATCTGCCAGTTTTGGGACCTTTTTGGCATTTAGCAATTCTTAAGGGACTAAATATGAAATTATGATATATCTACATGAGATCAAACAAATACACCTACCTAATATATATTAAAATATTACTCCCTCCATCCTACCCAAATAGCATCATTTTACTATATTGGACGTCTCATTTTAATTGCAACATTTTTTCTTTTTAGTAAAAAGAGCTCATCAATGTCCCACCACTACCCATTACATATCTCTAATACATCTATCTACTTTACATAAAAAACAAATGCATCTCTTTGCTTGGGACGGATAGATAGAGTATACTTTATCCCTCAATTCATTACTCATTAAAATTAGAGCCACTTTGGTAGAACAGTCCCCTCCTTAATTAATTTGGTTTTCTGTTTTTGTTTTTCTTTGTTAATTTTATTATATTTAAAATACCAATATACCTTAATCCTACATTCAAAGTGGGAAATATATCTTAAAGAGTGAAATTAAAATTATACCTTAAACCCTGATTATTATAAAATATACTCTAAATCTAAAACGGTAAACAATGAGGAAAAATTATACCCTAGAGCACATTCAACTGTGAGGGAACATTTTATCATTCATTTTCGGATTTCAAACTCAAGTTTTGGTTTTCAAAACCCCAGATTTTAAAAATCACTTCTATATATACTTACTACATTCTCCCTTCTCAATTAATACACTTTCTCTCTTTATCTCTCATCTCTCATTTAACTTTTTAAATAAATTAATACATTAATTTGACATAAAGTTAAAACATACCATACTCAAAATCCAAAACAAACATAGAACACACTATTTATGATTTTGAAACCCCACATAATCCTAAACCAAACATCACTTTAGGTTTTACATAAAAAAAAAAAAAACACTTGGTTTCAAATTGACACTAACTCCAAAGTTTATTTTCTTGATGGATAGTACAAAAGTATTTATGACCCCATTGCTAGTGGGCTGCAGCCTCTTTGGAATATGGACGACCCCATTTAATTTTAGACTTATTAATAACATATATCATTTCATTTATTCATCACTAAATTAATTAGTCACATTCATTTTTTTTTTCTTTTTAATCCAAACTGAAAAATCACAAAAAATTCTAAATTTAAAGTATTGTATAAATGCTAATTAAAATAAGATATTTAAATATCATTAAATTGCTTAAAAACAAATCAATACGGGTTATTCTAAAAAGAAGAAAAGAAAAAAATGAAGTCCGATCAGCTCTGAGTCTCTGAACTTAAAATGGATATGTAGAACGACGTGGACAAACGTCACAAACGTATATCCGTTAGTATAGTATGGAAAAATTAATTTTAATATTTTATTTTTAGTGTAATTTGATTCTCCCATATACAGAATATATATATATATATATATATATATATATATATATATATATATATATATATATATATATATATATATATATAATCACACAAAATAATTAATATATTTATATGATCTAACACTCAATATTAATACAACATCACGCTACACATTAAATATTATATTATTTAATTAATTACACATTAGAATATTATATTTTTTAGTTGATGTGAAAAAACAAACAAATACAAGATGGAGAGTAATAAATAAAGATGTTATATATGTTAAAAATAATGATAATTTTAAATTAAAAATATACTGTATACTTTTTAGATTTTATTTATTATTATTATTAGAGTAAATATCACAATTGATCCTATAAATATGGTCGATTTCAACTTTAGTCCTTTATCATTTACCATTCTCAAATTTGGTCATTTTTTGCCCAATTTTAGTTTTTTAGAAATTTTTTGTCCAGATTTAGTCCTAAATGTTTAAATTTTGGACCAAAAGTGGACTAAAAATGACTAAAGTATGAAAAAAGGACCAAAAGTGGACTAAAAATATTAAAATTGAGAATTGCTGAAAATAAAATACTAAAGTTGGAATCGACCATACTTACAGGACTAATTTTAATATTTACCCTTATTATTATTATTTATTTATTTATTATTTTTTGAGAAGGAACAGTTTCATAGAACAAATAAGTAAAATAAATTTAAACATGAGACATAAGAAATACATTTTAGAAGAAATAAATTTATTTATGTAGATTTACTCAATTTTTGATCTAGTGGTCTTGATATAAAACTTAAGGTTTCTTGAAATGGATAAAATTAATACGTGTTTGATAAATATTGACAATCTTATAATTTAATTATTTTGTGTAAGTTGTGAAATATACACATATAAAACATCTTAACATATATCTCCAATAAAAAAATTATATATATTAATTAAAAAAATGTAAATATGTCACATTATAAATGATTAATAAAAGACTTTATTAATCGTCTTATTTCAGTTTCTTGTACTCCGGACATCGGTTAAAAAATCAATTTTGTTGAGTATTATTTTTGTAAATTATAGGATTCAATTTATCAATTGTTACTAAGTATTTTAATCTTTTCTTTTTGACATTCAACGCATTTTATAAAAGAATTACTCAATAAAATTATATCATAATAAAGGAGTATATATTTCAAAATTTTCCTTTTGCTTATTTAGCACATGTAATATATTTTGCACTTTATAATTTATCATAAAATAAATTTCGTAAAAATTTCATAAAATAATAAAATAATTTCTTATTAATTTGCAAAATAAATAAATAAATTAGCGTATTTAATTGGGATAGATGTATATTTTAAAATTCAACCATAATTTGATGATTATAGTTTTCATTTTTTTCATTATATATCGTATTTTACATTAATTCTCGTACAATCATATTTTTCAAAATTCCAGTTGCTTCCTGCAGCAGGATACTAATTATTATAGAAAAGAATTTTACATTAATTTTTTTTTTTGAGTTAATTATCAAAAATAATCAAAATGAGAAGTCAAAAATCATTGTCAGCCATGAAGATAATTATTTAACTTCCATACCCAATTGTCCATTTTTGGACCAAAATACCCCCACCCTATCGGAATGCTATGTCGGGATTCCGACATCATCGGATGTCGGATCCAATGTCGGGGATGTTGGATTCGGTGTCGGAATCCCGACATAGTATTCCGACATGATAGGGGTATTTTGGTAAAAAAATGAATAATGGAGTATGGAAGTTATATAACTTATTTTAATTTCCAACTTAAAATTTTGGTTAAATTGGCTATTCTCCTTTTTTTTTAAATTAGTATTAGTGAATTAGCATGCATCTCAATCAAAACCATATTGATTGCACATTTTCCACAGTACTATATTGATGTTATTATTAAATAAAATTCAAACAATTCACTTTCAAAATTCGAATGCGCACCCATTTTTTTTAGCTAAATACTAATACTATCATTAAACTCCTCGAACTACCACGTGCTACACATGCACGTGCTCTAGAAACACTTGTAAATTATTTAATCGTCACTCGGACTCAGAGATTTTTTTTTTCTATTCAAATTCGTCGGACATTTAAAAGTTTTCATCATTTTAAAAACGAAAAAAAAAACCTATCATTCCTCTTACGTACACTATATTCACGTAAAAATTATTCATACTTAACTTGGATTTTGATGTCCCTGTGTCATTTCCTATACTATTCCGTTGGATATGACACGTAGGAGAAAAGAAAGTATTTATACAATAAAAGAGTATGTGGTTTACTAAAATTATTAGATATATTAATAAAATTGTAAATGTCATAAACATGTAATGATCATGAGAATTTCTTAAATTTTTTATTAGTTTCATGAGATGTTGTAATTCACATTCCTTAAGTTGTAATTCATGAGGCTCTTTGTTTTAATTAACGGGTTTAGAAGGAAATTAAGTTTGCTTAAGTGCAATTCGTGTGTGAACCGATCCTA
Organism: Pogostemon cablin; assembly: GCA_023678885.1. Taxonomy (NCBI): domain Eukaryota; kingdom Viridiplantae; phylum Streptophyta; class Magnoliopsida; order Lamiales; family Lamiaceae; genus Pogostemon; species Pogostemon cablin. Next base: position 2,141,363 of record CM042980.1, on the reverse strand, counting down.
TATTAAAAGTATTTTTTAAGGCATATTGAATACTCCATAAACTGATCAATGTGAACCAAACACTTCTAACTCAATATATAAACTCTAACAATAAAGGATTAGAATATTTCTCATTAAACGTGTTAATTTTTAAAGAGATGACACAAAAAATGTCATACCGCAGTATTATAAAATAAGTATCTTGTGCCACCTAAAACACTTAATATATTTTATCATTTATTCATATACTCCCTCTACTCCCGCTTTAACATTTATGTTTGGTTTTTGTACGTAGATTAATATTTTAATGTGTAGTGATGTGAGAAATAATATTTAATGTAAAGTGAGTAGTTGTATTAGTGTTGTGTATGTGCCTAACTTGACAAAAAAAGAAACGTAAACTTTAACTTGACACAAACCAAAATTAAAAATATAAATTTTAATGCGGAACAAAGGAGGTATATATAAAAAAAAATACATAATACCGTCAAAAAGTTAAACTTTTCTTAATCTTTGTCAAGGTGAAATTTAAAATAGAGTCGGAGGGTAAACTAATGCTATCCCATTTCTCAATTTTATCTATTATTTCATTTATTAGATGTATGCCATATGTTACCATCACTAACTTACGTCAAGTGTAATAAGGAGATAAAGTAGTAATTTGAATGATTTAAGAGTAATACTTTAAATTAAATGAGAAATACGCGTAAATAAATACTATAAACTACCATGCTAGTAACATAGCATTGTGTAAACACTACATCAAAACATATGTAAACATTTGTGAATTACTAAATATGCCCATTTTCATTATTCAACAAGTGTTGATTTATTCATGACAGAACTGCAAGGCATTTATAGAAGTAATTAATTGGCTCCACAAGAAATTCATCAACTAAATCAGAATTATATCACATGAAATTTTCTCTGCAACTCTCATGCATATGAATACATAATTTGGTTTTCTATTTCATATCATCTCAAATTTTATTACTTATATTAAAATGGAAGAAAAGACACAACTTTTTTTTTTCCTAATTTATACTCCATATCCTTATTTTATCTCTCTCATGTCATTTATTTAACAGTTTTTCACCAAAATATAGCACTTTTATACGAATAATACTCATGTAAGAGAAGAAAATCTTACTCTTACCCTTAAGATCAATGTTCTAATTTTCATATTTTCCTTACATATGTAAGAAAAAATCGAACTCTCTACCATGTGTAGATGATCCAAAGTGAGTGCATGAGTGTGCTAGTAATTTGCCATGAAATATAGAACCAATTTAGCATAATTAGAAAAAAATTTACATTAGTGATTGAGTTCAACTAATTAAATGTAAAATTATTTAATCACCGCAGCCACCATCTATCCCGACCACCACTGGTATCGCAGAAGTCGAAAAAGACGAACTCCTGGGCGGCGAACGGCGGCGTTTTGAGGGAATTCCGACAGAGCGGGCAGGTCATGCTACCGCAGCCCAACCACCTATCCAAACACACCCTATGAAACAAATGCTGACACCTCAGCTCCCTCACTTCATCATCTTCGTCGATCTTGCACAGACAAACCGCACACTCCACGCTCTCGTCCGAGTCAGCAATGTCCCTCTTGCAACACGTGGCATTTAAGTCATCGATGTACCCTGGTAGTACGGAGTTCACGTTAAGGGACTGTCGGAGAAGATGGCCCCACGCCCACTTCAGATGCATCACAAAAGCAACGATGTAATCGACCAACACTGTTTTCTCTACGATTTTGATCATGGTTAATTGGTTGGTTGGTAGTTAATTTGATGTTAATAGCTGGGGGTGGGGTGGAGTTGCATGTTTGGATTTGGAGTGGGTATATATAGGCTGCAATTCTTGGAAATAATGAGATTATTTAATTGAAGGGGTAGGGGATATTACCTGGAAGGTGTGCTATGCTATATATACTGAATAATATTTTAATAATGTTTTATTGAAAATAAAATACAGCCATACTGGACTCACTAGCTACTTGGATTTTGAACATCTGCATTTTTTTATATTTTTATTTTTAATAATTTTTAAATATCAATCAGATGAGATGAATTGACTATCTGATAAAAGAGTGTTGATTAATAGGGGATTGTGTATCATTAATTGAAGAATCAAATTACTTTTTGTTTTTTTCATTATCTTATCCCATCCCATTAATTATATATGAGTCAAACAAAGGAAAATTAATATAGCTCTTATCTTTATAATTTCATTTGAGGATTTAATTTATTTATCTCTCTTACCATAAAAGGAAATTCATAGAGACTTAAATTATATTGTTAAATTGTATATTAATGGACTAACAATAAATATTTTAGTTGGAAAAGTGATGATTGATAATTTTTATTTGGATTTATTAATGCTAACACTACAGAAAAAAAAACTGTTTTTATCATCGAAATATTCCGTTGGTAAAAGCCTTAATTCCATTGTTAAATTGGCTTACCAACGAAATCCGTTGGTAAATTCCATTAGTAAAGTGGTGGTTGGTAAATTTTTAGCAACGAAAAATCAATTCCGTTGGTAATCCATTGTTAATAATTCTGTTGGTAATTTATATAATGATTCCGTTGGTAATCCGTTGATAATTAGAAACGGATTGAATTTCGTTGCTAAAATAGAGAATAAATCTGTTGACATTCCATTGCTAAAACAAAAATATCATTTTTGTTGCTAATCCATTGATAATTACCAACGAATTGAATTCCGTTGATAAATTCGATTGCTAAAAGATATTTTTTTTGTAGTGTAATATATAATTTCAATCGTCGATAATTATAACTAAAACAATTTAATTGTACAATAATTTTATGTTTTGTGCATTTGCTCTAAACCTTGTGCCATGCACATAATAAAAATAAAATTTATACTATTGAAGTAGTAGTTTTGAGTTTCAGTTTTTCAGTTTACATTTCAAACAGTATACCCCCTCCGTCCCTTAAAAGTATCAATTTCACTATTCTTGACATCCGCTTCAAAAGCATCAATTTCTTCTATTTAATAAAGAAAATACACAATATGACCCACCAATTCCCTCTAATATAATTACTCATCTTATCTATAATAATAATACTCTTTAATTTACGTGCAAAAAGCAAATAAAAACCTTAGAACCGTCCACGTGCAAACAACAAATGAATACCTTTCAAGGGAACGGAGGGAGTATATAGTAATTAACTACTCCCTCCATTACATCCTCATCTTAGTGGTTACATATTTTCTTTTTGAGTATCTCATCGTAATGGTTACATTTCTCTTTTTAATATATGAGATCTATACATATTAATTATTTATCTCTCCATGAGCCCACATATTACATTAATACACATACCTACTTTATATTAGTAAAATATTATTTCTCTCATCTCAATACACATTAAAATATTATATTTATTAATCCCCGCGCAAAAAGTAAATGTAACCATAATGGAGGGAGTATATATTAGTGGCATCACATGGTTAAATAAATTTTTGTGTGCAAATTAAACTCCCAAGTTGTACTCTAACAACAAATACATAATACTACACTATATGTTAATTAATTTTTTCTAATGTGAACTTAATCAACCAGGAGTACCTGCTTCATAAGAAATTGAATTGTATTAATTACACGTGTCATTATATATAATAGGATCATACCATATGCTAATGTTCCATTAGATTTCGGGTTCGGATCTTGTTATTGTATTATAGCTAGGTTTAGTATAAGATAATTAGAATTAGGTTTATATAAATTAAATATTACTGGTTCGTTTATTTGGAGGCGTGGGTATTTAGCTCGATATAATATTATGTAGGTTTAACGAAAACCGTCTCATACAATTTCTTTTTTTTTTAAATAATTCTAAAACTTAATGATTTTAAAATAGTCTCATAGCTTTGAATCGTCGGATGCTCGCTACAAAATTTTCAGATCACTTTATGTTTATATTTTAATACATTTTTCTTAAAAATCTATATGAAATTAAAAGGGTAATACTTTTGCACGTCGATTTTAGCATGAAAGTTAATGTAGTCTTTTCTTTTTACTCTTCTATATTATGATAGACGGGGAGTACTCTTCTATTATTATATACTTTTGAATGATATATAGATTTATAAGGTCTCTAATTAAACAATAATTATGTAAGATGGATCATGAGACATGTGGATACATTGTTAGTATCTACATTTCCAAATAGCACATGTTTAAGGAATTTGGAGTTCATAATATATATATATATATATATATATATATATATATATATATATATATATATATATATATCACAAAGTATGTTAATTCCTAATTAAAATATGTATTTTCAAAATATGATGAATAATAAATTAAAATATATATTTAAAGTGTTATAATATGATTTATTATGAATATACTTTAATTATTAATAAGCATATTTTACTTATATATCAATTATACTTTAATAATAAATCGATCTATCTCACATAGTATACCCGTTTCATTAAAGAGTATCCCATAAACTAGTTTTTTCTTTTCCAAAGAATAGCATTGGATAGTATAACACTTAATATTCTAATAAAGAATATTCTCTCTTTTTTCTTGATAAGAGTACCTAATTGCATGGAAATAGGTCTCAATTTAAAAGTATGTCAAAGACAATGTAACAGAGTTTTACAAGTACTGTGTAAATTGTGGAGTAATGATGATTTGAATTTTAGAGTTATTAAAAGAAAAAAAATGTTAGTAAGTGAGAGAGTCACGTGGGAGTCTGTAATTAAAATGAATAAAGTAGGAAAATATTATTGTACTAGTTTGACTGTTGAGAGAGTAGTGTGCTTTTTCTTACTAAAATTTGTTGGCTATAAAATTACACATAAGTGGGGCGGCCCTATGGAATCGGGCCTCACCCACTTACTTTCACGTAATATATTCGTGACGTGGAAAAACAAAATCTTTTCATTTTAATATATTAGTATTCCATTAAGAAACATATATGTGGAGTATTAATTAATTTTAAAATTGAAAGATATGTATTGTACAAATAACATGATACTACTACTTCTAAAGGAGAAAATATCAAACTTATTATGTAATTTTGAGTAAATTCAATTTCAGTTTTATATTTTTTCAATTTTTTTTAAATTTTAATCTCTTATTATCAATTTTAATCATGTAATATTTTATTTTTTAAATTTTGGTTGTTTTGAAAAATGTTTTGCACAACTTATATGACTTGTAAGAATTTTTAGGACTTTGTAAATTCTATACATTTAAATTTTCTTTTCGCACAAGTACCAAAACTAAAGAAGTGAAAAACAATAGAACTAAAAATTAACACAAAAAACTAAAATTTAAAATAATAAAAAATTATAGGATTAAAATTGGTTTTTAATAATATGATGAGACCATAAATGATAATATCTCACTCATAAAAGTATATATTTTGGGTGTGTGTGTGGGGGGTGGGGGGGGGGGGGTTGTTAATACAATAAAGTGTATTATACTATTGATTGAATTCAGCTAAACAGATAGTAAAAAGTAAATGATTTTTTTGTAATATTATTATAGTATCACATGAATATGAAATTGTATGATTGAATGAAATTATGTTGGAATGAAATGAACTTATGAATGGAATAAAAATAGGAAAAGAATGACTAAAAATTAAAATTCTTATTATTGGTATTACTTGGAAATAAATAAGTAATGAAAAATATTTTTTTTTATTAATTCCAATTTCATTATTATTATTCTATAATATAGTGTAATTATTGTATTATTTATATTAAATTATATTTTTAATATAAGAAATATTTATTTATTTTTATTTGGTAATATTTATATAATAATACAATCTTTCAAATATTAAAAAAAATATATCATTCAAAAATTACAAGGCATAACGTATCCTCTCTGTTTTAAATTTATTACATGATACTTTATTTTATATTAAATAAGATTTATTTTTTATTGTTTATTTCATATATTTTAAATATTAACAGAATAATTAAATAAGATTTAAAAAATAAATAAAATATTATTTTAATAAATTTATGTATATTTAAAATAAAAGATAATATTATAAAATAAAAAATAAAAGAATATATATTATTTGTATTAAAATAAAAATTTTAATTTGATTCCTACATGTATGGAATAACTAAACCCATCTAATTGGGAGGAATCACCATTCCCATATTTAAAGGAATACACATTTCTAATGGAACGGTGATTCCCATTTAAAAAACTTACTAATCATTATAATAGGAATACAACATGGAATGATGATTCAATTCTCATCTAATCCCTTCGTACCATTCACACCTAAGAGTTTAGTTTATTTTGGTGGTGTGTAAGCAATTTTAAGATGGAAAAAAAAAACCAATAATTTTTAAAAAAAATTAGTGAGTATCTTTTTAAGAAAAATAATAATGTCTTTAGTAATTGTTTTTGTGATTGTGAGGCAATATAATATGCTTTTACTTTCTTAAATATGATTTACTCTTTAAAAATATTCTACAAAATGATTTCTACACATAAATATATAGTAGTTTTGTCCATAAAATCACATACATAGTCCATATAAGTAATTATGTTGATTACTTATATATTTGATGAGAAATCTAATGTTTTTCATGAAACTAGAATAAGCACGTTGAGAAGTAAGTTTGATTTAATTAAATCTACACAAAATTATCATATGTAATCCGCACGACAAGTTTTCGTGTGTCTCATTTACTATACACTTTTGTATAATAGAGTGTTACTCTAAAGAATAAAGAGTAATATTATTATGATTATAATAATCTAGAATTTTTCCAAAAAGAGCTGCACTAATCATTCTAAAAAATAATGTTTTCCGAAATATAACATCTACATGACTACACCCGATTGTAAAACAAATCTTCTGAAATCATCTATAAACCCTTAATTAATTCGTATTCCTAATAAAACCAAATGTGGATCATTTATGCATATACATGATGTATCTTGTATGCATTAAAAAATGGTGGTTGATGTGTGTGAACTTTTTAATTTGGTGTGACAATGAAGTAATAGGAGTAGTCATTTAACACAGTTAAATGTAGATTAAAACGTGTTAGCTAATTGAGATTACTATTTTTACCGTCGTGTTGAAAATTTGACTACTCAAGAATTTTGAATTTAATTATTATTTTTATATTTTAAAATTTGTTCGATACATGCATGCACCAAATTTTATTGAGCCAATAATAAAGTAAAATAAAGACAACACTTGTCCCTATCTTAAATATGAGAGTAAATGGAAAATCAAAATTACTAACAATATATTAATTAGAAAAATATTAAATTTTAATAAATAATGACACTATTAATATTCTATAATATATGTTACAGCTTCAATCAAAGTATAATATATATACATATCTCTTATAATATTACTATCTTCAATTGACAAGACATACTCATTTTTCAGAAAAATCACAATTTTGCTTTTAGATTTGTTTATTTTGACTCTTCACGTATTTAGAAATTTGATCATTATTATTAATTCAAGGAGCAATGTATATTTTGAACACTGGGATTAATATAATTATGTACTTACGCGTAACAAAATTTTAAACAGTGGGATTAATATCTCGTGAAAATTAAGCAGTTGTAAACCCTAATATCGGATCTCTATTTGATAGTGAGTCAAACTGATGTAATTTGTTTGCCAATTACGTACGATACAGATAAGTCAAGAAAATACCAAGTGCATTCTTTAGCCTTTATTGATAGGGATAGAAAACAGAATTTAAATTAATAATAATAATATAAAAAAGGGTATACTAGATTTCGTTCAATTTCAAAAAGCCTCTTTATTTGTTTTCTAATCAATCTCCATGGAATTGGTACTCCATATGTCGATTAAATGGTGTGATGTTTTATCTTTTGATATTTGTGGAGTAGTTATATCGCGTTCGACTCATCTATTCCACATTATATTATACTCCCTATTTCATAACTTATTTTTTTATACAAAAATTATACTCTCTTTATCCCATAATAAACTTCACACTTTCCATTTTCATTCGTCCCACATTAAACTTCACCACCCAAAGAAGGAAATATCACATCAATCCACAACCCTAAAAGTTCGTCTTAATTACAAATTTATCACTCCACCTAACACACATAACATACTTTATAATTTATTTATAACTTAAAAATACTACAAACCCTCCAAAAGTCAGTAAATTTGATCAAAAAGCAAAATTTCTTAAACTTCATGTTTACAATAATGGTTAAGTTTATTATGGAATGAAGGGAATACTTATTAAATGATTATTAAACCCTTGTACATCTAAAGGAATTTTATGAAATGATTATGACACGTGCCATGTGATTGGCAACTCAAATTGTTAAAAAAAATAAAATTATTTGATGAAAAAATTCCTAAATTCCTTTTATATTTTAATTGAAATTAATCGATATATTAATAAAAGAGATTTTTTTGAAAGTGTTTCAAAATATTAGCAGCTCAGAGATCATTGAACTTCTCAACTGAAAATAAATTTTAGAAAATATTATTTAATCAGTTAAAATAACATTAAATTTCTTTTAACTTTAAAGGGAGAAAAGTGGGATTTAAATGTTTTTACTCAAATTATTGACTAGTTCTTGTCAATTGACACTATAAACCTAATTATTGAGGAATCATATTAACCTGAATTATCGGGGAATCGTCCGCACTCACGATGCGACTATAGAGGAGTTCATATTATTATTTCATGTTAATTATATACTCCTTCCATCACACGTATTTTTACCCACTTTTCATTTTGGGATGTCCCATGTATTTTTACTCATTCCATTTTTGGCAAAAATACATAATATTTTATTACATACTTTTTACAATCCCAACAACTTTAATTATTTTTTTACACTTTATTCATCATTCCCAATAACTTTATTCACTTTTTTCTTTTTAAATTACTAATTTATCTCTACTTTCTCTTACATTATATATTAAAAAAATAAAACGTCTTAATCTCCGTGCCCGTACAAATAGGTAAAAATACTCGGGACGGAGGGAGTATATACTTAATACTCCCTCCATCCCGGATATTTTCACCTATTTGTATGAACACGGAGATTAAAACGTATTATTTTTAATATAATGTAAGAAAAAATAAGGATAAATTAATAATTTAAAAAGAAAAAAGTAAATAAAGTTATTGAGAATGATGAATAAAGTGAAAAATATTATTTAAAGTTGTTGGGATTGTAAAAAATAGGTAATGAAATACTGTATTATGTATTCTTAAAAAAAATAGAATGAATAACAATATGTGAGACATTTCAAAATGAAAAGTGAGTAAAAATACGTGGGACGGAGGGAGTACGAAATATTTAAACACTAAAGCTGAAATTAAAAAGTATAAAAAAATTATGTGACAAAATAGTGCCTTGGTTAAATTGGTCAAAGTAACACAACGATCATGTTTTATATGTTACGAAAAAGAATCTCTATAACCTTTTACACTCAATATTTAATTGAATGAGTTAGCACACAACTTTTTACTAAACGTTAATTAATTAATTAACACTAATAATGAATAAAATAATCGTAATCACTTCAATTAACACTAATCAAAATGCTCTAATGTTGCACCGCCCACCCTGCGACGTCCCTTATTTAATAGTATTTCACTTTTACTAAATGTGTCATTTGCTATTCATATATTAATTTAACGATAAACATATGTTGGGATATATATATATATATATATATATATATATATATATATATATATATATATATATATATATATATATATATATATATATATATATATATATATATATATATATACTCTTATTATAATGAAGTAATTTCAGAAATGTCTTATATATAGTTTTAATTTTATTCCACAAAAAATATTTTTTGCTCAAAATCCTGATAAATAGAACTAAAAATAAAATTTCTTTCATCCAAAAAAAATAAAAATGATCGAATGGAACAAGAAAATGCAACTTTTAGAATAACTTAAAACTATGATTTATTTTAGTTATTTATTTTGTAAATTAATATCTTTGTATGAGACAAAAAAAAATTCCCCTTAAAAGTATGAGAACGTTAAATTAATGATAAAATATAACGAAAATATTAATGTTAATATGGATTTCAAAATTAAAAATTAATACATTTCATTACTAAATTATTTAATGAAAAACTAAAAATATTACAATACATAAATAACCATATTTTATATGAAGTGTTTGATAAATATTTAAATTTAGAGTTATAATTAAATTTAATACATAGATCCATGTGGCATATCTCTATTAACTTATGTATGCATTAACAAATGAATTCACCCAAATATAAAAACATTTATATTATTCATTAGAGCATGGCCAACAGAGTAGGGTGACATATCTAGCAGATATATAGGGGATATATAGGAATCCCTAATTATAAATTTAATTATACGCACTCGATCGATGTAGCTTAATCTAAAGGCAAACGCATTTGTACTAGATTTATTATGTCAATTTATACACTTCCTCCATAAAATTTTAAATATTTTTTTTAGTAGGCGTAAATTAAGAATATATATATATATATATATATATATATTTTATATTTTCTTTAGTAATCAAATAAACGAAAACAGAATTATAGACAGTTTTATACACAAAATTATAGCTATAAACTAGTTATAAATATTAGATTCTCTTCGGATTATATTTATATTTACGTGGAGTTTAAAATATAAATCGTTTCATATTTTTTTACTTTATTCAAAAAGATTTTAAAATAGTTATAACATAGAATTATTTTTGTTCTAAAATAATAATTTTTTTTTACCAATTTCATCTTATATATAATTTTGTGAAAGCTCCAATTCAATCTCATTTATTAGAAATATTGGATATTTTTAAGTAAAATTGACCAATTTGGTGAGTATTTAATAACCGTAGGACTATTTAAGAGGAATTAAGGTTTTTGAAAGTATTTCAAATAAAGTAAATTTGTACAATACACTTTTGATTTTAACATGTTCATAAAATGTATGCACATGCAGCTTAAAATTCATGTTTGTGTGTTTGTTAAACGACCACATCCTCTAAAAGCTTAAGCTGTTAGATGAGGTGGTCGTTTAATATGGTATCAGAGTCCATGGTCAACAATGGTCCAGAGTTCAATCCTCACCGCCATCCATTTATAAGAAAATTCCACATGCTAGGCTTGAGGCAAAAATTCCCCGCCTGCATGTCAGGGGGCGTGTTAGAGTGCAACCTGATTAAGTATTAAACGATTCAACTCTCTATCAGCTTAAGCTTTTAGATGAGGTGGTCGTTTAACAGTGTTAAATGTAATTAGGTCAATTATTTTATTTGTAAAAAATAATGGGGTGGGGGTACGTGTTGTCTGAATACTTGATGATTAGAAAGTACTTATATTGAAATTGAGTCCAAGTGTGGCCATTAAATCAAATTATGTTTGTTAAATTAATTGTGGCGTGCTTCTAGATCAATTAGCTTTTTATTAAGTATGGTCATGTGCTCTTCAGTTGAATTAAAAATGACTTCATTTTGTCAAAAAATAAAAAATAAAATTGATAAAAACATAAGTAGCTAGCTAGCTAGGGAAATACTATATTTATAATTTAATTTTTAAAATTTTAATCTAGGAGTGTTATTCGCATGAGATCAATGAATATATTTAGTCGCATGAGATCAATGAATCTAGGAGTGTTATTCGCCATTTATAATTTAATTTTTAAAATTGTAATCACTTTTTTTTATATATATATCCTATAAATTTTTTACAAATTAATTCAGGTCATGGCTTACAGAACTATTCTAATAGACAATGTCACACTAGTTTTTGCTAAAAATTAATTTTATCTATACTTTACACTACAAAAAAATTATTTTTTAGCAGCGAAATTTACCAACGAAATTTAATCAGTTGGTAATTACTAATGTATTAACAACCAAAATGACATTTTATTATTAGCAATGAAATGTCAACAGATTTATTCTCTATTTTATCAACGGAATTCAATTCATTGGTAATAACAACGAATTTCCAAGAGAATCTTTATATAAATTACCAACAGAATTTTTAGCAACGGATTACCAATGAAATTATTTACCAACGGAATTGATTTTTCGTTACTATAAATTTACCAATCATCACTTTACCAACGAAAATTTACAAACCGATTCAGTTGCTAATCCATTGGTAAACCAATTTAACAATGAAATTAAGACTTTTATCAACATAATATATATATATATATATATATATATATATATATATATATATATATATATATATATATATATATATATATATATATATATATATATTACTTTACAATATGAATGTTTAGGGGCAAATTTCACTTTTGGTCCCGTGAGAATTCTTCCATTTCAATTTTAGTCCCGTCGAATAAAACTGGTCCTATAACTAGCACTTTAAGTCTTCTCCTTTCACTTTTGGTCATTTTCGATCCGTTAAAACCTTGGATGAACTACTTAACGGTGGCATTTTTGGTCCCATAAGGATTTTAAAATCATTTATTTTTTGGGAGTATTTTTGCAAATATCAGAAAATTATGGGATATTATCAAATCTACAAGTTGCACTTTTGATACCGCTAACGGTTTAGAATATCCCGTTAACTTTTAACAGATTTTGGTGAAGAAATTCCTATGGAACTAAATCTGCAAGTTTTGAGACTATTTTGACATTAAGCAATTCTTACGGGACTAAATTTGAAATTATCCCGAAACATGTTTTACTATAATAATTTATATCAAATGTTAAGTTTGGTGTGTGCACACATTTTAATAATCAGTCTTAATCAATTACTTAGCAACTTATAATTAAAAAGAGATTGCTTGTATAAAAGTCTAATATTGGATTAATTAACACTAAAAAGACACACGTAAACAGGAAAATTTAGTCATGCCGATCAAGTGAATGCTAATGACGGATTATTTTGTCATTACTGAGGATTTTTTGAATGTTGGAAACAACATACGAAACTCCGAACTTTCTACGACTTAATGTTGATGTTAATTACTCCTATATATTCTTCCATTAATTAATATTACAAATATCTAATTTATTTTTCAATATGAACCCTTCAATGCACTCAGTAGGAATTATATAAATTCATTTTTTTTTATTTTAATCGAAAAGATTCCAAAATAGTTAGAACACTTACTTTCGTTCTAACCTTTTCGGTTTTGCTCTGATTTTATTTCAAAACAATATATTTTTTTATCAATTTCGTTTCATAACTTTGTAAAAGATTTAACAGGTATGAGATTATTTCGAAAAAAAAATTAAGTTTTTTTGGATTATTTTGAATAAAATAAATTTATATGAAATTATTTTGATTTTAAACTCCATGCATGCAATACTGTACGATTTCAATTTGATGTACAAAAGACTATATTAATATTATTAAAGGCAATTTAAGGATCATTGTTGGATTAGTCAATCTATTGTCAATTGAAAATAAGAAAAAAAAAAGATTAAAATTAATATTTTTAAGATTGTATAATAATTTATTAAGACATCATGACATAAAACATATTTGTTGTTGGTTTGGATAATCTCTTTTAAGTATATATACATTATCCCTTCAATATATCAAAACTGCACAAATTTTAGAACATTTGAATATACTTTTAATATACAGAAAATTGAAATTTTGTAAAAAAGGTTTTTTGACCTAATACACTAATCGAAAATGCACGTATCTGGTTATAAGTCCAAAAGGTGAAAGAAAAATCGATCCAAAAATGGAATAAAAAATAAATGAAAAAAAGTACTAAAACAGCAATTATTATTAAACAAACTTGATCAAAGTTGCCAGCCAGTCAGCAGTCGTAAATGTTTGAATCCTTGAGGAAATAGTTGACTTACCATGTACTCTTCATTCTTTGATTTATTAGATCCACAATTTACGGATCCATTATCAGAAACAATTGTAAATACACTTGTATATAATGAGAATCACACTCCTCATCACGGTAAGTGTGATCGATTATTTTCATCTCATATGGTATCAGCTGGATATCGTAAACCCTAATCTTTCTCCCTTCTGCTTTCTTTCTCCCACGGCCATCTGCCGTTCTTCTCTCTCTCGCTCCTTTTCTCCTTTATCCATTATCCATGGCAACCCCCGCCCGTCTCCCTCCTCACAGACGACCGCCATGATCAACTTAGTCCAAATCAAGCTTTTCACTGCCACCTATCTCATGTGGAAACGGCAGTTCTTGTCCATGGCAGCCACGTTTGAGATGCTTGATCTCATCGATGGCTCATCCCCATCTCCCCCTAAGTCTGTCACATCTGCTACGGGTGAGATCTCCCCTAATCCTGATTACTCCGCCTGGAACTTACGAGACCAGAAGCTTCTTGGTGTCTTGTATGCCACGCTTGAACCAGAAGCCATGGCGGAAGTTCTTGACTGCACCACTGCTCGAACCGCTTGGGAAGCGTTGGAGTCGGCCTTTGCCCACGCTTCCACCTCGCGCGCCAACCAACTGCGCGAAGAACTGCTTTCCTTACGCCGTGATGATCAATCGGTGGCAGATTACGGCCGCCGCTTCAAACTGCTATGCGATCAGTTGTCGGCCATCCAACGGCCGGTGGATGAGAACGACAAAAGTCATTGGTTTCTACGGGGGCTCCGTCCCTCGTTTGCCAATTTTGCAGACACGAGGATGGCGCTGCAACCCATGCCGCCGTTCCGCGATCTCCTTCATCAAGCAGTCCAATTTGACCTTTTGACGCGCTCGATGGAACGGGCGGCAGCCTTGCCATCTCCGGCTGCCTTCACGGTAAGCGACGATCAGAATGAGGATCGTCATGCTTCTGTCCTGCAGCGTGGTCGAGGTGGTGGCTTCGCTTCTGGACAGCATGGTCGGGGTGGCTCCGGACGCGGTGGCAGGCGCGCTTACACGCCTTGCTATCAGTTGTGTCGGGGCGAACACTACGCTGACAAGTGTCCGCGTTTCTTTAAACTCCAAGGCTATGCTGGTGGACGACCGAGTTCTGTTTCTACTGTTCCTCTCTCCAACAATGCGGACCTTGCTCAAGCTTTCCATGCCGCATGCAATGTTTCTTATTCAAATACAAACTCGAATTGGTATGTGGATTTCGGGGCATCTGCGCACATGACTCCTCACAATGATCGTTTGGATTCTTTTGCACCATATTCTGGTAACAGCTCCGTCACTGTTGGTAATGGAAATTCATTAAACATTTCTTATATTGGTTCCCGTCGTATTTTTCCCGATATTGATTTGATGAATGTTTTTGTTGTGCCGGGCCTCACTAAAAACTTACTCTCTATTAGCAAATTGACTTCGGATTGTGATGTTGATATTGTGTTCTCTGACAAGTCTTTTGCTATTCAGAATCGACTGACAAAGAAGGTTCTGGCTCAGGGAAGGTGTGAGAATGTGCTTTACATTTTGGAACGTGATACAGCGGCCTTAGTTGCTGCACTTCATAATAAAAACTTACGTGCTAGCTTTGGTTTATGGCATTTGCGCCTAGGACATGTTTCACCTAGTGCTATTTCCTTGTTAAATAAATTAGGTTATTTGTCTGTTACATCCATTTTACCAGACCCTACTGTTTGTTCTTCATGTCAGTTGGCTAAGAGCAAAAAACTTCCGTTCTCTTTAAATGAGAAACGTGCCCCCTGTGTTCTTGATTTGGTGCATTGTGATTTGTGGGGGCCTGTTCCTGTTGTTTCCTCTGCTGGTTATAGATATTATGATATTTTTGTTGATGATTACTCAAGTTTCTCATGGCTTTATCCATTATCTGCTAAATCGGAATTCTTTGATGTGCTGGTTCGATTTCACAAATTTGTCAGCACACAATTTTCTCGCTCTATCAAGGTTTTCCAATCTGATGGGGGCACTGAGTTTGTGGACAACCGGGTTGCTGATTTTATGGCTAATAATGGTATTTTGCATCGACTATCCTATCCTTATAGTCCGCAGCAAAATGGCAGGGCAGAACGTAAACACAGACATATCACTGAAACTAGTCTCTCCATGTTATTTCATGCCTCTACGCCTCCATCTTTATGGTTTGATGCCTTTTCCACTTCAATATTTGTCATCAATAGGCTGCCATCGGTTATTCTTCAGAACAAATCCCCGTATGAAATGCTGTTTGACAGTGTTCCGGATTACTCACTTTTCAAACCATTTGGTTGTCAGGTTTTTCCCTTCCTGCATGATTATGCCTCAAATAAACTTTAACCACGGAGTAACTCTTGCATTTTTTTGGGATACAACAATACTTATAAGGGTTTTCGATGCTTCGATCCGTCTTTCGCCCGCATTTACATTACTCGGCATGCTCAATTTGATGAGCAGATATTACCTTTCTCTGGTAATATTCCTCAGTCGGCTCAGAACCTGCCCATTGCGAGCTTCTTGGATCATGTTCCTCCTATCATGATCGAATCTCCTTCTTCCGCTCGGTCTCCACTGCATACGGACCCGGAGTTGGTCGACGATGCTTCTCTTTATGCCCCTGCGCTTGTTGATCCCCCTGGACATCATGTCATCCCGAAAGCTCCTCCAGCACTGCCCGTTGCTTCGGCGCCGCCTCCTGCACTGCCGGCTCCCCCGGCACAGCCGCCGATCCCTCCTGCTAGGCCCACTCATTCAATGGTCACCCGACCAAAGGATGGGATTTTCAAACCACGGTATCCTGTTGATATGACCTATACAGCTTTACTTAGCTCTCTAACCACTGCTTCTGAGCCTCGTGGTTTCAAGTCTGCCTCGAAATTTTCTCATTGGATGGCTGCTATGCATGAGGAAATTGATGCACTAATGAAGAATCAGACTTGGGATTTGGTTTCTGCTCCTCCGGGAGCAGACATTGTCGGTTCCAAGTGGGTGTTTCAGACCAAATACAGGTCCGACGGCTCGATTGAACGACACAAAGCTCGGCTTGTCGCTCAAGGGTTCACTCAAATTCCTGGCTCTGACTTTCACCACACTTTTAGCCCTGTTGTTAAGGCCGCCACGGTTCGCCTAGTCCTGGCTCTCGCTGTCCATCATCAATGGCATCTGCATCAATTGGATGTTAAAAATGCCTTTCTGAACGGGGTTCTATCCAAGCCAGTCTATATGGCTCAGCCACCAGGATTTGTTGATTTGCGTAATTCATCTCATGTTTGTCGCATTAAGAAGGCTTTGTATGGTCTTCGCCAAGCTCCATTGGCTTGGTTTCAGCGATTTAGTAATTATCTGGCAAGCCTGGGGTTTCGGCAGACTCAGTCTGACTCTTCATTGTTCTGTTTTCACAAATGGACCTCCCTTTTATATCTTCTCCTATATGTTGATGATATCATTCTTACAGAAAATAATCCGGGCTTAATTCGGCGCTTTATTGATCGCACTCACAAAGAGTTTGCTATTAAAGATCTTGGCAAGCTGACCTATTTTTCAGGGCTTGAGGTCTCTTACAATTCTCGTGGTGTTTTCATTGGCCAGACGAAATATGCTCGGGATATTTTAGAGCGTGCTGCTATGCTCGATTGCAAACTTGTTTCCACTCCACTTACAGTCGGAACTTCCTTGCAGAGTACTGGTTCGTTGTTTGATGATCCAATTCTTTATTGCTCTTTGGTTGGTGCATTACAGTACATCACTATTACTAGGCCTGATCTCTCATTCGCTGTGAACACTTTCAGTCAGTTTCTACATTCTCCCACTGTTGATCACTTCTCTGCTGTTAAGCGCATTCTTCGATATGTTAAAGGCACGATGCATTATGGTCTCACTTTCACACATCATCCACAAAAGACGATTGTGGGTATTCTGATGCGAATTGGGCCAGGTGCGTGGAGACCCGACGCTCTACATATGGATACTCAATTTTTTCGGAGGCAATCTCGTCTCCTGGAGCGCCAAGAAGCAGCCTACCATCGCCAGCTCGAGTTGTGAGTCTGAATATCGGGCTTTGGCTAACACCGGTTCGGAAATCGTTTGGCTGTTGAATTTATTGCATGAGCTTCACTAGTCACCCATTACTCCGGCGACTCTGCTGTGCGACAACAGAAGTGCAATTTTCTTGTCTCAGAATCCGGTAGCACATAAACATGCCAAACATATCGATATCGACTGTCATTTTATTCGCAAACTAGTTTCCTCCGGCAGGTTACACACTCAGTTCGTTCCGTCTCATCTTCAGCTAGCAGATATTTTTACCAAGGCCTTACCACGACCAGCTTTTGAGTTCTTGCGTACCAACCTTTGCGTTTGCTTACATCCCACGCAGCGCTTGACGGGGGTATTAGAGGAAATAGTTGACTTACCATGTACTCTTCATTCTTTGATTTATTAGATCCACAATTTACGGATCCATTATCAGAAACAATTGTAAATACACACTTGTATATAATGAGAATCACACTCCTCATCATGGTAAGTGATGATCGATTATTTTCATCTCATAATCCTTAACACTATTCATAATAATTAATTGAAGTAGATCAATCGTGTGAGAGAACATAAAATATTTATTTATTTATTTTATTTTATTTTTTATATTTCTTTTACAAGGAATAGCGACGGTAGAATTCCAGCAAGAAGTTGAAAGGAAATTGGCAACTTATGAATATGGAAAATCATGTGATTTATTTTTTTATTTTTTTCCTGCAGGAGACTTTAAAATAGTCCCTTTTACTAGACTAATTTATTTATAACACATTGGCGAAAACGTTTTATGTGGAAAGTTTAAAACGTAATTATAGAGTTTAAAACTTAAACAACCACATATCTTTTTACTTTATCAGAAAATGTTTTACTTAATCAGAAAGGTCCCAAGATAGTAATTAATTAGGATATTTATTTTTGTTTTTAACCTTTTGTTTTGCTTTGATTTCGTCCAAAAACCATTTTTCTTTTTTTTTTTTTTAAATCAAGTTTGCTCATAATTTGTAAAATATCGATTCAATCTCATTCCATAAATTTAGAAAAAAATGAACAACTTTAAGTATAAAGGATCAATTTGTTTTGGAGAAATTAATTTTTTTTTAAAGAATTTTGAATAAAGTAAATTTATATAAAATGATTTTAATTTTAAACTCCAGCTATTTTTTTTTAACTCGTGGTATAATGAACTTAATAAGGAAGGGTAAAAGGAAAAAAAAAAGAAAAAAAAATGTACTAGTGGCTAATGGAATATTCCAATAAAAATTTGATATATACTGATCTTAGAAAAGGTGGGATACAAGCAGGAGTATTAGCAAGAAAATAGGGTATTACAAAAATGGGTTAAATAAAGTTTTCTTCTAATGGCGTTCTTAATAATATAATTCGGTATTTAAATAATAGTATATATTTATTGAGTTCACTTTCAAACAAAATATGCACGACCTTTTGGACTCATGGACTTAATTATTCAGACATCCACTAGGGTTAGTGTCCAAGTGTCTTTCGCTTTTTTATTTTTTTTATTTATTTTTAAACAAGAAATAATTCCATTAATCAATTAATCGATTTCGACAGAATAGGAAGAGACAGGGAAAGAGATGCAGAAAATAAAGACAACTTAAATAAAAATGCATGCAAGATCATTTAAATGGGAGATAAACAATTAGTTGCCCACTCCACTTATCCAAATTAATTAACTCGACTGTTCGACGTGATGTTTGTTTTGGCTGAAAAGTAAATTTATGATGAAGTGCATTTAATAAATTTAATAAATAGTATTAATTTATATTTATTTTGGTATTTAAATAGAGTAAATTTTAATTATGTCAAATCAAGGTTATATTTGTAAGAAAATAGAATGTGATGTGTGTAAGATATGCATAAAATTTATGTAATCTAATTTTATTTAACTTTTTTTTTTAACTCAACAAAGCTTTATTTAATCATCCAACGTCAATAGAGTAAACATAATCCAACTAGCCTAATGTGCTCAACTTAAATAAAGAATAGAAAACAAATACCTAGCCTAATGTGCTCAACTAGACTATTAACACATTATGCATTATACATTCACTCTTTTATTTTTGAGAGCAATATTGGAGAGAAACTGGGAGTCACATCAATCACCACTAGCATATGTAATACTTCCTCCGTCCCAGGTAATGAGGGCCAGAGAACATAACATCTCTGACCCTCTTAGACTGGGATGAAGGGAACTTTTCGTTTTATTGTACTCCCAATATATTGATGAAGTAATGTTATTTACATAGATACAAATCTTGTGGTTAATGAATTTTTTTTTTCTTTTTAATCTTTGTGGTTCTATTTTATACTTGTGATTAATGATTTATTTTATTTTTAAAACTTTGTGATTCGTGTATTATTTTATCCTAATTTAAAGTTTTATTGCTATCTAATTTTTAAAAATATAATTATAATTTTACCTTTATATCTCATGGTTAACATTATCTTTAAAGTTATTATTATGGTTTAACATCAAGATATAATATTAGTTCTTTCATCTCAAAGGTTGTCATTTTGAGATTTTACACATAATTTAGTGCTATAGATAAGTTCCATTTCTTTTTTAAAAAAAGAGAAGAATAATTTTTTAGGTTATAATTATATTTTGAAAACGTTATATGTATACGTTAATAAATTATTATCATGTGAGATTTTCTTATATGTGAATTTTAATGCTTAATTTACGTGTGCAACAATATGATAATGATTATTTTTCGAGTAATTATTAAATTCTACATGTATATAAGGCCTCAAAAGAAAATGAATGACTTTTGAGAAAGATAATATTTAAAGAAAGTATCATCTCTGGATTAATTAGGCAGCAGATATTTACATAAGTGAACATAAAGTCGTAAAAAGAACAAACTTATAAAAGAAAAAAAAATCTTAACGCCTCATTTAATTGGGCAGTATAATTACATGATAAGCTAATAAATAAGCTAAAATATTCCTATTTTATAAATAAAAAAAATTAAGAAGGTGAAGATTAATTAGTTTATAATCTGTACGAACCTCCCGTAAATGTAATAGTACATAAATAAATAAATAAAGAGAAATAGTATATATAATAAATGAAAAAAATAAAGAAATCAACGCAGCCACCACATTTGGCGGTCATCCGCCGATCTGGGGGCGGCGAAGTTGATGACAACCAACTCCTGGAGGAGGTCCGGCGAGAAACGTGTCGACTTACAATTAGTCCGGCATAGCGGACACGTGGCATGACCATAGCCGAGCCACCTGTCCAAGCAAGCTTTGTGAAACAGATGATTACACCTCAGCTCTCTGATTTCATCTCCATCGTCGATTCTACACAAACACACCGCACATTCGGGTGAGTCGTCATCCGAGTCGACATTCTTGGAGTAGTGAGTTATCCCGATTCCATCATCCGAGTAATCGTGTAATCCGATTCCACCACGTGTTTGGAAGAATGAAATGTGGAGAATAAAATCCCAAGCCCATTTCAGATGTGTGATGGCCCGAATGGTGTAATTTAGTACAGCAGATTTGGGCATGATTCCAAGCATTGCTATTGGAGTTTAATTTGGATGATGAGAGAGAGAGATGAAGAGAGAGAGAGAGGATATGAAAGCAAGCTGTTTGGCAGTTGAGTATTTTGGCGACTGCATGGGGTATTTATAACAGTATTTCTAGCTGACTATTCTTTACTTTTACGTAAGACAAAACAATACTTTACTTTAAATATTATTTATTTTTAGAATTGAATTTGGAATTTCATAAGAATTTTTTGGTATAAAAACGTGACAAATCTTCTAACACTCATATATATTCTCTCATCGGCTCGATCAATAGCTAAGTGAAGTATTAGGATCACTAATAAATGAATGTTATTTCATAAATATTATATATATATATATATATATATATATATAAAAGAGTTCGTATGTTGAATTTGAGATATCAATTATACACATACATCTAAATATTATAATTTTTTCAAACTGTCTTCAATAATTAAAAAAAAACTCCTATAATTAAATATGATTAAACCACTTACGATCATAATCATATTATTACTAAGTATATTGACAATCATAATCATATTACTAATTATATATATATATATATATATATATATATATATATATATATATATATATATATATATATATATATATATATATATATAATCCAACATTTATTGAATTTTTTTATTTTTTATTTCAAAAAAGTGCCATACATTCAAATTACAAGATTTAATAAGATCAAATTCATTAAAAAAAATGTAAGTCAATTAATTACTTTTCTACCTCATTATCTTAAAGAAGATAAAAGAAGAATTAAAAAAAAAACTCTCAAGAAAATTGCCATACATTCAAATTATAAAATTCTTAATTAACCTTGTTAATAAGATCAAATTCATAAAAAAATAGGAGAGTAAATCAGTTAATTACTTTTCTATCTCTTCATGTATTTAATTCCACCCCATGACTTATCCACCCCATGATAATATTATTATTTTTACTATTTTTGTTATATCCGTAACATAGACCGGAACGCCTTTCTCTTAGTTCTCTAAATGAGTTTCATGGTTTATTTATTTTTTAATTCCCTTCAAACTTACCCATGCTTATATAGGATACGAATATATGTGAGACGATATATTATTAGAGCATGTTTACGGAGTATATAGGTAAAACAAGTTTATTGAAATTTTAAAATAAGTTTGTTATATTATAATATGCTAAAAATCATATTTTAATATATTATTTATTTTATTTTAAAAAATATATTTTAACTATAAATAAATATATTCTAAAATTATTACTTTAATACATCTCATATGAGTACCTTCCCACAATACACTTAGTTAATAAGTATGTATATTTTAAATTAAATACCAATGTTTACACATTTTTGCAATTCGAATAATCAGTAAATTAATATCCTAGTCACATCACACTCCCATTCTTATTTAAATCGGAGTTTTTTGTTCGTACGAGGCAGATAATTAATTCAGTTTGGTGGATTCTGTAATTAAATCGCAGAACTAAAATTAAAATTTAATATAGACATTATCATTCATAAGATTAAATATTGAAAAATTGAACCCCAAATAATATGTATCCATTTATACACAGAGCAAGTTTCGTAGAAGCAGGTCAGCCACTATGATAAGAAAGGATTAAATTTAAAACATTATATTTTAATTAAAAACATCATAATAGTGGAACAACGTTTGCTTACCACCATCACTATTACTGTTACTTTATTACAAAATAAAATAATACTAATAATAATGATAATAGTTCTATAATACTGTATGATTTAATGCGGTCCAAATGCGTTGAGGAAATCATCAGGAAACTGGCTCCGTGAGAGTAATAATTTTTTTTTAATTTTTTGGATGAAAAACTAAACAACAAAAAAACAAATTGTTGGTCAAGTGGAATGTGACATTGGAATCACATGCCGTCTCTCAAGCATTATATTTAATTTATATCCGTTACACCTGGGGAATTTAATTTAATTTTGAATTTTTTTATTCAAAAAAATACATTCTAAAAATTTTTATTTTTCCGGACGATGTTACAATTAAACTACCAAACGACGTCATTTTGAAGCGTGCGACAACTAAATTAGGACACATAGATTAGTTGTTTATTATGATTAATTAATTGTTCTCTTTGATCCTCTTGAAGTACTACTCACTCCGTCCCATCCAAAGGTCCCAATTTTACTATATTGGGCGTTCCATCCAAATGTTTCAATTTCCCACTTTTAGTAAAAAAGTACTATATGTGGTCCACCACTCACCACTAATACAACTATCTACTACACATAAAATAAAATAATAATACTCCTTAATCTACGCACAAAAAGCAACGGATAATATTTGGGCGGGACGGAGGGAGTACTTGATTTCATCTCTTTTAGTACTAATTTTAGCAACTCTTCTGCATATAATTAAGTTTAGAAACAGCCTCATAAAATGGATTTTTTTTAAAGAGAAAAAAAGTAATGTATTTTTAATAGTTTTGTGGTATCATGCATGTTATACTGAGCTTAAGATAAAAATATCTCTATATATACATATATAGAACACGTTATACAATCATTTTATGAAACAGTCTCATATGACATTGTTTTTACATTTTTCTAAATAATTATCACTTTTTTTAAAAAAAAATGATCATTTTTCATTCAAAATTTTTAACACTTTTATTTATATATATATACTATGTACGGATTATTTATGAAATCATTCATTACATCACTAATTACTTTTTAATATCATTTTTTTTATTAAAATGTAATCATTTCTTCTTCAACTAACGGAAATATTTCGTTCGTGAGATAGATTCAAATAAGTGTTTGTCGAGAAAAATTACTATATACAATTTGTTCTCAAACAACGAATTCTGTCTCTAAATTTATTCACTAATCTATGTTCTTATGGTTTAATATTAATTCAAAGATTGAGTATACTTTATTCTCGTGGTATGTGACGTCTTTTATATTTAAATTTTGAGCTTACCTATAGTATTAATTCATACAACATGGAGTAATTATATTTATAACTCATAATTGAAGATGTTAATTCTATATATGAAATTAAATGTTTCCATATATACATACTCTCTTCGTCCCGTTTCAAACTTTACATTTACTTTTTGCATGTAAATTAAGGAATGTAGTATTTTAATGTGTAGTGAGGTGAGATAAATATTATTTTAATGTAAAGTGGGTAGGCGTATTAGTGTGAAGTGTGGGGTTATGGAGAGAGAAAAAATTAATTTGTGTGGGTTCCATCTACCAAAAGGGAAATGTAAAGATTAAAATGAGACGCCTAAATTGAAAATATGTAAAGATTGAAATGGACGGAGGGATTATACTTTTTGTGTAAGTAATTACTCCCTCCGTCCGCTCGAAAGGTCCACATTTTGCCATTTTGGGCGTTCGCACCAAAAGGTCTATATTTCCCTTTTTAAACACATGGGACCCACACACATTACTAATACAATAAATTTATGGGACTCATACACCACATTAATACAACTATCAACTACACCTTAAATAATAATACTCCTTAATCCACGTGCAAAAAGCAAATGTCCATCTTTGTGGCGGACGGGGAGTAATTAAATAGAGGATGTATATATGATTCTTAAATATTGAGTAATTAAATAGAGGATGTATATATGATTCTTAAATATTACAGGCACGTACGTTAGAGTTGTTGGTCAACCAAAAAGAAGATCATGTGCATAATATAGGTAGGCGAAAGATACTAGCTAGTGAAAGATTTGTGTAAATGAATTGAATTTGATGACACAAATGAATTGAATTTGATGAAATAGATAGAAAGTGATAATATTTATAACGAAAAGTGATATACAATTAATAAAAAGTGATAACGAAGTTATAAATTATTTCCTGAACTATTTTTTTATAGTATAAAAGAGAAATAATATCTTTAATAAAAAATTCCAATACATTAACAATATTGATGAGTGTAGCACTCAGCATACAAGGATTCTTCAACATTTTATGCACGAGATTAGGAAAAGTACTTGTTATTGTTGTACTCACCATGACTTATATGATCCATTGTTGGAAAAATGTAACACCTAATTGCAATCATATTGATAGATATCGCAATTTTTTTCTGTGGTGATGTGTATATACCATGTGTATAATATTAATGTTATAATCCCTCCATCTCACAATAGCGTGCACCGTTACTGTAGATACGGAGTTTAAGAAACATTGCTTTTTGATCATTTTTTTTGACTTTGAAGGGTAATGTAGACTTTTTATGTAATAAATAAATTATAAAGTATGTTATGTCATATGTGAGTTAGGTAGAAGTAGTAAATTTATAACTAATAAGAACTTTTGAGATTAAGAATTGATGTGATATATTTTTTTTGATGGTACAATTTATTATGAGACGGACAAAAATGAAAAATTTGTGCAAGTTATTTTGGGACTGAGTAGTATATATTTTGGAATATGATGAATTCCAAATTATTTTTATAGAAATTTGGATAGCATCTTCTAGATACTAAATGAGAAATTATTTAATCAGATAGCGAGTATCCCTATATAGTCTTTTTAAAATGGGTTTTCACAGATTTATAGATCTAAAAATGTGATGCTGCAGGTTTTTATAAGAAAGTTTTCAGTATTCAGATTTTATAAATAATGATGAATTTTTATTTAAGATTAATAATTGACAGGAAAAAAAAAAAGACGGCAATTTCAGATAATGTGAAATGTTGAACATGAGAGTGCTATTGTGAACATAAAAATTTGTTTTAAAGAAATAAAATGAAATTTATTCCCACAGCAAAATATGACCTAATTAACACTTAATATACATTGACTCTATTAAGGGGCCACTAATATTTATAATGCTAATTTTCGGGAAGCTTTTAAAACATAATAAAACGTCTCATATTTTTTTTATTTTATTCAAAATATCTCAAAGTAACTAAAAATTTTATTTTTATCTCAAATATTTTAATTTTACTCTAATTTAATCTGAAATAATATTTTTGATCCATTTTATTCTCATAAATTTTGTAAAAATAATGATTCCACCCCATAAAATTAGAATTTTTTTTACATTTTTAAGTAAAGAAAAATCATTTTGATAATAATTTAAAAGTTATGAAATATTTTGAAAATTTTAAATTGGTTTAAACAATTTTAAATAAAGTAAATTTGTATAAAAGATTTTAAACTCAATATGGTTAGTTAGACGACCAATATCAACATTACGATGTACTCCATATAATTATAATAAATTAATTAAATAAATAAAATGTACAACATAATAACAAATAAAGGATATTTTTATGGAGTATAAAAGATATAATATACTACTCCATATAAGTCGTTAATTGAAAGATATATTCTTTAAATTAAAAGTAATTGGAAAATAGAGGAATGAAAGAAAAAAGGATTCCACGGTCAATACATGAAAGAGTCAATTTTGATGTCCTCAATTCCATGGTCATAGAAGTTCGTTTAATTTTTTTGGGCATGGAGATTAAATAATATAATAATTTAATATAAAGTGGAGTAAAATGAAGTGAGATAAATAATATTTAATGTGCAGTGGGTAGTTGTATTAGAGGTGATATGTGGGGCCCATGAGAATAGATTAATTGTTTTTTGTGTGGATCCATGTATTAAAAAAGAAATGTGCCAACTTTAATTAGACAAACTAAAAAGAAAAGTGTGTAAACTTCTGGGATCGAGAGTATTTCGAATCTATTTATTTATGACCACAACTAAAGGAAAGGAGTCGCTAATTACGTGATGACGTGAACATTATATAACACAACAATAAATAGTACTCCCTATTTAGATGTTTATTATTAGTATTTTATATATTATTTCTTTAATTAATATTTTTTTTTCATCTCCCACATTTTCTTTTAATTAATACTCTTTTTCCTGTAAAGAAAAAAAATGAATAAAGAAATGTTATAATTACGTTGTAATATTATTTTAAATAAATAAAATTGGAGTGTTAGGTTATGAATGTCAATATGTGCTACTTTCATTTTATTTTATATAAGAAAAATGGATAAATTTAGGTGGAGGTTTAAAATGATAAAATTGTTAAGTACCTTATATTGGATTGAAGGATTATATCATTTATACAATATATTAATTGTATGTATTATCTCACATCATGTTAAAATCTTTGTACGGTCGGTCTTCATTAAAGTGCAAATAAAATTTCTTCGATTAATAAAGAAATACTCTCTCTATCCCGGTTAAACAGTTACGTTTGACTATATATCCCGGTCAAACAGTTACGTTTGATTGTATAAAATTCTCACAAAAATTACAGTAAATATATTTTTTTGTCGGGACAGGGAGTATTGATTAATGAATGGAACGCCTTTTAAGAATGCTACTCGATCCACCTAACGGGGTTGGTTAAACTGAAA
The DNA here is from genome assembly GCA_023678885.1 of Pogostemon cablin. NCBI lineage: Eukaryota > Viridiplantae > Streptophyta > Magnoliopsida > Lamiales > Lamiaceae > Pogostemon > Pogostemon cablin. The sequence goes on along the minus strand of CM042980.1, from coordinate 2,113,470 downwards.
TTTGTGCTACTCAGTATTTATTTATTTATTTTTTAAATAATGAATTGGATGGTCATGCATGATCCCATTCCAATGGATTTCAACTTTTTTTCCCTGAAAAAATTTTTCACCCCATAAATTTTTTTCACTTTTCATTTTACTCTGTTTTATAATAACAATAACTAAAAATTAAAATAAAACACAACTTCAATACAATATTTTTAAAATATGAGAAATTAATCTAACATATTTATAATTGATATATTTTCTAAAAATAAGCTATATTACCCTTAAAAATCAATAAAATTAATAAAAAATTCTCTTAAACCCTAAAACTATCATTTCGGCTTAAACTAACACTACAAAAAACAGTTTTTTACCAACGGAATATTCCGTTGGTAAAAGCCTTAATTTTATTGTTAAATTGGCTTACCAACGGATTAACAACAGAATCCGTTAGTAAAATTCCATTGGTAAAATGGTGGTTGGTTAATTTTTAGCAACGAAAAATCAATTCTGTTAGTAAATAATTTCATTGGTAATTCGTTGCTAATAATTCCGTTGATAATTTATATAATGCTTCCCTTGATAATCCGTTTAGTAATTACCAACAGATTGAATTCCGTTGCTAAAATAGAGGAAAAAACCGTTGGCATTCCGTTGCTAAAACAAAAATGTCATTTTGATTGCTAATCCATTGGTAATTACCAACGGATTGAATTCCGTTGGTAAATTCGGTTGCTAAAAAATACTCCCTCCTTCCGGTTTTAAGGTGTCCGTTTGCTTTTTGCACGTGGATTAAGGAGTATTATTATTATATATAAACTGGCTAGTTGTATTAGAGGAAAGTGGTTGACTATATTGTGTATTTTTTTACTAAATTGGGGAAATTGATATCTTTGAACCGAAAGCTAAAAATAGTAAAATGGACACTAGAGCCAATGGAGAGAGTATTTTTTTTTTGTAGTTTAATCCATGACGGGTTGAATTGTGACTTGATTGATTAAATCCAAGAGTAAATATTGAATTATAAAGACAAGTATACTAATATTAAAGTAACATTTAATTTTTATGGGCAATTAATATAATGAATTGTTTTTTTACGAAAAAAATAAACAGAGAATTGATTATCGGACTTTGACGTTGACTTGATTAGTGTAGGAACCGATTCTGAAATTTGAGGGGCTGTAATTAGAGCAAATTTACACCAATATGAATATGAAGTGATGTTTGATTGTATTAAGACATATAGCTAATTAAATACTTTCAATTATATAAAATGGAGATATTTATTTGCGCCAAATAAAATTCATTCAGTCTGGGTTGCCCGATTAATATATACTCAAATTTGAGGGGCAGAAATTAGAGCAAATTTACACCAATATATGAATATGAAGTGATGTTTGATTATATTAAGACATATAGCTAACTAAATATTTTCAATTATATAAAATGGAGATATTTATTTGTGCCAAATAAAATTCATTCAGTCTGGGTTGCCCGATTAATATATACTCACTTGTCCCGATTAATATATTTTTTTTAAGTAAATTAAAAAATATGAGTACTATTTATATATATTGAGTAATTGTATATTAGAGAAATTATGTGGTAGATCATGTGGGACCCTCTCTTTTGAAAAGGTAAATGAATAAATTAGGAGTAGAAATTTAAAAGGGTAAAATTGATACACTGAAAGTGGATGGAAGGAGTAACATATACCTAAATTTATTGAATTACGCGTGTTGGAAGGAGTAACATATACCTAAGTCTATTAAATTACGTGTGTTGAAAGTTAGTGATACATCTATTTATAATATAGGTGAAAATATCATAATCCGTTCTGAAAGTATGACTAATTTCAAGTTTAGTGTTTTTTTTTAATTTGATTTTGGTTATTTTTGTCGAATTTTTATTATTTAAAAAAATAGTTATTTTTTTATTCACTTTTGGTTCAAATTTTAGACTAAAAAAAGAGAGAAAAAGACTAAATTTAAATAAAAATGATTAAAATCAGATAGTAATTATTAAAATTAAAAAATGCAGGTAAAAATAAAATTAATGTTTGAATCAGTTATATTTACTGGAGGAATTAATATATATATATATATATATATATATATATATATATATATATATATATATATATATATATATATATATATATATATATATAAATATATACTCCATTTTTTAATGCTTTCGATCGAAGAAAACTCCAAAACTAAACGCCATTAATTTGAAGTAATATAATGATGGAAGCTAAGAATCTGCATGCATGAATTCTTTTTAATATATTTTTTAAAGTCAAATTCAAATACATGAATAATGATGACTATGATAACAATTAGATTCAAAAACATGCTTAATTTGGAAGATAAATCATAGTCATATTGATAGATAGGTATGAAATAGAAGATGCAACCTCACTTTTTATCATTATTTATTGCAATAATTAATTGCATCTAATCTCTAGTGGTTATAGAGTTAAATTTATTATGTAAACACGTTCTTAAAATGAAGGATGCATACATGAAATTGTACCATCTATAATATAAGTTTGTTTTGTTCTTTTAATAGAATAATTAAATATTATTATCGAAAGTAAAAGAGTAAATAGCACAATCGGATAAGTATGATCGATTCCAACTTTAATCCTTTATCATTCACAATTTTCAATTTGGTCATTTTTGTCAAATTTTAGTCATTTTAGTCCAATTTAGTCATTTTCTTAAATTTAGTAATATTTTTTTGTTCAAATTTAGTTCTTTATGTTCAAAATTGGTCCTAAATGTATAAATTTTGGATCAAAAGTGGACAAACCGAATCAAAATTGGACAAAAATAACCAAAAATTAAAAATTATTGAAAAAAATGACCAAAGTTGAAATCGATCATACTTATGAGACTAATTTTGATATTTACCCAAAGTAAAATATGAAAGCTCAAGAGTAAATTTATATTATGGGAAAATATCAAAATTTCTGCTTTAAGTATGATTGATTCCAATATTAATCCCTTTTAATTTGTAATTTTCAATTTTGATTATTTTTTTTTCGATTTTAGTTATTTTTGTTCAAATTTAATACTTTTATCGAATATATTTCTTTTTATTTACTTCAAATTTTAGATAAAAATTGGACAAATTTTGATATAAATGACTAAATTTGAATAAAAAGATTGTGCTAAATTTGAAAAAAAAAAACCAAAATCTAACAATAAAAAATCAAAATTAAAAATAACAAATAAAAAGGGCCTAAATTAAAATTGATCATGCTTCAAAGATGAATTTTGATATATTCTCTCCTTATTATAACACTAAATTAATACTATATACTTAACTAAATGGTGTTACAAAGGGTGGAATTAATTAAGGAATCAACGCAGCCACCACGTTTGACGATTAGTACCTCCGTCGGAGAGGTTGAGGTTGAGTAATATCAACTGATGGTGGAGGTCCGCCGTGAAGAGTGGCGGCTTCAAATGATTCCGGCATAAAGGGCAGGTGAGGTGGCCGTATCCAATCCACCTATCCAAACAAACTTCATGAAACATGTGATCACATCTCAGCTCTCTAACATCATCTTCTTCCTCAATTCTGCATAAACACACTGCACATTCCTCCGACTCCACCTTCTTCTTCTTCTTGTACTGAGTTAACTCGTGCAACCCGACTCGACCAGGTTGGAAGAATGATTGGTAAAGAATGAAATCCCACACCCACTTCAGATGATTCATAATCAGAATCGCGTAGTTCAGGACATCCATAGTTTCTTGATGAGGATTTTGGAGTGAGAGGGTTGTTTGGAGTATCTACTCTTAAAATGATGTTATTGAAAATTGATAATATTTTTAAAGGAAATTTATCTTTAGAACTAACATTAATTAAGGGATAATTACATTTTAGGAATTATATCTTTATAATAAATTTTAGAATATTATATTTTAAAGTTCGTTTGTGAATGACAGATAAAACCTGAATAACTTAAATTAGGTTTTATTTGTACTTATATAAATAAATAAAACACCCTTAAAATTTAATGTCCTAAATATATATGCGAGACAAGAAAAATATTGTCCTAAAATTAATTACCAGCTTAAGATTGTAATGTCCTAAAATGCAACCATGCGTCATATAATTAGTTTTTTTTTCCCACACATACAAATAATTGTTTAATTTTGATGACATTAAGAAAAGTGGGTAGGATAATGCAATTGATTTAATATATAGGTCAGACACTCGCACTTTTAAAATGACAAAAGCTTATGGACATTATTAATTGCACGTATTCAAAATTGTTTAATGGTCGTTACTTTTCGAATTTTAATTCAAAATCAAAGAAAAATTGCACGACAAATGTAAAAATACTATGTTGTATAACAAAATAATAATAAATTTTAATTAAAATCATTATTTTTTAAGTACTCCATATCGTATAACAGTTTTACCTAGCTATATAATGTAATATATTTATTTACATGTATATAATTTACCCTTTGGTAATATAAATTTTATATTTACTTCAAAAATAAAAAAAAATAATATATTTTAAGAGTTAATACTAAATTTTAATGGCAGTAAGGATTAAATTTTAGAAATAAATATAGAATATGAATAACAAAAGTTTGAGTCGCTCTAGCTTATGAGATGTATACATGTAATACGAGTTGATTCATAACTAAAGTATGCTTATTATATACTTCCTCCGTCTCACAAATGTTTGCACACTACTTTATGCACGCATATTATGAAGAGTAATAACTTTTAGGGGTATTACGATATTTTTTGTAATAAATAAATGATAAAGATATGTTAGGTGTATTAGGTAGAAATGATTTTTTTTGTAAATAAAATTTATATGAAAAGGTGATTGTGTTTGACTTTTTTGCGAAAAGTGAAATCTTTTGTGTAATAACCCAAAATGAGAAATTCCTCTCCGTCTAGTTGCTACGTTTCCACTTTCTGGTATGATAAGAATTCTAATTATGTTTTTATTTTCCTGTGATTTTGCGCGCTGCCCATTACTCTCGACCTTATTCAAATTGGCATAGGCAAAAGTTTACAACTCTTCGTCAGATTTCTCAACTGCACTGCGGCCACAACTTTAGGTTAGTTTTCCTATTTTTCTTTATGTGTAAATTTCTCAATGAATATTAATTATTGACTTTTCCGTAAGCCACAGATCCAAAGATAGAATGCTCTAGACTTAACCAGTAATCACATGAAGAAATCTTATTGATGTTAGAATAATAATGGTGATGGTGATGATAATTTTATTAGTTAAGAGAGAGAATGTAGCGATGTTGGGAGGTTATATGTGCTGCTTATTGAATGTTAATGTTGAAAAACTTGGTGGAGCCGGGTTTATAGCAGATTTTTCTTATTGTTATGTTTACATTAATTTGCAGATTGCTGGAGTCAATTGTTTGATTACTTAAAATTACAAACAGAAAGAAGGAACTGTAGTTTCAGCACATAATATTTGATTGATTATACCTATATATGCCCTTATGTGTATTATATTATATCATACACATATTAAGTGATATTTTTTCATATTCATGAATGGTGTTCCTTGGAGCAAGTTTTTTTAATATAAGAATTTGAATTTGTTATCTATGAGATTTGAGTTACAGTTTAATTCAAGAGAAGGTTACATACATAACATGGTAATTGAATTCTAACTTCGTAAAGTTCTGATATTTCTCCTCTGTTGAAGATTTATAGCAACATTTGAGCTTTTTTTTTTTTATTATTATTATTTGATCTCCCATGTGTTTATAATTCATGGTAATAGATTACACATATCTTATTCTTTGTTGTGAAGTAATTTTTAATTTGTGTTGAATGAGTTTATTTTTAAAAGTTATATATGTTGTTTCTCTGCTGTGGTTGTAAGTTAAGTAAACATCAGATTGAGGGCTTGTGATAATGCAGCATTACTAAAATTTTTTTTGTTATGTTTCTCTGAATTTTTCCTTGTTTCAACCTCTCCTACAACAGTTCCTTTCTCCCTTAGAGACAAACTCAACGTTGCAGACTACACGATTATAGGTGAATGATACTACACGATTATAGGCTCACATCATTCACCAGTAGTAAAAAATCTCTCATTCGAAGTCACTCCTAACCCCAAACACTGCTATAGAGCAGTGGCAGAAAAGACACACTCAAAATTCAGCGTGGGAAAGCAACAAAGATTGTGTAGTTGCCTTTTGATGGTGTACCCCACCATTAGGGGCCCCCATCGCCCCTGCCCTGAGGATTGGTGGAATAGGTAAATCGCAGGATGTGCTTTTTGGTATCAATATGGATACGCATTACTGAATAAAAGTGAAGCGCTAAAAAATCACAATAACGGGTTAGCACCTCACGAAGTGAGATGCTCTCCACTAGTATATTAATTAAATTTTGTTGTGTGTTTAAATAGTAGTATTATGTTAATCTTGTTAGGATTAGAGTAGTGTTATATTTTTAAGACAAAGTCTCTTATGAGATGAATGCCAATAATTATGTGAGACGGATTAGATCAATTATTAAAGTATGATTGTTATATAATGAAGTATGCTAATTCGTAGTTAAAATATATTTTTGTAAAGTATGATGAATAATGAATTAAAGTATGTTTTTAAAGTGTTATATAGCATGATTCATTACAAACATACTTTATCTATATATTGTAATACTATACTTTAACAATGAGTCGATTCGTCTCACAATCCGTCTCGCATATACCCATCTCACAAAAAAATATCTCTATTTTTAAAGGTCATTGCATGTAATGAGTTAATTTAAAATTAATTTTCATTTGTAGCGATCTTTTAAATATAAATCCATTGGGCTTGGTGCTGATTAGCATCTCTATGAATACAACATACATGACCTTAGAAATCGTAATATTGGGATTTCATAACTAAGACTCTAATTCCTATCAGCATCTCATGGGCTTTATTTGGGCTTATCTAGGTTGCAATGCCCTAAAATTTAAATATATTCTACTTAACCACAATTAATTATTCAAAGTTTTTATTTTTTTAAAGCCCAAATGAGGTGAACTTAAAGTTTAACCATAAACCAATAATTAAAAGAAAAAAAGAGAAATACTTATCTAGCTATTTGATGATATGTTTGTCAGAGTTAAAAGCCTAATAAACTAAAGCAGGCCCAAACTTCAGCCCAACCTGTAAAGCCAAGCTAAATATACACTGCACCCTGATAAGTGATGAATCTAATATACGGAGTAATAATTACTGAAAAAGAAAATGCAAATAATAAGAGTTGATATTAGGTGCACGGATGTGTACCCATATGTTTATAATTTTTTATTTTATTTTCTATACAAGCTATTCTATTTTGTATACGTGTTTTTTAATAATTGTATATTTTTTTCACATTAAGTTTTTAATTAAAAAAACTAGCATCCATATGTGTATAATTTTTATTCAATAGTGTATACATGTTTTTTAATAATTGTATATTTTATACACTCAATTTTTCATTAAAAAAATTAACAATTAAATTATATACATTTTTGTTCATAATTGTATATGTTTTTGTTTATATTTGTATATGTTTTTTAAAGTGGGTGCACTCTATTTTAGTAGGCACCCGGGTGCACAGTATAATTAGCCAATAATTAAACACTGAGAACATGCATGACCTTATATAATATTAATTAATTTTTTTAAATGATGTTCTTGCTTGTTTACCTTTTTATGTGTGTCCCAAAATGTAGGGAATCAATTGTAGTTTAACGTGTGACCAAGTAAAAATATCGAACCCAAGGGATTAGAGCTAAATAAGATACACATTAACTAATTCGCACCACTAATAATTAAGACAAAGTAACATTTTCTGAGTTTGGAAATTATTAAACTAATTATGCTGAAAATATTAATATTAAATAAAATAAATAAAAATAAAAACCACAAACAATCACAAGTGTTTTAAGAGAGAAGACAAGATAGATCTAGGAAATCCAGTTTAAATTAGTCAAATTAAATCACTAGACAATTGGTTGTAATTCCTGCAGATTTTATGAAAGCAATCACATAACTATATTAAATCCCTCTTTTAAAGTAAATTTAACACATAAATCTGGTTCAAACCCTCAGATGTAGAAGAATAATTCATACTCACTTTCTAGATACTTCATGCAAAATTCCATTAAAGGATAGAACTAGACTTCCCTTTATAGGTACTTAAGAATTAATCCCCTAAACTTCCCTTTATAGGCACTTAAGAATTAATCCACAATTCCCACCTAACAATCTAAGAAACCAAATCCTCTAAAATGGTAGTTAATAGATATATTAAGTGTCTAATATTAATTATTCTAATAAATAAAAGTTATATGGTTAGATTCTCTTTACTCATAACAGATAAATATAATCACTTTATGGCACAAGCAACAAGCATAAATATGCATAAGACAATGACATATCATGAATTAGGGTAGACCATATAAGACAAAAATAAAAGTCTCAAATTCAAAACATTAATAAATGAATAAGTATACTACAGAAATCCATAACCTAGTCTAGATCATCAATTCAATCCAATTCAGCCTTCAAAACCTAAAACTATCCAGAAAAGTACTAGCTCTGTGTTACAAGAAACAACCATGTCTATGGAATGAAACTTACCCAAAAGTCTATAAATCAACAATAAGAAACTAAAGAATGAAGAAAAACCCTTGTCTGGAATAATTCTCCGTCTTGATGATCCTCCTTCATCTCTCTTTCTTAAGTAGCAAACACCGTGATTGAGTGTGATAGGTGAAAGGCGGGTGAAGGGTAGAGATGGATGGCGGAAGGTGATGGTTTAAGATTGTGTAGTCCAAAGGGTTTGGTAGAGAGTTATGGTTATTGTGGAACTCCCCAAGGACTCCTTTTATAGTTGAGGGCTGCTAAAATTTGGACTCCACCACAAAATAGGATTTTTTCATGTCAAAAACACAAACGGGCCGAAAATTGGGCAGCCGAGTCGTGCCACTTGTAGGCAGTCTGCGTGACTTCACGGTTTTACTCATAATTTCTTCATCCGATCTCCGATTAAAGTGATTTTTGCGCTCACGAGATCCTCTCTTCATTCGCTTTTTATCCATATAAAAAAATATGAAAATTCCAACATTTGAAGGGCACAAGTCCTGCAAAAGTGGCACGAGTCATGCAGGGTCAGCATAGCTTGCACGACTTCATTGTTTTGATCATAACTCCCTCATCTGACCTCCAATTGAGGTGTTTCTTGAGCCAAAATGATCTTCTCTTCAGAGGCTTTCCAATCATATACCACATGACGAATTTGGACTTCCACAAAGATACATAAAAATTATGCAAAGAGGACATGCGTTTTTAAACATTCTTTTACGATTTCACTCTTCATTCCAACTTTGCACTTTTAATCCGTTTTCCACCAAAAAACACGAAATAACACCTCAAATGCACCAATATCTTAAATATATGAAAATTAACCATTTGGTGCTAAAATACGAACATAAATTCCACAAAAATGTGTCAAATATGATCCTAAAACATGCAGATTTTCACACTAAACATTTCTGTATTTATGTAACGTGTTCTAATTTTGTAGAAAAAAAAAGGTTAAACGTTGTTGTCAAATCTTTGCTTGATAAAACAAGTTGACAAATGAGAAACCTTTTGATTTAAATAAACAATAGTTGTTTGATATGGATATAGTAAAATTTTATTTCCAGTTTATTATCAATTAATTAGCAACATGACGTCACAAAAATGGGATCCAACTCAAATTATAACTTATAATTTTTATAAAAATTAAAATAAATAAATGTGTATAATAATTATGCACTAATGTTAGTATATGTGGTGGTCCGATAGAGATTAAATTGGTATAGTGGGTGGGGCCCGACCACGCTCTTTAGCACACCGACATCTCTATTCTAAGTAATCATCAATTATATTGGATCTGTAATTAATATAAGTGGTCTAAATTATTTTGTGAAATAAAAAATAAATTGGATAGAAAACAGTAGATGTGGTTTCATTTTTATTTTTAATTTCCTTTCTATCTAGAAGTCTCACCAATATATTAAAGTTTGTTGTAACATTATCGACATCAGAGTTCTTATTATTTATACTATTTTTAATACAGAATTAATGAATCAGTCATCTTCATGCAATCATAATCCCAAAATAGTTGAAATTCAAGAATATATATATATACATATTTTTTTAATTTATATATTTAATTGAGTGTAAATACTATGACAAGTTCGAAAAGAATGGGTCTTAATTAATGAGAAATCCCAATTAATTTGAATATATGCACACAATAAATGAGATCATTTTATTTTCCCATTTAATTAAAGATTGGTTTGAAATTATCTGACACGAATAATAATTAAATCTTACTCGGTAAAGGAATCAAAACGCGTTATGCTAATGATAATTTAAGAAAGAAAATTTATTGTGTCTCAAAATATTTAAATTTAATAAAGTAATTTTTATTTAAAAAAAAAGTCATCTGAAAGTATAACATTACTTGCTTGATCAGTAATTGTATTAACATTAATTATCATTTTGTAACTACAAAGTGTACTTAAAGACGGATTAAAATAAAATAATTATATAAATAAAATATTTTTATTAATATATAAAGTAAGTTTTTATAAATGATGATTAATAATACATTAAATTAATATAATTTTAAAATTTTATAATATTTTACTAATTCAATTGCTTTCTATCATACTCCATCATTTTTTGGTATGCTTATATGGCTCTCTCTCTCTTCCGTTTATTTATTTATTATATATATACTCCTGCATCAGCCGCAACGTTGCGTAATCTTTTATAATTATTACTATAAATTAATACAATATAATAATGTCGAATTTGTCGTCGAACTGAAGCTATAATCACCATATAAATCATAAATTCGCAATTGATTGAGACCTTATGGATTTTCAATTCTCAAACTGCGAAACTTACAAAGACATTCACATTCACGCAGTTGGGGTTGAAGATTTTTTTATTTTTGTGCCAGTATTTGCTAGTCGCTGTCATCGCTTTCCATTTTCATTTTCTTGCAATCTTTTGACAGACCCCATTTTCCGTGTTTTGGGTTTAACACTGAGAGAAGCTCTCTTCTTTTTCCTTTTCTTTTTTTAAAAATAAACATAATTTGGTTGTGTTTATCAAAATTTGGATTCACCTTTTACTTTCCTTATCTGGTGATGATTGCTGTTTGGATAATATTGACAATTGGAAGATGAATGTTGTGGCATCTGGTGTCTCTTCTATGGCTCTTTTGGCTTTATGAAGTGCTCTATTTTGCATGTGGGGGGTTTGAATGTTGTGAATCTGCTGGAGAAAAGTGGTTTGCGTGTAAAGTGGATTGGCTAATTTTGTTTATTTGCAACAGAAGTGTGATATTTAAGCCACCTTCCTCTTTTGTTTATTGGGGTTACCTTTTATGGTGCTAAAGCTGGAATTTTAGAGAGATTTGCAGCAACCCTGGAGGGTTTCTATGATCTGGGTTGAGCACTTGGATTGGTGTGTGTGATTGAGTTTTTTGTTTGTGTTGGTTTGGACAGCTGTTACTGCTCTGGAGATTGATCACTGCAAGATTTGTTTTTGGGGGCAGGTATCTTTTATTTTTTTTGTGAATTTGAATATAGATTTGACCTGCATTTGCTGTGTAGTTTTTGGGAGAGTTAAGTGATTAAAGAATAATTGTTGATGAGCTGCTTTCACAGCCTTTTCTTGTTAGGAATTCTATATTATGGTCCAATTGAACTTAATTTATTTGAGTGCATTGTGTATCTTGCTTGGATTTCTTGAATGTGATATGGAAGATTGAGTAGATGTGGTTTTGTTTTGGTAGGAATGGTAAAAGTTTATTGATTTTGAGGCCGGTGATGTCGTCTACATCTCCAACCCCAAACTCTCCTGTTGCTGCAACCCCACCACCATCTACCTCCAACTCTCCACCACCACAGTCTTCTTCTCCACCCAATTCTCCCCCACCTGATCCTCCCAGTGCTCCTCCACCTCAGGTTAATTCACCTCCACTGCAACCTCCTTCTACACCTCCTCCTCAGCTCAGTTCGCCTCCACCGGATCCTCCTAGTGCTCCTCCACCTCAACTGAATTCGCCTCCTGTCATTGTCCAACCACCACGACAATCACCTCCTCCCCCTAGTGTAACGCCACCTCCTCCGATGTCTTCCCCACCTCCTGCCAGTACCCCACCTCCTCAAGCTAATTCTCCTCCTCCTCCTGCACCTCCTCTAGCTAATGCTCCACCTCCTCCAGCCAATGCACCACCTCCTCTGCCTACTCTGCCTTCGAGTCCTCCTCCAACGACATCGCCACCACCAGCTAGCTCACCACCACCCCCTACACCATCTACGCCTCCTAGTTCACCACCTCCTATAATTGATCCAAGTCCACCACCACCAAGGCCCCCAAATAATGCCCCACCTCCGCCAACTACACAACCACCCAGAACTTCACCTCCTCCACGCCCGCCTCCTAATAATTCACCCCCACCACCCGATCCTTCTGCAAGTTCCCCACCACCTGATCCTCCTACAAGTTCCCCACCACCACCAACTGAACCCCCCCAGAGTTCACCACCACCACCAGTTGTGCCACCCCTTAGGCCTGCCACTCCTCCGGTACCATCTCGTTCTCCACCATCATCGTCTCCTCCATCTTCAAATTCTCCTCCAATATCACCATCACCTCCAATAAGAACATCGCCTCCTCCTCCCTCTACAGTCCCATCCCTACCCCAGTCTCCTCCTCCACCATCCCTGGAGCCACCAGGTAATACCAACGGCAATAATTCAATTGGTAATGCACCGGAAATTTCACAATCCCGAAGTAGCGGAGGTATTGGAACTGGAGGAACAGTGGCTATTGTGGTGGCGCTTGGTTTCCTTATGCTTGGTGTACTTGGAATTGTGGGCTTCTGTGTCTGTAAGCGAAAGAAAAAGGCTTCTGGACACAATGTTGGCCACATTATGCCAACTTCTATTGCTTCTTCTACAGAATCAGGTCAACATCTTAGCCCTTGCTTGTTATATTTTCGCATAGGCATATGTTCTGACACATGTATCAAGTGATGACATGTGCTCTGATTTTTGCCCAGATTCTGGCTTACTGAAAGTGCATATATCAATTCCCAACAATGGAAGTGGTTCTGGCAATGACATTGACTATTCACCCCGAGAACCTGGTGGTTTGGGAAACTCAAGGCCATTGTTCACCTATGATGAATTAGTTGATGCCACTGATGGATTTTCAGCCCAGAAACTGTTAGGTGAAGGTGGGTTTGGTTCTGTGTACAAAGGGATTCTTGCAGATGGTAGAGAGGTTGCAATTAAACTGTTGAAGATTGGTGGAGGACAGGGAGAGCGGGAATTCAAATCTGAAGTTGAGATAATAAGTCGTATACACCACCGCCATTTGGTTTCACTTGTAGGCTATTGCATCTCTGGCGAGAGAAGGCTGCTTATATTTGACTATCTCCCTAATAATACACTCTACTTCCATCTTCACGGTAATTAATAGTGTTTCACTTGTCAAGTCGAGTCCCTGTGGTAATAATGTGGTAATAATTGTTGATATATTGGTATTCCTGCTCAGGTGAAGGTCAGCCAGTAATGGATTGGGCTGCACGTGTCAAAATTGCTGTTGGTGCAGCTCGGGGAATATCTTACCTTCATGAAGATTGTAAGTTGTTTTAATATTGCTCCCATTACATCTATACAGCGTCCTTTTCTAAAGTACAATTCTAAATTTATTTCTTCCTCTCCCTTTGGTTCCTCGGGGATACTCCCTCCATTGCCATCTGAACTCAATTGGATTTTTACTGTCATGATAGTGTGTATCCTTTATGAATGTGTGCATTGAATTTATTAATTCTGCACCAGATATCTGATGGTCATGGTCGATGGTATAGAATCCTTTGGAGAATGCTGTAACCTATCATATTTATATGTGTATAGATACATATTATGTCTTGATTCCTTTTATCTCCATTGCTTCTCTATCTGTAAACAAATTTAGGAAATCCATAAGCAAGTTCCTGTAGAAGAAAAACTCTGATTATTGGATTGTGTACTTTGGAACCAAGACTGCTCAATAAAAACATATTATTGAATGCTGATAGCTATTAAAGTAATTCAGTAGTCATTGCCTAATGTACCCATATAGATAATATATTAAAGTTTTTTTTTTTATTATTATTAAAAAAACATTTTTCCTTCTATTTTTATTTTGAAAGAGCTGCCGTGGAGAACTTTCAATCAATGAGAAATTGTAGTGAGCTGTATAAAATTCAGGATTTATGCACTCAAATCTTCATTAGTTTTATTTTATCATTTTCTGATGTTGGTGCCATTTTAGATTTTATAGTATGTTGTTTAGGAAGTGAAGCTCAAAATTGAGTTGGTTAACTTTTGCAGGCCATCCTCGTATTATACATAGAGATATCAAGTCATCGAATATTCTTCTGGACAGTAACTTTGAAGCACGGGTATGATACCTTCAGGCCAACTGTTTTCTTTTTTCTTCTAAAGAACTTCTCTGTAACTACTACTTTTCCAGGTATCTGATTTTGGTCTTGCTAAATTAGCTATGGATGCGAATACACATATCACCACACGTGTGATGGGAACCTTTGGGTAAGTGGTCAATCAAGAACTTGGTTATAGGTCCAGTGAGAGTCTTATTCATGTTCTAAAACCTAATAGTTGTGGATAATCGGGATTCAGATATATGGCTCCTGAGTATGCATCCAGTGGCAAGTTGACTGAAAAATCTGATGTGTATTCCTTTGGAGTCGTGCTCTTGGAGTTGATTACTGGACGAAAGCCTGTAGATACATCTCAGCCTCTGGGGGATGAGAGCCTAGTTGAGTGGGTAAGTTCATCGAGTTTATGTACTAAAAAATGAGACATTTGAATCTTGCTAAACTCAGCTGTAGAATTGCATAATAATAGCATGTCACATTTATGATCACTATTGATATTCAATGGAGTAGTTTATATCTGTCTATTCCAGGCTCGGCCTTTATTAAGCCATGCAGTTGAGTCGGAAGAGTTTGGGGAATTAGCAGATCCAAGACTAGATGGAAATTTTGTTGCAGGCGAGATGTTCCGGCTGATAGAAGCAGCGGCAGCTTGCGTGCGTCATTCATCCTCAAAGAGGCCCACAATGGGACAGGTAAAGGATTACATTTTAGCAAGAAGTAAAATGTCTTGAAAACTTCTTTCGGATGGATGATGATTGAGTTTTCAATGTTTTTCCAGGTTGTGAGGGCATTCGACAGCATGGCAACCTCGGACTTAACTAATGGAATGAAAGTCGGGGAAAGCCAAATGTTCAACTCTGCTCAACAATCTGCAGAAATTAGATTGTTCCAACGGATGGCATTCGGTAGTCAAGATTATAGTACCGATTTTTTCAGCCAAAACAGCGGAAGTAGTGAAGGTCGTCGTCAAAATAGTCGAAAAATTTGATGTACAGAGACCCCAAAAGAAGGGTGTTTCCAACAACAGTGAATCTGGTGGGGGATTATTGCTCCCTCCATCTGATTCAAAGAGAGCTGGGGTTATTGCTCCCTCCATCTGATTCAAAGAGTAGCTCTTATATATACCCACACACTTTTCTTGAGGGGTAATTTTTTGGTTGTAAATAGAAGCAATTTTTGATTCCATTCAAATGTAATTCTAATAAAGCCTTATTCAATTTTGCTCTTCAACCAAGATGGTTGGTAACTTTTTCTTCAATCCTTTGCCAAGAATGGTGATTTTTTCATCAGATCAAAATTGAGTGTTTTTTTTTTTTTTTAATTAGTTGAGTAAAATTGTATTGTTGCCTCAAAATAGTGAAGCAAAAATGATTTAAGAATTTCTATATTTGCAAGACAAGTTAGTGATGGGCTTTTTAGGAGGAATACAAAAGTAAGAGGTGTCTGTATTCCAAGAATCCATGTGAAGACGTGAAGTGTAGAATGCAAGAAATGAAAAAGGACAGCTTGCATTTATATCACCTTAAATAAACATGTTACACCTCCAAAGATCCCTTTTTTAATGCAGGATAACAATATTAAGTCATTGACTATGACCCATAACTAATTTTTAAATTTCATTACCTTCACAGCTTTCCATTTCCATTGCTTCACACATCATAATACCCTTCCAACGTTGCAAGAAACTTGTCAAGAAATGGCTTCCATTGATCTCCTTTTACCTCCCCGGCCCTAGCGAAAACTGAGACATGGAAGATAAAAACATGCTTGCTGTTGATTGCATTGTCCTGTCCTGCTGCTGTCAATGCCTCATCTTGCAAATCCTCATCTTCATACTGCTGAAACTCCCTCGTAAGCTGGTGAAGAAGACGAGAGAGTACGCGAAGAAGTTCAGGGCCCGGAAGAAGGCCACGAAGACTGTGCAGATGGACTTGACAGCATCATATGGTGAGGAGAGCTTCAGAAGCCTTGGAAGTTCTTTCAGGATTGATGTTAAAGATGTTTGTGTTGTGGAATCTCTTCGGTTCGGGTGTTGCATGGATGAAATCGACAGTTTTTTCCATGATTTTTCGAGCCGAGGTGAGTTCGGCTTTGGAAGCTTTTGGATGTCTTCTTCTTCTGCCATGTGTTTACGTTCTTGTCTCAAGGAAGAACAGCTTGGTTATGATGATGTTCGATTTCGTTTGATGGAATTGTTTGGAGATTCCAAAATCTCTTGCCATTGATTCCATATGATGAATAAAGTGATTGATAATGTGAATGTTGGAAAGCTAGCTTTAATCCAGGTAGAAAGAAATGAGAAGCAAATCTGTTATTAATGTCCACATTATTGCAATAAATTAAACTTTAACTTTGGTGTAATGTAATGTAATAGACTGCTAACAACTATTTCGCATTCTGTTAGAAAGAAGCAATCAAAAATAGCAATATATATATATATATATATATATATATATATATATATATATATATATATATATTTTTTTTTTTTTTTTTTTTTTTTTTTTTGTGTATATTTATTTTCTGTTCATTCAATTTAGAAAGTGAGACAGCCCCACAACATAGAAGAAACCAAAAAGAACTAAGTTACAAGAAAACACACAACAAACTTGTATCTATCTTAATCTTTCAACCTAAAATGGCTTCCATGCATTCGGAGCAGATGAAGCAGATGAAGGAAATCTTCGACCGGTTCGACCTGGATAGCGACGGCAGCATAACACTGCTGGAGCTGGCTGCCCTCCTCCGGTCGCTCGGCCTCCGCCTGACGGGGGAGCAAATCCACACCATGTCGGCCAACATGGACGCCAATGGCAATGGCTCCATTGAATTTGATGAATTGGTGGAGACATTATTACCAGACATGAATGAGGAGGTGATCATCAACCAAGACCAGCTGATGCAGATCTTCCAGTCCTTCGATCGAGATGGCAACGGTTACATCTCTGCGGCGGAGCTGGCCGGTAAAATGGCCAAGATGGGGCAACCCCTCACCTACAACGAGTTGACGGACATGATTCAACAAGCTGATATCAACGGCGATGGTGTCATCAGCTTCAATGAGTTTGCCACCATCATGGCTAAATCTGCCGTAGATCTCTTCAATCTCCCTCCCTCTTGGTTGTCTTCTAACTAGGTAGTGTGTTAGATCTTTACATATTTGGTGATGATTTAAGGACTATCCCTCCCATGCAATCTTTTGTTTTGATCATATTCATACATTATATTAATAGAAGAAAAAAAATGTGTATGCTTTCTCATTGCTTATTCCATTATTGATACAGACATATTATTGTACTGTACAAGGTAAGGCATCAATATCAAAATTGAATGAATAAATACAAAACAACTAATATCAGAATTTACAAAAAAAATAATGGACCAACATAGCGATGGTATGCCTGTACAAACCCTAAAGCATCTACGTGCAAAACGAGCTTCAGAGATGCCAACCTATGTGTGGTTCTGATGTTGATCTTGCAGAGGATTCGTCCGGGCCAACGAACGTGCAGTAAAACCGACAGTCGTAGGTCTTATAGACCTCTGTCTCACGACATTACAGTACTCAGGATCCTCGCACCAACCCTCGTGCCTTATCCATTGTATCCTACCATGGTACATTGGGAAGAACCTCATCTGGATGGCATTGTACACATAGTAGGGCGATAGGGCCGAGATAACGACGAATATGGTGACAATGTAGAACATTGGTGTTGGAGCAAGAGACTCTGTGAAGACTTTGTAAGCAGTTGTGGAGAAACTTGGTGTCATGGCTCCATAAATCAAGAGGAAAATGTACCAGAAAGCAATGCTACCCCAGATTAATATATGCTGTATTAGTGTGAAGTAGCTGATGGCGAGCGCTAGCTGGCAGTTCACGACCCAGACGACGCAAGTGTACATTGTTGCTCCGACTATCTGGAAGTCCGACGTCTTGCCATCTTTGTTGAATCCTTGAGGGTTGAGTGCATTCGTAGTAAAGAAGAAGATTATAATGGCGCTGAAAACTCCGTTGATCATCCATCCAATGATGCGGCGCCAGCTGAAGAGAACATTCTGAATGCCTTCTTGATAGAGCAAAGGAAACTGCAATGATGCCACAAGTGGTAGTCAGCAACAGTTGATCTTTCTTGTAGACAGAGGAGGTATACTTGGATAAGTTTCGGTTTATACCTTAAGACAGAATCGAGCTGATACGTCTTGGTCGAAAACACCAAGAGCAATCACTGGTAATGATGTGAAGAAGACGTTGAAAAGAGACAAGAACCAGTCGTTGTAGGCAGGTTGCGCGGAGAATGAAGTGTGAGCCTCGTACAAGAAGACGGTGATACCGAAAGTGAGGTTCTTGTAGAAGAAGTAGCAGACCTGCAAGTAAGGAAGTGGAAGGAAATTAAAGATGTCTGTATGTAAGAGTCAGTTCGAATGGAGATTGTTTTGTGTAATGAGTTAAATTACCATGGTGGATATCCTTCTGTAGCACCAATGTCCATGCACCAACAGCAATCGTTCCAAGAATCTGAACTGAGCGATGGCAATGTCGCTCGACATTACAGCCTGGTTACATTGCAGAAAAATGGCGTAAGATAAAACGAATAACAGTCGTAAAAACTTACAAAGAAGTTAACACAAGAATGAATGGGTAGTATTTCCACCTGCATTCCTTCAACACCACTGATTCCAATTCCGATATCTGCTTCTTGCAGCATTCCTACATCATTGGCTCCATCACCAATTGCCAGTGTAGTCTTCGTAGATCCTTCTTTGACAAGCCTAGTCACCAGTGCTTTCTGCTTTGGAGACGAGCGACAGCAAATAACAGATGCACAGCCGACTGCGAGTTCATGAAACTGTTTCTTGACATCATCCTCTAATGCATATGCTAGAGATTTCCCATCAATGATCAAGGCAAAAGCCTCAGACTGGAACTTGGAAACCTGAGCCAGCCCTTCTCTAATCTGCCGACGAATACTATCCTTTGAAGCCTAATAAAATAGATATGATTACAAGAAATTAGTACCAACTTCATATTATAAAGACAGCTAAAGAAGTTATAAAGGCTCCTATGTTCTTATCAGCATTTCTTACCTTGGTAATTGCATCCTTCTCTCCCTCCTTCTCCAGAGCTTTGATCTCCGGACTCTCCAACGTGATCGTAATTTGCTTCATTCCTTGTCTGAGCAAGCTGCACGCATATCTGCAAGATAGATTCTTCAAAAATCAGAAATCTGTTTAATACTAATTTGTTTCTAAACTCATCATAATATCCTGAAAACATACCCAATGTTAATAGCAGTTTCCATTTTATCCCCCGTCAAAACCCATATTTTGATTCCTGCTTGTGCAAGTTTGTCAATGCATTCTGGAACCTGAGGAACAGCAACAGAAAGATAAACTTAGCATACGTCTAATGAAGCTCGATAGTTCTGCAAGATTGTCTTATAACTCACCCCCTGTTGGAGCTTGTCTTCAACAGCTGTTGCACCCAAAAGAATCAAATCCTTCTCTATATCTTCAGTTGCCTCATCAATCAGCGCGTCACGATCAGCACTAACTGAGTTTTTGGCCTCAGAGAACTTCTCGTCAAATGCTTCGTATTCATCTTCACTGAGTTCCCTATAAGCAAGTATCAAGGTCCTCAAGCCTGCATCAGCATACTCATTGACGTGTTCTTTGGTTTCCTCTACGAATTCGCTTCTGTTTTTAGCAAGCCTATCGAACATGACACTGCATTTGGGCCAAAACAAAGATAGAAAATAGGTGATCAATTAAGGAAAATCAACTCTACATTGCAGACACAAAAATCACAACCAAAGAGAGAAACACCAACCTGTCAGCACCTTTGCTGAGTAACAGTAGCTTCCCCTCCTCATCTCTCACTATAACCGACATTCGCTTTCTCGAACTGTTAAATTCTAAAACATTTAACAGCTTGTAGGATCTGCACCACAAATAAATCATTCAGATTGCACAGATCACAAAAATCCACATATATGCAAGCAGTCTGATAGTTTATTTCAAAAGAGTAGAGTGCTTTAGAGAAACTAACCTTTCTACTCGTTTTCCAGAGACAGGATTCAGCTCAGTGATAGAAACACTAGTTTGTGTTCGTTTAAAGAATTCGAAGCCAAGTTCTCTTGCAGCTATAACAAAAGCAGCCTCATCAGGTGACTCAGCTTCATATGTGACCTTCCCTGTCTTCTCATCAACATCAGGTATCGCTGTATGACAGACCGCCAGTAAGCGAAAGAACTTCTGAATGACATTCGAGTGCCGTTGGTTCACCCAATTTCCATTGACGATTCTGTCATCATCAAAATTGTAGCCTTTGACAGAAGATCTTTTAGGACTAGGCAAGCGATACTCAACAGCTAGTTTAGCATTCAACATCAATGGAGACCCTTTTCTTTTAGCCACAGCCTTTTCAACCTCCGTGACACCATATCCATAAGCAGTACCAGCCACGGAGCACTTGATGAACTCCATAGAATTGCAAGTCAACGTTCCAGTTTTGTCCGAAAGTATTGTGTCAACTTGGCCAAGTTCCTCATTCAGATTTGAAGTACGGGCATGAGCTGGCTTGTCAGCTTCCTCATAATACATATGAACATCCCGGTTAATAAAAATGCTCTGAAGAACTTTAACGAGCTCTATCGAAACATACAAGGAAATCGGAATCAAGTAGCTGTACAGCAACAATGCTGTCAAGAAATGATATACAGCAGCAATTGGAGCTCTTTCTGGATCAAAGAAAATTTCAGTGTCTTCGGGTTTGAGATACCACTGGTTGTGTCCGTCTTCAAGATCATCTTTCGTCGCTACACCAAAGTATATTGATCCAACAAAAGCCAAAACGAACAGAACCCCAAATAAAAAGTAAACGATCTTGTCCATTTTCTTCTCAATATTGCTTCTTTTGGAGGGAGGATCAGTGGAGTTTTGGATAACCTTTGTATCATGGCCAGTGAAGATAACAGCTCCATAGATGTAATCTGTGTTCCTTAGTTTAGAGTCTCTAAGTAGTAGCTGCTGAGGAGACAGAGGAAATTGTTCTTCTTTGAAGTCCATAGTTCCTATGAAACTGTATAAATTAGCATTAGGATCTTCACATTTAACAACAGCCCAGAAATCATTAAGGTCTTGCTCCTCGTGAAGTGATGAAGTTGCTTCTAATGCTTGCTTGAGCTTTAAATTTGTTTCTCCGTCGAGGTTCATCGTCTCAACATAACAGACAGAATCTTCATAACTGGATGAAAGCAAGAGTAAATCTGCAGGAAAGAATTGATCTTTCTCCACCTTTACTATATCACCCACTCTAAGTTTTTTCCATTCAGTTTGGTTAAAAATGCCACCACCTTGATGTACCTTCACCTTCCTATTGTTCATCTCAATGTCCTAAAAATTACACAAATGAACCTTATTCAGACAACAAGAAAGCAAAGAGAAAGGAATGATGAAGTCAAAACCTAAGAAGATCCCAACAACAACAAGATCAATAACATTTCCAAATTAGCAAATAAGTAATTTCCATCTACGCCAACAAAAAATACATTAAATATCAAGAACTCATAAACATGACATACTCCAACAAGAATTGCTCAACAACAATCAATTTAAACCATTAAATTACCTGTTGCATACGATGCCAATCTTCAATCCCTTCTTTAATCATGGTTGCTCCAATAACTACGAGTAAAGGAAAGACGGAACTGACAGCAGAATAAGGAGCAAGTGGTGTGAAAGACAAGATACCAATGACAAGGAAGTAAAAATTAGCCACTCTCCTAAACTGCTCAAACAGGGACTTTGGTAAGAATGTTGCAGCAGTATACTTTGTATTCTTGACATAATTTGTAGCATAATTCCTACCCTCAGAAACCTCTGGTTCATTGCAGTGAACCACTCTTGAAAAACCTGGCCCCCCAATCTGTGAATGTTCATCTTCAAATTCTGCTCTACCACATTTGAATGAGTAGATGTTGCTAAAACGCAACTTCTTTCTTCTACCAGTTCTCATTGTACAATTAACTTTTGAAACCTCACAAGAGAGAGAATCTTGGCCTCTTGTGAACCAATATCAAGATGCAGAGAGAGAATGCAGAGTTGATCTTATTTTAAGGCTTCCAAGAACAAGAAAATCACTTCAAAAATCAGAGATTAAATAAAAAATATTTCCCCCTGAAAAGAGAACCCCAAGAAAAGGCCTCAAAACCCAAGAAATCAGAAGAGAGGTTGAATAAGAATTTCACCAAGTGTGGATATGAGAAAGAAGATGCCTAAAGCAAGAAAAAGTGACATATGTATGAAAGAGAAGGGTTCACAAGATTCAAACAAAACCCAAGAAATTCCAGCAGTTGTGATCCACCTCCAATTCCAAATCCCAGAAGTTGTACTAGAAGAAAATTAAGGGTAGCAGTAGTGTATGAATCCACTTTACACAAATAAAAAGAGAAATATAAAAGGGCTATACAAATGATTGTGGGAATATGTAGATCTCTGAGAAACGTGTAGTTTGAAAGGTAGAATGGGGAAGAAATTATTCATGTATTTGATTTTTCTGGTGGCACCAAAGCTTTGAACATTGACTTGGATCTGGAACTCTGACTTCAGCAGCCGTTGGCTTCGAAGAAGCTTTCCGAATCAAGAAACATAAATTATTTATATAAATAAATTATCTTAAAACCCCATAATTGATTTGATTAATTATCTATATTAATTACGGAAATCACAGCGTGAAGACCAAAAGCTGAGAATTTTCGCGGGAAAACAAGAATGTATTAATGTGAACTCTCATGTCAATTCTCTGTTTCTCCCCAGAAATTAATTCCGAGAATATCAAAAGACCCGTATTTAAAGGAAATATTTAAAAATATAGTAAGAATTATAGTAATAAATTATTCACACTTTATCAATTCAGGACAATAGACACAGTCTAAATTTAGTAAAAGCTCTAAACATTAATCCTAATTAAATTTTAAGAATTTACCCTAAATATAAAGTTTAATCTCAATTTGTTGATTGGATAATAGTTTAATTATATCCTAAAAATAAAAGTTTAATCACAAAGATAATGATTGGATTCTTTCTCCTTTTAAAGTTAATCAACGTGCATTTTAAAATCAACGTGAAAAAGATGATATAAGGAATGACGTTGTCAACCTTAAAGAACTTTTGTTTAGATTAAAAATATGATATTTTAATGGATTTTTTTAAAATTAATTATAATATTATAAAACTTTTAAGAGAATTAGTTTTTTTAATGTTGGAATCAACTTAATAAAATCATAAATATACTCATATCTTAAACTGTTACAAATTAAAACAGAAAAATGTACCCCATATTTATTATCTTGTGTAGGATGAAAAGAGTATAGACTATTTAAATAAATAAAATAAGATGAATAAATTTGGATCCAATATAGAAGTTCGATAGGTTTGCTGAAACACTCCAAAAGTTGTAGGGATATCTCATGTGAAATTTTATATTATATTATTTTATTGGAATAAAAAAGAATCATCAATGCAAGTAAATTCGTAAAAAATACTAGAAGTTCTTGGATGGTATGTTTTTTATTTTGAAAAGTATTTTTTCATTTGTCTAAATTGAAGATTAAATTTCGTTTTTGGTTTGCTTATTTTTTTTCTAGAAATCATGAGTTTCTAGTTTTTCATTACAAAGTTATTGCAAAAGTCTCTACGTATCTAAGTATTTAGTTTGAAATGTTCATTTATCGGATGTATAATCATCAAATTTAAAATCATCGATTCAATAAATTCTTAAATTAAAAAATAAATAATAATAATAATAATAGTAAAATAAATACTACATGATGACGTGACATTTATTATTCAGCCCTGGCGAACATGCTTTTTGATCTGTATGTCTTCTTCTAGAAAGTAATTACTGAACTAATTAAACGTGGTTGGACAATATTATTCTAAACATACATTTTCTTTTAAAACACAAATCAAGGGAAAAAAACTACATAGGAGTGTACTGTATATATATTTCAATTATCATTAGAATTTAGAATCATATATTTCTGAATATTAATATATATATATATATATTAAAAAATTATGATTAAGTAGTATGATTTTTTAAATATCAATAATTTTGTTTGGAAAATGAAAACACGTAAGCATGATTGAATGATTTACTCTCAATAGTTGGTACGAAAATGTTAAATTTCACAAATTTGATGGACTAAATCTAAAAGGGAACAAAAATATATGGATCATTTTCAGAACTAAGATAAATGATCGACATACTTGTAATAGATAGCGTTCAAGTGTATTGCATTATTTTCACTAATTTTCAATGTAATTACAGTATGAAGAAAATTCGAGAACCAAAGTAGACATTATCAATTTATCAATATAAGTTAATAAACCCAAGTTGACCATATTGCATCATTTTGCATCATTTAATTGCAATGGTTTCTTATAAATTCATCACTATATTAAAAGTGCGTATAAAGTTGACTTTAATAAATATTAATTAAATTAAATTGCCCTACGTCATTGCTTTGTTCATTTATTCAATTATTATTATTAATGTAAAAGTGTATTTCGCTCTATGTATCAAGAAGATATCTAAAAAAAAAAAAAATTCATCATTTTTACTAACATCAGATTAGATTAATTAAAAGAGATACGAAAAAAGGTGATATTCGAGAAGCAGTAATCAAGGAAGTAAATCACCTCTAAGATTAATTTAATCCTTGTTAATTAATTGTATCTCGGTGAAGTCAAGGCAAAAGTTCACCCTTGGCTGACCAGCGC
Organism: Pogostemon cablin; assembly: GCA_023678885.1. Classification (NCBI taxonomy): domain Eukaryota; kingdom Viridiplantae; phylum Streptophyta; class Magnoliopsida; order Lamiales; family Lamiaceae; genus Pogostemon; species Pogostemon cablin. The sequence continues at coordinate 2,088,186 of CM042980.1, read as the reverse complement.
AGCGGCAGTCCATCGCCGGCGCCATTAATTTTCCCAATTTAATTCGTACAACTACACTCACATTTTTATACAATTATTATTATTATTATTATTTAATTGAATTATCCGCCATGTGGGGGAAATTAGGTAAAATCCCACATAAAATTAATATCATAAAACATTAGCATATAGTCTATAAATTAGGTTTCTTAATATATTACCATTATTCAATGAGAGGAAGTCTGAATTAAATGGATCTAGCCCTTTATGTATGTGTTTGGTAATTACACTTAAAAAAAAGTATATATATATATATAGATCATAAGATAGAAAAAAGAAAAAAGGTCATTTTTCAAATACCTCGTATGTATAGTTAATGCAAAAATAGAAATTATTATTTGTTCAAAGCAAGTAGTATATTTTTTTTCAACACTTCATTTAAATTTATAGATTTATTTTATTTTTTGAATAACATTATCATTTTAAAATTTAAAACACGAAGTACATTTTTAGATGATTTATTTATATATTAGAATTGATAGACTGCCAAATCGAATCTCAACCTTAAAATAAAATTCGATGAATTATTCTTTAGTTTGGTTGGCAAAGTTGGACTAATAACACTAATTTGTTCACACCAATCTCTACTTGCATCTTCAATATTTTCTTTGAAAAAAAAACTCAATATTCCCACTTGACAAATACTCCTACTAATTGCATTGGCTACTATTTAATTTTGTATATGCATATAAGTACTTATTTGTAATTATTTTTATATTATAACAATTCAAGTACACAAAATTATATCATAATCTTTAAGATACCACTACATTTATTATGTACGTGTGAGATATTAAAAATTACAAATGTAATTACTATTTAGATTTTTAAAACATTAATGAGTGAAGAAACCGATTTTTTTTTTAAAAAAAAACTATAATCTGTATTATATCTCAACCAATTATTTGATTAAAGAAAAAAAATAAAAAATGAAAAGAGGTTTCTTAAGCTTCACCTTTAAATCGATGACGTCCAGCTTATTCATTTAAACTTGTGAATAATCCATTTTTATTTTATTTATTTATTAAATTCATAACTTATTTACATTATCATGTCCTATTTTACTAGTTTTAATTATTTGATGGTGTAGTTAGTAAGTGATTGGTATATGATGATGATGACATCAAAACTATACTCCAAATTGAATAAACCAATCATCTGCTTCCAAATAGGCATACCACAGCACGTACTGATATTCTCTCACATCTCACAATTATCTAATTCATTAATTTTGGGCCGACGTGTGGGAAAGACACAAGTGAAATACCCTTTCTTGTATATTATTATAACAGAGCTACAATTTTTTTTTGTCTTTTAATAGTGGGATAGAAGGAATATCCAAATTTAATAAAGCATATAGTAATTTAAATCTTGATTATAGCAAACTAAAACGAAATAAGTTGAACTTTCATTTTTGGGCATGGACAAGTGTGTTTGTTTGCTTCTTTTAATTATAAATAGGAAAATTAAATGTCTAAAAATTTAGATTAAAATAATCTCTTCAAATAAAAATTGAAAATTTCACGTTAATTAGGTGACACTCCCTCTGTCCCGGATAAAGAGATGCATTTGCTTTTTGCACGTAAATTAAGGAGTAAAAAATGGGTAGGTGTATTAGAGAAATGTGATGTATAGTGTTTGACCCATTCTACTAAAAGGGGAAAATGATGCAATTTGGATGAGACGCCCAATATAGTAAAATTGTGCTATTTGGGGGGCCGAAGGGAGTATAATATTTTAATGTATAATGAATTGTTAGTAATAATTTTGTGTATAAGCCTCATATACATGTATTAATTATTTTGCATAGTCCCTCTACAAAAAAATTTTAGAGTTGATATTAGGTGCACCCGGGTGCAAGGGTGCCCCGATATGTGTATAACTTTTTATTCTATTTTGTATACATGTTATTCTATTTTGTATACGTATTTTTTAATAATTGTATACTTTTTTCACACTAAGTTTTCATTAAAAAAACTAGCATTCATATGTGTATAACTTTTTATTCAATAGTGTACACATGTTTTTTAATACTCCCTCCGTACCGTCCTTATGTTTACGTTTGCTTTTTGCAAGAGGATTAATGAATATAGTATTTTAATGTGTATTGAGGTGAGAGAAATAATAATTTAATGTAAAGTGAGTTGGTGTATTAGTGAGATGTGTGAACCCATGGAGAGAGAAATAATTAATTTGTGTGAGTCTCACATGCTAAAAAGAGAAATGTAACCATTAGGATGGAACGCCCTAAATGGAAATATGTAACCATTAGGATGAGACGGAAGGAGTAATTATATACAATATTTTTTACACTCAATTTTTCATTAAAAAAAATAATTAAATTGTATACATTTTTGTTCATAATTGTATATGTTTTTGTTTATATTCGTATATATTTTTTAAAGTGAGTGCACTCTATATTAGGATGTACCCGGGTGTATAGTATAATTAGCCAAAATTTAAAATTATGGAATGAATAAAAACGACAAAATACGGAGTATCTTTGTATCAGAATGGAGGGAATATAACAATAAGGGTAAAACATTATTTGAATGGTAAGAATAAAAAGTATAATTATACTAAAAATTAATATTGAACTCTAAAACAAAAAAAAAATCTAAAGATAAAATAAAATGAGAGTTTTTCCTAAGCATATATATTGTGATGTTTTAGGTATTTGGTCATGCGTTATTATTTTTCATTCTAATTGAGTTCGGATTGACTCAATATCGAACACTTTGAAGCAATCAACAACGTAGGTATACGGTTGTGCTAGACTAGGTCCACGAGGCAAACAATATTGTATTTTTGTGACATTATATACCTAAATTATATCGGATTTGAACGTGTTGGTTGGTAATGACTCCAAAATTTCTGGAATTTTATGCAAGAATATATGGGAAATTTACATTTATAGTGTGTAGATGTGGTCCTCCAAATTGATTATTTCAAGAGTTTATAACGTGCACATCCGGCATCTATAGACAGCTACATTATCGACATTACATAAATATTTGTCCACTTTCAAAATTTTCAAGCTTGTTTTTGGGTTTTCTCCCAAAGTATCTAACAAATGCAACATGTTTAAAGGTTCAAAAATCGTAGTGCAATCAACAACTGTTGAGTTAGTCCATACAGAACGTAAAGTTTTGGCTTGAAATGGATCTCCGCTTGTAAACATGGTTTTAGCCTCCCCCAAATTAATCGGTTTATAGATAGATTACCGGTGCATCGAAAAAAAAAAAGACACATGTTTACACTTATAAACCCGAAACTTTCCAATATGGATCGGACCCTGATAGCAGGATCAATACATCATCCACTGTTTGTAATGAGAGTGGCATTTTAAAATGTCGATGGACATTCATTATAGATTGATTTTCTATCTGTAATCTTACCCTATTCAACATTTGCTATCATAAATATGCACCAAAGAATGGGTTGGCTATACTACATACAACAAATGATGATCCAGAAATTTTTGTTGAACTTAACCCTTCCAGTAGAAATAGAATTTGGGATGATCAAAATGGGCTGACACTGCGGGCAAATCTCAACATGAATTCAGGAACCAATCGTCTTCTCAGAGGCTCTGCTGCAACAGCTTCTGATTCACCAGCACAAATCATGCCTACCAAATCTTCGAACATCTCGTCTCTGCCTCCTCTCATAGGATCCTGTATTTTGTTCAGATTAATCATGTAGTGTTAAGAAATTTTAGAGTATTGTGTTGATTCCAACATATATGGACGAATGTTAAAATGAATCGGAAATATTGATCTAGGTGACCGATTTGTAGATGTTATGCATGTGAAGTACTAATCTGAATACATGATGATGTGTAGTGTATCCCATAAAAAACCTCTAAGGTTAAGCATTGGCCAAGTACCTGAAGAAACAGGTCTGTGTGTGTCTTTCCCTCGTACAGAATAGATTCAGCTTGAACGCCTGATCTTCGAAGCGTCTCAGCAAAACTTTTACTATAGAAATGGAAATGTTTCAAAATTAGACTAAGAATAATAAGTAAGCAACATAGTTGAAGGTTTCCTGCATTTGCACTTCCAATTTTCAGATTAGTAAATTCTGAAAAATCTGGATAAGTAGAATAAATCTTGCATGAGTTAATTGCCATACCCTTTTATAAAAAATCTAGGACATTAATGGAAGCAAAGCTTTCTTGTATGAACTAAATGAGATTCAGACCTGGAATCTGAGGGGATTGAGTAATCAGCAGTTCCATGGAAGAGAAATGTTGGAGGCAGTAGAGATACTGCATTCATGGTGGATCTGTCCTGCACCATCACCTCAGGAGAATATTGCCGTAAAGATTCTTCCCCCTCCATTATGCTGAGCAGGCAAGACGAACCACATTTCAGTCGATGTAGGACTTTAAAAAAGGCAGTAACAACAGCAACCAATATGTCTATCAAAACATTGAATAAGATGCAGCTCATACCTTAGAAATATTGAGCGGTATAAACCTCGACTATGAAAGTGATCTACCAGGTTGAAAAGATTGTACCTGTCCATAAATGTTCCAACTTCAAGTATCAACACTTTCAGATATAAATTTTCAAATAAGCTATATGCTCACCCTCCAGATAAACCAAAATAAGCTTTTATTTGAGACACGCTCCAAGTGGTCTTCTCTTGCCCAGCCTCTTTGATTGCCTGCTGTAGTAGAGCACAGGCAGCAATATGTGCGCCAGCTGATTGCCCCATAAGATAGATTCTAAGCAATGGCAATAAAAGGGTGCTAATTCCTCAGAGATAAGTAGCATTTTAATGGGAAAAAGAACTAAAAAAATAATCAACCTGTTAGGATCCCCTCCATATGCAGCAATATTATTGCATACATATGAGATACCTTGAGAAGCATCTTGAATCATATCACCAATTGTTCCTTGAGGAAAGTTCCTGGTAACAGACTAGCAATCAGAACGTGCTATTTTTCTTGGCGGCTGCTAGGTGCATACTTTCTTGCAAGTCCACAGACATAAGAACCAGAACATTCGATTCTTTTGATGTTATGAAAAAAATGTGGTGTTAAATAAATTTGTGCAGCATTTAAGACAATCAAATATGCAGCACTGGTGTTAGGATTCTTAAAAATTACTGAAGTTTTTTTAATTTGAAGAATGAAACTGAAATGTCAAACTTGTAGCAACATTTTCTTTCTTTTGCTGTGTTTAAGTGATAGCATCCATTAACAGATTATAATCCATATAAATTGTTGTACCTGTAATCTATGCAAGCGACTATAATACCCCTTTCTGATAGCTGCTGTCCTAGAAGACAACCCCATGCTTTATAACTGTATCAGCGGTAAAGATGGTTACATCATGAAAAGGAAGATCCTATAATTCAGCAAGATGCTTAGCTCAAAATTTCTTCTTATGCATTAAATCATGATATGCTACCAACTTATACCTATATTTGTAGATGGAAATTGAGAATTTATTTTTAATTTGGTCTGTTTAGATATGAATCCTAGCAATTTTACAATTGATCTAGCTTACAGATTTACTCTTCCACCTAAGTCAGTTCAGTTGCTCCCTTAAAAGCTATTTAAAATCTGACATTGGAAAAACCTAGATAATTTGACATGTCAGATCAAATGACATCTCCATGGAAATCTTTATCCAATTTCGGCCGAGTTATGACCATCAGCTAACTTAATTTCTTTATTATGGCCTACTAAATCAAAGTCTGAATATCTTTCCCACTTCAGTTCCAAAGTAAAGTACATTGTACATAAAGAACAAACAAAGAAAGAATATATACCCAATAATCCACGCACCACCTGTTACAAATGCAACAACTGGCTTTTTTCCATTTCCACTTTCTGGCAAATAAAGGTCAAGCCTGCACTTGACGAGGATTCAGGTATCAATCAAAACATCAAGTTGGAAGAAATAGATTAATGAACTTGCTGCTTTGGAACTAACAATAGTTTGAAAGCAGTTTGGTAAACCTTACCTGTTCCTCGGTTGGTCTCCATACACTATACCCCTACGTATTTGATTAGAGTAGAAGTAATAATATCCAACTGAGACAAAAATAAATAAATTCAATCATGCAAATGCTACCGAAAGAAAAGAAGATATAGAACACTATAGGTTCGAGAAATGATAGGTGCATAACAAATTAGAGAAGATAATCAATATATCATGTCAAAAAAGATTGAAACATAAATTTCTGTATGTTCTAACCTTGGATAAAACCAGGGATGAGAAAGAACGCATAACAGCCAAGTGCTAGAAATCTCATGATCCATCTGTAACCTACCCTGAATAAAGATAAATCTTTAGATGTAATTCAACATTTGCTGCCATGAAAGCAATAGCATATCTTGAAGCAAAAGCATTACTTCGACCCAAAAATAAAGGTATTTTCCCCCCCCAAAATGCAGAACAAGGAAAAGAACAACAAGCAATATCTTTATTATCTTATACGTTCATGTTGATTTCTTCGCCAGAGTTTTCAATACAATAGAGTTGTGAAGATAATGCACATTGTTATCTCCATTACTAAAGTGAGAGTTCAAAACCCTCCTTGATTATCTCGAGTGTCAGAATCTAGGTCAAAGAGTAGAATCACACATCATGATAATGCAATTAGCGGTTTTCATTTTTCAAATAAACAGAAGATGAAAATGGAATCTGTATCGATAAAAATAAAATGGTAATCCATCCCCCTAAAGTTCAATTACAGAAAACGCAATCGCGAGAAATTCGAATAAAATTGGAGAATGGTTTACCCGAGATACGTCAACAACTTGAAAGTAAGGCGAGTAATCAGAAAAGTATCCGTCGCCGTTCGCCGGTTAGAGTGATGGTCATCTGCGAATAGGGTGAGAATGGAGGTTTCACTGACGAAACGACGCCGTCTCTGCTTCCGATTCGAATTGGCATTGGTGTAACTTTTGGATCTCGCGAGAAGGGGTTTCGCTTCAATTCTGGCGTCATCCTTCATGGATGAAGAAATGGTGATTGTGGTAGTATCCATGTCCAGATCATCTTCGGATCCGAACAGCATTACAGCTGACGCCGCCGAATTTTTCATCGTTGGAGAAGATGACGAAGATGAGGTGGTGGTAGGAAGTAATTGTGATTGCATAATACTCCAGTTATATATGCATATAAATATAAATACAGTATATCTGTATGTAGTTTTGTACGTGTATATCAGTATCTGTCAAGAATGAATTAAATACATTATCTTTGTGGAATGGAAATGTAGAATGAGTTGGAGATCAAGCTGTGGAGTTGGATGAAAATGAATCTAACACAAAGTTTTGGCAGGCGGTAGAGAGAGAGAGAGAGAGAGAGAGATCAGCTCAAGAATTCCGTTTACTTATCTTGGAGTCCCACACTATTTATCGGCAAGCCAAGACGTGCATACTTTCAACCAGTTGCAGATAGAATACAAAGAGGGAATCCATGATTTTTCTCTTGGTCATTAAGTAGCTACATATTTTTATCTATCGAATTTAAGCTTAAGTTGAAATTTTAATATTTATTGAACATAAAAATCCGTTTAAACTTATTTAATATCTTTATTAAATTAAGTTCCAAGAAAATTTTAGTAAACAATTCAAATACAAAGTAGTTTGGTTTAATTTTCAATTTTAAGTATTTGAAGATCTTAATTACACGTTAGATTTATAGAGAGAACACATTTCACACGATACATCAAAAGATACTGTCAATTTATACATACGATACGAGGCTGTATTAACATGCTGGGAAAAAAAAAAAGGGAAATATTGAACATTTTGAATACTCCGTTGAGTTTGGCAGTTTAAGCAAGCCAGGTTGGCGCCATGTGTGGAGCTGGGATAACTTAGGTGGGAATTTTTGGAATTATTTAAATTTTGTCGTGTAGTTACTTTTTAAGGAACCACATGTGAGAGAAGAGGGGATTTGGACACGAGTTTTTTTTTTTGGCTACATGAATTCGTTGTAGTTATATAGTGATTAAATAATAATCCTGAATAATATTGCAGTTAATTAATTAATTAACACTGATGAGCCCATAATCAATTAATTAAACAAATTGAACAAAATCAGATATTATATATATATATATATTCTGTGGCTGGCTTTACGTTATGATGACATCCGTACCCGAATCAAATCCACGTTGCCATGCATGTTCACGCTATATATGCCTACAGATTGAATTTCAATTTTAATTAGTAATAACTAAACTAAAATTTCATTATTATATTATTATATATTATCTCCCGCCACTTGCAATATATAACTATTTGTTTCTTTCATTAAGGAATTAAAGAGTATGATAATTGCATTAAATGTATGTGTGGAGTCATAACCTTCGATTCGAAAAGGAAAAAAAGTAATTACATCAAAAATAGTAAAATGAATCCTTATGAAGTGAGTTTACTTTGTACAATGAGCATCAAATTAAATTAAAAATATTACTCCTTAAATTCTACTTATATAAAAAATAAAATATATTAGAATTAAAAGATTAATATCTTTCATTTTAAAAGATAATAATTTATCTTTTTAAAAAGTGATTTTTCATATACTAATTGAGTAATTGACAAATCAAATTTCAATAATTTTAAGAGTAATATTTTACATTAAAAAAATAATAATTTATTTTTCTAAAAATAAATCTTTTATGTAATAAAAAATAATTTATAAATTAGGATTCACCATGTGAACTCGATTCACACAAGTATTTGTTAAAAAATAATTATAATTTTTTTTGAAAGCTATAAAAATTAATTACAAAAATTAATTTTAAAAGTAGTTGTTAACAAATTGTATATGCCTGAATGAATCATCATTTCAAGCCTAATTACTAAGTATATAATTCATCATTCTTCTTTTTTCGTCAAAAAGAATTAATTAAAAGTGCTAAAATATGAGATATTTGACAGATTATAAAGTCGGATATTTTTATTAAATATGAACATTAATTATACCAATAATTTATACACATTTGGATGGAATCTTTATCCAGAATCATATGCTTGTAAACATTAACCTTAGAATATAAAAAATTTAATTTCATTTTTTAATAAATTAAAATTATCAATATGTTATGACATTAATTAATAAAAATATATTTTATATTCAACGTCGTACAACTTTTTATATATATATATATATATATATATATATATATATATATATATATATATATATCATTAAATTTAAGACAAAAGCTCCTGCGCCCCCCAAGATACGCCGTGTCCTCATAGGAACATAATCCTCCCCATTCTATATTCTTTTTAAATCTATGTATTGTTAGGGGATTTAAATTGTAAATAAACACGAAATTTACAAAAGAACACTGTGTACTCGGGCACAATAACCTCACCCATAATATAATAACATTAATTAAGTCATTCTGGTCTTAATTCATTTTCTAAAAGCATTCAAATGAAGACATCATTTTAATTTGTAATATGGAGTAACATTTAAATTGACGAAGATGATGTTGCTTATTTTCATTTGTTTCTAGTTTAAAATTCATAATTTCCTAATTTAATTAATAAATAATAAATGGAGTAATATTTTTTTTCCTTTTTTTTTATCTGGTAAGTATTAGTTGTGAGTTGTTAGAAGTTAGTTCACCAAGCACTCATACTCCAAGCCTTCTTATAACTTTTTACTCCAATTCCTTTTCAAAGGAAAACAAACTTAGATCACAGTCACTTTAGTGAAGAGTCCATTGACCAAATGAGCTAACCCGGAATAATAAATTTTAGAAGGATAGACTAAAATTACAAGAATTAAATTGAATTATACTCCTATAGTTATGTAACAAAAATATATAGCATGTTCTTAAGGGAATAATATGCAATATTATCATTCAAACCTAAATTTTGAACAATTTTGTACGAGGATATTACATTATCTTAATTAATTAATGATTAATGAGAGTAAAAGAAAGGAAAATGGGGAGGGCAAGAAGGTAATTACGTAGGGGGAGAATATAGTGTGGGGTAAGCTTACGAGTGCGCACCAATAAAAAGTGGGTTCCTACTCAGACCGTCATTCTTATTTGTTATTGCTTCTTTGGACTAAAAAAACACAAAAGCCATTTATTTCGGGGTTTTTTTGGTAATTTACTTTTTCCATTTTTCTCTTTTCTTTTCCTAAATGGAAATGTACCAAACAAAAAATCATACATTTCTTTAGCTATTAGCCCTTTCTTTTTTCCATTTTATTTTACTACGTTTCAAATTTCTCCACGTTTTATAGAGAGAATTTACCTACGGTAATACCACAGCTATGGTGAAGTAGTGATAAATTGAATATTATAATTGATTTAGATTAAAATCCAAAAAGTAATTACATGTATATTTTTTTTTTAAATGTGTATATACGACATAAATAAATATACTACTAATATGTTTCACGCAAAATAATAATACATATATATTAAACAGAATAAATTTGTACACTAAAGTTTCATACCATTCTCTTTTACTTTTAAAATATTATTACAATCACTTTTATCACTTTCATATATATATCCATCATAACACATAATATAATTAGTTCTTTGATAAGAGATTTATGCCTTGATTATGACTAGTTTAAAAAAACAAAACGTCTAATTTTTCTTTGTAATTTTGTCTTGTTGGATTGCCACATAATTAAAAGTTAAAGTTTTGCATGTGATTACACATAAAAGTTCATGTTTTGGTATATATGAAATATAATCAACCAATTTCTATATTTGCGCTGCCTACATTGACAATATATATACTTGAATATTAATTTATTTTTAAAAAAATTTCGGACAAATTCCCCACATATGAGTGCACGGGGAATAAACCAAAATTATTTAATCAGTCGATAAATAAATCCTGAAAATTAAAATCTCTAAATTTTACAGTTAAAATTTATACACTTTAATTTATTGTTTTATGAAATTCTTCATCGAATGATTCTATATATGAAACCGTATACTTTTTATAAATTATTATTATTAAATAAAAAATGTGTCACCTTTTATCTAGACATGAAAGCAAAATTTTTATCGAAATTTATTTAACATAAAAAATAAATACTCTTCGTCCCGCAAAAATGATTACAATTTTAATTTGGACGTCTCACTTTAATAAATGGTGTACCCCACCATTAGGGCCCCCACCGCCCCTGTCCTGCGAATTGGTGGAGGAGGTAAATCACAGGATGCACATCAAGTGGTTTATAGAGAGGGCTTACTGTTTAACTTGTGCTTGTAAGGGGGCAAATACACTTTAATAGTTATTATGATTTGATTGGACAACCAAAATGTCACAATGGTTAGAAGTGGGGGTTAACTTTAGACTTATAGGGTGTGGATTGGACTCTACCTAGTATGAGACTTTTTTGGAAAGGAAAGTCCAAAAGCAAAACTGTGCGGGTTAGTGATAACTTAAAGTGGACGATATCATATTATTGGATCGAGTGATTTATTGGTCTCTTTGTAGGCCCAGCTTCCTTGGGCCTATAAACCCAACACTAATACAACTAGCCAGTGTAATAATTGAGACGGGAGAGAGAGAGTATACACGAATCCAATAACACGTGTGAGAAAACTGAACAAGTTGGCGTATCTTCAAAAATGGCTCTTTCGATTCTCCACATCCGTAACATCATTGATACATTGCAATATTCTTGTGAGATATAAAACTAGTACCGTACATCTCTTTCTCATTGTAGTGGAGTGTATCATGCGGACAAGTTGGTGGGAGTAGTATTACTACTTAGTACTATTAATTATGGAATGAATGAGGTTTAATTAGTTCTAAATTTGATTAAGCTTATCATTCTAAAAGCAAATTATAATCAATCTGCCTGAAATATTCCTTTCAACAGTTACATTTGACTCCATAATTGTCTTCACTACTCATATATTTTGGACAATAATTGATGCATTAATTAATTTTATTTTTCCTCAATGAAAGTGGGAGAAGGGAGATAGATAGATTATTGCAATATCTTTTTGTTATCTTCAATCTAGTGGATTTCAGGGTGGTCTAATTAGAGACATGATTTGTGTGGATACAAATGGTTTAGCCAATAAGCTTTGCTATTGCCAAATCAGGAATATTAATAATTCTTCATCACTCACCAACATCAACAGTCACCTCCCCATCCTACCACTCCTCCCATGCATCACCCCCAGGGGCATCATGGTAAAATCCATGCTTCTCCATGCAAGAAGAAGGCAGTTAGTTTTGGTAAGGCACCTCCATAGTGGAATGAGCATAGGATAAAGACACAGAGGATATAAAACAGAATGTGCTCTCTTAGAATCAGTACCATCACAATTCCTCCCACCATAAATAAATGTGATCTTTCTACTCCTTTGGGACGAACGACGCGAAGATGGTCAAGTTCTCCAAGCAGTTAGTCCCTGAATGGAAGGAGGCCTTCGTCGATTATAAGATACTCAAGAAAATCCATCTCCTCAAAACGAATAACAACCAGCATAACGCCTCCTTTTCCTCCACACTCGTCTCGTTTTTTAGCAAGTGCAACAAAAGAGAACATGGGGTTATTCAAGTACTTATTCTCACCACCATATATATATATATACTCATCACATTCTACAATTCTAACATGATTGCATTAATTTTAACTTCTTTTTTTTTTTTTTATCAGGTTCATAGGAAGCTTGCAGCATCAGTGAGCAAGGGGGACTTATACGAAACGCAGCTGCTCGAACAGTTTGCTGATACTGACGCAGCTGAGGAGTTCTTCTCATGTTTAGACCTTCAACTTAACAAAGTGAACCAATTCTTTAGGACAAAGGAAAAGGAGTTTCTAGAAAGAGGAGACTCTTTGAAGAAACAAATGGAGATTCTCAATGAGCTCAAAACTGCAGTGAAACAATGTCGCGCTAAGACCCCGCCTTTCCATCAAGAACAAAAGGAGGAAGAATCAATATCAGGCACCATCTCATGTGGTAATAATCAGACACATTTCCTCTGTTTCAAAAAACTCATGCAAGAGGAGAAAACTAAGCACTCATCATTACAAACATTTACTCCACTATCCTTTAAGCAATATTTATCTGATCTAACACATTCTCATCATAGATGAAGAGTCCACCAGAGACAGTGCATATGCAGAGCAGGGCTTGGAGGACTCAACCGATGAACTAGAAAAACTTGGCATTGAATTCTCGGACACTCTTAAATCCGGTGAAGTAGGAAAATCGAGTCGAATAAAGAAGGAAGATAGGAAGCTGAGGTCTCTTTCTGGAAGAACTGTTAACTTCCAAGGAAAGAACCTCAGAATTCACATTCCTCTAACCAATCCATCGCGAACGTTGTCGTCCCTCTCATACTTATTTTGGGATGATTTAATGAATCAGTCCTCCAAAAAATGTGGCCCAGAAGGAAATAAGCTATTCATTAACAAGAAAAAGCTACACCATGCAGAAAAAATGATCAGGGGAGCTTTTGTTGAGCTCTATAAAGGATTAGGATACCTCAAAACTTATAGGTAGCATCATCCACCTATTATATATGTTTTTTTAATTACAAAAATTGAGTCAATAATAAATTTTCTTTTTGGAACATACCAGGAACTTGAACATGCTTGCTTTTGTAAAGATTTTGAAGAAATTCGACAAAGTAAGTATGCGCCGCGAATATTGATCAGTTCAATGGATCATAGCCCATGGCCAACCAACTTTACATGTGTGTGTTTTTCAGGTGACTAATAAGCAAGTTCTCCCAATTTACTTAAAGGTGGTTGAGAGCTCATATTTCAACAGTTCAGACAAGGTAATTCCTTGATGTAGCATTTTGGAAGATGATTGGATGTGGGGCTGCACATGTATCCCATGTACTTTTGCTGTCAAGTTTGCTAATTCTTGGATTTCCATTCATGAGTCAAGATATGCTTGTCTCACACTAATTGGAGTGATTTAAAATATGACAGGTTTTAAAGTTAGCAGATGAAGTTGAGGAAATTTTTGAGAAGCATTTTGCTGGGGATGATAGAAGAAAGGCCATGAAATATCTCAAACCAACTCAGACAAAAGAACACTCACATTCTTTGACTTTCTTCATTGGTGAGTTTCTTGCAACAATTCATGACCATGGGAGGAATATAAATTAGTCTGTGGTTATGTGAATTGTGGTCATGCAACAAATTTAGTGGTGATATTGATTTAGACACTAAGGAGGGGTCCACTCCTTGGAAGTGGACTATAATGGAGCCCAATTATCATTTGATTGACCCTAAGATGGAAACTTTAAGAAATCCAAAATATATTATTACAATGCACTAATGTTGATCATGTGGTAGCTAGCTAGGCATTCTATTTAGTCTTTTTTTTCACTATTCCTCAATTTTGTCAAACAAATCCCAAAAGAAAGATGATCATGCTTGTGTATGTTCATTGCAAACATTTGTTAAATTACAAGAATATTTTGTGTTGTATATATTTATCTAACTTGTTAATCTTCTCATAAATCAGGCCTATTCACTGGTTGTTTCCTAGCGCTTCTCATCGGATACACTATCATGGCACATATTACAGGAATGTACCAAACTAAATCCGACACGATGTACATGGAAACCGTCTATCCGGTCCTTAGGCAAGTTGTCATAACAACATGACTAGCAAATGAAGCATACTAGCTTGTAATTGATGATCATCATCTGATATTGTAAAGCTTATAGTTAAGTCTCACTTTGCAGCATGTTTAGCCTATTGTTCCTACACTTATTCCTCTACGGATGCAACATAGTGATGTGGCGAAAGACGAGAATCAACTACAGCTTCATCTTTGAACTCTCACCAACAAAAGAACTCAAGTACAATGATGTGTTCTTGATTTGCACCACATCAATGACTGCTGTAATAGGGATCTTGTTTGTTCATCTCTCCCTGGTGTGCCCTTTGAACATCATCCACAAATCGAGTCGCTACCGTTTTCTTTCTGTGATAAGAAACATCCTCCTATCACCCATGTACAAGGTTGTAATGCTGGACTTTTTCATGGCTGATCAACTCTGTAGCCAGGTGATTGATTACACTTGAACACATCAGTCATCTTACAGCCAATCAACAACTAAAACAACCTTAAATTCATGGAATGTTTTTATTGAATGATGATCAGGTGCCAATGCTTAGAGATCTAGAATACGTGGCATGCTACTACATAACAGGAAGCTACAAAACTCAGGATTATGGATACTGCAAGAGAACCACTTATTACAGAGACCTTGCTTATGCAGTTTCCTTTCTACCATATTACTGGAGAGCCATGCAGGTACTAATTCTTCTAGAAGCTTCTAATTCATCAAGGATCAAATGGACCACTCATCACTAACTCAATCCTTTTTGTTTTGGTCCTAAAAGTGTGCTCGAAGATGGTTTGATGAAGGACACACAAGCTACCTAATAAACCTTGGAAAATATGTGTCTGCAATGCTTGCAGCCGGGGCGAAGGTGGCGTATGAGAAGGAAGGGAACACCGGATGGCTCTGTCTGGTCTTGATCTTGTCGAGTGGCGCCACGGTATACCAACTGTACTGGGATTTTGTTAAGGATTGGGGACTGCTCCAGTTCAACTCCAAGAATCCATGGCTAAGAGATGAACTGATGATCAAGAATAAGCTCATTTACTTAACCTCCATGGTACTTCTATCTATGTTCTCCCTTACAATTGAACAAGATGGATGGTTTGTTGAACAAATTACATGTGTTAATTGATGTAGGGATTGAACATGGTTATGAGACTAGCTTGGTTGCAAACAGTGCTTCACTACAAATTTGGACAGGTGGACTACAGAGTGACCATGCTGTTTTTAGCAGCTCTTGAGGTTGTTAGAAGAGGGCAATGGAATTTTTACAGGTAATTAATTAACTACAGCTCAATTAGATGAATTAATGTGAATATTGAAACTAACAGATGATGGTGTGTGTTGTGGAATTACAGATTGGAGAATGAGCATCTGAATAATGTAGGGAAATTTAGAGCTGTGAAGACAGTGCCACTTCCATTTCATGAAGTGGATGATCAAGATTGACTGCAATTTCATGATTCTATTATTATTAGAATTACATTGTTTTTCATCTTTCCCATATTCTTCCAAGTTTATGCTCAACATCATGTCAACTTGTTTTTTTTTTTTTTTAATCTTCATTATTGGGTTCATTTAAATAAATTTATACACACAAAGGAATTTCGGGAATCTTAATGATCATATTCAAATTATTTGTCATGGTCAATATTTCAGTATTGCAGAAGACACCATTATTATTAATAGAATTTACATGAATACCTAAAAAAAATACCTCCAAATAGAAAACACTATTATTATTAATGGAATATGCATAAATTATACCTCAAAATAAAAAGTGTTACTCCCTCCATCCGTCCGAAAGGTTCACATTTTGTGATTTTGGACGTCCGCACCAAAGGTCCACATTTCCTTTTTAAACAAATGAGACCCACACACATCATTAATACAATAAATTTATGGGATTTATACACTCCACTAATACAACTACCAACTACACCTTAAATAATAATACTCCGTGCAAAAAGTAAATGTTCACCTCTTGTGACGGACGGAGGGAGTAATAAATTGGTGTGACTAACGGGAGAAAAAAAAAAGTGGTGGTGCATTTGAGCATCTTCTGAAATAATAGGTACAAATCCCACTGAATATTGTACCACCCAATAAGGAGGTACAACTAATATATTGTACCTGAAAGGCCAAGCAGGCTCCACTCCACGCCTCTCACTTGCATATCATGCTCATGGGCCCCACATTATACATTCATCTCTAATTTAGTTTTACTCTTGTCTTTTGTTTTTCCAATAAAAGTTAAGTTGCAGTTGCATGCTTTAGATAGATAATGAGTGTCAATATTTTAATAAAATAACTTGGAGGTGTCTCTGCTCTGCATGCCAAGAAATATAAAAGCTATGATAAATTACATTACAGAGCATTAATTTCCACTAACATGAACACGATAGAGATAATACAGGAAAGAAGCAAACAACACTTAGAGAGGCGAACAACACCAGAAGCATGTCAAATGAGGAGATGAAAATAAATCTAAAATTTCACTAATTTAAAATTCCCTACCGATGGTAAGCCCATCAAACTTAGAAGAGTGTTGTAGCTTCAAAGATATTTTTACAAATGGCCAAGAATAAAGTTAAAATTTGCATGATAATGCCAAACATCATAAGTAATAAAAATGAGTCAATAGCTGATCAGTAAGATAGTTTTCTCATAGAAATCTAGATCAATTAGTTTAGAGAGTGGGGTAGTCTGTTAAAGATTCTACATCCCATTTATTTGGGATTGATATATCATTCATATAATTGATGCTTTCTTCTTCCAAAGTAGCAGTTACAAATGAAAAAATATTAATGATTTATCTTTGTACACAAATTCATCAGCACTTATGATATTCGATACATCAGATCGTATTCCCTGTTTAATGTTAATGCTGTAGGAACATAGAAGTTTACAAATAAAATTATGACAACCAACATTTAATATTAGTAAGAACTATATGTAATACCCATTATTTTTATTAATATTAATATCTTTAATAAATAGTAATAATAATAATAAAATAAAAATTCTTACTTGATAAGGAAAAGATGATGTGGACAAGTAGATAAGCTTAATATACAAGTGGAGGAGATTTATTGTTATACAGTAGAAATTTTATTTAACCAATCCATATATATATATATATATATATATATATATATATATATATATATATATATCACACACTGACTCTTTTATTTTCTTCCTTTTCGTAATTTTTTAATATATCATGTTATATATCAAAATGATCGTCTCGATGCGTAGATTTCAAATATATAACTCTTTTGTGAAATAAATTTTGTATGAATTAGATAAGCTCGGTCAAAGTTCATATCCTTTAATGGCATATTTTTGTGTTGGTGTGAGTTAGCTTTGATATTATAGGTCATTTTGAAGCTCTCCTCACGAGAATCACAAAGGTATAATTAGTTTTGAGTTTGGACGTGAAATGAAGAAGTTGGGAAGAGACTCACTTCGTGTCAAAATTTTGTCCCCTTTAAACTTCGTTATTTTCATGAAAAATTGGTATGCATGTGATCCTCGTCTCACGAGGACTCCATAAGTGTTTTTGGATTTTCAAACGGAGTTGTATAACTCAAGTTGGATCATTTTGTAATAAAATTAAAGTTTAGAGTAAATTTAAATGAAAATTTAATATAATGCAGTTACTTGATTACAATTTATAAAAAAAAAATAGAATTAAAAGCTACGTACGACAGTCAGTAGTAGCAAGAGTTATACTCCTGTTGTTCTATTTATTTATTTGTTTATTTATTTGTTTATTATTTGTTTATTTACTTTAATTAATATCATAATTATATATTTAACTTAATATTTTATATTATGTATTATTATAATTTTTTATATATACTTTAACATTTCATTTATATTGATAAATTTTGACTTATATAGTTTTGATATTAAATATTAATTATAATTTTACCATCTATATTATTTTAGAATTTAGCTTGAGTGTTAGAAATTATTTTTAGAAATTAGTTGTAATAATATGTATTATTATTAGAAGTAGAACTCAATTTAGTATACCGCAAACATACCAGAGAGCGAGCAAGCTTAGCAGTCGACTTTACACACTTCAAATAAGTTTAAGGTGGGGTAACTTTCACTCTTTACCGAGTGCTACATTTTTATGTCATGATTGCTATGTTAAGATGTGATATGTGTTACTGATATGTCATGTTATGTGTCATGTATGCTTTTAGTTCGATGACAAATATTTTTCTACTAACACTTGTACGGGGTGACGACTCAGTGCACATGTACCAACAAACACAAGTTACTGGCTACGTTGGTTCAGTACTAAAATATATTTCAAAGTATGCTAACATCTTCCTCATTATTCAGTTCGTATAACCCGTAAGCATAAAAATTAGAAAAACTTAGGTATTTCTTACACATTACGCCTCTCGTAGCTAGGCTTCCTGAAATCTTCCTCCTTGGGATCGCAATACCTATGCTTTTCATACACATTACACATATTTGGAGAGCAATTAACTGCTATATATTATTATCTTGTAAACACAACCAGTACTGCTGAGCTTAGTATTACACCCACGGCCAAAAACCTCCTCAAAAGAATAGAACGTGCTCGGCTTATAGTTGCAACTTCCTTGCAAACTCAATATCTCAGTCACATTCTCTACTTATAAACTGCCAAGTCAAATTTTCGTTCTGCCAAATATTCATTAGAACTAACGAACCAGGTGAAATTATTCTCTAATTGAGATTTAATCAGTCATCAATGCCAAATCAAACCACTCATAATAGCAAAAGAAAATTACTATATTAACTTTATAGAAGTAGAAATGATGCAATATAAGAGAATTGAAATCAATGAATGTAGTCTATATATACTCATGAAAATTTATAAACCATACGTGGCAGTAATTAGCCCGAAGCCATGGAACACGCATATATGACAGCATCGAGTGTTTCCAGCACTTAACATAGTTGAAAGGCACGTTTCATCAAACACCTCACCTACAAAGATCACAGCGAACAAACTCCTAGAAAAATGGTGGAAAAGATAATGTTACCTGGGGGTCATGGGTGCGGAGAACTTCTTAGTGAGGTGAATCATGAAGCAACCGAGGGCTTCGTCGCAGTGGAAGCTTCCATTGTGAGTTCCAACTCAAGTAGACATGGAACTGTGGAAGGCTGGAAGCAGGGGCAAGACGGTAGAGGGAATTAGGTTTGAAGGTGAGTAGAATTTGATTTGATAACCCATGTAAAGCTTATGAAAAGGCGAAATAAATTTTAATAGGTCAAGAGGTTGATTACAATAAATTTTGCATTTAAATAATGATGAAATAAGTATCCAGAAAATAAGAAGACATCATATGTAGGATAAAATTGTAGTTATGAAAATATGTAGGGGACAAAAGTGTCCAAAATTGTTTTACATGTGCAAGGCAGTTTTAATATATTAGGATAAATAAAAATTATTGTACAGAATTCAACTAATATATTTTAATAGAATAATTTTATAACTTAAAAAATTATTTAAGTAAAAATTATTTTATTTTAAAAAGGCAATAATAAGTATCTTCTCTAAAAGCTTTCTCACAAGAGATATGGGCTTGAATATGGGCCATCTAATTGGAAATCCAATTGAATGGAAAACCCAATTAGTCATAAAAAATTGCATTATATTAATGGGTCAACTTTAGTCATGTGAATAATATGAGTACATAATTGATTCTTAAAGGGAAAAAAAAAAGATTTTTAATTTTCGAAACTGGAAAATCCTCCAACCCTGTGAAATCGACTCTGGCCTGTATTTGGTTGTGATAATCGGGGCGGTCAATGTGTTGTCGGCTGTTGTGTCGATCTACTCCGTTGATAAAGTTGGGAGACGGTTTCTCCTACTTGGTGAGGTGAGAGCCTAAGCCACAACTACGTCATCTTGATTTGCAAGTTTGCCTTTTTTTTTCGCGTGGTCATGGGGTCCGCTCGATTTGCTCATCCGAGTGAGACCTTCCCGCTAGAGACATATTCCGCGGGGCAGGGTGTAACCGAATGCGTCAACTTGATTTTCACATTCGTCATTCACGAGCCTTTATATCAACGTTCTGTCATTTAAAGTGGGGATCTTCCTCTTCTTCTCTGGTTGGGTTTTTCGTCAAGGTTTAAAATATCGATATCGATAGCTCAAATTTACGGATATATTGATGGATATATCGAATATCGATATCAGTAAGAATTTAAAAATTAAGGAATCTTTTTTTAAAAAAAGATGAAAATTAATTATTTAACTTTTCAATATATTATAACTAATTTTAAAATATAAATACAATTTAAAATTACAATAAAACTTATAATACTCCCTCCATCTGGTTCTAAGGTGTCCGTTTGTTTTTTGCACGTGGATTAAAGAGTATTATTATTACATGTAAAGTGAGTAGTTGAATTAGATGGAAGTGGTTGGCCGTATTGTGCACTTTTTTACTAAATAAGGGAAATAAATACCTTTGAACCGGACGTCAAAAATATTAAAATGGACACCTTAGAAGCAGACGGAGGGAATATATGATAAGTAGATCAATAACAGCATATTTAAATACTCTGAAATCATACAATAATTATTATCAATTATTTAATACATAATAACTAATACCAAAATGATGATCTATGAGTTTCAAATATAAAACATGTCATACCGTCTTGATTTAAACAATATTGGTATGTACCATCTCATCGAATTAGAGAAATTTCAAACATAGTTCTGAATATACTAGTAGTATGTCGTTCAATACTTCTATTTTGTCCAACTGTGCCAAAATAATTGTATTTTTAATCAAAGTATACTGTGTACGTGAAATCTCCTTATTTACTATTTAGGGATTATTACTTATAGGTAATTGTATATATATCTAATTAAAAGTGATAAGAGTAAGAAGTTTAGGTCAGAGTAGGAAGTGCTAGGATGGAAGGAGAGGGGGTCCATTGGCCAGAACATATGACATGGGCATGGCAGAATCCTTATTTAAAAATTTTTAACCCAATTTCAACAAAGACCGGTTCCACAAATTTTGAAAAAAAAGCTTAGCCCACACTAGTTATTCATGTCATAAATTATTGTTAAAAAAAATGAAATTTGTCAAAAAAAAAATAATAAAGAGAAAATGCCTTAATGTGTCCTTCCAAATCTTTTACCAACTTCTCGATTCTGTCACGAAACTAAAAAAGATCGATACCTCAAGAAGCAGATCAAAAAGTTGTAGGGTGGTCATATTATATTTTTTCAGAGCTTAAGGCTTCAAAGGTGTTGTTTATTCTCGTCTTTCTAGTACGATTCCGTAGGTTTCATCATCATCTCCATCAATTGATAAGAACAATGCTCGTAGTTGCACTCGATTGATATATAGGCATTCGTAATCAAACATTCGTTATATTTGATTGATCGGATTGATTATGTAGAAATTTTGCGTCTTTCTGCTGAACTTTGGATATTTGTATTGTCATATGTAATATTCATATGTGGTCACATGAAATGGGAAATAATCTGCAATTTTATGAACCCGATTACATGAAATGAGAGAAAATCTATTAACATACATGAGAGAATCTGCCAATTTTATGAGAGGTGATTACATGAAATGGGAGAAAATCTGCAGCGTTAACACTGTTGTTTGATTTCTTAACAGAAATATTTAATTGTATTATTTTTAAAAATTAAAGGATTAAGTTGATCTAATTTACCCATATAAAGGTCTTCATTGAACAAAACAAAAGTTTAGGGGTTAATTAATTTGATCCCATAAGATAAGATAGAGAGGGTCTATATGACCCTTTGCTCGAAAATGTAATAGGAGATTTAAGCCGAATAAAATTAAGCTATATTGTTGAATTAATAGTGTAGTTATACAAGTAATTAAAAATCAAATTCGTCAATGACTTAATAATTAAAGAGATATAGCTTGGAAATGTTTGTGGTAATTTGTAGATGAAGAGTCAGTGATGTTGTTGGCCCAACCTCAATGCTACATAAGCCAAAACTCTATACCCTACTAACATGACCATCAAAGCAGCTACATCCAGAGGCAAATTGTGAATGCCAAGGTACTTGATGGCTGGGAAGTCATACACCCCGCATCCGGACCCTGACCCGCAATCATAAACCTGGTTTGGATCCGAATACTGCACCCCTACAAGAAGCCTGTAACAGTACTGACTGAAGGATATGTATCTCAACCAGTCGATAAATAGTGGGATGTGTTGAATGTAGTATCCACTGACTAGTAAGAAGACGAGCATCAACACCGAGGATAGGGTTGTCGCTTGCTTTACGTCCATTAGAATCGCGCCTAGGGCTAGTCCAAGGCTCTGAGCAACGAGCACGTTGAGAAGGATGATGGAGAGGGTTAGTAGGAATGTGAGTAGGGAGGGTTTTAGGCCACCCATCCAATATGATATGGTCACAAATATAGTTGGGAGAACTAGCTCCATTGGCAAGTCACCCACCATTCTTGCAAAGTAATACGAAGAGAGACGGTACATCCCTGAGGATCGTTCTCTCGTTAGAATTGGCCTTTCTAGTGGGAAGACGAATATGGCGTTGAATAGAGGGAAGAAACCCCAGAAGATTGAGAAGAAAAAGAGTAATCCAACCTGTTCAACAAATGTGCAACTTTTATTACAATGCATGCATGAAATTATAAGTTCACCACAACTATTTGTTTTGTGACTTTACGTAGCCATGTCATCTTTGTGCTGCATGGTTTGGAAGATGATGTGGCTGCATTAAACAGCCACGTCATCTTCCAAACACGTGCTGCAAGATTTGGAAGGTGACATGGCTACAATAAACAACATGAAATGATGAAATTACCTGATCTTGAATGTGATTGGAATCAGAATGCCACCATAATAGCCCTGAAAGAATGGAAACAGACATGACTTGGAATATTCGTAAACCCGAATACGACTCGTGTTTTCGTTCTTTAAGACCCCTGCTTAGTAACACTTTGAATTGCAACCACCAACTGTTGCTCCATTCTTTCTCCAAACCTACATCATCCAATTATTACAAACACACCAAAAAACATCACTACTTGTTGTTGCATGTATAAATATATATATAGACATGTATATGATCACTACTTTGTTTTTACGTACATCTTCTTGATGGTGAGGATTTTTCAAGATGGGTTTGATCTTGATCATGAATTTCTTCTTTGAGAAGAGGATGCAAATTCTTCTTATAGGAATGGATGAGATATTGTTTAGTTGTCTGAAGATCATCATGGTGGTCTTGTCTTAAATGGAAGTCAATGTCATCATCCTGCCTTGAATCAGGAGTCACACCTGCATGAATTATTAAAGCAAGATTAGTTAATAATGCAAATTGTTAGTCGTCTAATGAACATATTAATTTCAGGATTAGTGCTCTTTGTTTAATGATTATTATGTTTACTTGTTATAGCTTTTTACTCTTACTCATCTTGTCACGGGGCCTATTAGTGCTGTGAGTATTAATTAAAGTATGAAAAAACTTTATTTGGTCGAAAGCTATACAGGTGAAAGGATCCGCATTTAATTTGTTATTTAAATAATTAAAAAGAAAAAGATTAAATATCTTCACTGTGGACAAGTGATATATGTTGTATCCTAATTATTAATAATATCAACATGATCGATAGAGAAAAGTAAACTGATTAGCCAATACACTAATTAGGGAATTCATTTTATTTCAATTCAAGAATTTTTCTTTTTTATATTTAGGGATAGAATCAAAATAAAAGTTGCTTGTCCCCAACCAGGCCCAGCCCGGCCCAAGAATCAATATCTACTTCATAATTTTAGCTTTTTCCAAAAAAAAAAAAAAAAAGGTGGCAAGCTGCAGGAAAAATACAAAATTTAACCTTTTTTTCATTCTATTATTTTGTTAAAAATAGATACAGGAAAAAGGAAAGTAACGTATAAATTAGTGGGTGTCAGGTGGCATTTGGATCCCCTATTCAATGGGGGTGTTCCATCCCCTGTTCAGTTCAGGAAAAAGATGAAACATCATCCATTTTAAAAATGATGAGGTAAGAAATGGGTGATGTGTCATTCATTGAGTTGAATGTAATAGGAGATGGAATATAGGGTGGAATAGGGGATTTTTGTTGGTCAGGTGGACCCGCACATTATATCATTAGTACAATTAGGCAGTATTATTATTTAAAGGAAAAAAATGTCTCATTTGAAATTTTAAAGTGTGCTAATTGAATTATTAATTTATAACAATTTTTCCTATATGACTTTTATATATATTTATTTTCAGCAAATAAACATTCAAAATAAAGAATTGACTAGCCAATTATGCACTACAAAGAAACAATATTGTTTTAATACCGAAGTTTTTATATTTATTTGCAGGAATTGAATTATTATTTTATATGAAAGAAGAATTTTTTCAATTAGACAATAGTTTGTAAACTTTCGCCGCGAATTATTATAAGTCGCCAATTATTGTTTATAAAAATGTAAAATAATGGTTGATTTACTTTAGCTTCACCGTTAATTTTTACGTGAATTATTTACAAGACTACATAATAAATGGAGTACTTAAATTATATGTGTACCTAAAAAACAATTATAGGAGTACTATCATAAAAAATTAAAAGTTGAAAGAATTTCATACCATTTGCAAGATCCAGGAGAAAATCAGCAGGATTCATGAAATTAAACCCCGGCACATATCCAATGGAAGCAAAGTAATCTATCGCCGCCGCAGCTCCGCCGCTATAAATCGGGCATCCATCGGACAACACAATCAACTTATCAAACATCCTGAACAGCCTGCTCGACGGCTGATGTACGGTTGCCACCACCGTCCTTCCGCCACGCGCCAGGCCGCGGAGCGTGGCGACTATCCTCTGCGCGGTGGTTGAGTCCAGCCCGGAGGTGGGCTCATCCACCAGCAAAAGACTAGGATTCACCAGCATTTCCTGCCCTATGCTCACTCTCTTCCTCTCCCCACCCGATATCCCCCGCAATAACGGCCCCCCGATCACGCTGTTCCGGCACCTCGTCAGCCCGAGATCCATTATCATCATCTCCGCCTGCTCTATCTTCTCGCCCCGAGTGAGCGAACTCGGTAGCTTCAGTAAGGCGGTGTAGGTTAGGGTTTCGAGCACCGTGAGGTGCGGGTAGAGGACGTCGTCCTGCGTGACGAAGCCCGTGATTCGCTTCGTCGAGCTGGAGAAGGTCTGGCCGTTGTACCGGATGGTACCAGAGATTTTTCCTGGCAGCCTTCCGGCGAGGGCAGTTAAGAGAGTGGTCTTTCCGCTGCCGGACGGGCCGAGCATTGCGAGAAGCTCGCCCGGGTGGACGGTTCCGGTGACGCCGTTGAGTAGGGTTCGTGTGAGTTTAGGTTTAGGGTTTGAGCAGCAACTTCCTTGGTTGTTTTGTAAGGTGATTGTGTAGGAGATATCCTCAAACTGTAAGAATTCAGACATTAATTATATGATGTTATCTCCGAAACATATAGCTAATAGAATCAAACTACAGATAGTGTCTTTGTATTTGAACTATTTATCATGTATTCATACTAAGTCTCTGACTTAGGTAGGTTGGATAGGACTTGTATTCGCACTGTACGTAAGTATTTTGTAACCGTTTCCGGTGATTATATGTGAAATGAAATGTTAATTAAAATGTACCTTGAGAGTGAGGGGGTATAAAGATTGTCTTAGAAGTGAGAATCGGACAAGAGTGGAAGGATGAGGTGTGACATTGCTGGTGGGAAGAGGGAGATCGATTTGAATGGAGAGTTTGTCGGAAGATGAAATTGCAGGTCCATGAACACTGGTGTTTTCTTGGTCAGGTGGCATCATTATGGTTGAGAGAGAGAGAGAGAGAGAGATGGAAGAAGAGAGAGAATAATAATAAGGTGGGATGAGAGTGAGTGTGGTTTATATAAAGGTATTTGGATCACATGCAAGAGAAAAGGAGGCTTTTTAGTGAAAAGAAATTATGCAACACGGGAATTATGGATTGCGTTGCTGTCTCTTACCATCAATTTTACTTACGTAATTTATTAATTGCCCCTTCTACAATCCATCTCCTGCTTCATCAACTCATTAAATCTCATTACACTAATGTTTTCGGGTATATCTTCTATATGGTTTCATTTATCTAATAATATGACGTGATAGGGTAAATTCTAACTATCTTTTTATATCATCCCGCTTATGTGTTATATATAGTTTATTTTTTAATAGATGAAATCTATCCAAAATAATTAATTTATCTTCATGGATTGACACACTATACTATTAAAATTACTAAAATATTATAATAATTTTCAGTAACTATACAATAAATTACTATAGTCATTAATTTCTAGCAGTAAAGCTAAGCATAATAAAGGGAGTATTTATTTTGGCAAAAATATCTAGTGCACTTTAATGCATGGATACTAATTTGTGTACCAATCGTCAATTCATAACAAAAACATATGGTAACGAATGTAACGAGATATATATGTATGAAATTTGAAGGGTCGAAAAATTAATTGCTCCCATTTTTTGGAATTGAGAGATGATTAATTAACTAATTATGTGGGTGGGAAAAGTCAAAAAAGCCAAGGTATAAATAAAACCGACAATATATCTATGTAATAATTTTAGGAAAAGAATTAGACATGATCCTTTTGATTACGTGGTGAAGCATGAAGAGGTCAGTATACATGCACTTTATAATTCTTCTAAACAAATAGTACTAACACTTATAAAGAGATGCCCAATAATTAAATATTTAATTAATTAATCATTCTATATGCATACACAATAATGTAAACCTAAACTTTTGGATCAACCACTTGTTACACCTACAAATGCAGAATTCGGACAAGATTCAATTTTCTCACGACATCTCTATGTTACTATTTCTTTTCTTCTTATTTTTTCTTTTTTTGTTTTTTTAATTTGGGATGTCCTGGAATATCTTTTCTCTTACAAACAAACAAAACTTTTTTATTCAATATATACTTTTCTCCTGCATATATGTATATGATATATACTACATAATATGTTAGTATTATTTTATTTATTTACATTTTGTTATTTTATTTATATATGTTATTATAAATTAAGATTTCGTCAAAAAAGTTTAAGTGCTGATTCCATGAACTGGCTTTATATGTGTCGAATTCTCATTCCATTGAAAAAGTTAGTGCGATGCATGGTAACGTGTAATATATAAAATTAAAGAAGCATTGATGAAGGTGGTGTCTAAATCAAATGAATATGTCTTTAATTTATTTACTGTTATTATATTTCTTTTTTAGAATTAGTTTTTCTTTAAATGGGATCATGAGAGCTAGCTAGGTTGGTGGTGGTTGGTGATTACGTGTACCAAATTAATCTTATCAAATAGATACTAGCTCAAAGTTTAATTTTCAGAATTTTTTTATTCCTTATATCAAATATTTTAGTATGATATTATAAGCATGCATGGAAGAATTGATGAAGTTTACAAATATATTCTTAATTTTGAAATGAATATAAATTAAAATAGTTTCATGTAATTATATGAAACTGACAATATAGAGGTAAACATTTTGCAATCCGATGTTGGTTCTTTCTTCCGAAAACTATTACTCTTCTTTTGAGTTTTACTCTTCAAATGTCAAATGTTCCATGTCAAATAAAAAAAAATCATTAAATCTTATTTTGAAATTAGAAGAATAATAATTTGCTATGCAAAAGAGCAATAGTATATTGTACTGTACAATAGAATTAAAAAAAATTGGACATGATAACTTTCACGTCCCAAAAATATATAAATATTTGCCGACAATATATAAGTTTTCTGAACATAAAAAATGTTATGATACAAGAATAAGATATTATACGGACGATAAAGATAAAATATAGTAATTCTTTTAGAATTAACTCTAAATTAATGTTAAGAATAATAATAAAAAAAATACATGAGCAGAAATATTTTTATATGGTGTCGAATGTAGCATAAAATACTTTCTCATACTCCATTTATAATGCCCTTCTGACAACACATGCATTTTTATTTATTTATATTTATTTTGACACACATGCATGTTTAGAATGTACGCACAAATGTTCTATTTTCTAACAAGAATTTGTCTTTTACATTTTGAGGTCCCCGTTTATCTTTATCCACACACATATATACATTACATATATGTGTATGTATATATGTCTTTTTTTTTCTTTTTCTTTTGTGGTCGAAAATATGTCTTTTATTTTTTCCTTTATCAATATCATCAATTCCTATACGATTATTTGCTTTATATCATGGAGTGATCATAACTTTTTAACCTTTAATTGTTCATCTTTTTTATTTTGTGTAGATAATTCCTTGCTTTATATCCTAGCTACAGTTATAACTTTTTATCTATTTTCATTTCTTACATGTGTACATTTCGTGCTTTTATATTACTCACACACACACACAATTTGATGTTCTTAGATTAGTTTAAATTTCAATTAGTTGAACTAAACTAACTTTCAGAACATGACTAGTAATAATAAATTTATTTATCTCACAAATCTAATTGAGTTTTATGTCTCACATGATGCTTTAAAAAATTAAGTATATATCAGCCTTGATTAAAAGTTTTCTTCATCAAAATCGTAGATAAATCTTCTTAATAATACTATACATAGAAATTCCAGTCCTTATATATATATATATCACCACTTAAAATAAAAACTATAGCAATATAATTTGACTCTTCATTATAACATGTACGAACTGCAATGAAATTATTTCTGTATTCAGTTATGACTTATCCCTACGTACAGTGATATGTGAGAAGGAATTAATTAATAATTGCAGGATTTAATTGTCTTAATCCGTCTATATTTGGACTAATTATAAATTCTCCTTTAGTTAAATAATAGGCCTCCATATATACAATTACACCACGTAGTCTTGTATAAAGCGACATGTTCACGTACCACCAGTACTCTTACGTCATTAATTATCATAATTATATGGTATCACTAATTAAATACTTTATTAATTCTATCGGGAAGAAGTTCGAATTTACACATTAAGAAATGTAAACTCCCTATCCCCAGCTCCGATTCTCTGTGCCATTTAGTACACCATCTCATGTGTCACACCGTTAGATTGACGACACGTAGGAGAGAGAAATTATACCATAATCCTTAAACCCTAGGTGCAATGATTAGATTTGTTTCCTCATCTTACGTGTCAATCACATAACATGTGGCATAGAAGATGATGCACCAAAATGACGCAGAAGATCCGGTGTGCTATCCGCCACAAATCATACACATGTTAGTTTGCTAATTAATTTAAATTTTAACCCGTTAATTAATCTTTGTTGTTATTATCAGTTATTATCACATAAAACGATCATATTAATATTATAGATTTTGAATCTACAATATTCGTTTTCCTTATAATCCCTCGTGAAATATTAAACGAAAAGATGAGGAGAAGTATTATTAAATCTATAAAAGCAAAATTAAATTCTAAAAATAAAGATAATTTTTCTTTATCTCTTCTTTATATAGTATTAATTCTTATCCTAGTAGCATAGAAATTGAATGCAGGACGAAAATGACAGCGTGATATTCTATTGGTTAAAGGAGAGATTTTGTGCGTAAAATTAGTGAGGTGTGTAATAACGTGTCCAAACAAGCTGTCGAGAAAGAAAACAATACAATAAAATAAAATAATATTAACATGTGTCATAATGTAATAAGTTAGAAATATTATTTATTATTTGACTCAATAATAAATCCACTAACGAGTAGTGTAAAATAATTTCGATAACAGTTCTGATCAATTAAATCCAAAATTTTGACTCATCATCTCATCTCATATATATTAATAAAATACATGAATATATATTGACTTTAAATTATTTTACTACTCTGAAAAGGAGCGTTGAGTTAAATTTTTAAGAGTGGCCTTAGCATGTTTCTAGTGGCCGATTGGCTAAATATTTTAGTATTAATCAAGACTATCTTAGTACATTAGACTTTTATCATATTATATATTGCATGCTTTTTTAAAAAAATAAATAAATTATATAGTTCATTTATTTTGTTGTATCGCATGATGATTTTAACCGTTAAATTATATTTTAATTTGATCTCTTCTATCAAATAAAATAAAATAATTAAAATTTTAAATAATAACTATCCACTAATCCCTATTTTTAACCATTAATCCCAAGTATACCGGTTCATCACAGAATTACCCTAAATTTGGATGACATCCCCAAATTGATGTCGGTTAGTCTAACTTTGATCAAACGTTTCAAATTTATTTTTGCTTATTCATATATGATTTTATCTGAACAAGTACTAGTAAAAGATCATGAGTGCAAGATATTAATTGCGATAACAATATTTTAGCTATATATTTGACTTCAAATGAATTAAGAATTGAATGAACCAATTTTACTTAATCAAAGATCATATTAAGAGACACGAAACCAAAATAGTTGAACTAGCACTGGGGGAACATGTGGGGTTAACGTAATTTGGTAAAGAGACACAAAAACAACATTGCTACAGTTGGTCGTAAATCATGACTTTTTTATTAATTTCCACTTAATTATTTATATAATTAGTAAATCCTGCCAGACTAATTAAGTATTAAATTATACTTCTTTCGAACCAGTTTAAACTTTTTGATAAAGTAATTATTGCGTAGCAAAAGTTTAACTAGAGTTAAAAAATCACTGCACCTATTTGAAATTTCACATACAAAGTTTGAAGTAAATTAACTTGTTTCCAAATAATTACGTATTAGAGGGATTAAATATCAAATGATATTAATTCCTCTATACCTCAATCTCCATTAATTCCTGATCTTTATGTATAAATGAATATTTGTGATCATATAGGTTCTTCAGTCGTTTCCTTAATTTTATCTTTTATAAAAAGGTTCTCGTGTTCAATCCTTCCACTAGTACCAGTGGGCCATTTGGATTTAATTTGACTGATATATTTACTAATGAATGGATAAAATAAGAAAAAAAAAAAGAACCTTTTCTTGATGGAGACTTGATTAAATTATCGGTACACCCCTAAATTAATTGATGAGCTAAAATTTCTTGAAAATTAATTGTGTGATTTAGTTTTCAAAAATATATGTTAGATCAGTTAACTCTTTTTATTTTTAAATAATGATTTAAAAGAAAATGGAAGTATATATAATTATATTGAAGACTAAGATTAGGTAATAATACGTTAGTATAATATATATATAGTTCATTAGAGTTTTATATTTATTGTTACGTAGTAATATTGTGCACCAATCACATGATGACTTTGAATTTTGTATAGATGACATTGATGTTAATGTCTCTTGTATTTCTTTATTAATTTATTTTTCTTAATTGTGTATTTATTCATATATGGATATTGGCCAGACATCATCCCTTTTAAGCTTTAATTAACATTAGATAAAGATTAAAAAAATGACAAAAATATAATTTGATGTGACATCTTTGCCAATAGGAATGCTAATATTTAAATGCATACGTAGCACAGTTGCATCATAATTTAGTATTAGTATTCCTTCCACAAATATATTACTATAGTTCCCAGATTATCCAGATACATGCTTAATTTAATTCTTCACATGTATATTAATTTTTTTGTTAATATATATCACACGAAAAAAAAATCATCCTTCGATCCGACCTCTAAAAATAGACTCCAAATAAATAAAATCTAATTAAACCAGCTTAGATAAATAAAACGAAGGTGTATTTTACGGAATCAAATTTACATATTGTCTTCTGGTTCCCATCATTTTTTCAATTAAAATTAATTTTAATGGTAAAATAGACCAATCACATTAAAAGAATATTCCATAAATGTAACATAGACGTTTCCATAAAATAATTGATGGAAGTAAAATATATTATCCTGATTCATTTCAATGTCTAAGATTAAAAGTATAAGATAAAGAGAGCTTTATTATGTTTTAAAGATGAACAGGAACGGTGGAAAAGAAGAGAGATAGATGGATATGTCCACAACTTTTAAAGATGATACTATAAGGTATAAAGTCATGAAAAAATATTGATAAGAAAAATTGAAATTGAAGACTACTTGGTTGGCAATGCTTTCATATAAACACCTCTATATCAATGTTGCTACTTAGCTTCCCCATTTTTAATATCCAACATTTTTTCACCTTTTCATTTTTAGTGAAGGGTGGGGCATTACATAAAGAAAAAGAATATAATACTCCTTATGTCACATTTTTCATTTTGGATTGTCTACGTTAATGTTTATATTTCATTTTTTGTCAACTTAGGTCAACACAAAACAATTAATTATTTCATGTAGGGTCACACACAACACTAATACAACTATCCACTTTACATTAAATATTATTTCTCTTACCTCACTACAAATTAAAATATTATATCTCTTAATCTCTATGTAAAAAGCAAACGTCAACGTTAACGCGGGACGAAGGGAGTATGTGAGAGGAGCGAAAAGAAAAGAAACTTGAAGGATCAAAATTTGAAAAAAAAAATCAAACGTCAACGTTAATATGGGATGGAGGGAGTACATAGGAGGAGCGAAAAGAAAATTGAAGTATCAAAAATTGAAATAAAATAAAATAAAATAAAAAACATCTTTGTGTCATTTTGGTGAAAGCGTTGGATTTCTCTTCTTTCTCACGTTTCAGTCAAATAAATGTAGCTATGAAAATGATTAAATAAATTTTCAATTATTATTAACAAAATGTGGAATAGCGTGTCGTAATTTGTCCTTGACTGTTTTGCTAATGTCATTGGCTTGGCCCCCAAGACAGTGTAGACCAATTAAAATTGAACTTCTGCATCTGATTATAAACATAAATAAATAATATTAAAAACACGAATAATATAAGTGGGCACTGTAAGGTGTAAAGTATTTACTGGGATAGGAATGGAGAACATAGGGGGAGAGGCATCAAGGCCTAAAGTTGCGGTGGTGGTATTTCTACTCAAGGGGAAATGTGTGCTTTTGGGGCGGCGCCGCTCTTCCATCGGCCGCAACACCTTCGCTCTCCCCGGCGGCCACCTCGATTTCGGTCTGTTTTTTTTTTTTTTTTTTAATTGATTATTAAGACGTTGGCAAATAAATGTGTGAATTGATGAATTTAGGGGAAAGCTTTGAGGAATGTGCAGGGAGAGAAGTGAAGGAAGAATCAGGATTGGATATTGAGAAAATAGAATTTCTAACAGCGAGGAACAACGTTGTATCTAGGGATCTGCATGTGAAGAATAAACCTTATTCAATCATAGTTAAGTATTGATATGGAGTTGGTGGATGTCTTAGTTTGAGTATGGATATGATACATGGAAGAAATGGATGTATCAGTGGGATAAATACTCAAAATGACAGCAATATGGTACAACCGATGCATGCATGGAACAGGGCCTGTTCGTGAGGGTTTTTGGATGGCTAAACGGATTAGTTAGGAGCGGTTGAGCATATGGCTGGAAAGCTTGACACATAAGCTGTTAGTTGGAATCGGTTTCAGTCAGTTTGGTAACCGTTTGATACTCCAACTGAAGGCTCAAAAATGCTTCAGCAAGTTGGTCCTGTAACTTCCTGTTTCAATTGTTTGTGTATATAAAGCTGTATTCACAGCTTTATTCAAGTGTAATCACCTCACCTATCAATGTAGCAATAAGATCTCTCTCCCGTGGACGTAGGAGTTTCACCTCCGAACCACGTAAATCCTCTCGTGTCTTTCGTTTTTTCTTTTCTTCTATTCGTAATGTGAATTCTTGTGCATGTGGTGTAATGTTTCTGCCAAATTCACGACAATTGGCGCCGTCTGTGGGAAGAGGCAGAAACGGGAAGATCAAGAGGATATCTACACGGGCTTGATGTCAAGAACGGAATATTTCGGAATGAAGATGAAGAACGGTGAGATGCAAGATAGGAGGCGTTTCTTGCAGATCAGCGAGAGAGAGGAGTAATCCTTTGGGACAGCGGTTCAAAGCTGTGAGAATCGGAGAGCTCTGATAATCCGGCAGACGAGCTCGGTTCTCCAATGATAGGTCGTTGGTAGCGGTGGTTACCGGAAGTGGACGGAGAATCGTCAACTGTTGGCGGAGGGAAAGGCTGCAGTTGAGAGTAGGAGATGGGTTTCTTCTAAGGTGGCTCTCGGTGAAGAGAGCAGCAGACGTTTCCTCCGGCGGTCAAGAGGGAACCTTCGATTGCAGAAGACGACGATTCTTAGTGGCAACAAAATAAGTTCGTTGCAGTTTCACTTGGGAAAACAGATCCATAGGCGATGAACTCGCGGTGGTTGCGGCTGCAGCAGCAGAAATTCAAGAGCGGTTGAAAGGAGATCAACGGCCAGACAAGAAGGACGGGATCGACGACCGGCAATGACTTTCTGGGGTATCAGTGTGACCATTTGTTCCAGTGAGAAGGTTGGGTCGCGATTACTAGTGAGATTCTTGGTTTCGCAACGTCATTCTCCTGCATGATGGTGGCGTGTTGCAGCGGCGGTGATTTGTCGACAGTTTGGAAAGGAAAAGGAGTTCTTGAGCGGCGCGTAGACTAGCAACAGAATCCGGCATGCCCAACCGTAACTTGTGGTGACCAACAGCAGGAATTCTTCAACAGTGATGAGATTTTGAGTTCCTGTGAAGAGAGACTCCGTGGTTTAATTTCTAGGCAGCAGTGATGATTCGAGGAGGCGGCAGCGGTATCCATTAGGCTCGGCGGAAGTTCGCGGCTTCCGACGGCAGAGTTCTTGGTAGTGCCGCTTCTCCGATAGCAGCGGTCAAGTGCGGTGAACATGGAAGGGACATCTTCTGATGAGAAGAGCAGCCATTCCAGGATTTGGATTTGAGGTGGAGACTCTGTAAATCATAATTGGCTAAAGGCATCAGCAATTTTTTCAACAAGGAAAGTGAATTAAATACATGAGTAATTCAGAATTGCTTCCAGCAAGGGGGATGCAACATTGTTCATAAGGGAAGGACAATTTCCAACAATTAGCAGTGAATCACTTGTGGAGATAGAGAGTCATAAGTGGCTTGAGGGTTCAGTACAAGTTCGAAGAACTGAATCTGTACAAGGTTGTGCCAGCATTGTTTAAAGTGATGCAACAATGGCATGAGACTCCTCTGAATGTGGAGTTTAAGACATGGGTTTTCCATGGGGTGAAATAATCAGCTTACAACAGCTTGATTTTCACAAAGATAAGGTCAGCTCATGAACAAGTTTGTAAGAGAAGAATTTCCGGTAAGCGAATGGTGTTCGGGGAAGTAGCGATATAACGGGGTAGCTAGGAGATGTGGTACTTGGATTCGTTGGCGTTTAAGAGCAGCGCGGTAACAACGAGCAAGTAGGAGAAGCATCAGGTAATCCTAGTGAGTTAGAATCGACTTCAAAGTAATGACACATTCGTTAGGAAATTAGTTCAAATTTGTTGTGGCTCGGTTGCTACTCAAGGTGGAGTAGTGTGGTTGCTACTCAAGGTGGAGTAGTGGAATGGAGTTTTGCTATACTCGTTAAATAATAGTGTTGAGTTCTGCTACTCTCTTTAAAGTAGTGTGAAGTTTGCTGCACTTGTTACAAAGCAGTGGAATGGAGTAGAGGGTTGCTATGTTTGATTAAGGTTTAAGGTGGAGATTTGTGAAGAATAAACCTTATTCAATCATAGTTAAGTATTGATATGGAGTTGGTGGATGTCTTAGTTTGAGTATGGATATGATACATGGAAGAAATGGATGTATCAGTGGGATAAATACTCAAAATGACAGCAATATGGTACAACCGATGCATGCATGGAACAGGGCCTGTTCGTGAGGGTTTTTGGATGGCTAAACGGATTAGTTAGGAGCGGTTGAGCATATGGCTGGAAAGCTTGACACATAAGCTGTTAGTTGGAATCGGTTTCAGTCAGTTTGGTAACCGTTTGATACTCCAACTGAAGGCTCAAAAATGCTTCAGCAAGTTGGTCCTGTAACTTCCTGTTTCAATTGTTTGTGTATATAAAGCTGTATTCACAGCTTTATTCAAGTGTAATCACCTCACCTATCAATGTAGCAATAAGATCTCTCTCCCGTGGACGTAGGAGTTTCACCTCCGAACCACGTAAATCCTCTCGTGTCTTTTGTTTTTTCTTTTCTTCTATTCGTAATGTGAATTCTTGTGCATGTGGTGTAATGTTTCTGCCAAATTCACGACACTGCATATTGTGGCAATCTTTATGCGAGCATTTTTGGTTGATTCGTCGCAGGTTCCTCAAAATCCTGAGGCTGATAAATGTGAAGGATGGGATTGGTACGATTGGGAAGATCTTCCACGCCCACTTTTTGGACCTTCAGAAGATATGGTTCGATCTGGTTTCAATCCTTTTCCTCCTCATTCTTAGTTGTCGGAAATGAGACAGAGAAAGATGAAGGAGAGAGCGATCTGTGGTAGGGTTTATTTGGTTGTAATGGAATTTGGGTTCTAGTTTGTAATCTACTCTTGTTAGATTTTCTGAAAGCAAGAATTTGATGGGCTCACAAATTCATAGATGAGCTTTCTCTTAATGTGCAGCTGAGCCGATTAAGATCAATTTACTTGAAACAACATTCTCTCTAAGTTGTAATTTGAGGTCCGTTTATATTTAGCCGAGCTCAAGTGGACCGGTATATCCAATTCGGGCTTCTTTGGCCCAACGCCCGCGCATTGTACAAGATTGCATTCTCCAGCTCAAAAGAAAATGTTGTTGGCCCGATATGCAAGCCCAACGATGGGTATTCAATCCATGATATTCTTGGCTTGGCTAAAAGAAAAGATAAAAAAAAAAACTTGTTTATTTTATTTTATAACTCTCACTCATCATTCACTTGTTCATCCCTAGGATAGCTAAAATGACCTAATACTAATGTTATTATTTCTTTAAATGCTTTTCATAGGAACCTGCCTACTGTTACTCTAGTTGTTGGCTGCTGATCATGATTAGTTGGCCCATAAATTTTTGAACCTATCAGGCTATTGCCACACTGCATATTCATATGACTAAATCGAAAACCAACGTTCAAATCACTTGAAAATTTCAAATAAATTTGACATTTTGAGACTTCATACTAACTAATGTGGCCATCCTTCTTACTTAATAATCCAACCGTTAATTAAATTCAATTTTTAAAGCTAAAGATACTCAAATCAAATAATAACTAGTCATAAAAATAAAAATAAAATCATGATTACTACTAATAAACTATTTTGATAATCTCAGAACTCAAACAAGCTTCAACTCTGAGTTTGATCAAAACAGAGCCTCCAGAAACTAACTTTTTGTTTAAAAAAATAGAAAAGAAGTGGTGATGGTATTCAATGGTGGTGTTCTCATGAGCACTTAACATAACATTAAATATGGTGAAATGTGTGTGTTTTGGAGGGTGGTCCAAAGTGGGTAGAGTTTAGTTGTAAATTTAGGTATCCTTAACAGTTCCCAATGCAACTCATCCTCCTTTAATCAATAGTCAAGCCATCTCTTTCTCCACTCCACTGCCTGCCCCACTGTCTCATTGCAATTTTGAAAATGATAAAGATTCAAGATATCTCTTTTGTCTCCATTAACCAACCTTAATTGCACACTTCACTTCACTAATTCATGGTTGCTTAATGTTGCCTCCCTCTGTTGTCTGTAATCCTCCACTCCTATCTTGTTGATTCACTTAGGTGGGGCTGATCACCTTCTTTTGTCAGGATTCTGCCTGACTCAAAGACGCTAAGAATAAAATCAACCACCATTTAGACACAACTTGGAATTAGATCAAGAATTCAGAGATCTCTCTCCCCCCACCCCTTCTCTTTATCATTTGCTAACTTCTTTTACTCTTTCACACTCTACTCATCTTTGAAGACAAAAAGAACCCTTGTTTCATTTTAATTATTCCCTTGCTTCCTTTCTCTCTCTCTCTCCTGATGAAGACAATCATGGCTAAAAACCCCTCTCACGATTCCTTCTCATTCTCCAGGAGGTACTTCAACTGGAAAAAGAAGGTGGTTGAAGGAGAAGAAGATAATGACATGGAAGAAATCTTGAACTTCAGCTCCTCCACCAAACCTGAAGAAAAAGACAGAGTTAAAACAGAGGAGCTCAAGAGTTTCCCAATGCAGCAAACAAACTCATCAAAAGTGCCAAGAAGGAAGCTTTCAGTTGTCACCATTGCTAAGCTGCGTTCTGCTCTTGCTCTAGGCAGGGCCCGAACACACTTCTCATCGGGCCTGGGGACCAAGATCGTGGGCACCCTCTTCGGCCACAGGCGCGGCCATGTCCATTTCGCACTCCAGGAGGATTTCAAGCTGAGCCCGGCCTTTCTAGTCGAGCTGGCAACTCCCACAAGCATTCTTGTCAAGGAAATGGCTTCCGGGCTGGTGAGGATCGCCCTGGAATGCGACAAGAAGATCGAGAAGAAGGGTTTGAAGCTTCTGGAAGAGCCCGTTTGGAGGACTTACTGCAATGGGAAGAAGTGCGGGTACGCAGTGAGGAGAGAGTGCGGGCCGGAAGAGTGGAAGGTGTTGAACGCCATCGGCCCGATTTCGATGGGGGCAGGGGTGCTCCCCGGCGCCGGAAATGGAGCAGAATCAGACGGGGAGATGATGTATATGAGAGCTAAGTTTGAAAGAGTTGTTGGGTCGATAGATTCGGAAGCTTTCTACATGATGAATCCGGATGGAAATGGAGGGCCCGAACTCAGCATTTATTTGCTCAGAGTCTGAGATGATGATGAAGATGATGATTTTGAGGTTCATGCTCCATGAATTTACTCATGTTTTTTTGCTTAGTAATGATTACTATTACTTATTAGTATTAGTTCTTGGTGAAGAAATTGGGGGTGTTAGAATCTATCTCCATGTAGTTCTTTTTTTTTTTTTTCAATTGGGAAAATTTACTGGTTTAGTGGGGTTTGAGGTATATGGTTAAGAATTATACAGTAAAGATGGATTGGTGGGAACGGTAAATTTGTGAATAGGTTGGGGTTTTATTTATTTTTTACTGTTTTTCCTTATCAATGAAAGCCATGGGCAATTGCAGTAATTTACTTTGTCTGCTCTCACTGATTTTGCTCTTTCAGTACTTTTGTCAAACACCCTGAATGCACACTTTTCTTTTATCAGCAAGCTCAACTTCTTGCACTCAGGAATCAAATCTTGGGCCAGAGCCATCAAAGATTAGATACACACACCAAATTAAAGTAAATTAATGCCATTTAATTAGATTAAGGTATGCATGATGAAGAGATAAATAGAGAGTATGATTAAGACAATGACTAGGAAAAAGAAGTGTTTGCAATGATTAGGGCAGTCACTCATGGATCCAATCATGGGTGGTACGAATAGGGTAGCACCTAGATAATGGGTTTCCTGGTAATAACCCAACATGAGTGGATGAGCTGTTCAGTTTCTTGAATTCCAACTTCAATCCATTATCATCAATCTTTATCTACACACTTCATTATTCAACTTAAGTTTCCTAGTTTGAATCAAAGATCCATGTTTTACCCAGTTTATGGAGAATTCATCAAAGTTGAATATAGGGAGATTAGTTGGCTATATAGGGGGGCTTCAATATCCTTAATTTTGACAAATAAAAGCAGAAATAAAATGATTGTTGGGAGTGAAATCAAATGATTGGATGATGATCTGACCTATTTTCAGAGGAAGAGCATTGTAGATCAAGGGACAGCCGACATTACTTTAGCATAATTTTATCTCGTTAACAGAAGAGCATGCAAAAGGGATGTGAAATTTTTCTTCTAAAATTAACTATTCATTTTATTTTCTGATCATATATTGAAAAAAACAGCAATTAAAAAATATTACACTAAATTTGTTTACCATGTTGTCTTTAGAAATCCTAAGTAAACCAATAACTGCATTAAAAAATATCACGAGATTTACTCATTTGTTCAATTGTATTACTCCCTCATTGAAAATTAATTTTATAAATTAAGCTAATAGTATAACTTAGTTGAGAAAAAACAAATGAAAAAAGGGAAAGAAATCTTCTTTGATAGTCTCAATATACAACTAAAAAAGAGTGAGGCTCATGTGCACCCGGGCGCACGGAGCACATTCCGTGCGCCTTTGCAATTTTCATGCCCCTTTGTAATTTAAATTCCTAGTAATACATATGTTTAAATAGAATTGGAGAGGGAGAGTTGTGTTCACACTGGGACACGGAGGATCCCTCCGTGTCTCAGGGAGCAGGAGCTTTTGCCATTAAAAAATATATATACTATCTAAAATATTCGCATCTCAAGAAAACAGTCAATGGTTTTCTCTTCTCATGTTTTTACATATTTTCAAGATTCAAGAATTAAAATACAAATATCAAGCATGCGGATTCTCAAACTAAAAATAGATCAAATTACTAAAAGAATTAATTAGCATAGTACTCCTATATCATTTCATTATATTTTCTAGATATTATTTCTGGCAAATTGGCAATGTTAATTAGATTTCTACTTTCCCACCACCTCTAATTTAAGGAACCTAATTGAGTAATTGGTGGTTATGATAAACTAATATTCACTCCTTCTCATATACTCCCTCCATCTCATAGAAGTTGACACACTTTCCTTTTTGGTTTGTCCCACTAAAGTTGACACATTTCCTTTTTAATACATGGACCCACACAAAAAAACAATTAATCTATTCTCATGGGCCCCACATATCACCTCTAATACAACTACCAACTACACATTAAATATTATTTCTCTCACTTCACTTTACTTCACTTTATATTAAATTATTATACTCCTTAATCTCCGTGCCCAAAAAAAAATTATACCAACTTTTATGGGACGGAGGGAGTATATACTTTTCTATTATGATATATTTATTAATAGTAATAATATACCCCCTATACATTTTACCTTTTTTTATATTTATTCATTAATTCTAACAATTTTATTTACTTTTATAAACTTTATTATTCATTATTCTCAATTTTATTTATTTATTTTTTATATTATTAAATTGCCCTTACTTTTTCTCTTTAAAAAATAATATTTCTTAATTTTCATGTACGGGCATAAATAAGTAGAGTAGAGGAAGTATATTAATATAGTAGTATTACTCAAAGGATTTCATTAATAAATAAAAAAAGGGAGAGAAAACAAAAAATTAGAGTTGTGAGTGGTGTATTTTGACAGTCACAATTCGAAAGAGAGGGTCTGGAATTTGAAGCAAAGTGTCTCATAATAAAAATGAAAGGCATCAGGGATTGTTGGGTGTAGCAGTGGCAAATATGTCCTTTTAGATGCACTATTTTAGTCAAGTCATAATTTCTTTTATCACTCCAATATTGCCTTTATTTATTTATTTATTTATTTTTCCTTTCCTTTTTAATTAATAATGCTTTTGATTCTTTTTATGCACCAAAGTTTGAATTCTGCTTTACACAAAAATCATACCCTACTCTTGTACTTCTTCACTTTTTTTTTCTTTGTTTTCTTCTCCACATCGAAAAATTATTAATCAGCATTCTTCAATGCTCAATTTGGTTCCATTGTGTTACAGTCTTACAGATGAAATAATAAATACTAAATTATTATGATAATTGATATTCCAAACTAAAAATTTTAAATAATTTATATTTTTTAAAAATTAAATCCGTATATATATATATATTAATGGGGAACTTAATAAAAATAGTGGGTTTTCTCATTATAAAAAAAATTAAAAGAAAAAGGCAGCTACGTATATTTAATTTAGAGGAGCCATGATAGTACACTAAGAGTAAGAGTAATATTAAAGTTATTTATATATATAAACTTTGTGATCACTATCATAAAGAATTAAATGATTACTTTGATGATGCTCCTAAAACTAGTCTAATATGTATGTTATATTGTTTATAATTTCTTTATGAATATTTTTTTCCAGAAAAATCTTGATGAGGATCTTGTTTATTGAAAATTATTAATGGTGCTTTTCAACTTTAGACAACAGAAATTGATATTTATTATTACTTTTTTTTTTTCTTCTTATCCCACCAATTAATGAAACCCAAGAAATCAAAATCAACTACTGTACTGTAAATATTCTTCTAAATTATACCCTAAATAGGACTAGTATATATTTCGTCTTTATCTTCTTTTTCTAAAATATTTATTATTATACTTAAAAAAAAATAAAAAGATTTTTAGTTTTTCTGTATTTATGTTCATAGACAAACAAATCATGAATCATTATTTTCTGGATAACCAATAATTAAAGTAGGTTCCATTCCTCCATACACTAAGACATGAACTTGGCCTGACCTCTTGCTTTCATTGCCAGCTAAAATTTCATAATAAATTTAATTAAGCCCAATTGACATGTTGGATTCCTTTAATATAAATTTTATAATAGATATATCTCGATTTTGTTTAATGACTGTAAAAATGAGAGGCCCAAATTATTTGGGCCCAGAAACTTACGAAGCCCAACCAAGAATGAGTTTAAAAGGAGCCAAGGCATCTTTTTGGGCATGCGTACACTTTGTAATGAAGTCTGATATAGGTTGTTTTCATCTAGTCAATTCAAAAGGCGAAGATTCAAAAATTTATTATTATTATAATAATAATAATTATTATTATTATTATTTAAAGTTATTATTATTATTTATTTTGTACACCGAACGAGAATGAATTTGTGTGAAGAATAATTAATGAATAATACCAGTATAGTGTGCAGGGGTAATTAGGTTGACAATTGTTAGTTAGGAAACAGAATTAATTAACTGTTCAACTAACTATATAAATCGAAAGAATAATTATATAAACCTTAATATGAATGCAATAAATTGAAATAAATCATGAAAATGACTCTT
Organism: Pogostemon cablin; assembly: GCA_023678885.1. Taxonomy (NCBI): domain Eukaryota; kingdom Viridiplantae; phylum Streptophyta; class Magnoliopsida; order Lamiales; family Lamiaceae; genus Pogostemon; species Pogostemon cablin. Next base: position 2,044,744 of record CM042980.1, on the reverse strand, counting down.
GACAAATGTAGTACTCCACTTAAACCTTCCATAACAAATAAATAAATATTTCTATACACTAATTACAAAGCCAAAACCTTGTATAAGTAAATTAAAAGCTAAAACATCTATATGTTTAATTTCTTTATAAAAAAAAAAGAGCAAAAATAATTGAAAGATGAACATTATCCTTTCAACCCTATCAAATGGGGAGCAATATTGGATGAATGAATCTAGTGCACATTTTCAGTTTGGAGGTATAGAATTATGTCTCTTGGATGGACCAGAAGGAGGAATAGGTACATTTTTTGGAAGCCTAGTAAAGTACAACTCATCACTGCGTGTCTTATCTTTTTCTTGAAAATATTTCAAAGCCATTAGAGAAGGATCTTCTTGATCTTGATCCTCCACGATCATCATTCTTCCGGGCTGTGTAGCGATGCAAGAAATCGACATCGAATTGATTAGAAGAAACCCCACAAGAATTAGGGTTCTTGAACTAGAAGAAGCCATAATCAATTAGGATCATGCACTACTTAATCTCTCTCTCTCTCTTCTTTCTCTCTCTCTCCCCCCTATATATGTTTGTAGGGAAATTAATGAATGGTGTGTGGGTTTTCTTGGACAATAGAAGAGGATGGGGTTTATATATGATTGAGTTGTAAGAAAATGTATTTGCATGGGGAGGCATGACAAATTAGGTGGAATGTGATGTGAAAAGGTGAGAGAAATGAATGAATGTTGTATGCATTATTTCAAGTATTTTACACGCAATATTGTGTTGAATTTTCAATGTCAACGGTTTGCACAATATACACCATTTCTATTGGCTGCCACCTCGCCGGCTTTATTTTCATTATTTTACTATTTCATTTCCAAAAAAAATGTGAAATTAATTTCTTGTACGTTAAATGTTGCTAATTTGTCATAGTATATAGATTAATTTAGTTAATGTTTATTTGGAATTTAGTGTTGTATATTGGTGAAATAGCGATGTATCACGTTTTGGTTATGAAAATTGTATGACACCTGTGATTTTGCGTAATTAGGTCAATTAATTAATTAAAGATGTACCAACCCCTGTTAGAAAAGGCTAACAAATTTAATGGCTGCAAGAAAAGACTTTATAGGTTTATTTTTCTTTCCAATTTTATAACGACTTTATTAATATCTTAATATATGGTTTTTGAAATCCCCTTGGCCAAATTGTCCGTCATTACCAGCTAATTACCAATTGAATGATTGTTGTATAAATTGTTAACAAAGAATTATAAACAACTAATTACCAACAAAATATTTACTAATGAAATTAAATTTTCAAAAATTTACCAACTACCACTATACTAACTGATTTTGTTATTAATCTATCAGTAATTTAATTTAACAATGAAATTAAGTCCGTTGATAAAAATAAAAAGGGTAGGTCTTGCGTGAGACTGTCTCACGTGAGACAATTTTTCACTTTTTATAGTAATAGTTATCACTTTCGTTATAAAATATTATCACTTTCGTTATAAAATATTATCACTTTTTATTTATACTATAAATTGTTCATGAAATAGTTTTATCACTTTTCATTAATTTATTATCACTTTCCTTTATTAAAAGTATCACTTTCTGTCCGTCTCAAGTAAGCCCTTATGTGAGACAGTCTCACACAAGTCCTTGCCAAATAAAAATAAAAAATCTAATTGCGTTAACTAGCTTTACCATAAATCACCCATCGCTCGCGGTTTGGATCTCCTGTTACATTTTGGTGTTACATCTCCTGTTACAAACCGTTGGATGATTGACACGTAGGATAGACTAATCTATACCCTAACAATCAACCCTAAGGGAAATATTGAGATTTTTCTCTCCGCATACATGTGTCACTCATCTAACACGTGTAACAGGAGATGTAACACCAAAATATAACAAGACATTCAAGATCCATCGCTAGACCAACATTAGGTTAATTGTCACATTAGTTATTCTATCAATTATTTTATAATAATATTTTTAAAAAAATCTCATTGGAGGTTCATTCAGACCTTTCACAAATTGAGATATGCATAGAGATTTTATGAAGTTAATAATAACATAAATTACGTACTTGTATTCTGAAATCGTGTTTCATATCATTGAAAAGAAGCATAAATTAATTGCGGCTATGATGAAAATGTAATTACGTGTTACATATATAATTGAAGTAGTTCATTCATACTCAAAGTAGAATATGTCTGAATCTAAGAAATATTTATGATGAGTGACATGTTTGGTGGATTAACATGACTATTTTTAAATAATCAAACTATGAACTACCTAAGAAATTAATTAGAGATCTTTTGCGTGAGAATCTACCTCAAGAAAATGAAGCTATTTTTAGGGCCCACTAATTTAAATTAAATTAATTATAATTCATAATTGCAATATTCTCGACAATGATTGTAGTAGTGTGTTGTTTCTGAATTCTGGTTCATAATCTTAGTACAAGTCAACTCCAGATTTTAATATATATATATATATATATATATATCACCCATATTTAATTATTCTTCAGGAATATTATAATTGTAATTTAGAAATATAGAGATATTTATGTAATTCGAAAAAGAAAAAAAAAGTGAATCTAGTTATTTTGTGCTTAATTGATATTGCTCCATATTTGTTTTTCTTTTTTTTTTTTACCAAATGATATTGCGTTATGTTATGAGACATATGGATTGAAATATTTTTAATTAGCAGGCGTGTGAAATTAGGCTTAGATCGTGTGAAATATTTCATTAGATACTATATTTTTTAACTACTTTTCAAGGTCAACTGGTAATACGAAATCTTGACCGTTAAAATTGAGATAATAAAACAATAGATTGATTAGATAATTTTCTTTATACAAATATTATTTAATCGATTGAACTGTGATCGCATGATTTTAATATAATTCCAGTATCTGTCTTAATCATCTCATTTATTTTGTGTGGGGTTTTTGCAATATAGAGATATAATTTAAAATAGAAATCGTAATTAAATATTTGACAATGAGTAGAATGGTAAGTGACTTGGTAGCAAATTAATTAATTAAGGAACGTGGTAGTTGAAAAAGGAATGATAATTTTCTTTCTTGATGATTTAATAACTTTGAATTTTGGAAATGCTTTCATCACTTATAAACTAATGAGTTGATATTAGGTGTACACAATTGCAAGGGTGCACGTGTATAATTTTTTATTTAATTTTGCATACATGTTTTTTAATAATTGTATACTTTTTTCGCAATAAGTTTTTCATTAAAAAAACTAGCATTCATATGTGTATAACTTTTTATTCAATAGTGTATAGTACATGTTTTTTAATAATTGTATATCTTTTTACACTCAATTTTTCATTAAAAAAACTAACAATTAAATTATATATAATTTTGCTCATAATTATATATGTTTTTATTTATATTTATACATTTTTTTAAAGTGGGTGCACAGTATAATTAACATAAATTAATTAAATAAGAAAATTGGTGCAGTCAAAGGTGCATTTTTTATAAGGCCGACACATATATTTAGTTCTTATTAAAAATAAATTTAATTGTTTCTAGATTTTGCTTACTATTAATTTATCGATATAGTTTCCTCAGGCTGGATTTCTCTCATTGACATTTTAATTAAAAATTATTAGCTGTAACTGTGGTAACATATTTTAGATATTAATTAAATATATATAATATTTCTCGAGAAATTTTGAGACAGCAAGTAGCCAGAAAATACTAGACGTTGCCGGCCGGCCTGCCAATATCATATCAAAACTTCAGCGAAGCGTAATTTATTTACAAGAAGGGGAAAAAGAAAATAAAAAAATATAAAAAATAAAAAATCTGAAAACGGTTAAAACATTTGATTTCACCTTAAATGAATAAATATAGATTTTTTTTTCAATTTTTTTTAACACAGCTTAAATTTAGAATCAAACTTGAATAACTTAAACCTTATATTTAAATTTTCATTTAATCCTCGTTACTAAACAAAAATAATAACTAAAAATAGAAATATAAGAATAAAGATTATATTTAGAAAACAAATCATTGTTATAATAGAAATATAGAATGCATACCGTTACGTGCATCCCCAAATGTATGTAATATTCTTTGCCATAATAAAATTATTTTGTTGTATTCCCAGATTAGTAATATTCTTTTAGCATAGAAATTTGTATTTTTCCTAAATGTATGATTTTGTGAAATATTAGAAAAAAAAAGTAACCTAATTTAATTTAATCTATATTTCTTAATAGATAGGTGAAATTACGAGGAAACTTTTGATAATAATTGCTTATACTAAAAAAAACTGTTTTTTAACAACAAAATATTCCGTTGCTAAAAGTCAAACTATTTTTTAACAATAGAATATTTCGTTGTTAAAAACCTTAATTCCATTGTTAAATTAGTTTACCAACGGATTAGCAACGGAATCCGTTGGTAAAATTCCGTTGCTAAAGTGGTGGTTGCAAAATTTTTAGCAATGAAAAATCAATTCCGTTGGTAATCCGTGGCTAATAATTCTGTTGGTAATTTATATAATGATTCTCTCGCTAATCTGTTGGTAATTAGCAATGGATTGAATTCTGTTGCTAAAATAGAGAATAAATTCGTTGGCATTCTGTTTTTAAAACAAAAATGTCATTCTTGTTGCTAATCCATAGGTAATTAATTACCAATGGATTGAATTCCATTGCTAAATTAAGTTGCTAAAAAATATTTTTTTTAGAGTTACAATATTAAATAAATCGAGTTTGAAATGAAATCACATACTCTTTTTTGTTTAATTATATTTTCGTATATTGGGATTGGGTCATGCCTAATTCAGATGAAAATACTAATATCTTTTGAAAATGAATAGTTGCAAAAAGTAAGTTTCTTATCAAATTTTGAATTGGATATACCACCATAACACTATAGTTTAGATTTACCCTTATTGGACCAAATTAAACCAGAGTGACATGCAAATCTAATTTATTTTATGCATTTATTGAGGGGTATTAATTTGATTATTTTTCAAAAAAAAAAATATTGGTAATTGGTATGAGAAATGGAGGGAAAAAGAATAGAGGAAGAATTTGGAGGATAATAACTAGAGAAACAAAATCTTCAGACATGAACACAAGTCAGAGAAATCCTCATCATTCACAAAAAATGGTCCACAATTTCACCCTCTCCTCATCATCACCATCACCATCTAATGGACCACATTAATTCATCTATGCATACACACACATGCATGTATTTTTATGTAAGGTGTGTCCCACTGTTAGGGCCCCAGCAACCAATATCAGTTGGAAGACCTTTTCACCCTCTCCTCTACTGTATTTTTATGTATGTATATATGTTCAGAAGAGATGTAGCCAAAACAAATACACAGGCTGTACTTGCATGCCATCTGGGCTATCCTTTTCATCTCATTTATAATCTTGCCTACCATGCCTCCCTCCAAATTTGATGAGATTAATGATGTAATTAAGTTGATTAAATCTTCCATTAATTGTTAGCATTACATGTACAATAACAAACACAAACTCCATATTTGTTCCCCTGTCTACCCTACAACCACAATTAATTATAGAATTAAGTTGATAATTAAAACCTCAACCACTACCAAAATCATTCTTCCACCCACTAATCCCATAGAATTGGATTCAACATTCCCATAGATCATCTCATTACTACTACTCAAATCAACCCGAGTTTTTTCATTCTTGATTACTTCTTGTGCACATTGTTTTACCCCGAACGGGACGTAGCTCTTCCAGACGGGGTAACACAGGTTCGGGTTCCCCCACGCCCCGAACCGCCTCCCCATCTTGCCATAGAACCCTTCATCGAACTTGAGCTCACCAGTTAGGTTATTACCATGAATGTAAATGGCAGTGGCATTAGGCAAAGTTGCAAGATTTGGGGGGATGTCCCCTGTGAGCTTGTTGTCGTTGAGACCCAAGAACCTCAGACTCTTTAACTCTGCAATGGACTCTGGGATGCCACCTGTCAGGCTCGTATTGGACAGGTCCAGCGCTGTGAGTCTCCTCATATTCTGCCATTCGAGATTCATTATGTCTCCACCTGTGGGGTTGTCTGAAAGGACTAATTCTTGTAATGAACTCAATTCTTGAAGTGATTTTGTAACCCCACCTGATAATCTGTTGTTACTGAGATCCAAAAGTGTTAAGCTCTTCAGATTACCAAACTCTGATGGGATATTTCCTTCTAATTGATTGCTACTTAAATCCAGCTTCAACAATGAAGTTAGCCCTCCAAGATTTGAAGGCAGAGTGCCAGAGAGGGAGTTCCTGCTGAGATCAAGAATCAGGAGATGATCCAACCCGCCAAAACTATCCGGGATCCGACCCGTGAAAGAATTCTTAGCAAGATTCAAACGTCTCAACTTGATCAAATTGCCTAAACTTGGTGCCAATTCCCCTGTTAATCCATTTTCAGTGATCACCAAGGACTGAAGGTTTCTGAGCTCCCCAAAGCTCACGGGAAGCTGTCCCGTGAGCCCGTCGTTCGAGCGAAACTCGAGCGACTCTAGACTCGGGCCAAAAACATCCCAACCCTGAGTTGGGATTGTAATAGGGTGGGATGAATTAAAGCAGCTGTAGAATGATAGGGATTTAAGGTGCTTAACGGAAAATAAATGAGAGCTAAATTCCACATTTTGTGCACAATTAAGAGAGTTTTCATGAACAGCTCCAATTCTCAAATCAGTCACATGCCAAAATCCATCAAAAAGATCACAAGAAACACCCTGCATAATGACATTAATGTGATAATATCAATAATTCTGAAAAATATTGCCACAAGTAGAGTTGCATTAAAGATGGTGAGTATTGTACAATGAATACAGGTAAGGATGAACTGGTTGTGAAGCAAAAGATCTTTCTGTTTAATTCACACACAATGGATGATAAAGAACAGAGCTGGGAATAGCTAATGCAGTCTTTAATGTGATAAAGCTTTACACAGTGGGAATACCAAAAAAATGAAAGAAGACAAAATTTTTAGTTAACAAAGGAATGAAATTTCTTCACACAAATTTGTGGCTGTTCAGAAAATATACATCAAGAAATGCAGATAATGCCTACATCTTCTGCTTTTTCACTAGTAATGACTGTGGTTCTGATTTGACCCTCTCCACAACTGATTGAGATCCTCAAAAGCTGCATTTCACTTTTTCAATGGAATCTTGAAAAAGTTGAAAAGATTTGATAAAATCACTCGAGAGAGATTCTCTTCTACTACTACCCTCTATGTGGGGGGTGGATGTATGAAATAACAAGATTCAAGAAAATGCTTTGGAGTGGAAATAGCTAACCTGAATAGGAGTCCATCCACAAGGATCTGGATAAAGATCCGACCCATTCCACCATTTGCCCACAAAACCTTGAATAGCAGAGTACAAAGCCTCTTTCTCACTTCTCATCATTGGAGCAGATTCACCTTCAGCTTCTTCTCCATTGCATGATGAGCTCAGATGAAGCAAGCAAAGAACAAGAATGCAAAAACCCAAATGCTTGAGCTTTTTCATGGCTGTTCTAAGCCCAGAAAACTTAATTACAGAGAAAAGGGAAAATGCAACAACAACTCTCTCCAAGATGAGAAAAGAAAAAAGGAACTTAAATGAACAGTGAACTACCAAGAATGGAGGCAAAGAAAAATTCAAGAAAAGGAATATCAAACTGACTTACTTTATACCCTCAACAGAGGAGTAAATGATAAGAATCAGAAAGTGGATAGGGGTCCGAAGGAATGAAATCATACAAGGGGGGATATGAAGATTGACAACGCAACCAAATACAAAGGGGAAAGTTTGTATCTTGGTGGTGTTTATAGGAAAGGGCTAAGGAAGTAAATGAACCAATGAAGTGCATAGACTGTAATAAGAGTTGCAGAGTGTAGCAGAAGACTGATCTCTCTCTAGGGTGTCTTTGCAGCTAAAAAGTTATGAACACAGTTGTCAGCACAAAAAAGAGACAAAAAAAAGCTACTGTAGTAATGTCAACAATATATATATCAAAACAATGGAAACTGGTGGAGAAAGCTACCTAAAGTTCTTCTATTACTAAGAGGTCTTTATCTTAATAACTACACTCATCCAATCCACCCCCATATAAGATTAAGGCTTACTTAGTTAACAAAACTACAAACTAAACATGGTAACAGTTGGGAGCTAGATTTATGGTTGGATAAAGTTGTCTGATTAAATCTTCTTGTATGAAGATGGGATGGGGGTGGGTGGTGTTGGTTAGGGGACCATTGTTAAACCACAGTAAAGATGAACATGTAATTGCATGAGGGACAAAGGTAGATTTTGTCTTGGGGTAAACTGGTTCTAACCTTTTGAGCTGTTGGGTTTAAAACAGATTTTTGCTGGAATGGAGAGGACAAAAGGAGTGGGCAATTGACACTTTTGAGATTTGGATCACACTTTTTTCCAGCATAATAATGGTCCTCAATTAATATTAACATTGATTAGTCATTACACTCCTCTGTTAAGATTCAAGTAATGTCAATTCAGTCATCCTCAATTACAGCAAAACAAACTTAAATCATTGTGGTTGCTGGTTGTTATGTTTCAAACTGTTAGCTAATTGTGTATTGAACAACAGTATCAAGAAAGCACTCACCAAAACAGCAAACTTATCTAAACCTACATGTGTATAATGTATACATACACATTTAATACATACATACACACCCCACATATGTGTGTATATGTGCATATCAGCATATGCTATGTTTGCTTATACTCCCTCCGTCCCAAAGATATTGACACACTTTCCTTTTTGGGTTGTCCCACAGAAATTGACATATTTCCTTTTAAACGATATGGGACCCACACAAAAACAATTTATTTATTTACATGGCCCACACACACATCACACTCACCACTAATACAACTACCCACTATACATTAACTATTATTTCTCTCACTCACTTTACATTAAATTATAATACTCCTTAATCTCCGTGTCCAAAAAAATGTGTCAATTGTTATGGGACGGAGGGAGTAATATGCATGTTTAAGCAAAACATAGTGGATTTTTTTAAAACATTTTTTTGGGGAGGGGTTGAAGGGGGGACCAAAGAGATAAATGCAGTATAATGGGTAGTTAATGAAAGTTGGAAGGCTTTGGTGTTAGGAGTCTAGGACCAGCTTTGGAGAAAGGGCAAAGCCTAGGAAAAGAGAGAGAGAGGCCACATCCCACTCTACTTTCTTTCCAGGCCTAATGCCATGTATTGTCATTTTCTCAACTTGCCCCATTTTGCTCATCCCTTTTAGTTCACTGTTAAAGAGATTAATGGCAGCACATTTAGATACCATTAAAACCCTACATTAATAATAAGAATTTTTTTCTTAGGGTTTATTATTATAACCCTTTTTAGTAACAACTCTTCTTAACGTTAATTTTGCCATTTAATTCTACTGATATTTCACTCTTTGAAATCAACCACTTTGCATGTGCTTTGTATTCAAGTACCAACATGTAAGAAACTAATAAAATTTTATTTTTTCAAGTTAAAAAAAATGTAATTCATTTTTCTCTAGCCATGTGCATGCGTGTTCATGGCTATTAATTAGGCACAATCAATATGTTGTAGCAATATGAATCTAGTAAAGGGCTAAAAGTTAGGACCACTCTCATAATGTAAGAATTATAACCAATTATGAGCAGGGTAGATACATAATTGCCCATTTTAACGGTTAAAGAACGCATTATCAAGATTTTATTTCAAAATTAAGTTTATCAAACCAGGGGGGTGGGGTGTGAGACCTCAGAGAGAGAGAGAGAGAGTCAACGGCTAATTAGGTTCCAAGCCTACCCTGTTTCTGTTCAAGTTCTTAGACTGAAACAGGAGTTAAGCAATGCATTATCAAGATTTTAGAGCACAATTATTTGGGACAGCATTATTACACTAGTTAAATAATGTGTTCTAGTTGAAGAAATACATGCTGGTAAGAAAATGATTGCATACATGTGCATGATGGAACCTAAACGTAACTGCTAGTTTGCGTTAGTATAGTGATAATAAATGCCTCCCTTGATTATTGTTGAAGTTTTGCATCGGCAGCAAGCAACTGTTGTTGAACCTCCAAAGACCTATCCTGAACTCCAGCAACCAAATTATGGGCATCAGCCAGCGGATCACATCTCCCACTGTCTCTCTCGCAAAGACCTCTCAAGCTACAGAACGCGAGTATTGAGAATTTCATAAGGACAAGCCCCACAAAAGAATTCACAATCATCAAATATTCAAATTCAAGTCATTCGCAAAGAATGTACTCTATTACATTAAGTGAAATTATTTTGCAATGGAGTATCTAAGAAGTAAGAATGTATTATAGTATGTGAGATTATATTTTGTTTCATAGGAGTAAATTTTGAACATACATTTAAGGGTCTATTTATGTTCATTACCCCATTTTAACATAAAAAATAAAAAATAAAGCCAAAAACCCTAAGAAATATGCTTTAACATCATACACTGTGGAGAAAACATTTACTATTCAACTGTAAGAAAGTGTTAAAAAAAAAAACATAGTTTTGCCAAGATATGAAGATAAACACAACGAGACTGAAAAAATCCCCAATTTAACCTACATGCCTGCAAGACATGCTCAAAGCCCAAAAAATGATCTTAAATTATAATAAAAATAATAACAAATAGTGCTTATATTTGTTTTATTGTTTGCTTATAAAAGGAAAAAAAGAAAAAAATTAACAGAGCACACAGAATTGCATTAGTATTTTCAGAAAAAATATAACTAGCCACTGAAATTGCTAAACAAGAAATTAATAAATAAATAAATGAAATATCTTAAACTGAAAGGAAGATAGCATTTTCGGCAACATTACTCAATAAAATAACAGACACAAAGAAATTGAATCTTATCAACATAAAATAACAGTTCATCAAACATGATAAAGAAAGACAATAGAGCAAAATATACAAGTAATGAAGGTTCACTTCCAAGGAAAATGAGACACGGAAATAGAACTATTAACTACACTCAATTCCAAACCAAAATGCATGTGCAGAAAAAAATGTATCACCTCAGCCACACACTCTCTCAACATCCAAAGCTCTTCTCAAATTTGTTTCTCGATCCTCCACTTGAGCAAATGCAATTAAATGAGCTGCCTTTTCACGTTTGAGAACTTCCTGTACTTCTAGGAGAGAAGCCTGAAGTTCTTCATGATTTGAAGTCCACTCTTTTTTTTCAATTAGCAATAGTCCCATATTATACTGATAATCAACGAGCTGCCAGAGAAGAGAAGAAAAAATAGTAACTTTAGTTGTAAAATCTGTCCAACCACAATAAATGCGATGAAATCGACCATATCTGGCTGCACTAACGAATATTTCAAACCATAAACTCGACACAATCTTGAAAGTTCACATTTTGCAACCTTAGGCTATGGTTGGCAAGAACACAAACTCTAGTGTCTGCTAAATGTCAACCCAAAACAAAAAATGCTAACACTAGACTAGGGAAGGTAAATACATTACAAAGTGAGAGTCAAATCATGAGAGCTTTATCCCAGACACTCTGCTTTCTACTTCGCCCCACAGTAAGAGCACCATAACTGTCTATTATTCGCAAATCACATTCTAACAATGAATTCTCTAATAATTGCAGTCAAGTTAGTCAAGCATCATATTAGTTTTAAAAGTTGAAAGTTAGTATTTGAAACTGTGCATGAAGAGTAGAAACAACCATAGACCCTACAAAAAATAATCAAAACTAAACAACACTCTAAAGGAATAAAACATACTCCAAGTAATAGTCATTATCGCCAGAGCAAATTTATCTTCACCATTATCAAATGATAGGCAATGTAAAGTTAAAAAAAAAAAAATCCCACTTATGAAAGACAGAACTTAAAACACTGAAACACAAAAGTTACAAAACCCTGAATCTTTTTTCCCGACAAACCTCTTTTTCAAGCCTTTGTGTTCTCTCCAGCATAGCTTCACGATCACGTCTCTCCAACGCCGCCTCATCCAACAAACCAACCTCCCGAAACCTTCTCCAATCCTCCATGTTCTCCGTATCACCTATATTTCCATTATCATTCAATAAGCCCGTCGGGGGCGGAAGAGGAGCACCGTCGACAAGAGTCACCAATTTGTTGCTGCCAGTACGGTTAGGTATTCGCGCTTCACTCCTCGGGGTTCTTGACGGGCCCGGCCACTGCCGGTTCGTAGAAAACATCGTTACTTCCAAATTTGAAACAAAATTTTGAAATTAGGTTCGATTCCACAAGTAGTTGGATGAAACCCTAATGTTCAATTTGGAGAGCGTCGGGGTCAAAGGAAATAGGTTTTCACGGTTCAGACGTTGACGGGTGTGCGCAGTTGGAGGAATAAGGAGATGTGCAGTAGTGACGGAATATTCGGGCTCCGGTGGACGGAATATTCGGGCTCCGGTGGACGGAATATTCGGGCCTCGAGTGTGCTCGAACAAAGGAGTGAGGGAGGAAGAGCACTTTTTTTTTTTTTCCGTTATAAGAAGTACAGAATATCTAGTTTTGACTCACTTGGCCAGAAATACTTTTCAGCTTTACCCTTGTTGTATTTCATTGCTATGTAAAATAATTCAATATTTATTTTGTGCCAATTTTGGTTATCAAGATTTTAATTGGAATAGATAAATACGAATGTTATTTCCAAACTTACCTATTTTTGAATATTTGAATAAATTATGCTCAACGATATTGTAAATTAAAGTATTATTATTACGTAATGATAATGACAATTTACATACATTTAAATTTAATTATTTTTTAGTACATAAAAAATTACTCTTTAAATACATAAATTGTTACTATTATAAATTAAAAAATTACTCTTCAAATTCTTGTAAATCTTGATTTATCAATTACTTTTTAGTACATAAAAAAATTACAACTCTTTAAAGACATGAATTATTACTCTTTTATATAAAAATTACTTCATTACTCTTCACAAAATAATTTTTATATACTAAAAAGTAATTTAAAAAAAATAGGATTTACATGTGATTCACTCGATGATGATAATTAAGTAGTACTCCATGATGTTTGTTTTGAAATTTTGAAATTTAAAAATCATGTATAGTGATCAATTAAGTTAAACTTTTAGTAGTATTTTGTATGATAAAACTAGGCTAATCCACCTGGTCACTAAGCTTCTCATTAAGGTGAGAGAGCTTGAACATGGGAGGGTGTATGTGTGCTTAGTGAACTAACTACTGACTATACTAACAACAAATTTTGTTCGATAAAAAAATTTTTATATTCCCTCCGTCCGCCCGAAAGAGAGCATTTTGCTTTTGTGCAGTGGGTAGTTGTATTAGTGGGAATGAGAGTGTGGATATCATATGTGTAAAAAGAGAAATGACCCTTTTGAAGCAGACTACCAAAATGGAAAAAAGACTCTCATTCGAGCGGAGGGAGGGAGTATAAAATTAATTGGTAAATTTTAATAATAATAATAATAATAGGTAAATTTTAATAATAATAATAATAATACTCCCAATCCTATGTTCAAGCTAGATTAGTTAGTGAAACAGTTTTATCAGCACACTAGTTAATTGATTCGGACCAAAATGCTGAATGTTAAACGAGTCTAAATATCTCGACTCTAATTCTAACTTTTTTAATTTGATCGAGCCCATAGTTTACGGGCTTGTTAACAACTCGAGTATAATACTCAACCTTTTATAATCTCACCTGTTACCATTTTACCCCGCAATTTAATTACTCCTACTACTTTGATCCCAAAATACTCTCAACTCTCAAGAGTCAAGACTAGTGAGTCATCCAACTCCCTCGATATCTGCAAAATATACATATATATATATACGTGCTGTGCGTGCGACACTAGCTATCTGTATACACAACCGGCGAAAGGTAGCAACATAGGACGGAGAAGATGGCGGCGGAAAGTTCAATTGCGTCGTCCAGCAGTAGATCTGGCGGCGGCGGCCCATCCGCGGACTCCTACATCGGCAGTTTGATTAGTTTGACTTCGAAGAGTGAGATCAGATACGAAGGTATACTCTACAACATTAACACTGAAGAGTCCAGCATCGGCTTACGCAACGGTGAGAGCAATTTAATTCAGCAGTTAATTTTTTGGTCTTGAATTAAACGCAGTCGGCTTGTTTGTTTTTCACTTGTAATTTAATTAACAAAAAAAGAAAAAGAAATTCTAAGTACTGAGCTCTTTAATTCTTGTATTATTCGTCGTTTTTTTTTCTAAACCTGTTTCCTTCCCAGATACGAAGTATTAGCTCTGGTTAAGGATTTTTTTATATCTTCTATTTCGTCATAGGGGTTATGCTGTTCCTTTTTGGCTTTTTGTATATAGCGAATTTGTGTTTTTTACTTTTCAAAATATAATATTTTTTGGGGAAAGATTAGGGATATATTAATTTATTTATTGATGTGGACTTCGACATTTCTGAATTAACATTGCTCTTGTTGTTCGGCATACGCAAGTGATTAATGAATTGCTGTACATTTTCTATGATATAATTGATAATTAGGTCTGTATTTGTAATTAGCTGCTATTTGTGAGGGGCCTCTATTAAAAATGTAGTGTGAATTTATAATCAATTAGGACATTGATTGTGATTTGTATATTTTTTTAATGGAATCCCATACATTTTATTATGCTTGAACAAGTAAATCTTTTTTTTTTTTTAAATTTATTTCAAGGTCATCGGTATACTAGATGGGGCTCAATATGGATTTGGTGTTTGTGCTTCCTGTGTGTTGCTTGAGATTTGATCAGTTTTAGTTGATTGGTTAACATTATTATAATTTTTACGTTGAATGAAATGATAACCTTAAATTCATTCTCAAGCTTTGTGTAGTACAGTGAAACTAAACTCGAACTGGTATGGTTGGTCATTGTATCCTTATGTGAATCAGATGTCTTGTTATGTTGTTTATTGCAATGTGCTATTTGTTCACCGGGTTAAGTTGTGAGTTGAAACAGTTGATTATCCCAAATATCATGGTCATTTAGTTCGCTGTTGTTGTTGTTGCAGTGAGATCATTTGGAACAGAAGGACGGAAAAAGGATGGACCTCAGGTCCCTCCAAGTGACAAAATTTACGAATACATCCTTTTCAGAGGAACTGATATCAAGGTATTAATCGGTTTATTATTCTCTTTTCACCCGAATCACTCTAGTTCTCTTTATAGTGCGTGAGCCTAAGTTGAGGAAATCAATATTATTTCCTGTTGAGAGATCTTCTGATTATTTTCATATCCTTTGTGGCAGATTTTGTTAATAGACCCATTCTTGATAATATTGCTGCTCGTGTCAATTTGTTTTTTATTATTTGGGTGCTTGTATGTGAGTGGGCATTTCTTCATTCAACATTGCATTAGCCTTGAATTTCTGCTTTTATTTTGTCACAGGATTTGCAGGTCAAAGCTTCCCCTCCACCTCCAGTTCAGACTACACCACAGATCAACAGTGATCCTGCAATTATTCAGGTATATATACCAGAACTTATTCTATTTTAACCTCTTGATATGGGAGGACATCAATCTAACCAAAAGTTCTGATGCAGTCACACTATCCACGTCCAACGACCACACCATCAAGCTTGTCTACAACTCCTGCTGGTTCTTTGCCGGATCTTGGTCCAAATTCTACTCAAATGGGACTTCCTGGGTCAAATTTTCAAAGTGGTCTCCCTTTATATCAACCCGGAGGAAACTTGAATACTTGGAGCCCTTCTCCTCCAAATGCAAATGGTAGCGGGTTACCTATGCCAATGTATTGGCAGGGATTTTATGGCTCGCCTAATGGTCTTCCACAACTACCTCAACAATCCTTGCTTAGACCTCCTCCTGGCTTGCCCATTGCTCCTTCCATGCAACAGATGCAGTTCTCTGCTTTCAACAATTCAACCTTGCCAATGGGAGCACCGAGCCTGCCCATTTCAAACCTATCAGATTACCATTCTTCCTTGCCTCCCAACATTGCATATTCTTCTAGTTTACCCTCTTCTACTAGTTTACCTTCTGTAACTTTGTCTGTGAGCATTCCCCCTTTGCAGCCTGCGTCATTAGCTTCTGAAAGTACGAATAATATGCTGCCAAACAAACCTCCCCTCTCTTATATTCCTACCTCAACACCAAGTTCGAACTTTCCATCATTGGCTCCATTTTCAGTTCTCGATCACGCTGGAACATCTTCAGTATCTCAAAAAACGGTTGCACCAACTGGTCCTGCAGCTTTACCTCAGCAGAATGTAACTCAGCCAGCGACAACTGTTACTGGAACGTCTGTCTCTGGTCTTTTAGAAACGCCAACACCTTCTCTTATAACCCCAGGGCAGCGGCTGCAGTCTGCACCATCTGCTGCTTCTGCACCTCAAATTGTACAGACAACACAAAAGGATGTGGAAGTATTTCAAGTGTCACCAAAGCCATTATCAGAACCATCAGCTCCAGTTGTAACAGAAGCTCAACCTCCAATATTACCATTGCCGCCAAATGCTCGTGCTCATAAGGTTTTGGTCTCTTCACATCTGCTTCATTCTTTTAGCACATTCTACATGTTGTCCCCTTAGCTGAATACTATGTTAAACGAATTTTCAAAAGGATTTCAGGCGTGCACCAGGCTGAGAGCTGTATTTCAGTCTAAAATTGTCTCTAGCTCTC
Source organism: Pogostemon cablin (assembly GCA_023678885.1). NCBI lineage: Eukaryota > Viridiplantae > Streptophyta > Magnoliopsida > Lamiales > Lamiaceae > Pogostemon > Pogostemon cablin. The sequence goes on along the minus strand of CM042980.1, from coordinate 2,028,070 downwards.
TATCTACACTTGTGGCTGTGACTGCCATGGCTCAGTTCACTAATCAGTACAACAGTGGTGCTGAAAATACATTTCTTTGTAGACCAATAGGTTATAGGAAGATGAACATTTTAAATTTCCTCATACAAACACTCAAAATAGAGATAATTTTTCAGGGAACTATATGAATTACCTTTTTTTTTATTTGACTATTGTGACTTTCGCTGTCAGTGTCTGAAAATTTCTCTGTTCCTTAGCATGCTTTGTTAATGGTTTTGAATATATATGAATTGGAGTTTTCGAGCTAACTATTTTATCTCATTGGTTTTTCTTAGCCTAATGGAGGTTCTTATCACATGCGTAGCAACTATAGAGGGCGTGGTGGAAGAGGACCTGGGGTAAGAGCTTGTTTGTATGTGGTATCATTATTATTATTATTATTATTATTATTATTTTAATCCTTCTGATCGAATAGATATGATCGTTTAATGTTTACCAATTTGATGGATGGAGCATTGTTATTCTGCCCAACAGATGTCACGCCCAGTCACAAAATTTACTGAAGACTTTGATTTTACTGCAATGAATGAGAAATTCAAAAAGGATGAAGTATGGGGTCATCTAGGTAAAAGTAATAGATACCAATCTAGGGATAGTGATGGAATTGGAAGTGGCAGTGATGAAGAAGACCCACAGGACGAGAATGGTGTTGAATCACCTATTGAGATAAAGGTTATTTTTAATCAAGGCCAGCCTTTTTTAGTGAATTTGTATGAGATTTAGAGTTTGAGTTCAGCTCATAAATTTTCTTATGTGATGTACAGCCCATTTACAATAAGGATGACTTCTTTGACTCGCTTTCCTCCAATGCCTTGGACAATGATGCTAATCGTGGAAGGACAAGGTATTCGGAGCAAATGAAGTTAGATACGGAGGTATGCTCAATCTGCTACCATTGTCCTAAATCTTACCCTGTTAGATTGACTGTTGTAAATGTGCAGACGTTTGGAGAATTTTCAAGGTATCGAGGTGGCCGGGGTGGTCGTGGGCCTGGCCGTGGTGGTGGTCGTTTTCGTGGTTCTTCTTATGGAAGAGGTTATGGTGGATATGGATATGTTAACAGGGGTCGTGGGCGAGGTGTGTAGAATCAGATTTCTTCATAATAGTGCATAGAGCAGATTTCTTGCAAAGACGAGTAGAAGCTGAGGCGAGCCAGCCTTGTCTCCTCGAGAAGAATTGACTTGGAACTTTTGTATAATGCCTGTTCATTTTGCTATTTGGTTTGAGCAATAAACTTAGGACCTGTGCTAGGAATCTCTCCCATCTCCTACCTTGTTATATCTTTTGCATTCTCTTGTTCTAAAAAAACATGTGAACTTATTTTGGCAGAGAGAGCATGATGTTATGATATCCTCCTATTTGCAAGTAGCAACTAAAACCTTTCTTGGTGGAAGAGAAGGCCTTCTTCCATGAAGCGTTGCATAATTATCCAAGAAAAGCACATCACCCGTTTGGATGCTTTCTTCCTCTATGATTTCCTCGCATCTCTTCACGAAGTCCTTGGGTATCTCCGTCCCGTCGGCCATGGTGGCGGAGCTCAGCTCCTTTCCGTGCATCCCCACCATGTTGTTGAACCACATTCGTCTCCCCTTTCTACCCTCGAACACCCTTGTCAGATACCTCGGACCCAGTATAGTCTTCACCCCGCCGTTCGGCAGCCATTCCATGTCCATCCCCAATGCCTTAGCCCTGCTCAGAGTTTTGAGTTTTGATAAAAATAATCGAGATTTGAGTAAATAATGGATGCTTTCATCATTTAGTTAGTTACCTTCTCTCTGCTTCTTCACGATCTGAGGTTCCGAAGGCGTCTTCCCAGCCACGGCCTCTCATGGAAGACGTGTCGTCCTTGCTGAGAGCCGTGAACGTGTATCTCAGTCCTTTCTTGTCTAGCTCCTCCACGAATTCTGGGAACTCCTCCAGCATTCGTTCTGCTACCCGGAAACTGGGCACAAACGGCGTCTCTCCGCCTTCCGGTGGAGGTACTTCACAGAAAAGTATCACCTTCTTTGGGAATTCCTTGATCTGATACCAAAAAAAAACACACGTTAACCCTTTCCTCTTCTTCTTATTCTTCTATCCCTATGCTATGCATACCATTATATCACAAAATATGCTGCTTACCAAGACCATCTCGTGATGATAGTATATGAACTCAGACAGAGGCCCTTCATTGGCTGTATAAATCCTCTTGTATAAGTGTGTCTGAGGCGCAGGCCCCACTTACCGGATATTCTCCCACCCGAAGGCCTCCACGATGTCGTTGAACTCCACAGCATCCTTCACATCAAAGCCTCTGAGAAGTACTGCACTGTTCTTGGTGATCATCTCCTCAAACCACTCCTTGTTCTTCTCTATTGCTTCCAACAAGGACTTCACGTCATTCCTACTCTCCGACGGGGGCAGGAGCACCAGCGGCATAGTCTCTCCGTCGACCAACTTCTCACCCTCGCATTTCCCCACCTTGCAGGTGAACTCCATTTCTTATTGCTAGCTCCCAACTGCTTCTTGTTGGCTCTAAATGGAGTATGCTCTGATCTTTGAGGCTTCTGAATGGTGCATTTATAGGCAATCTCAGAGTGCACTGTGAACTACAGTTGCAAACATGTCTTGATTCACAAACATGATAGGTTAGATCATACGATGAATGTATCAATGTATTCATTTTTTATGCCGAATGTCATCTGACATGTCCTATGTTGCACGTTTGAGTTTAAACTTGTCATTTTGACAAGATTACAAATATCTTAGCAATGCAGACTGCATGTTTTCTTTTATGAGGACAAAAAATGACATTTGAGATAAACTGGTTTTTGTATGCAGACATACTTGCTGGACTTGGATACAACCAATGTTACTAAAACTACTTTTGATTGTTTTCCCAATACATGAGATTTTCTCCTGTATCAATTTTTTTTAGAAAGAAATATATATATAAAAGTTATGTATATAATTGAAACTTGCGTTTTATATTGCGTCATCTCATGTGGAAATTTAATTCAATGTTGTTGCCCCCATAACATAGCTCAAGTGGTAGAGGGGAGGATGGAAAGACCTTCCAACTGAGCTTGGTTGCTGCGCATGAATTTGGCCCCTTGCAAGCACAAGTTAAATGGTGAGCCCTCTCTATAAGCCACTTGAGCCACATCCTGCGATTTACCTCCTCCACCAATCCCCAGGGCAGGGGCGGTGGGGCCCCTAATGGTGGAGTACACCATTTAATTCAATGAATATAATCTTGCACGACGGATCAAATACTGTCATGCAGTTCTCAACTCTTTTTTTTTTTTTAATTGAAATAATAAAAGTTTGTGGTTAAAAAATCTGCTTTGTAGAGAAATGATTTCAATGAAATAAAATATTACAGATATTGTTGATATCCTGATGAAATCCAGGATTCTTGAAAACTAATTTTCTTGATCTAATCGTCATTGTTGATTTTTTGTACATCTATAAAAAAAAAAAATACAAATAAAGGAATGCAACTTTGTCCTAACTCCATAGGACCAGGTACTGCCTATATATAAACTCCATTTGAATTCCTTAGTATATACCGAATCTCAGAACATGCTCGGTACTTAGCTTTCAAAACTTAGATTTCAAATTCCACATGAGTAATCTAAGTATTACAGATCATAATTCCGTGTATCATACTTAATTTCAAATAAATTGACATAAATTTTGAAGAAAGTTAAAGTATATAATAATCTATGCGAGTATTACATATCATAATTGCGTGTATTTTATAAATATATATATTTTTTAAACTAAAAAATTTTGGGTAAAGAATTCATTTGGTTTGCATTTTGGATTAAAGAATTTGTGAATAAATTTAAAACATAACGTTGATGGAAAGGCAGTAAAAATCATGACATTCATTTGAAGTAAAAATGTAAATCAGAACTGATTTTTTAAGTGAATTTAAAAATGATTTCAAACAATATTTTATATCAGGTGTGCGATATTTACTGAGAGAAAATGAAGCAGAAAATGCACACTGACGCATTTACTGGGAATGGCCTACGGGTTAAACAATTAATAAATGACCACTTTTGTTACCATTTTCCATTGTATCACATTCAATCCTAATGGAGTATTTATATTGTAGATTTTGACAATTTTCAACTCTGTATTTATACCTAGGTTTGACTTTTTTTTTAATTTCTTATTTTCAATAATAAATTGTGGCTATTCCATAATAGAAATCTTAAATTCGAAGCTATCCAATTAAACCTAAAAATAGAATAAAATTAAGGTTATATATTTTCTGCCTGATTGAAACATGGGACTGTTATTGCGGTGGTCAATAGAGAAATGGAGAAATAGGCTTTGAAGGAATCACTCTTTTTAAGGTTTTAATCGCCCTCACTATATTTGATGCAGGATTAAGGCAATAAGCCTCTAGAATACACAAAACACCAAGTTCTGGAGTCAGCAATTACAACAGAACTATGAAAGAACTTTTGAATTTATGCTTAGGATGAAGATTAAAGTTTGATTGTTGTATTTTACTTCTCTTCTCCCGTGGTTATCAATTTATAGGATAGTGATACGAATTTATAATATCTCTTAAAAGAATTGTGACTTTTCAAGAAGAAACCCTTTCAGAAAAGTTGTCTGAATTCATGTAATGAACGCAGAAAATCATTCTAAAAAATAACGGTATTTTATAACCACCTTGAGAAGAAAATACAGAAAACATTAACAGTAATTTACATACAAATATGTACAAGTTCACTTCAATCTCCCACTAAGCTTGTCATATTTGACTGCTTGATTTCATGCGTAGAACAAAGTATTTTTCAATTTAAATTTTCCTTTTAGTGTCAGAAACTCAAGATTCTATATTAATTCATGATTGCATATAGAAATCTATTCAATAGAATCGGAATAACTACACACATGATTTCATATTTCAAATACAAAAGTTCATAAATTAATTCAGCACGAATATGGCCTTGTGCTACCTTCTGGTTTCATGAACATTTATAAAGTTAATTTCCAACTGTTGTTGAAGCGGCACTACTCCATGTTCACATAGGTGAAATTACGTTTCATAGCATTAGTACTAAATACTCACTCTCCCATTTAATATTCCAATACTTGTCAATCTTAGTTATTACCCGTTATACTTCAACTCATAAAATTTATAAGTAGAGTTGGGTTCCTAAAATTGTAAGATTAATTAAATGTTCTCAAACCATAACTAGCAGCAGTATTCTTTACTTGATCTCGTGGGAGACCTTTAGTAAGTGGGTCTGCTAGATTGTTACAAGATTTTACATATATTATGGAAATAATTCTACTGGAAATTAATTCTCTTATATATTCACGTCTCAAGCTGATATGTCTGGATTTTCCATTGTATACTTTACTGAAAGCTTTGGACATAGTTGCTTGACTATCACAGTATAAAGAGATGGCTGGCATCGGTTGTGGCCACAACTTAATATCTAATAACATGTTTCTCAGTCATTCTGCCTCTTTACCCGCAGCAGCTAATGCAACTCAGACTCTATTGTAGAATGAGTTATACACGTTTATTTCTTTGAACTCCAAGAAACTGCACCACCTCCTAAGATAAAGATCCAACCAGAGGTTAACCTTCGAGTACGACGGGAAACTCACTATATGATAATCCATAGTTCAGAGTTTCTTTAAGTAACCAAGTACTTCGAGTAATTGCTTTCCAGTGTTCGACATTAGGATTACTAGTATTCCTTGAAAGTTTACATACTACAAAAGCTAGATCTGGTCTAGTGCAATGCATAGCATACATTAAGCTATCAATTGTACTAGCATATTCAATTTGTGCTATTGATCTTCCAAAATTGTCAACTAATTTAATAGAAGGATCATAAGGAGTGTGTGACTCTTTAATATTCAAATGTTTAAATTTATCCAAGATTTTCTCAACATAGTGAGATTGATAAAGAACAAAACCTCATTTGTGCCTTCTAACTTTAATTCTCAATATAGTATCCACCTCGTTTAAATCTTTCATTTTGAACCTTGAGATAAGATACTTTTTGGTGTCATTTATTTCATTCATATTTGTACTGATAATAAGCAAATCATCTACATAGAGACGTATTATCACCCCAAACTCATTATTAAATTTAGAATATATACAATATTTATCAGCACTGTTATGAGTAAATCCATATTCAAGTATAACAGAATCAAGTTTCACATGCCACAAGGATAAAGATAAGTCAACCATGTAAACAGAAACATTCATATTATTATTAATATTGTGTTTAAACATTCCATCACATGAATAGTCCTTTCCTACAAATAATCCATTCTTGATAAAATTAAACTATTAGACTTTATTATAGTTTTGAAGTCTTTCTTAGAAAGCATTTTTCCAGAGATCAGATTCTTTCTTATTTCAGGTACATGCAAGATGTTGAGCAATAAATTTTTTATGTCCGGTATTCTTTCGTGGAGCCTTTTGATTTCCTTCCACGAGATTAACTTTTGTTGCATGTTCACTAGTGAAAGTTTTAACAAGATTTCTGGTTTCCTCTTCAATTCGCATGTGCTTTTGAATCTGCTCAAGAGAGAAACTTTTCGTAGTGTGTAAAAGTTTCTTTCTATAATTATTCCAACTAGGAGGAAGTTTTGCAAATATCGCTCCGACTTGCAATGCTTCAGGAACTTCAATTTTCAAGTTTTTGAGTTTTGAAACAAGGACTAGTAATTCATGTATTTGATCAATGACAGACACATTATCAACCATGGAAAACTCAAAATATTTCATGATAAGAAATTTGTCCGCACCTTGTTTTTCAGTATTGTATTTGAACTCCAGTTTATTCCAGATTTCTTTTGCAGATTTGACGGATGTGAATAGATCATAGAGATGATCAGACAGATTGTTGAGAATGTGACCTCGACACAACAATTCATCTTCTTCACTTTTTATGCGATTTGCTTTCACTTGATCAGTATCTTCCGCCGTTGCTTCAGAGAGATCAGAAAGATTGGTATCCAGGATGTAAAAGATTTTCAGGGCAGCTAACAAAAATATCATTTTGTCTTTCCATCGCGTGAAGTTAGTTCCATCAAAGCCATCCAGTTTAACAAACTCTTGATTCATCATCGATTTGGTCTCCATTGCGAAAAATTAAAACCTTAAAATTAAAATTGTTATTGCAATTGTCAATAGAGAAATGGAGAAATAGGCTTTGAGGTGTGATGAATCACTCTCTTTAAGGTTTTAATCACCCCCACTATATTTGCTGCAGAGTTAAGGTAATAAACCTCCAGGATACAACAAAGTACCAAGTTCTGGAGTCAACAATTACAACAGAACTACGAAAAAACATTTGAATTTATGCTTATGAGGATGAATTGTTGTACTTTACTTTTCTTCTCCCGTGGTCAGTGACGGAACCAGGATTTCATTCCAGAGGGGGAGGGGCGAAATGGCATTGTAAAATAAATACTTTATTTATTTTGAAAAATCGTTTGATATGTTTAAAAGAAGTTACTTTTTGACTAATTTCATTAACTTTTTATGTGGTTTGATTTTTTTTTATAACAAATAAAGTATATTATGTGTGTTAAAATACTTCATTTTTATATTTGTTGAAGTGTATTTTATCTTGATCCATTAAATGTAATAAGAACTTAGTTTGGTTTATGATAAGTGAATGTAGTGCATTGAGGTTTTGACAGATTTGTATGTGATGCTATTTCTAAGATTGATTTAAGTCTATTAATTGAATTGTAAGAAATATATATATATATATATATATATATGAATGAAATAAAAATAACACAAAGAATGTCAAAAGGAAAAAAGTTAAATGTGAATGACAAGCCAATGAAGAGAGTACAAATAATTATATGGAAATACTTAAAATCAAAAGGAAAAAAGTTAAAAATGAATGACAAGCCAATGAAGAGAGTACAGATAATTATATGGAAATAGTTAAAATAAATAAATAAAAATAAAGGCTTTTTAAAAGGGTTTGAACCCATGACCTTTGGGTAAGGAGAATAAGCAGTGAACCACTACACTACTGATTGATCGTTAATAGTTGGGATGATCAATTAAATAATTTATCGAACCCAAGGGAGGAACGTGCTAGAGTTTAAGTGATCTCAAGTTTATCATGATTTTATAATGACTACGGAATGGGAGGATAAGATGCAAATAAATGCAATTAAACTAATGAAAAAAATAAAGATAAAATGAATGCAAAGAATAAATGGTTCCAAATGATACAAGGATGAGATTAACAACAATCATGACATAGATAATAAAGAAATCATGCAAATAATTCTAATCTCTCATGGACATGGCATATGAGCGATCACTAATTCCACTTAAACTCTCTCTCTCGAGATGGATAGGATGTATGCTTTCAATAAGGCTCCCAAAAGCACATATGATCGAGATCATAGCGAACACCTCCCAATAGGTACTAATTACACTACGAGTTTCCTAATGATGTACTAAATCATAGACAATATTCCCTTCTAATGTACTATGAATTCACTAATGGCTTTGGTCTCCTCACCTTATCAACTAATCTCTCGATTAATCCAATTAAATATTCTATCAAAGGGTTCTAAATCTAGAAGGATATCTTTATCTAATTCTAAATTAATGCACATGAAGTGTCTGATGAAATGATTCAATGAACTATCCTAAACACATAATTGATTTCTCAATCTAATCACATGCCCATAACAATTAATCACACAAATCAATCATATACATCAAGTAATTAACATCAATGATAGAAATAACACAAAGCCCATTCAAGATTAAAATTAAATTGCATAAAACCTAAATTATCCAAAACCAATCATGAAGCAATCTCACAAAGGAGATTAGCCTATCATAGTCTTAGAGAAAACAGCATAGACAATTGTATCTACAAATCCCATGACAAATCTATAAAGAAGTTCACAAAAAATTAGAAATAGATTCCTTCTTTGAAGGTCTTCAATTAGGGGTGGACATTTTTTTCGGGTTTTGGGTACCCGATCCTACTCGAAAAAAATTATCCAAAAAAACTCGATTTTTTCGGGTAATTTTGGATTTCGGGTTTACCCGAACCCGAAGCTATAACTTCGGTTCGGGTTTCGGGTATTAAAAATATACTCGAATTACCCGATCGGGTACCCGAAGTTTTTTTTACACTCTTATGTTAATTATAAAAATAATTTGATTCATGAAATATTGAAATTTTGATGAATTGTTAATTTTTTTTATCATAAAAAATATATATATTATCCTTTAAATATTACTTAATTAAATTTATTTATTTTTTAAATTATCAATTATTTTTACATTATAAAAACACAATTTTGTATTATTACATTCTTATCTTATCAAATTTAAATTTGAATTCTCATTATATCATTAATTTTAATATGATTTAAGTTATCATATACTTTAATGTATACATTTTTTTAATTAATTAGATAAAAATAATATATAAAAATATATAAATTTAAATCTATCACAACATAATTAAAATATACTATCTAAATCCTAACATTAGTATAAAAATTAATATTATTATAATGTGATATGAATTAATTATATTCTTTTATAATTATTTAAAAACAAAGAAAAAATGATAAAAGAGATCAAATAAAATATTGGCTCAAAGATTAAATATTAAAAAAATTATTTAAATCACAAATAATTAATTTATTATAAGAATACTTAAAAAAAATATAAAGATTAAAAAAAAAGAAATTTTCGGGTACCCGAATTTTCCGGTCTAAGATATTTTGAATCGGGTTCGAATAATTAAATTCCCAACCCGAAATTTTGGGTACCCGATTCGAAAATTCGAAACCCGATCCAATGCCCACCCCTATCTTCAATGGAGATCTCCTTGTTCTTCTTGTAATCTTCACTCTTCCTTACTTCCTTGATCACTTTGAATAGTGGATTTGATGGAGGGGATCAAGTGTAGATGGATGGATAAAGAATGGATGAAGATGATGGTGAAAAAAGGAAGAAAATGTGTGTGAAACAGTAAAAACCCTCAAATTCCCCATCAAATATTGAAGTATTGTGTATTTATACCCCTTGGGAAGCTTCTAGAAGACTTGCTGATTTTTTCTCAGAAATTGCACCTGCACGGCTCGTGTGCATGCACACGGCCACAGGGGTGGGCGTGTAGGTGTTTCGGATGTTTGCACACGGCCTTGGCTTAAAGGGGTGTGTTCCGCACACGGCTGGGCGTGTTGGTGCAGCCCATATTTTTCTTCTTTTGTTTTGGCTCGTTTTCCCTCGTTTCAACTCCGAATTGAGATCTGCTTTTTCCTACGTCTTCCTTTTTGCGTCTAGGTCTATTTTTTTCCTGAAAATCATATGTTTAAGCTCATTCTCACACAATTTTATAAAAACACAAAATACAACCAAAATACACATAAATACGGATAAAATAATACGAAAATACATATAAAAAGACACTAAAATTTAGGTGAAAATATCAATCATCAGCTATGCACTCATAATAACATTAAAATGAACATATATATACTAATTAATTGTGAAATCTCAGGGTGGTCCTATTGTGGCTCCGTCATTGCCCGTGGTTATCAATTTATAGGATAGCGATACGGATTCATCATATCTCTTAAAAAAAGAGTCGTGACTTTTCAAGAAGAAACCTTTTCAGAAAAGTTGTCTGAATTCATGTTAATGAACGCAGAAAATTAAGAAGAAACTTTTTCAGAAAAGTTGTCAGAATTCATGTTAATGAACGCAGAAAACCATTCTAAAAAATAACCATATTTTATAACCACCTTGAGAAAAAAATACAGAAAACTTTAATCGTAATTTACGTACAAATATGTACAAGTTCACTTCAGTGACACTTAAGGTTAAGACATCTATATTATTCCTTAATAACACGTAAGATATTCCGTAACACGTAAAAGAGAAAGGAGAAAAATTATATCTTAATTAACGTATAAATTTTTAAAGCAAAGGATTAAATTTCTCTTACCTTACTCCAATTTATAAATAAACATGAAATATCCTACCGTAATTTAGTGGAATATTCGATGTCTTGTTACTCTAGTCTCCATGCATTGCCAGGGGAGACCATGAATGGGGTCCTCTCTAAGTATGATTTGATCCTCTTTAAATCATACTCTACAATTATGAACTCCACACCCCACTCTAAGTATGATTTGATACTCTTTAAATCATACTCTACAATTATGAACTCCATTTAACTGGTATTTTTAGCTTAATCCAGATAACAATAACCTTCAAATAATTAAAAGGAGTCACCCCACATTGATAAAATAAAATGAAATGATATTTTTGCAATAATTAAATGAGAGTAGTTGCCCCACTTACCGACACAACAGTAGAAGATCTGACATCAATAGAAAGAGCTTATCAATCTGCTGAGTGTGGTTTTGCAAGCTCAAAAGTGGTAGGAAAAATTGCTATGGCCACACTCTCTCCACCCTTTCCAGTTGTGGTTTCTGCCAGATTTTCAGCTTGTGTAGTTGCACTTCTTGTACTAATTTGGGCTCTTCACTTCAAGACTAGCTTCATCCCTCACACCCCATCTCAAGAAGACCTCATTTATGCTGTAACATCCCCTCCCACCCACCCACTCTACTTAATTTCTTGATCACTTCAATGAGCTAAATATGTTAATTCACTTTTGTTTTCAGGTTTTGCATCCTTTGTTAATGGTAATTGGGTTCATCATCATCAGTGGAGAAGGTAGGAATCAAGAATGTGAGGGAAGAAAATCAGTGGTTTTTTTTTTTTTTCTTGATTGAATTTGTTGTTTTGTTTTAGCCATTTTAGTGCACAGATGTCTGCCTGGTTCAAGAAACTTGAAGAAATTGGTACACCTGTGTCTCCAAGGTGTGGCTTTAGGCTGTGGCATATTTGGAATTTGGACAAAGTTCCATGGGCAAGATGGGATTGTTGCTAATTTCTACAGTCTGCATTCTTGGATGGGTCTCATCTGTATCACCCTGTTTGGAGCCCAGGTTTGTTCTATCCTAGGTGTCATTGTCTGATTTCCAATGGTGGGGTTGATGACTCCATTGATGGTGGTGCAGTGGTTGATTGGGTTTAAGAGCTTCTGGCACAGAGGGGAGGTACGAACGACAAAGCTAAAGGTACTACCTTGGCATGTGTTCTTAGGTCTGTACACGTATGGCTTAGCAGTGGTGACAGCAGAAACAGGGCTTCTTGAAAAGTTGACTTTCTTGCAAACTAGAGGCAATGTACTTAAACATTGCCCTCAATCCGCCATTGTTAATGCTTTAGGTATTGCTTTGGCCTTGCTTGCCAGTTTTGTAATAGTGGCAGCAATCACATCTAACCAACACACTTCTAAATCTAACTTCAAAAACTACTCATCTCTCTAAAACCGCTATGAATAATGTATCTCTTGTCTTGTGAGTTATGATGAATATATCTTTTTTTTTTTTTTAAATGGAGATATTTATTATCAAGTTTTCTGTGTTGTTATTGATTGCAAATTTCAATCGCATTCCGCAGAGAAACGAGGAAAATGGGCTATTAGGCCATTTATCTTATTAAATGCTCTTAATGGGCTGTGGCCAGGGTATTGTAGTTATTGGGCCTTATATAAATGGAGTATAATATAAGAATTGGACCAAAAATATATAAAATTTTCAAGACTGTTCTGCTTAGTAAAAGCAAACCTGAGAATAAATATTACTGGAATAAAAAAAAAAAAAAAAAAAAAAAATATATATATATATATATATATATATATATATATATATATATATATCAGTAATATTTATCAAATTTTGTGGAAAAGATTGATAGTTTTATTGTAATAAAATAATTTGTTTAATGAAAGTAAAAACAACTATTCCAAATATCTTGATTTCAATTAACTTCTACAAACAACACTATATCAAAACTTTAATTCAGGTTAGCAGTAGGCACCTTGAGAATTGAGATGAGCAGCATGCAAGAATTGCTTGATTTATATTTATATACCTTTTCTTTGAACTTTTAAAAAAAAATTCTAAATGAAAGTAAAAAAAAAAAAAAATAACTATTTGCAATTTGAAGCGATATATAGGTCCGAGTATAAAATTCGTTTCCCAATTATTCCTAGTCTCAAAGAGTTTCAACAGAAAGAAGTATTGGGCCAAGCTGTCCAATCCTTGACGGGTCAGGGCCCACAAAGAGAGCCCAAAGTGGTGGGGTTTCCTGGGAGCATCCATGCTTTACAGCCTCTCATTTTGTCATATATAAAATGAGACGACAAATGCAGCCAAATAATACTATTGCCATGCATAAAGTCATGGCCTAATCCACCCCCTCGTTTATCCACTCATTTGCACCAATCCATTCAAGCAAAGCCATGAATTAAATGCCATTTTTACCTTTTTTCTACCTATTAATTAATTCCAAGATTACTTCAACAAAAAGACATGAGATGTTATTTTTGTTTCCATGTTCTAAAATTTTAATCTTTTTTTCTTTTTTAAAAATTGATTTCAAAAGAATACTACAACTAGTACAACTCTTCAAATGAGTTGCATATTTAGCATGTTTATTATTGGATTATAGTTTTTCATTTTGTAATACAATGTGCACTGAGTGGGTAGTATGTGGCCAGTTAGCAGGGATAAATCCCAGAGTCTTAATCAAGACACCAAAATAACCAAACAAAAACTTCTCCACAAATTGGAGGCCGTTACCCACATTTCTTGTTCAAGATTCAACATTTACTGTGGTCTCTTTCAGCGTCTATAAACCTTCAATTCACTATTTGTTTTTATGTTCATTTATCTGCAAAACAAAAGAATTAGAATTTCAATCCTCTTGTTTGTTTGGAGGATATCTGACCACTCGAAATTGGTGGCTCCCTGTGGCTCTTACAAGACCCTCGAGTTGTTGGAGTTGCATTTATCAAAGACTGTGTGCAAGAAAGTTTTTTTCTACGGAGGGTCAGTAGAGATTGTAAGCAGATAATGCAAGTGATGTTGAGATGTTATTTTCTTACAAAGCTTGATAGTTTTTCTTGATTTAAAGTAGTAATATTTAGTGGGAGTTGGAGTAATCTTTGTTACTAGTTTCAGGTCCTGTATCTGTATGGATTTTTGGGCTGAAATTTGAGATATGGGGTTGCAAGAAAATGGGGGAAAGCCTTTTTGAGGCACTGTTTCTGTTAGTTTATGAGTGGAGAATTCAGTATTTTCCATCAATAATTCCTACATGATTGTTAGGTTAGGCTTTCTTGTTGCTGCTTCTATTGCAGCTTATGCAGTTAAGCAGATTAGTGTCCAAGGTTCGAAGCCAGATGACAGATTGAAGAAGCTCTCTGGTACTTTAATTTCTCAATTTCAGACATGTTCTTCATTTTTTAATCACTGTTTGGATTCTGAATGGAAAACATGTCTTGTTCTTGTGTTATAGGAGTATTATTTTCTGTAACATATTAATGGAAGAAAGCACAAATCACTGAAATATTTTCTTGTACTTAATTTGATCATGTAGTAAAGGGTGAATCATCGTTTAATGAAGAGGAAGAGGAGCTTGAAAGTGGCCTCATTGAGGTGGTTGTAAGTGTGCTCATGTTTGATTTTCATGTCCTAAGATTCTTGTTGTTCAATGTTTGACATTTTATACGATGTGTGAATCTTCGCAGTTCGAAGAGGAAGAGGAGAAAGAAGAGGTGAAGCTGATCAACAGCATTATAAATCCTGCTCTTAATCCCCCACCTGATTTTGAAGATGAGTTCTTACCAGAATTTGAGAGCCTTTTGTCTGGAGAAATTGATTTTCCATTGCCTACTGATAAATATGACACAGCAGCTAACATCAAAGCAGAGAAAGACAGGGTTTATGAGAGTGAGATGGCAAACAATGCTACTGAACTTGAAAGACTGCGTAATCTTGTCAAAGAGTTGGAAGAGAGGGAGGTGAAGCTCGAGGGAGAACTCCTCGAATACTACGGTCTAAGAGAGCAAGAATCGAGCGTCTCTGAGTTGCAAAAGCAGCTCAAGATTAAGGCTGTTGAAATTGACATGCTTAATATCACCATAAGTTCTTTACAAGCCGAAAGGAAGAAGCTTCAGGAGGAGGTCTCTCAGGGTGTTAATGCTAGGAAAGAGCTCGAAATGGCGAGGAAGAAAATAAAAGAACTGCAAAAGCAATTTCAGCTTGAAGCTAACCAGACCAAGGGTCAGCTGTTATTGCTAAAGCAACAAGTTAGCGGCCTGCAAACGAAGGAACAGGAAGCCTTTCATAAGGATGCTGAAGTCGAGAAGAAGCTGAAAGCATTGAAGGAGTTGGAGGTGGCGGTTATGGAGTTCAAGAGAATGAACAAAGAGCTTCAGCATGAGAAGAGGGAGTTGATAGTTAAACTGGACGCTGCTGAGGCGAAAGTTAAATCGCTTTCTAACATGACTGAGGTAATTCCAACTGTCCAAGTGTGTGCTTCTTGGATTGAGAATTCTGTTTAATTGGTGATGTGATAGTTGAAGCCTATCTCTAACATGCTCTATTTTGTGTTCCTTCAGACAGAGATGGTTGCCAAGGTGAGAGAAGAGGTGAATGAACTGAAGCACACCAATGAGGATCTGGTTAAACAGGTGGAAGGACTTCAAATGAATAGATTCAGTGAAGTAGAGGAGCTAGTGTATCTTCGTTGGGTAAACGCATGTCTAAGATTCGAGCTTCGTAACTACCAAACCCCGTCTGGAAAAGTATCCGCCCGTGATCTTAGTAAAAGTTTGAGTCCTAGATCGCAAGAGAGGGCTAAACAGCTGATGTTAGAGTATGCAGGATCAGAGCGTGGGGGAGGAGACACAGATTTGGACAGCAACTTTGACAATACTTCTGTTGATAGTGAGGATTTTGACAATGCTTCTGTGGATAGTTCCACTAGCAGATTCAGTAGTCTTAGTAAGAAGCCTAGTTTGATCCAAAAGCTGAAGAGATGGGGGAAAAGTAGAGACGATTCAAGCGCGTTCTCTTCTCCAGCTCGTTCGTATGCAGGAGGATCGCCTATCATGAGCCATAAACCGAGAGGTCCGTTGGAAGCCCTGATGATGAGGAACGCGGGAGATGGCATGGCTATCACTAGTTTTGGAGCTGGAGAGAATGATGAGTTTAATTCACCTGATACTGCTAATTTAGATCGATCTGATTCACTCAACTCTGTTTCATCATCTTTCCAGTTGATGTCTAAATCTGTCGAAGGCGTTCTGGACGAAAAGTATCCTGCGTATAAGGATCGACACAAGCTTGCATTGGAGAGGGAGAAGCATATCAAGGAAAAGGCTCAGCAAGCAAGAGCAGTTAAGTTTGGTGATCCTTTGAGGGTTGATAATAAACCAGTATCTCTGCCTCCAAAACTTGCTCTTATAAAAGAGAAGCCTATAGTCTCTGTGAACTCTAATGATCAATCCAATGATAGCGTTGCAAATTCTGCTGTAGTAAGCAAGATTCAACTTGCTCAAATCGAGAAACGTGCTCCTAGGGTCCCTCGACCGCCTCCTAAAGCATCAGGAGGTGCTCCCAGTGATGGAAATGCCAGTGCTCCGCCTAGAGCACCTGGAGCTCCACCTCCACCACCTGGTGCACCTCCTCCACCACCCCCACCTGGTGGACCTCCTCGCCCACCGCCTCCACCAGGGAGCCTCTCAAGAGGGGGTGGGGGTGGGGGTGGTGATAAGGTTCACCGGGCGCCTGAGCTGGTTGAGTTCTACCAGACATTGATGAAACGAGAGGCGAAGAAGGATACTTCATCTTTGATTTCCACAACATCAAACGCCTCCGAGGCAAGGAGCAACATGATTGGGGAGATTGAGAACAGATCAACCTTCCTCTTGGCTGTATGTTTGTTCTTTTTTGAGTAATCGTTCAACCAAACTTTATGAATGCTAACAATGAAAGAATTTGAATTCTTGAATCAGGTTAAAGCTGATGTAGAGACCCAAGGTGAGTTTGTCCAGTCATTGACTGCAGAAGTTCGATCAGCTTCATTTACAAACGCAGACGACTTGGTGGCATTTGTCAACTGGTTGGACGAGGAACTCTCCTTCTTGGTATGATTTCATTGTCAATCAGTGCTGTTTCAGTTCTTACACTCTACTTGTACAGCCTATGGATTAGTATGCTTGTAACCTCAGATATGAAGGAACTGTTTATTCGTTGACTCGTAGGTGGACGAACGAGCTGTGCTGAAGCATTTCGACTGGCCAGAAGGGAAAGCAGATGCATTAAGAGAGGCAGCTTTTGAATATCAGGACCTGATGAAATTGGAGAAGCAAGTATCATCATTCACTGATGATCCTAATCTCCCTTGTGAAGCTGCTCTAAAGAAGATGTACAAGTTGCTCGAAAAGTAAGCCTTCTAACACAACATAATTGCATCCTAGTATTTGATAGGAGACAACAAATCAGCTCACAGTGCTTGCTTGTGGTTTTAACAGGGTGGAGACTAGTGTTTATGCTCTGCTACGCACACGGGACATGGCAGTTTCGCGATACAAGGAATTTGGCATCCCGGTTGATTGGCTACTCGATTCTGGAGTAGTCGGCAAGGTACTCATACAACAACACAACAATCAAGCTTAGTTTGATCAAATTATACTATTACATGTTTGTGATGCATGATGAATGTGTTAATACAGATCAAGCTTTCGTCAGTACAACTAGCACGAAAGTACATGAAGCGCGTTGCATCAGAGCTCGATGCAATGGGCGAACCCGACAAGGAACCCAACAAAGAGTTCTTGCTCTTACAAGGTGTTCGGTTTGCTTTCCGCGTGCATCAGGTAATGTTACATATATGTGTCTAAACTAACTGTGAATCAACGTATAAAACAATGTACATAGAATGTAAGAATCTAAGAAATGAGAGGTTGTTTCAGTTTGCGGGAGGGTTTGATGCAGAAAGCATGAAGGCTTTTGAAGAGCTAAGAAGCAGAGCCAATAAACAGACTACAACAGAAGAACAGCCTGGAGAATGAACCATTCCTGTTTTCTTTTCTTTTTTTTTTTTTTTGCCTTTTTTTTTTTTTTGGCATTTTTAATTTTAGCTGTACATTTTATAATTATCTGCGAGCAGAGAAACTAATACTATGTATATTTGAGTTTATAGGATCAAATCCACATTTCAATTAAAAAAATTATACTACCACACATTATTCATAACAGAGTCATGCACTCTTTTTTGAATCCATGCATGTTATCCAAAACGTAAAGATCATTCATTATTTTTCTGTATGACAAATTGTTACATTTTCAAAAAATTTGATTATTTTTCTGCGATTGGAAATTAACTAATTATTACGTCCAATATCACAATGGATTCAAGCGTGGCAAACTGGCAATTGATAATTGTGCTATTATTATTTTATAAATGTGATTTATACTTTACTTATAGCTAATTTGATTTTTAAACTGAGCATAAAGTTAAACCTAATAAGAAGAAGAAAAAAAGGTCACCTAAACTAAACCTAATAAAACTGGATTGGCCCTTTCGATGAAAAGTCATATACGAAACTTAATTTATTAAAATCCTAATTTTAATTTAAACAATAGGATTAAATGGGACCAAAGTAGTGACGTTGAAAACAGACGTGGCACCAATAAACTCAACTAACATAACAAAACTAACATTATTAGTTTTACCAAGATAATCCTACCACTAATTTAATTCTATAAACACGATCATTAACATTTAAAAAAAAAAAACTAAATTACAAGAAGGTGCCACGTCACTCACTTCTGCAGATTAAAACTTCTGAGAGGGGTCATTGGTCTCGGCGACTTGGGCATCTCCGGCACCCTATTGCCGGAATAATCATAATATATGACGCCGGAGAACTCCGGCGGCTGGCATTTCTCCCCCATGAGGATGGCCTTCTGCCACACCCCAGCCTCCTCATCCCCCTTGTTCATTTTCCGGCCGTCCTTCTTCCCGTTGACCGCCATCGCCTTGTGGCTTATGGTGGCGATAAGCTGCTTCGGCGACGGCAGCGGACTTCGCGGCGTGTTTGGCTCGGTTGTTTTGGATGCGTATTTTCTTGCATGTTTTGCACAGAGGGAGACCAGAAGAGATACTGAAACAAACAGGCCTAATCCTAGGAGGACTGGAGAGAACCCTCCACTTATGTGGATTGTTGAGAGTGGACGAACCATTGTTGTTTTTTGGGAGGAGAGAGAAATGTGTTTCTTGAAGGAGAGAGAAAATTATGGTGGATGAATTGGAGGTGGTGTGATGGATTATGGAATTTATACTTTGAATTGTTTGAAAATAAAAAAAGATTATGTTATAATATGGGTAGGGGTTGGAAGGTGGGAACAGACGAATTCAACTTTAGATTACTTGTGCCATTATTAAATGATACGTGGGTAGTGCTTTGTTTGGGTGATTTCATGATTGGACAAATGCAATAAGCCCAATTTTTTGAGATTTTAAGACATGCAGGGATATATATTTGAAAAATGGACCACTAAATGTTGTGTTTATCATGTAGTATGTTCTTTTGCAACTTTGACTTCGTTTGGATGGTCTATATTGTGAGAACAAATTTGGTGGATTTACACTTGTATGGTTCTCACCCCTCACCCATTTTTTTAAATGTTTAATTTGATTGAATAATTGAGGAATAATTAAATACTTTAATTAGTTTTATTGATCTTGAGAAGTGATTAAAGAGAGAATTGAAGAAACAATAATTGATGGAAGTCAAGTCATTAAATGGAGCTTTCTTGAGCTCAAAACTAATTGGTTTAATTAAAGTCATATATCAAGTTGCAATTTTGTGTAGCCAATTAATATGGGCATATATGTCATAAGATAATAGATGATGAAACTAGGTGAACAAAATGTTAGCTATTGAACCCAAGCAGGGCAGTTGGGTCAACTGCAAGTTTACATACATGGCCCCATAGACCAAGTCTATCTATTACAACCTCTGACTTCTTCAAGAGTCTAAAATATGACTAAAGGATATTAGTTGACTTCCTAAATATATTACAACTTGCCTATTTTATATTTATTTTTAAAAATAATTTTATCACTTTTAATAATTCACTAGGATTAGGAATGTTGGTTTTAATATTTCGATCGAGTTTTTCTTCTGCTTAGGTAGGTATTCTGATTTCTTTACTTCAATTATTGTGCTTTTAAATATCACCAATTATTTTACACATAATTTATGAGACACTAACAATTTTATATAAAATAGTAGTAAAAATTATCTTTTGCATGACAAATTACTCATATAACACAGAGATTTTTTTTCTTGTTATATGATGAGTTTTATTTAGTTTTCAAAACTCAATAATTTAATATAGTTTGTTTTGAAAAAGGTAATTTATGATATGATTCTACATGGAACTAATTTAATGCCTACAGGCTGCTCAGTAAAAAGTGAGATCTTTTTTTAAGAGATATTATTCCTTTTATTTTCAAGCGAATTTTGACTTAATTTATTTAATTATTTGATGATTGAAATGGATAATAAAAATATGCTAGTCTAATTCTTTTGGTATTTATGCATTTAAAATGAGAAAATTATTGACCAACCATTGTTAATTTATTTTTGAACCATTCATGATTGAATACTGCTTTTGAAGTTTGTGATATTTGGGGGAGTTCATGGACCAAGCAACGTGTTGCATGGAATCGTTGACTCCCTGAATACACAGTACATGTTGTGTGCATTCATTATTAAATATGTTTTCATTTTTCTCAATTTTTGAAAGTAATAAATAAATAAATTATATATATACGTACATCATATACTTATTTAAGAATATATATACCATGATTTTCTTATCTATAGGGATAAATAAAGACAATTTTAGATAAAAGAACATTTAACATTCGTACATTAGAAATGGAAGAGAACTAATTACATGAGAAATGGAAGAGAACTTTTAAATAAATGAACTTAAACTTGGAAAAGAAAAAAAAAAGTACTTACTAATAAACTACTAGTGCATTTTACTTTCTATTTTTTTCAAGAAAAAGTGAATTTTTTTTTACAATTTTTTTGGCAAAAAAAAAAAACTATATAATCTTTTGAATCTACATTTTCTTTTTCCATATTTTATTTTATCTTTAATTTTTAACTTTTACCTTTAAAATTTAGTTTTAATTCTTAAGGTGTAGTTATACTGTATTGATGTGAGTTATGCACTATTTTATCCTTAAAAGTTAGATATTCTTACTCTTTCAAATAGGGTGAATTCTTGTAATATAATTATATTTTTTAGGTTTATTTAGATGACCACGGGTCACCGATAACCTTCTCACATGGGGATATGCATGTGTACACCCCGTGTAAAAGGATTATCGGTAACTCATAATCACCTAAGAATCACTCTATATTTTTTTAACTCGTAATTTAGAATGATGTATGTGTAACATTTTGCCTCAGTATGAGACCAGATCATTTATGTTTTGGACTTTTAATTTGAAAAATGTGTGAGGTTCGTTGGACAACACAGGCCCAAAATAAGTTCTCAGCCCATTGTGCTTATGACGAAAATGCAGAAGCCAAAGCCCAAAAGTTTTGGGAGTTAAATGAAATTATTCACCTATAATATTACTGGCCCAAGCCTTCCTCAATATCTCCTCATGCATAAAAATAAGAATTCGAAATATTAAAACGAGGCATACAATGCACATGGACTTTATATTTGTTGCAGGATATTTTATGAGAATATAAATTAAAATAATGTAAAGTAAAAAACTAAAAAATAGAGAGAAAAAAATTATTTATTTATTTTTTATTGATGGTGTTGTTTTTAAATTTATACAAAAGTAACAAAACTCTATTATTCATAATTTTATATGCTTCATATAGAGAAAAACAAAGGCATATAAAGTAGATCAACAATTGAACAGATATAAATTTTATAAGGGTAATTATGTCAATTTAAATATTTTTGGGGTACGTTCAGTAATTTTGGGGTGCAAATAGCCGCTCCTGATAATTAATCTTTATCTTTAACTATCTCCGTTTTTTTTTCAAGAATAGAATGAAAAAATGGCGAAAACATAAGACCAATGGAAAGAAACAAATATTCCAGAAATTAATTCTAGTTTGACTTTGGATTTAATTACAGATATTAATATACTCCATAAATTAAATTAAATTAATTAAAGGGGGTTGTGTAAGATAGTTGCAAGAATACAAGGCTAAAATTGACCAACAGGAAACATGGCCGTTGCCATTTTGGTAACCAGCCAGCTCATCACGTGCATAGCACCCCCCCCCCCCCCCCCCCCCCCAATTTGTTTTCAAACTAATCAATTCAGGGCTCCTATTTTTGACCTACAATATTATTATTAATTATAATGTATAATTAATATATTAATTAATTTTCCTAAAGTGTACATCCATTAATTTTCCCTCCTCTCTGTGCCGTGCCGTCACAACTACTCATCATGCTTCAAATTTCATTCATCATCTTTTCACTTTATTCCTCAACCATACAATCACACATATGCAATATATATTCATCATTAATTCATTTTAATTAATAAAATAAAATTACATAAATTCAAAAAGAAATAAAATAAAAGAATTACAATTCATGTATATGATGATACCCGTCCATTATAGTTTCTAGCTTCTCGTCATACAATATACATCACTTTCAACTCAACTACATTTCTTTATTTCAATTTAAAAATAAATAAAATTGAGAACTAATTTCATGAAAAGCGTTACACTAACCATAATGTTGGCACGTACGTACGTATATGATCATCAATTAATAAAGTATATTATGAACCCTCATGACAACTAATGGTGCAGCGGGTTCGGACCGGTGGGGACGAGCCGCTTCTCGATGCCGTAGTGATGGTCGATATCCGGCTGCGCGTGGAGACGTTCTTCCCGGTGATGGTGGTGGTGGTGGCGGTTGAGAAACGGGGTGAAATCAAATTTTGTAGCAAGTGATTTCCGATGATGGATCAAAGTGGTGGTGGTGGGGTGAGAGAAGATTAAGATGAAGAGAGAGAAGCATAGAATTAATGGGTAGAAAAGAAGAGGGAATGATCTCATGATGAGGAGAGTAATGAGGGGGGAGAGGTTGAAGGGGAAGCATGGAGCAATGAAATAAGGAGGAAATTAAAATGGGTGATTAATTTTTATTTAGTGGGATTGAGAAAATTTGAAGGGTTGACAGCTTGATCTTATGGAGAGGAGGGTTGAATTTTGATGGTTAGTGCTTGCTTCCATGTGAGACTTGTGAGCTTGTTAGTATTCTTATTTAATAATGTGGGAGAAGGGGGGGTGGGGTGGGGTGGGGGTTGGGGGAGGGGGGTTCAGTTACCAATTAATGTTGCTTAGAAATCAAGTAACATAAAAGGGTCATTATGTGGATTGTCAACCCTAGAATTATAAATTGTTTGATTATGTTTAGTACTGAATGTTACTATTACCATCTTGAAATATGGAGAAAATATATACAATAATGATATTCTTCTCTAATTTCAAGAGGAAATTATAAATGCCAGCTAAATTTTTTGGACAAAGTATTTTTATTGACCCAAATCACATTTCATGTAAAAAAAGAAACTCGAATTTTTAGTTTTGTATCTTAGTATTTCAGATTTACATTTAATTTTGAGTTCTTATATATAAGATAATAATGTATTTTGGATAATTTAATTAAAATTTTGACTAAAACACATGGTTTGAATTCGTGATATTTAGTCACTATACAATCATTCTACCAACTTAATCAATTTTTGTAGTCGTTTGTTATTAAATGTGGTAAGTAAAATATCTTTATTATAAATTATAATGAATGGAAGAGAAGGCTAGACCCACACTTTTAATTCATAAATATTTCAAAACTTTATCATTCCAATGCAATTAGTCTAATATTCACGTACTTAGTCTCTATCTCTTCATTAAAAGTATGATTATAGTATCCCTAGGAGTTGGCCGACTTGAATTGCGTTAGAGAAAAATTCCCTAACGTCTGAAGTTCGACACGCGACAGAGCACGAAGCTCTGGCTTGAAATGAAGTCTCCGCTAGTAGACGATGAATTTTGATCTCCCCTCTCCCCCTAATTAGTCGATCTACAATCTATACAGAGCGCAAAGCTTTTGATTGAAACTGAATCCTCACTAGTGGATAGTGGATTCTTGCCTCCCCTGAATTAGTCCGTCTATAAATCGGAGTTATATTAAAAAAAAGTATGATTATAGTGTTTAAATACTACTCCTAATCCTTTGTTCTGCCGTATATGTAATTAAGTCCTACCACCATTGTAATTAAAACGACGAGGTTATGAAAATTTTCAAGTAGAAATGTCACAAAGATTTTGAATTGAAATCGTAATTTAAAATTCTTTTTACTAATGAAAACTCGAATATATATATTCGAGGCAATAAGACCTCAATATAAGTTACTTTTTTAAATAAAAAAAATGTATAATCAGTATATTTCACAAAATATATATTTATCCAATTCAAAATATTTTATAAAATTATGCAATCTTGTATGTGTAATTTGTGTGGCTAGGGTATGCAATCCACCCCTCACAAAGCAAAACTATGCATTGTTTGAGAATAAAAGTAGATTTGTTTTTATTCAACATAAAAATATTTTATGCAAGTGCAGGATACACTATTTATAAAGGTGCAGATATTATTAGCATTAATGGAAACAAAATGAAAAGAGGAAGATTGTTGAAGAAGAACAAGAGGAATATTAGTAGCACAACAATGTTCACCATTTAGTTCTGAATAATG
This sequence comes from Pogostemon cablin, assembly GCA_023678885.1. Taxonomy (NCBI): domain Eukaryota; kingdom Viridiplantae; phylum Streptophyta; class Magnoliopsida; order Lamiales; family Lamiaceae; genus Pogostemon; species Pogostemon cablin. The sequence goes on along the minus strand of CM042980.1, from coordinate 2,003,290 downwards.
CACAATCATGAAACACCAAAAAGAGAAAACAAATCATGAATTGATCACTATTAATTTGCACGTATTTCCCTAGAATTACTTGTCTATATTTCCTTATTTTTAGTGTATAATAATTATACGAAGCACTTTCTCTTTTATACATTCATTAATTAATTCATTGAGGATAATATGGAAAGATTGATAGCTCTATTTTTTCTACTAAATTAAATACACTAAATTCAAAATTTTTTATTTATTTTATTATATATATTCTCTTTATATTATAATATGAATTTGGGCTTCCTTTATTTTGATAAATTTCTTCGGCCCTTTACCGTGGCCGACATATCCACGATCCAGAGCCCATTACCCCACAATCCATGGTTTACCAAACGACATCGTAACGAAATCTTCTGGTCTGGACAAAATAATTGCGATATAGAAAAACAGAACGGAATATTTGACAGATTTTAATCAGAACACCAAAAAATTGATCGATAAAGAGCTACGGAGGAAATCGTTGCCTGCCGCCGCCGAAGATAACCGAATTTCAAAATGGTGTGTTTTTAATTCTCTGCTTCTTATAGAATTCTTTCGATATTAAGGGTTAGGGTTCTAGATACGTTTGGTGCGATTAACTCATGAATTTAATCTATGATCCTGTGCGAACTGTGATATTATTATATTTTTGTTATGTGAAAGTAAAATTATTTGTTTTATTGAGAGTGTGTGTGATCAGCTGCCCTTTCTTAAGTTCTTCATCAATTGTTGGAGCTATGTTTTGAAATCATCCGAGTTTTCTTATTTTCATGCCCTAATCATTTTTAAAGTTGTTGATATTATGTTTCTTAGGCTCAGGAAACTTTTTTTTTGCATCTTTTATTTATTTAATATGCAGAATTTGTTTGTAGATTACTGCTTTTGTTACCTGTGTTTCTGTACTGTTTTGGTCATTCAACTCAATAATAATTTTTATCCACTTCATTGAGTGCTTATGCTTTAGTTTGTATGAGTAGGTAATTCTTTCAGGTGACTAAATATATGTGTTTGGTATCTGCAGTCTTCTCTTGCTGCAGCTCGGGCTGATAATTTTTACTACCCACCTGAATGGGAACCAAAGAAGGTACTTTTCAGTTCTAACTTTACAACATGCATTAGGGCTCTTCAATTATTTTATGCTCGTGTTAAGAGTCTTATATTGCTTTCAAATACAGGGTGGGTTGAACAAGTTTCATGGTCAACATGCTTTGAGGGAGAGGGCAAGAAAAATAGATCAAGGCATCTCGATGATAAGGTACTAGCACAAGCGAGTTAACTTTATACTATTAGTGTTTTATTGAAATCAAAGTAAAGTTCACATTCTCTTGACGCCTAATTGGGGAATGAGAATATGAATATATGGTGTTGAGATTGGTTATACATTTATGGTGATATCTGTATGAATTCGTTTCATGATTGAATTTTTTATTGGTGGTGTACGCAACCAAATGGAGTGGAGAATATGGAGGCCACATTACAAATTGCTTTACATCTTCTATCTAAATCAAACTTTTACAGATTGAACTAACCTCAAGAGCTATATTTCTATATTGAATGATACGAAACTTCAGTACCCCTATTATATTATTCACATTCTTTCTCAATTTATCTTACAAATGAGGGAGTATTAGTGCAAGTACATGCCCTGCATTATAATTTCTTATTTTTTGGACCTCATGATTGATAGGGGTGAGGAGGAGGAAAACATGATACCTGTAACTGTAATTGTAGTACAAGGAAAGAGTTTGCGGCTATCTAAATATTTTTCCGTTATGAACATTTGGATAATAATTCATAGATGATGATTGATATGCAACTGATCAATCACTTATTACTAAAAAGAATAACAACACTTAATGATGATGAATTTATTGTATTAGCTTATTTAACTTTTTTTCTTCTTTGTTTATTGACTATTGAATAATTCCATTTTTATAGGTTCGAGATGCCTTTTAATATCTGGTGTGGGGGGTGCGAGTCCATGATTGCAAAAGGTGTGAGGCTCAATGCTGAGAAAAAGCAAGTGGGAAATTATTACTCCACAAAGGTATTCTATTGTTATAAACTGAATGTTGAGGTTGTTCATATGTTAGCAGGGCTTGCTAAATATCCTTTTTACCTTTCTGGCAGATATGGAGTTTTTCAATGAAGTCTGCATGCTGCAGACATGAGATTGTTATTCAGACTGACCCACAAAATTGCGAGTATTTGATCATTAGTGGAGCCCGGAAAAAGATTGAGGAATATGATCCTGAGGATGCTGAAACTTTGTTGCTCCCAGTCGACGAGGGTGAGTGTAGTATTTAAATATTCAAAATAAGATTTGGTGACAAACTCTTCTAAAGCTGACTCTACCCGCACCTCCTTCAGATAAAGAAAAGCTGGTGGATCCTTTTAAGATGCTCGAACACCAGGAAGGAGACCTGAAGAAGAAGAAAGAAGCCGAGCCTGTACTCGTGCGTCTGCAACGAATTTCACATTCCAGGCATTCTGATGATTATGCACTGAACAAATCTCTAAGGTCGAGGGTTAGGGATCAGAAGAAAAGAGTAGCTGAAGAAGAGTCTAATTCCAGGAAAGCAGGACTTGGGATATGACTTCTCCCAGTGTCTGAAGAGGATGCTGCGTCTGCTTCACGTGTCAAATTTGCTAAGAACTTCGAGAAGAACAGGAAAGAAAAGAGGGCACTAATTCAGTCTGCTTCAATTTTTTCTGGATCATCATCTTCTGCGTCTGATAAAAGACGTTTGGAGCTCGAAGCAAAGAGGAGAAAAATCAGTGCTTCTACTGCATCTAAATTATTAGCTGGAGGAATTAAGCCATCATCATGGACTCACTCTTCAGTTCCATCTGGAAAATCTTCCCTATTGTTGAGGTTGCGTTAACCACTTGCTTCTCATGGATCTTTACTCGTGTTGTCCGACTGAGAACTAAGATTCTCTGGAGTTATCGGTATTGCTACTTGGGATGATGTTTGTAGTTCCTTCGATCATACTTATGTTTTCAGATTTGTTGTTTGAGTTTGTGTACATATTATGCATCGATAGGCCTCAAAATTTCGACTGTTGTATGAAAATTTGAAGATAAACCCTTGGTGGTGGTGAAAATTCGCTGATAATTTTGTTTTTGAAACATAGTTGATTGCTATTTGATCAAGCTGGCAAAGATAAATTAGCATGTCTGTTTCTGTTGGGCCAGCTTGTCAATGTGGGCTTTTTCTTCGTTGTATTGGGCTTTAAAATATGAAGACTTTGAGCCCACACATAATTCGTTGGTTGGGCTTTAAATTAGCATGCGACTCAACATTTGTTTTCCAGTGAATTACTCCGGGCAGGGGATATATATGTAATTGAATTCATTTGCTTTAAATTAGCAGTAGAAATTTTTACTAACTAGGAGGAGGAAGAGTAGTATTTGAATGTAAGTTACATTTAATTAATAATTATATTGAAATTCCAGAGGTAGGATTTAGGGTAGGTCGTGGGTTGGCCGTACGTATTAGGGTCCAGCGAATTAGTCGGATATAGAAAGTATTGGTCCTACAAGTTAGCAGTTGAGTCTATATATCTTATCTATGGTGTCACAATTGCAGGAACATGTCGAAGACAAATGGATGTGGAGGCAATCCGATGATGGCATTTACTCAAGCAAGAGCGCCTATGCTGCCCAATCATCACTAGCATTGGTGAACCAAGACCTGGATGGGGATCTTATCTCAGCTCTCTCTAAACTTTGGAACCCACTAATCCCGTTGAAGATATCAGCTTTTGGCATGGAAAGTTTAGAGGGAAAGAGTTCCTACTCGAGCTACTTTAAAAAAAAGAAAAGTATTGAGAGATAATGATGACATCACTTGTGGCTTATGTGGTCAATTTGAAGAATGCACTCGACACCTCTTCTTTGAATGTGACTTCTCACACCAGGTATGGTCACTTTGCTACTCATGGCTAAGTGCTCCCATGGCATGGAATAACCAACCAGTACCACATTTCTTACAACATATGAGAATACTTGGTCAAAAGCGAAAGAAGCATATCTTAGAGTGCATTTGGACGTGTGTGGTGTGGTATATTTGGTAAGCTAGAAATTGCAAGATTTTTGAGAACTTGGAGATTGATCCAACAAAATTGTTTGAAAAAATCAGAACCAAAGCGTGGTGCTTTATTATTTTAAGAATAGGAGTATAATACATTTATCATTTCAAGATTGGTGTTGCAATCCTAGATTGTATTGTATTTAAAATAATGTTTGGTGTATTGTCTAGAAGCTCATTCTTATTTTCCTTGTACTCTCATGTAATTTTTTGAGTACCTCTGGTACTCACTAATAAAATTTCATTTTCCGATAAAAAAAAGTATTTTATTTTGCTTTCAATTTTAGCCTTATTTTAACCGGAAAATTGAATTTTCATTGGAATCATGCATGTGCATCGTACGAGACCGATCAATTTGGGGTTCCGACAATTTTGGATCGGGCAATGTAAATAGTTATGAGACTAAATTGAAAAAATATATTTTTTGAAACAGAAAACAAAATACCCTATTATTATTGAAAAAAAAAAGAATTTAACTCCTATTTTATGGACACTAAACTCTCCTGGAATTTTAGGATTTTTATTTGTTATATTCTCTTCTTAAAATTATCAACATCAATTCAATTGAAATTAAATGGTTCAAAATCATATGCATATCAACTATTGATTGAAACAGAATATTTTAACAGTGCGTGAGTGCATGACTCACTCATAAAAGAGACACTTTATCTACTTTCTAGATTAATCATTTTTCTTTAACCCAAATTTTCCTTCAATTCTTTTTTCATTTAATTAATGTGCTAGCAAAACGTTTTGCACCCATTAGTAAAGTTTATTATTATTATTGTTTTATAAAAGAATGAATGGCAGAATGAGAGAGAGTTCAACCGTATCCGGGTCGGGTTATCAGGCATTACATTTTGTGAGTAGCCTTTCTTAAGGGACATATATTCTAAATTCAATTTAGCCTTTTCGGAAACTACAGCTTTCTTGTTTCTTCTAACCTTATTTTGTCTTTTATATATTCATTCACTACCTACATTTATTTCTATAATTAATTTTTTTCCTAACGTACGTTGTTAATAATATTGTAGGCGCTTCATTTTGTTTGATTAAATATTTTGCTAAAAAATTAACCCAATTTGGTTGAATTGCGATGAACACAAAACACATTGCATCGTATAAATTTACACAAAACCTTAATGATAAAGGGGAAAAGTCACAACACTTGTTGATGAGATGCAAAATATCTAATCAAGTTTGGAGTAAGATTTATGAGTGGCTTTGTATAGAAATGTGCCACATTCAAAGCTGAATGGAGATAATATCCGCATTGCTTCAACAATATGGATTCGCACAAATTGGGTGATATGAATCATAAAAACAATGTTGTCTTTACTTATGGTGAATTGATTAGAGATATTAAGCTGTACATGGAATTAGATTTCAACAAAATCAAATGCTTTTCTAGATCATAATTTCTTAGAATGGTGTGGACAAATTCGGAGTTGCATCTCATTGAAAGCCAAGGAACTCTAGAAATGGGAGACATATACAACTGTGTGAAGATTGCATCAATTGAAATGGAAGAACATTTATATATGTTTGTAACTAACTATTTAGCCGTAAAAAACTGATAGTAAAGGTTAAAGCACCACTGGTGCTCGGATGTTCTTTTGTTATTATAATAAAGTAATTTTGTTTGATAAAAAAAATAATAATAATAAAGGGAAAAAGTGTAGGTACAAAATTACATTTTACAAAAATATTTGTCGATTGTGATTAAAGAGAACAAAAAACAGATAGCTTTAAAAGTATGAATTCCCAAAATTGAAAAATAGATAAAGAATTGAAGGAATACCAACTAAATCTTGAATTTGTGTATTAGGCGTATTCATGATTACAGTTTTCACTAAGAATTTGAACGAGCTCCCAGATTTTAAATACATAGACTTAAATATGCATTGATGTTGAAATCTACCAATTTATTATATCATAGAGTTATTCTTAGGGTTTAAATTACTGCATCCATCAAAATTATAACAAGTAGCTATAAGTTTACGTGTGAAGTAAAGAATACAACCATTCCACCAACATGACTTATGAACATTTATTAAGGTTACTATATGAACTTTTGCTCCTAATTATATATATATATATATATATATATATATATATATATATATATATATATATATATATATATATATATATAGAGGTGTGTGTGTTAAATTGGCTATTAAAATAATAATAATAAAAAATTCTGAGGAAGGTCTTATGTTTTAAACCCTCAATAGAGATTTCATCTTTGTAAATTACAATGAAAAGTCAGAAGAACAAAGGGAGAACTCATGTATTGAATCAGCCACTTTAACTTCGCACTTTTCTTCAATATAAAAGAGCAATCTTTTGACAAACTAATTAATTATAATAATGGGAGATGATATATACTCCTCCATATATAATAATAATAATTATTATTATTATTATTATAATAATGTCACAATTTTTTTTTAATGCTGAAATATTAGTAATGCAGATAACCAAACAAATAGTAATATGTTGCACCTTTTATTACTTGTTATTTAAAAAATAATAATAATAAACTGCTTAAATCCTGTTTGACTTTCAATATTACCATTATGAAAAAATTTGGAACTAAATAGATATTAATTATTTTACTAACATGTATATATCCATGTAGATGATTTACAAATAAATGTAGCTAGGTTAAATTTCAACCAATTTATTAATAACAACAGCCATAGCCATACATACATTTGTTTAATTCTGTAACTACTAACGAAGGTTGGTTGTTCACTGAAATGACTCAACTTTATTACTCATAATTTATTCACAGATTCAAAAAACCTTATAAAAACCGAGCTTTCTTACATAAGTTGCTGTGGGAAACTCTGATATCATATCCTGGGAGACACTTGAAAATTCAGCATTACCAAATATGTTTGATCAAATAGTAAAAGTTGTCATCAGAGGTAATTTTTGGGTTGAAATGTGTTCTCTGTTGGTGGTTAATTTTGGTTTGTTCAAAATCTTTATGTAGGACAATGTCTTAGTTTTTCTGCAAGATTTGACAACTCTGTTGCTTTATCTTTATCTTGTTAACCAGATCATACACATAATTATTTCCATGGCCTCACAAAAATGTAGCATAGGGTAGTTTAGTGAATATGTGTGTGTAATTAATACTCCACTTCATAATATATGGTTTATTTTACTTGACCATTATGCAGTTCATGATCTTGTCTAAACCTTAATTAAGAGATTCTTGACCGACTTTACAGGAAGGTGGAAATCTTTGCAGCGTGCCAATAATTAGCCAACCATATATGGTCTTAAATATGAGTTAGGTTGATGATTAACATTAAAACCTAGCAATGAATCCGGTATATGTCCCGCAAATCTTGAATCCTCTGAATAAAAACACCCAATTAATTACTAGTAAAATGAAAAAGAATTAAAGCAACGAGACATGGGGTTAGTTATTTAGTCATAAATATTATAGCTAGCAGATAATTATTGTGTGTTGACCAACATATGGAATCAAAATCCAGAAATACATAAAAGATATACATATATATAGGTCTGAAAATCAATCCATGTTGTTGTAATTTTTACAGATAGAAAGACTAATACTATTGATGAAAGAAAGGAAAATCTGGGGAGTAATGAATTGATGATGAGTTGGGGTTACCTGGTGATGGAAGTGAGATAAGTTGATTATTGACTGCAAAGGGATCCCAATTTCCAAGAAATCCCATGAAACTAGTGTTTGCAGCAGCAGCAGCAGAGCAGTGGGAATTCCCCAGCAATTTCTCAATTGTGCCCACATCTGATGATTGGTGGCAATAATTATCATGGGATTGGGATATAATTTCTTGATCAAATAATTTGTGTTTCTGCTCATCATCATCAACAACATGATTAGGGTTAGTAGAATATTTGATCATCATCTTCTCCATTGTTCTGCACCTCGCCCTCTCCCTCGCCTTGGCCCTCGACTCCTTTGAGTTGGGTTTTTTCTTGCTATCAATTACCCCTAATTCCTTAGTGATGTCCTCCTCAGATAGCACTTCACATTCAGATTCACTCTTGACATCATCCCTACTCCCAGCTGCCAGGTCCTTGATGGCCTTGTTGGATTTAGTAAAGAGCCACTCAATGGTCTTGCTTGCTTTATCATACCCTAACATATCCTGAAGATCAAAGAATTTGCGAGCCACCTGTAAAGACAGCCTCATCCTCCTATCCCTAACCCCCTTCGCCGTGCAAATCTTGCTGTGCCGGTCCTTGTTCCCCGTCCTCTTCTGCGGTCCCGCTGACTTCTTCTTTTTTTGGGGGTGATGATTATCAGCAGCAGCAATATCATCATGACATGTGGTGGGAGTGGGAGTGGGAGTGATCTGGTTGAAAGGAAGGTGCAATTCGTCAAAGAAAGGACATGGGAAGTTGGAGAAGAATGGGGAGTCATTGGGGAGAAGGGGGGGTTGATCATTAAAACAAGGCTTTTTGAACAAGGAGTTGAGAGGGGCATCAGTAGTAGTAGTGTTAGTGTTGCCCCAAGAGAACATTTTCTTGGGGTAAGTAAGTGTACCAGTTATTAGGCAGCTAGGTTATTAGTTATTACTGGAGAGAGAGAGAGAGAGAGAAAGAGAAAGTATGAACTGGAAATGATGAAGAATGCAAAGAGAGAGAGAGAGAGAGTAGATGTTGAAAGTTAGGGCAAGAACGTGGGTGAACTGTAGGGAAATTCTTAAATCAAGCAGAGAAGATGATGGGATGGGAAGTCTAGTGATGATGATGGCAGGGTGGGGGATTTTAACTTAAGTAAAGAAAGCGATGTCTATATATGGTGTATACAATAGAATAGATTATCAAGTGAGTAGTAGTCATCTTTATCAACTATTTGAAGCAGAGATAGAGGAGATGTTGAGTTGAGGTCTATACTCTGAAACAACTAACGTGGGAGCAGGTAAGGATAGGAATAGGATAACCTAGATGTTGAACAAACTTCATTTCTTTTTTTTAAAGATAATAATAATTTCTCATTTAAAAAAATAATGGAGTAATTATTATGTACTATCTTCTAAAAGGTGGTTCCAGTTTATTCTAATACTCCATTGATGTTTATATTTAGAATATTATTTGAATTTTAGGGTAATGGTTGTAATTTTATGATAGTAATATACTCATCACCTATTTCACTAATTAATCAAGCATGTATTAATTCTGTTTATTAATCAAACAAATTTTATTTAGGATGTGTATTCTTATGAAAGATTTAAATAGTATGAGAATTTTCTTAGATGAATAATTATTAAAATAATTTATAAGAAGAATATAATCTGAAAGTAAATTTGAAACATGATATATTTAAGAAAATGAGTGTGTTTCGGATGAAAAAAAAAAATTGATGGGAGGAGAAGAAAGAAAAGAAAACTCTATAGGCAAACACTGGTTTAGATATTTTCCATCATTTTGTATTCTAAAAGTAAAGTGTCATTTTTAATAGCAATGTTTAAATTTAGGTTTAGAACAAATCATCCCATACTTTTTTACTTTATCCAAAAGAATTTCAAATCTTTCAAGTTTTCTTTATTTTATCTCAAAATAATATTTTTCATCAATTTTCGTTCATAACTTTTGCAAAAGCATCGATTCGATCTCATTGAATTAGCCAATAATAATAGTAAGTAAAAATGTTCATTTTTGTAAGAATTTAAAAGTTATGGAGCTATTTTGAAGAAATCAAGTTATTTGTGACTATTTTAAATAAAATAAAAAGGTATGAGAAACTTTTTTTAATATTTTCTCTTACTAATACATCATTACATTACTAATAATTAGGAAATGAAATATAAAAGTAGCACAAAATCGAGAGGGCCTAACACACCCTTAAAATGCTCGCATTCAATGTCAACATTGCCAAGATGCCTGATTGATTGTAAATTTTAAATATTTAAAATTTAAAAGAAAAATTAAATGTTGCATTTTAAGTTTATTATAAATAAAAATATTACTTGATGATTAGATACGTGACAAAGGAAAGAGTTTGAAGCATGCATTGATATTCATTCTATATAAATGGTTAGCACATGAATCAACCATCAATTCTTATTGCAAAATTAAGGTGAAGACCATTGTTACAGTAGGACAATATTTATATATAGAATGATTAATTTCATGAGATACGGAAACATAGAGAATTAAGAAATGTTCTGATGCAATGGTTGATTCATCCAATTCTTAAGTATTGTCTTAATTCTCTAGGCATTCATTAATTACTATGCATGTATATATAATGGTTGATTCAGACAACAGTTGATTCTATTAATAGGGTTTAGGGTTTATATAACACATTATTCATTTGCAACTTGTTGTATGTACATCCAGTATAGTAGTGCAGTGGTGGATTCAGCAATTTCTTTTTCCTTTTTTTGTATGCTATATAATTATAAAATATTACTCTCTCTATCCTGATACTTAGTGAATGTATTTTTTGTATGCGGAGGATAAGAAAAAAAAATTTATAAAAATGTATAAAGTTATTTATTTATATTTTTTTTAAAAATTATTTTCAAAAGTCAATAAAATTAATAAAAAAAAAATTTCTTTTTAACACTTTATAACTACAATTCAAATACGAGTATTAGTTTAGGCAACTAGGTAGGTGTCACCCAACTCCAAGCTACAAAACTAAAGGGAAGGACAATAATTTGAAGCAGTATTAAAACAACTTTATTTCCATTGAAGGCCATGTTTTTCTTTGACCGTATGACTATATGTCACTTTCACTACTAAAGTTGATATCAACCTTACCTCTCTATTTCTAACACTTTCCATCCACAACTTGCTCGTTTTATTTATTTATTTATTTATTTATCCATGTCACACTTTATTTTTTGTCAACACATGATTAATTATTTATGTCTTTTGTTTAGTTTTATACTTGATTATTAGAATATTAATTAATGATTATAAGAAAATCAAGAGTTTAAGGGTACTCTAGCTAGAGATGGATGTATTATTAGGGTATAAAATTTCAAACTAGCTATCCATTTTTTTGATTGAGACACTCTTTGTGCATGATAAAAATGTCTTACTCCATGGTTTAAAATTTTTAAATTATTTAGAGAAAATTTTATTTAAATTCAAAATTTATCAACCCGTAATATTTCTCACAAAATAATTTGTGATTGTTATCATGCATGCAAAATAACAATATCGAATCTCATATTTATTCCATTATTATGTGTTCAATATTAATCATTAATGAGAAAATATCAATTTTGGTCGCGTATCTTTTACCAAATCTAATTTTAGTTCTGTAACTTTTAGTATTTTCAATTTTAGTCCTTTTAGTTTCAATTTTGGTCCTATAACTTTTAAATTTTTAATTTTAATCCTATTAGTTTCAAAATTAGTCCTAAATCTTTTTTAATTATCAAAATTAGTCATATATTAAATTATATCATATTTTAAATATACAGGACTAATTTTGATAATTCAAAAAGATATAGGACTAAATTTGAACTTATAGGACTAAAATTGAAATTTTAAAAATTATAGGACCAAAATTGAAACTAAAATGACTAAAATTGAAAATACTCAAAGTTACAGGACTAAAATTGAATTTGGTAAAAGATATAAGACCAAAATTGATATTTTCTCAATCATGTGATATATTGAGATATAAAATTATTCTTACAGGCCAGTAATCAGTGTACCGGAATTCACCTTGTTTGTAATATTTATGACCCTGAAATTAATCTATTTTCGTTTTGTAAACCTGTAACTTCTGATCCCTTGAGTACTTCTAGTACTCCTAATAATATTTATTTTTTCCTTCCAAAAAAATAATTATCTAAAAAAATTATAAATTGGAGGTGCAGGGTATATATATATATTTTGGTATTAATTGGCATTGAAGTAGAATAATTAATAGCAGAAAATAATTATAGTAAGCACACAAAGAATCTTTTACTGCATTGACTCGATGATAAAATTCCTTTAAAGAAATTTAATTTCAATTCGTATAGTTCAGAAAGAATTTTCAAATTAGTCGCAATCTGGAAAAGCCTACTGTCCCACTGCACTTCATTTTGATATAAATCGTGTTATCTTCTATTCCGATACTTTTATATACTATGCAAAAGCTCATGCGCCCTGGTACACGGAGGAATACTCCGTGTCCCCATGTGAACACAACGCTCCCCCTTCAATTCTATTTAAATCTATATATTGATAGGAGTTTAAATTGCAAAGGGACACAGAAATTGCAAAGGCGCACGGAATGTGCTCCGTGCTCCCGGGTGCACAGGACCCCCTCTATATATATATATATATATATATATATATATATATATATATATATATATATATATATATATATATATATATATATATATAATAATAATAATAATAATAAATGGTTGTAAAAAATGGAGAGAAAGAGACTGAATTACTCTATTTAGAAAGAAAAACAAAAAACAAAACCCTTGTATATTGCCTACCATAATTAAAAATAAGCAAAAACAAAAATTATGAAGATAAATGTGCGATGGAGGAAGTATATACACCCTCCGTCCCACCGAAAGATCACCATTTTACTATATTGGGCGTCTCATCTAAATGTTCTCATTTTCCACTTTTAGTAAAAAGGAACCACATGTTGTCCACCACTCACTACTAATACAACTATTCACTGCACATAAATAATAATACTCCTTAATCTACGCATAAAAAGCAACCAGTGGCATTTAAGCGGGACGGAGGATTATATTTTAAACCACAAGAATTGTAAAATAGTAATTTAACCAATGGATTTCACCCTATTTAATTTAAATAGATTGACAATAAAAATCTTTTAAAATGTTTACATAATATATCCTAAAATGATAATTAAATCTAGCAACAGTTGTGGTTTATATAAGTGGCATATGGAAGAAATGATATTTTAGATGATTAGATGAATGATAAATACATGACAACATTTATAGTCGTACTACACTTTTGTTTTGACACCCTACCTACACTTCGTAGAATTCGTCAATTCGGACCACATTTTTTTTCTTTTAATTTTTTTTGGTGTCTACGTTTATATTTGTCAGTACTCACCGACCCTAATAATTAATTTATTCATGCAATAAATACATTTGAATAAAACAAAATAACTACCGTGTAATCAAGAAAAATATATTGTAGATGTTATTACTATTTTTAATATATAATACTGATAATAATTTATTATTACATCAATGTAAACTGTAAAGTAATATACCTAGCACAAAATATCCAATGTGGCTTCAAACAATGGGCTATCCGTTTTTACTGTGTGTAGGAATTTTTGTATCCATTTAGCCCATTGGAAAGCCCAAAACTCATGGAATGTTTTTGGGCTTTAAATTACAATTTTAAAAATTGACCAAATAATTTAATCGGGATTTATTTTTTATTTTTTATCGAACGGAAAATCCACCTCTGCATACGTAGTGTTTTTCGATGAACACCCAATTTCTTGGAGATCAAGAAAGCAAACTGGTGTAGCACGTTCTTCCACAGAGGCTGAGTATCGTGCACTTGCCTCGGCTGCCTCAGAAGTTATTTGGATTATACAGTTATTCAAAGAACTTTGTATACCGATCACTATCACACCCAGAATTTTATGCAATAATATAAGTGCAACTAGACTTGCTCTTCATCCAATTCAGTACTCAAGGATGAAACACATAGCCATTGATATTCACTTCGTCCGAGATCTTTCATCAAAAGGACTGCTATGCGTATCACATGTCAGCACACTTAATCAGCTTGCAGACTTATTAACGAAACCACTTTCGAAAGCAAGATTTGAGCTGTTACGTTCCAAAATTGTCGTTGCTAACGGAATGTCTATTTTGCGGGGGCGTATTGAGGATTATCAATCAAAATAAAAACAGATATGATTGATTCTATCAATCAATCAAAGAATATATCTTATTCATTGTAATTGATTTATTTTCTTATCTTCTCACCCTCTGTATATTATATATAGTTGTACAGATCTCATAAATCAAATACAATTCTTTTCACCTTATTACATCTCTTAAATCTCTTATAGTGAATTGCACTTAAAAAAATAATAGAAATAAATTACAATTGAATTTGGCAAGGATTGAATTCTGTTAGTATATAATTACAAACGGATTGCCAAAAAATTTCATTTGTCTCCTATTAACCGATCCACGGAACGCTTTTTATCAATAGAATAATATTCATTGTTATTTAGCAATAAATTAACAATAGAAATATTAACAATTAATTATCAATAAAAATATTTATCAATAGAATTGAATTTTCGTCGATAAAAATTTATCACCACTTTACTAACTAATTTTGTTGTTAATCTATTATAAATCAATTTAATAATGAAATTAAGATTTTTACTAATAGAATATTCTATTAATAAAAAATAATTTTTTTAAGTGTTGTGATTGGAAAAATAAATTTAATGAAAATATAAATAAATTATTTAATTGGTCTACGCTAATAAATGATAATCAATGCTACTCGCTACGCATCATGTGAATGATTTATTACGTGAAATGGATCTCATTTATTGATAGTATATATAAGTAATTAATAGAATTACCTGAACAGTTGAATTCCAACATCAACTTTAATTAAGTTACTTAAAATAATAATTAGCGTAAATTAAAATGTTGAAATAATTGGTGTCCTGAAGGATTATTAAATGGGAGAGGTGAATCTAATATTGTCTGAGAACATTAATTATTAATTCACCACAACTTTCGGCAGGCCATGTTTGGTTTCAACATGATTAAAAAGCTAACTCATCTACTTTTCACATTTGCTAAATTTTTTTTTTTAAAAAAAAAAAACTTATAACCATTGATATTAATTTAAATAGATATACGTGGAGAATAATTTTGTGAATTTTTTTGGGATCAAAATATTGGACAAACTCCGTACTAACATGTGACGTTTCTTTTCTCCATTTTCTTGTCAAATATTCATAGTTTATTCACTAAACTAATAAAAGTATATACTCCATATAATATTGCCAAATGAAATATTGTACCACTTTTCTTTTTTTCTAAACAATTCCTAATCAGTACTTATAGTGAAGCCGGACTCACACATAGTATAAGTTTTTCTTCATTTCTTATAATTAAGAGATTGTCGTAAACTATTAATAACGTTGCTAATTTTGTTTTTATCCCAAATCTCTCTATATATGTGTAGAGTGTTTGGATAAATTTATTGAAGATATTAAATGATCATTTCATTTAAAATTTGAGTTAGTAAGGAGTAACATTTAATATCCAATTAGATGAGAAAATTGAATAAATATGGATGAGTGTGAGCATTTAAAAATATTAATTAATTTAATTAGTTAATTTCCGACAAATGGACAAGATTTGTTTATAATCCATGACACTGAGACCACTTAGATTTTTCCTGGTCCACTAACATCACCTGTCTTTTTCATCACATTCTCTACGAAATTGCGTTACTAAATTAATTTAATTACTTCCACAAAAAATTAAACTTTTCATTCTCTCACCTCTATTTCTTTGAACCTCCAGGTCAATTTATATGTCGATAATTTCTTTTAACATTATTTGACTTAATTAATCATCAAATTATTGTAATCATTTTGATTACATGCACCATGTGTATATACATATATAGAACGGCGTATGCTTAATTTTATATTGAAGTTTAATCATGAAGTTAAGGATTGTACGTTGTATCAGAATTAATTAATAATTATGTATTTTCATTTAAATTTTCAGTGTAATTCCAACTGATGAATCGTGTATTTTAATTAACATTATATTTCATTTCTGTTATAGAACAAAACGATTATTCGACTGCATTTTGTTCATTTTAGTCACTAGTCACTACCCTACATGATTGTTATTATAACACATAAAATTAATTATAAAAAGGATTATTTTAAACACAATTTGAAAATAGTATATATAAAAATTCAAGTGTGATTAATCAACACCAAAGACGAAAGGCACTTTTTTTTTCTTTTTTCGAAAAGCAGAAGGTTCGTATATATATATGGTCAAGTGATTGTAATTATATATAATTCAATTAATGTAAGAGAAATTATTAAAGAAGACGATCTTTACTTAAGAAATACAAAAATTAAGGGGATTATCATGAAAAGTAGCTATATATGTATTTTTACAAAAGGTTATATATGAAATTATAATTAATGAGGTTACGTAGAGCATATATAGAAAATCAGATGGGCAGTTCAATTGTGGGAAATGGACCACTTGTTGCACTCATCATTCGGACCATTTCTTACATCATTCTTAGCTCAATTAAGGATGCATCATTAACACATAAATTCGTAATCATTGAATCAACTAACTCAAGATACCTTTCACCATCTTATGAATTTGGATAATTTGAAAATTAATGAAGTATAGGTTTAAAAGGAAAATATCAAATTTGAGGGTGAATTTAATTTCCTCATATATGCTATTTTAAATATATAAATAGTTCGTCAATTTTGTATTTTCAATGAACAATATTAGTGTAATTTGTACGGATTGTGAAAAAAAAAAGACTTAAATCAAATTAAGTTTTAGTTTATTGTAATTCCAGGAATTTGGTTCAAAGAACTCGAGATACCTATAGGTGAAATATTTAAAGATTTTAGATTTGAAATTCACGAGTGAGATCGATAATTTTGGAGTTAATCCATACAGAGTGCAAAATTCTCACTTAAAATGGGGTCCCCGCTAACTGGATGGTAAATTCTGGTCTCTCTCGAATTAGTTAATTTACGGGGTCAAATACTCTCGCATTAAATATATATATAGTTGGAAGGTGGAAATCGGGTCCAAATTAAAATTGCATGCGAGTTCTTGCACATTTTGTGATGAAATTTGATTCAATTAATCATTTTTTTTAATTGAAAATGATTTTTATGTCTAATTAATATTACTCTCTCCATCCCAAAAATATTGACACACTTTCCTTTTTGGGTTGTCCCACAGAAATTGACATATTTCCATTTTAAGAATATGAGACCCACACAAAAACAATTTATTTATTTACATGGGTCCACACACATCACACTCACCACTAATACAACTACACACTACACATTAAATATTATTTCTCTCACTTTACATTAAATTATTATACTCCTTAATTTCTATGAAAAAAAAAATGTGTCAATTGTTATAGGAAGGAGGGATTACATGTTATTTATTTATTGATAAGTGAGAGGCATTGGACGTTGGATGTTTGTCAGCGCAGTATATTTTAGAAGAAGCAGATACAGTTAACGCAATAAAGAAAAGTGATGATATATAGTTATAAAAAAGGCTTTGGGGATTTAATTATGATTATGGGCATGAGATTAGAAGTAATTAATTATAACCAAGCAGCACTAGCAATCTATACCTTTATGGGAGGGAAAATACGTCATAAAAGCGTGATAATGATGTCATCATAAACCAAACAACCAAGGACAACCCTCGTGCTCTAGTCGGCATTGCACGTACTATCAGCCCGTGCGATACACGAGATAATTTTTTTTTTTCATGAGAATTTTTTTAATAAAAATACAAAAAAAGGAAGTAAATATATAATTAATTGAATTAAGTTGAATTTATATTACTTCCATCTATTGCGTAATAAATGTCATACTTTTCATTTTCGTTCGTCCTATAATAAGATAATATTTGGTTGATTGATGAAGTTATGAAATCGAAAAGATGAAACAAATGTGTTTGGTTCATAGGTATTATAGTGCTATGGCAATTTTAATTTCCCAAAACTAAAGAATCCTTCGTTACAAAGTAAATTACATACTATCACTTTCATTCTTCATTACCATATTCTATTTAATTAATATTTATTAATGAAATAAATTTTATTAACATTAAAAAAATATTAAAATACTAATAGTTCATTAATTTATTATTTTTATAACAATCATCGAATGAATTTAAATAAATTGTTGACTAAAAATACAATGGTCATAGACCATCTTTAATTTGCCCAATTAATTTTTTCTTAGTGATGATTGATATTTATATCTTAACATAAATACAATCTAAATTAATAACTTAAACTAATATAATAAATAACTAAGTATGAATAATAATTGAATATTAAATTTAAACACATAAATTCGAATTCATTAATATAATTTACCTTAAAAAATTAGATAAGTATCAAAATGTGATATATTAACTTATAAATTTATAATTGAATATAAATATAATCATAGTTTCTTGGTAAATACTTGTTGACCATCTCATGACTCCCATGAAAAGATTAGAAGCGATAAGAATTTTAGTAAGAAGTGATATTCGTGTTAATGAGAAGTGATAGTGGTGTAATGAGTTATTTTTAAATAATTTATAATATTTATAAAATGTGATATTCTCTCCATTCACTGTTAATGTATACATTTTATTATTTTGGAACGTCTATTTTTAATATATCAATTTTCCCTTTTAGACATATGAGACTTACTAATATAATAAAATATGGGACTCACACACGGCCACCAATAAAACTATCCACCATACATAAAATAATAATATTTTTTAATCTGCATACAAAAATTAAATAGACACATTAATAGGAGATAGAGGGAGTAATATTTTTTTAAAAAAAATAATAATTAATATTATTTATTTATTTAGATTAATAACAACACTAATTCTCAATATACAAATTAATAGCATATAAACGGCTAAAAATGTTATGTAAATTGTGGACCATACCACCCATGCATGTGACCATTTAACTAAATTTAGGGTTTTCAAACCACTTTTTCCGCTATTACATTATTTTGTACTACTATTTTACTTCATTTAATTTTTTCATATGATTTAAGATCAATTTTTAAAGTGTAATTATATATTTACTTTAATAATTATTGTAATATTGTATTCTTTTAAATTATGTATTCTTTAATCCATATAATTTATATTTTTACCCCAAAATTTGTATATATATATTCTTAGAATACTTTCTTCAATTCATCTTAAAATGCATACTTAATTAATTGGTTGGGTACAAGACAAACCCACCACTTTTATTTAACATCAAAATTCCCAAAATTACTACTCTTAAAAATTCTCTCAAAATGTATTAAGTATTACCGATGTGTTGTTAACAGGTAAAGCCCGAAGGCTGTTCACACCATGATAAATTTCTGTATATTTAATTAATAGAGTATATATTGCTTTTTCTTGAATACATACATATTAATTAGAAAATTCTTGAATATTTTTGGAGTTCTTATAGCATACTTAGTTGATTTTAACGGTGGGCATACCACGACTTTGAAAAGTTCGAATAGCTACCTAGCTAGTCTATAATAGTATTACAAAGTGACATTAAATTATTTTTTTTTAAAAAAATAGACTTATAATAATTTGATAAAATGAAATACTCCATTAAATTACAATATAAAAGGTGGAATGACTTTAATTTGAAATTAATAATTTAACATAGTAAGAATCGTGAGAAATAATAGTAATAAATTAATTGTTAATTAGTTAAGTGTGCGACGGCAAAATAATGATAATAATTGTCTTGCTCAGAGTGCAAATTAAAGCCCAAAAAATAGAGTAATAAAAAGAAATATTCTCTCTCCTAAAAATACTAGAGAGAGAGAGAGACAGGTACAGTCAATTCAATAATGTTGCTAAAAAAAGAGAATAAAAAGTTTAGTAGGTTTAATCATAATTTCTTCAACTTTTGTCAGCTGCAAAGCTTCTCATTAGCTGTGTAAATCATCAGAAAATGTTGGTCACGAAGATACCTACAACTCAATTTCAATACTCCCTTTTTCTTTGATTTTATTTAGTACTATAATTACCCAAGAATTTATTTATTACTAAATGATTCATAAATGAGACCATCTCATCTCACACTGTCAAAATATATTTTAAAAAATAATATTATTGGAGTACAAATTTTGGACATATTCTTTTGTGGATAATGGCTTTCACATCAAAAAAATAATTTTATTTAACTTTGACAAAAATATTCTCATTACAATTAATATAAATACAAAGGTACTTTATAATAACAAACATTGATCTTTCATTGCATTTTATTGGAGTATTATATATTTTTATTTCACGTGTAGAAGATTGAAACGTAGAAATGAAGAAAAATCATAACCTTTGCATGTCTTCTAGTTTATACTAGACTTTATCTAATTAACAATCTTATTATTGTAACACAAAAGTATAATAAAAAAAATAAAATTAGTGTTGTCAATATAGTTAAAAGGGGGGCAGTCCCTCCCGTTAAAGTAGAGAAGCAACCTAACCTAGTATTCAAAATCCAAATGATAACATCCCATAATAGGACAAGAAAAACTGCAATATCCAAGTGTATATATATACACACACATACCATTGGTTTACAAAAGGCTTTACATTTTACAGTTAACTATTTCCATTCATATTTCCTACTTCCCAATAAAGTATCCATCATATCCACCAATTCCATCCATCATCACTCTTGTTCATTTCCACTCTACCTTTAATTTTTTGTCCAAAACATTTAAACATTAAATCAAATTTTCTAATCACTCAATATATATTTTAAAAGACAATGAAAATGCAGTAATTTGATTCAAAATGCTGATCACGCCAGGAGTGATGATATATATACACACACATAGATACATGCAACTGAAAGCAAGGAAAGTATTGCATATAGAGACAGAAAGTGTAAGAAAGAATAAAGAGGAGGTGGGGTGGGGTGGGGTGTGTTCCAAGACACAATGATTGCATGGGGAAGCAGAAAGGTCATGGCGTGGAAATAGGTATAGAGAAAAGGGCATAAAATATGGAAGAAAGGGAAATATTTGCATACCCATACCACTATTTTTATCATCACTCACACTATATATTTTTTTTTAATCTCTCTCTGGTCGGTCGACAATCTGTGTGTTCTGTGCTCTCTCTCTGTTTCTTGCACTGAGGGAGTGTAATAATAGTCTTTGAACCAATCACTAAGCAACATGCCATATTATAATATGAGTGTCCTTATTACTATACACTAGTAACAAAAAAGTTCTCTCTCTCTCTCTCTCTCTCTCTATCTCTTGTGATAGATACAGATATGGATATGGAGTAAGAGAGAGAAAAGTGAGTAGTGCCGTAACAACAAAGGAAAGATGATCAACACTAGTTTCAATTTCATACCTCTATATAAAGTGTTTGAAGGTGGGGTGAGAGAGAGAGAATTAAGAGGGGGGCCATGAGTTGAGGAGAAAATATCATATAAGCCCAAAAAGATACCAACACAAAATCAAAGGTTGTTTGATGCGAAGGATAAAAACACTCTCCTCATCTTTCACACATCCTCACACCCCATAAAAGGCTGTACTAGAGAAGAAGAAGAAGAAGAAGAAGAAAGAAAAGTCTTATTTGTAAGAGAGAAGAATTAATTAAGGTTTCCTTTTCTTCTTCTTTTTTTCTTGATCAAGATTCATACCCCCTTTTCTCCAAAAATCCAAGTTCATGATCCTTTCCTTTGATTGTCAAAAACCCTAAGGTGGGTTGGGGTGGGGGGTAGGTAGGTGTGATTATGTATGAGAATAAGAAGAAAGAGATAAATGAAGAAAACAATATATGTCTCCTAAGTGATAACATTGAGGGTTTCCAAATCCAGGATATGCAGCAACCAAATACTAGAGATGGTGGTGCATATATAGCCCTAAGATCAGATGGTGGATCATCCTCTCTTACTAATTTCCCAGATCATGTCCTACCATGGCCACTCCACACCTTCAACCACGTCGATCCCTTTCAACCGCCGCCACCCCTCTTCAACCGGAGACAATTCGGGTACGACGGCGACCACCACTTACGGCTGATATCGGAGTACCCTAGCTCAGCCCCGTTTGGGCTTCATGCTGAGTTGCAGAAAATGAGTGCTCAAGAAATCATGGATGCTAAGGCTCTTGCTGCCTCCAAGAGCCACAGTGAAGCAGAGAGAAGAAGAAGAGAGAGAATCAATAACCATCTTGCTAAGCTAAGAAGCTTACTCCCAAACACCACTAAAGTAAGCCCAACCCACTATTTTAATATAATCATCATTACCATATTATTTTCGTTGTGTTTATATTATATTCACCAGCAACATTCCCCTTAATCCCATGATGTTTTTTTATTTTAGCATTAATGTTAAAATATGTGATAAAGAGTTGATTTTTAGGTAGAAAGAGACAATGGAGCTTCATATACTGAGATTATGTTCACATTTATTAATTTGACCCCCCCCACACGCTCTCTCTCTAGAGAGAGAGAGAGAGAGAGAGAGAAATTGTGGTTCCGAGGAAGGAAAGAAAGAAGGGGGGAAGAAGCGTAAATATCGCACAGTTTGATATGATAAAGAGAAACCATGAAGCGGTTAAAAAGCTTCCATGGAAATATCCTGCCGGATTCGCACTCTAAAAATGTAATCTAAACTAAAAAAAGCCAGACAATGTCAGTCATATAATGGCTACCCTCATTAATTATATTTTCACACACACATATACATACCATGAAGAAATGGATTAATGTTGTATATATTTTGGTACAGACGGATAAAGCTTCATTGCTAGCAGAAGTGATCCAGCATGTGAAGGAGCTAAAGCGGCAGACTTGTGTGATAGCAGAAACCAGCCCCGTTCCGACAGAACTGGACGAATTAACAGTGGACAATGCATCCGATGAAGAGGGCAAACCAGTGATCAGAGCTTCAATCTGCTGTGAGGACAGGTCTGATATGTTGCCTGATCTAATCAAGACTTTGAAAGAATTGAGGTTAAGAACAGTGAAAGCTGAGATCACCACACTGGGAGGAAGAGTGAAGAATGTGTTGTTCATCACTGGAGATCATGAAGATCACTCAAGCACAAGCAGTAGTGAGCGTTTGAGCTCAATTCAGGAAGCACTGAAAGCAGTAATGGAGAAATCCAATGTGGATGATTCAGGATCAGGGAGTGTCAAGAGACAAAGAACTAACATCAATATCCTCCAACACTGAAGGCTTAATTGCCAATTATTAATTTAATTTTCTCTTTCTTTTTTCAGGGTTTGTTTCCAATTGGTGTGGTTTAATTATAATTATAATTTAATGTTTTGGGGGTAGCTTGTTGATTGGGAAATTTTCAGAGTGACAAGTGAAAAAGGACAGGAGACAGAGGTAGATTGTGGTTTCTTGATGATGATCAAACTCAAACATTGGTGTTAATGTTTGGAAAGAAACAAGGAGTGGATGTGTTTCGTGTGGAGAGAAATATTGGATTAAAACCCAATATGGACTTTTGAGAGGGATTCTTCATTTATCTTTTCATCTCTGCAACCAATGTTTGGGTTATTTCAAACCGGCTGGCTGCTTCTATGTCTTCCTTCTCTAAGAGTGGAAATGTACATAAATCAAACCATTGGTATATTTTATTTTCTCTTTAATTAATTAACGCTACCTCATCTATATATGTATGTTCACCACCCCAGATATATATTGAAGTTTCATGTATCCAAGTGCAAGATTTTTTGTTGCACTTGTACTCAAAAAACTATGAATTTAATTACCATGTATGTTGTTACTTCTTCATTCATCATTTTTTTCTTTTTTTCTTTTTTTTTTTTTTTTATAATACTACTTATTTTTAAGGTATAAATTAAAGTACTGTTAACTAATAATTAAGTAAAATAAAACAGTTCCACCGTACAAGATTTGCTATATTATTAATTAATTTACATGTTTTTGATATGGTTTATAAATTTAAGATTGAAATCTAAATATAATTATAATGGAGTAGATAAATTATCCATCTACTTCTTCTTCTTTTTTTCAGAAATATGCAAGTTATATTTTTCGTAATTATTACTTAATGTTCCTTCATCTGTCACGGATGTGCGGACACCCGACGAAACACTAAGGCAAGAAGACTTTTTTCATCGCTTTTGCTACTATGATCTACCACATTTGGATGGAAATAAACGCTCTACACTTTTGGCTTGAGGATGCTATTCCCCACACACATAGTGGATAGAATTAAACAGCAGATAACGTCCTTGTATTTGAATTTTTGATGATGTATTCACCCTAAGCTTGGCTTAGGTAGGTTGAATAGGATTTGTATTTGCACTGTACGTAAGTACTTTGTAACCATTTCCACTGAAATAACATTTACCAATTTCACTACTTAATGTTCCTTAACTATATTAATTATATGAAGTATTTCTTTATTATATTAATTGACACGATGAAATATTTGAAGATGATATATATATATATATATATATATATATATATATATATATATATATATATATATATATATATATATATATATATATATATATATCTCAAAATTTCAAACACTACAAAAAAAATATTTTTAGCAACCGAATTTACCAACGGAATTCAATCCGTTGGTAATTACTAATGGATTAGCAACAAAAATGAAAATTTTGTTTTAGCAATTGAATGTCAATGGATTTATTCTCTATTTTAGCAACGGAATTCAATCTGTTGGTAATTAGCAACGGATTACCAAGGAAATCATTATACTATAAATTACCAATGGAATTGATTTTTCGTTGTTAAAATTTTACCAATCATCACTTTACCAACGGATTCCGTTGCTAATCAATTGGTAAGTCAATTTAACAATGAAATTATATAAGGCTTTTACTAACGGAATATTCCGTTGGTAAAAAATATTTTTTTTGTAGTGAAAAGTTGTTATTGATAAAATTATTTTGCTAAAATATCAAAACTTTCCAAAATAGGGGGAGAACTAGATTATCCTGAATAACTATGAGCATTAATTGGATCACTAATTATAATTGTTAGGGGAAGAGTATGGAACAAAACCAGTGAAATAGAATTTGAAAGTACTATTTAATGTACGATAACTATTAATTTTCTTCTGACAAATTGTTATTTTTAAAATAGAGTAGTCATAGTAGATAATAATAATACATCACACGTAATATGATTCACAAAATTTTTATATGAAATCACATTTGCGATTCTTAGGTATCATCAATCATTATTCACGATGTATTATATTTCCCAATATACATAATATAAGTATTGAAGAGAAAAAATATAAAGAGAATCTAAAATATAGTCTAATAGTCATATTGGGTGGTTCAATATAATTACTTATAAAAATACTAGCTCTAAATGGATCAATTAATAGATATTTTCCACTTCTAATATTTTTATTTTATAAATCCCATCATATAAATTAAGTTAATAAAATCCAACCAGCATACTTACATCAGTAACACAGAGCAAAATCGAATTTAAGAGAAAATAGAGTATCCTTGAGGGGTAAAAGTAGATTAATCGAAGGTAAAAGCCCTCAACGGCAAAAATTAATTTAGGAAGGTCAATTCAGCAAAGACACCCAAAAACAGAAAATAGCCCATACATATCTCCAACCTTCAACCTTGGCATTATTATTAGACCATCCACCCTCTCTTTAAAGTAAAAAATAAAATAAAAATATAATAATCATGATGATGATAATAAAAATTGCTCAAAGTCAACAGTATTTTCTAATGTTTTTTTCCTCTTAAAAAAGTGTTTAATTAAATAAAGAAAAAAAAAGGTACATAGTCTTCCAAATTGACTACTTTTATTATGAAATTTTGGAATATTTAGAATGTGTTCAATACTTTTTTGGTAACTAAAAATCAGATTATATAATAAAATCTGATTTTCTTAATTGCCCGTATTTTAATGCCATCCAGAATAGTTTTTCAACTTAAATTAAACTCTTAAATCTGAATTTAATCGTAGTTCAAATGGAGCTTTAATTTTTTGAGTTTAGATGTCAACGAGTATGTAAATCAAGTTGACTTGTGTGATTACATTATGCCTATGGTTACCTGAGTATAATCTCTATATTTTCATTAATTATATTCGATTATTCAATTATTTTAAACTTAAGCTGTCCTAAAACTCCTCATATAATAATATATTAAAAATGATAATTGCAATCTTTATTTGCATGTAATTAAGAAAAATAAAATTAAAATAATTTAATTTAATTTTTTTATACTTGTAGAATAGTAATTATTAAGATAAAGAGTTAAAAAAAATTAAAATGGAAGGCTGAGAGTGGTAAAAGGGGCAATGGCCAATGAGTCATTATGTATTAAATGAAAAAATGTATAAATGGTGTATTTACACGTTGCGTATTTACATTTTATTATCATGTATATACATGGCGTATATTTTATTCAATACAGAATCTACACGCGGTACAATTGGATTAAAACGTAATTATTGTGAAGAAATTCAATTAAAATTGGGAATTAACTGGATAAGACTACCTTGGAGTGACACAGACATTTCGGATATTTCGAGGTGCTTTTACTATTTTGAAAGAAATATACTCTGCTAAAAAAATTGTATAGTTAAAGAAATTAACTGCAAATCATATAATATTTCATTTAAGATGTATTAATCCAAGTATTAATTAAAAATGTAAAATTGAATCTTCCTAAAAGAATAATTTGTTTTTTCTCTTAAAAAAATAATAATAAATGCTCTGCAACTGACCCATAAATTCTTTATGGGCTATATCCGAAGTCCGTAGAACAGACGGTTATGATTTGATGTTGGGAAGAGCTGAAAGATAATCAGCACTGTCCATTCAATTGTTAAAGTAAGACACACGCCCCAAATGCTTTGTGCCTGCGACTATTCAATCTAAAAGACGTAAATGTCCCCAGATCACCCACCTTTCCCTCGAAAGATGATGGGTATACCAGACCTTTCACCGAAGACGATCAACTAACGCTAATCGAAAAGCGATGTTCGCTGAAAACAAAGTATAGCAATTACGTTGCTGTCTCGTAGATTTTTTTTCATTCTTCTCTCAACCTCCGTTGCTCTTTCTCCCCCTCACCGACTCTTTAAATTTTTCAAAATTCCACTTTCTGTCTCAATTAGATTGGTTTTTATGTATAGATAGAAACTGTTTGTATTTCTGTATTTATTTTTTTTAAAGATTTCTGTGTGGATGATGACTTGGAGGAGAGTTTTCAAGTCTCTCCAAGTGGTGTTGGCTCATGGGTTGCTTTTCTCTTTCACTCTTATTCTCTCCCTCAAGCTTCATCATGCTGTGAACTACTCTTGGTGGTATGTAATTCTCTTTTCTTTGTGTGTGTGTGTGGGGTTTTTTTGTTAATTTTTGTGTAGAAATTGAAATTTGTGCCAAGAAAATTCTAATATTGTGTTTAGATTTTGCTCCGGCGTGATAGTAGATGTGTGCCTTTTAATTCTGCTCAAATTTATGTCAATTCTGCAGTTGAAATTTTATCCTCGAGTTGGGTTAGCTTCCTGATTATTTGTTTATTTTTATCCTTTCTGAAATGTTTTGGAGTATTTTTGTTGAATTAGAATGTGGTTAATTTATGCCCTGGTTAATTAGTGAAAGAATTGCCTCTGTATTTGAATATTGTCGCTTATAACTAAGAAAGTTTATAACTTTCGAGGTTGTTTGGCACCATGTGTATTGTATACCAAAAAGGGGGAGTTTAGTTACGTATTACAGTTTTATAGCAGTTGTGCCAAGAACAATTTTTTTTAGGTATTAGCATTATTGTGGTATTGTCTGTTTGTATAATTTAAGTCACTTTGTGTCGCCAATTTTCAAACATGTTCAGTGATTCCCTCTGTTACTGTTGTGGAATCTTTACATCTTTTGAAAGTGGATAGAAAGGGCTTTTTTAAAAAAAATGGTGTACCCCACCATTAGAGGCCCCCACCGCTGGGAATTGGTGGAGGAGGTAAATCACAGGATGTGCCTCAAGTGGCTTATAGAGAAGGCTCACTGTTAAACTTGTGCTTGCAAGGGGCCAAATCCATGCCAAAGGCAGGATTCGAATCCCCACCCTGCAGCAACCAAGCTCAGTTGGAAGACCTTTCCACCCTCCCCTCTACCACTTGAGCTATGCCCTGGGGGCAGAAAGGGCTTTTTAATGTTAGAGGGATGGAGGATATTGAAGATCTTTTGGTGCATAGTCAGGCATTAAGTGACCTTCGAATGGCTAGCTTTCCCTGCCTACACGGCACACGCGAGGGGGAGTGTCTTAGATGTGGTATAATTTTCAATGATACACATCTTTAGTAATTTCTAACTTAAAGCTTTTAGCAAGTTCGTCTTTTCGACAAAATAGGCATCCCAGAACCCCATTTCCTTAGAGTGAGTGTTTTTGCTGTAAATGAAATTGGAGGCGCTTTGGGGTTTGAGAATCAATGTATATAATATAGATTGTAAGCAACATACTATAACTACTGGATGAGTAATCAATTAATTGTATTTTTGTGAAGGTCAGTGATACATCACCCCAAGAACCCCATTTTGTTTCACTTTTCATGAGCCTGGTTCCTAATATATGCGTTTATGATTAGCCTAATATTATGTAGCTTTTCACGCTTTTCTAATTTTCAATTGATTTTCTTTGTGCTTTTTCTGTAGGTTGATATTTTCTCCTATCTGGTTGTTTCATGTTGTTGTGGCAAGAGGCAGGTTTTCCTTGCCTGCCCCATCTATGCCTCATGGCCGTTATGTATGATGAATACACTCCACTGGTTTTAAGTTTCCATAGATCATTTGCATAATTTACCTTTTCGCTTTTTCACATGTTTGATGCTTTTGTTTCCTCATGTTTGAACACTTTCATGGGCAGTGGGCACCATTTCATGCCATTGTGGCTACTCCTTTGCTCGTTGCATTCGAACTTCTCCTTTGTGTACATCTCGAGAGAAGTTATGGTAAACTACCTTAACCTCGTTTAATATTGCCAACACTTTGTGGTCACAGCCAACTATTTTTCATAGTTCTCCATTTCTTTGCTCATCTAGGAAATAACCACGAGTTCATCATCTACTAATCAGTTCCCATTATGTGATAAAACTGACAGCTGTAAATTTGAAGATTGTATTTCTGCCTCTGCTAGCACTAGAAATTGCGATTTTGGTTGATAACATTAGGTAATATTTCCCACCTTGTAAATAGGTTCATACTTTAAATCTGATTCTGAAGGAGTTTGAGCTTTTGGTTACTGCCACTCCACAGTATAAGGCTTTAGAATGTGACTATATTGATTCTCTTTATTCTATTCTGCTTCTTAGGGTGTGTAGGGCCCTCATGCCTGGAGATGAAGAAAACATTAGTGATGAAGCAATTTGGGAGACTCTTCCAGTAAGTTTTAAGTAGAACATCTGCTCTGTAATTAGTTCAGAATCGGAGCTCATGCAACTCTAATTTTTGCAATCCTTTAAGCGGCTTGTCGCTGGAAATTTCTCAAAATTGACTTTTTTTTTTTTTTTTGCAATCCTCAGCACTTTTGCGTTTCCATCTCAATGGTCTTCTTTATTGCTGCAACAACATTTACACTGTTGAAGATATGCGGTAATTTTAACTTATGTTATATTCAATAACATCATTGCATATGTACTCCCATAAACCATCCCTTGTAAGAGTATAGAGTTGTGCTATTTTGCTTTAAACACCTGCTGTTGCACCATAAGTGGATTTCGAATAAGCTGTATCCATCTGGTTTAACAACATGTCTTCATTCCATTTACCATGTAATTTCTCTCTGGTTATGTGCAGGCGACGTTGCTGCTCTTGGCTGGTGGGATCTTTTTATTAATTATGGGTACATCAGATATATACTTTTCCCTTAATGCAAGCTGTGACCATCCTGTTTTTTTGCATGCTATAAAAAGTTCTCTTTTGGTTCTCAGAGTTGCAGAGTGCTTTGCATTTCTTATTTTCACGAAGTGGTATAATCCTGCGATTCATAGACGTTCTCATCTTTCAGTAGCATCTTCATCTTCCTCGGGTATTAGATATCTTAACTTGAATAATGGTGTCTTGGTATCTTCCGAGGAAGATAATCAAGAACATACGATGTGCAGTTTGCAAGATATTGGTGGGCATGTGATGAAAATTCCCTTTGTTGGTTTTCAGATCATGCTTTTTATGTACTTGGAGGTATGTCGAGCTAAGAGAATCTCTGCATGTTCGTTATGACCTGATCTCATCGACGTTATTTTTTTCTATTCCAGGGAACTCCTCCTGCTGCTAAATCTATTCCAATACCGCTTCTGTTTTCTCCTCTTTTTTTGCTTCAAGGCGCTGGATTCTTGTTTGCTGCGTACAGATTTTTTGAGAAAATCTCTCTATTATTGAATGATGAATCTGGAACGGGAAGCGCTTTCAGACTACCGGCAACTGCTTATGACTATATGGGATTTCTGCGTCGTGGATCAAGGTAACAATAGTCAATTGTATAACTAAGGAATCTTCAAGTTTCTAAACTCATCTCACATTTTGTGGATTTTCTGAATTCAGGTTACTGGGCTGGTGGTCTATTGATGAAGGGAGTCGTGAGGAGCAGGCTCGACTGTACTGCGCATGGGATTCTGGGTAACTTCTCCAGTACTTTGCGTCAATTAATTTGAAAGCTGCCTTGGTTACTATGTTTAGTTCATCCACCCTCAAAATGTGTTTGATGGTCTAGCAGATTGATTCTGATTTAAATTGATGTCACTGTATTCGATTTTTATGTCTTCGTATGTCTTGTATATTTCTTAAGTATAGAACATAGCTCACAAATATTGTATATTCCAACAGGTACAATACTTTTTCGCCTGATACTGTAAAGAAAATGCCCAAGTCTGAGCTCGCTAAGGAGGTGAATATCTTGAGTTATAATTCGGTTCGGTTTTCTGTAATATACTTACTTTTATCATCATTCAATGATTTATTTGATGTCTGAGGTTGCATGTTATTTGCTCTTTCCCCAGATATGGCGGCTTCAATCGGCACTTGTTTCACAAACGGAGATCACAAACATAAGCCAGGAAGAGTTTGAAAGACTTCTAAATGTAATTACTCTAATTACTATTGCTTATCATTTAAGAACATCAAACCATCTTCCATTCTATTACCGTATCCTGGATAGGAACGAACCATCACTAACATCCCTTCTTTGCTTCGTCAGGAAAAGATTCTGTGCCGAGTATGCTTTGATGAACAGATAAATGTAGTTCTCCTCCCTTGTAGGCATTACGTTCTTTGCAGGTATTGCATGTATACTGAAAGTTATCTCGTTTCCAACCTTACGTTCCAATTTAACTGTCGTTTAAGGCTACTTAAACGACAGTTAAATCAAAACAGGGGAGTATTTGTATTAATACCAAGCTGTGTTGGCAGCACCTGTTGTGAGAAGTGCAAGAGGTGCCCCATCTGTCGTGTGTACGTTGAAGAGCGACTGCACGTATACGATGATGTATAGCTTAGCTTAGCTACACTCTCCCGATGATAAACTGAAAGTCACGTCGTGTGATCTGCATCGGGTTAAGACGGTGATTGCAGTTTTATTTAGTCATTTCACCATCAACTGTGAATACCTCAGATTTGTTTGATCATTTGTTCTGTATATATCTTCAAAGCTGTCATGTACTCACTCTTGCAACCATCAGGTAATCTGTAATAGATTAGATTAATTGTGTGATATATCAAATGTGGGATCATGTTGTCGAAAAATGGAAGACAAAGTGCACAACTGGGAGGAGGCTTTTATAAGTTCATGAACCTGGAGAAATTTACAGGTCATTAAGGTTGTCTAATCGGATCAAGCGACAGCTGGGCCCTATTTGGACTTGGAGGGCCCAAGCTTACTCAGATAAGTAGGCCCAATATAGTTAGTTTGATCCAATAACTGCTGGGCTTAATTAAGGCCCACTAAACTCCCTCAAGAGTTGTTCATTTTCAAAAAAATAATTAAATAAGGGGTGGTGAAGTATATAAAAGCCAGAAAAATATTCTTATTTAAATCCAAGTGTTGTGTGTGTATGACATTGGAATATGATGATGATGAGTGGCATTTTATAAGCTCATCATGTGATGAATTTGTGAAACGACGACATTTTGGGCTATTGACAACCTGGCAAAAACTTACAGCTCGAATTTTAATTCCAATATGATATTCTCTGTTTCCATTTTAATGCCACTAATGAAAACGACCGACCAACTTATGAAGAGTGTTTCATGACTCATCATTTCAAGATTAATTTAATTCAAGTTTTTGTCGAAAATTTTATTCGTAATATGTAAGAGTTTAATTATGGACTAAATGGGTTTGAGGCCGTATTAGTCTATCCAACAAAAAGCCTAACAAGCCCAAAGTTACATTGTCTTATATTAAAAATAAGGAATAGATAGAGAAGCTGCTACTCCTCTTGAAAGGGTAATAATCTGTCATATAAGAAAGTAATATTAACCCTCGTATATGAGAGTAATTGTCTACTATACATATAAGTTAAAAATTAATATTATATCTTTCCATGAACTGTGTCGTATAAAATTTTTTGGCGATAAATTAATATTTCAGTCATAAAATGTTGAAAATTAAATTGAGTGGGTGGGTGATTTAGGCTTAGGGTTCTAGACTTCTAGGAGATTCAAGAAATAACTCAAATTGAAGTGTAATTAGATGGGGCCCATTTAATTTTCCAAATAAAATTAGTGACATATGATCAATTAACAGAAAATACAATAAACTCTCGACTCCTTACAAAATCAAAAGGCCAAATGACACCAAATCAAGTAACAGATTATAATGTCAATCCAAATCTTAGTGAACTGTCAATCACACAACATGACAAACTCACTACTATTAATTTCCCTATTTCTTTTTTAATAAAAAAATGAACATCTAAATACTTCAATACTCACTCCGTTCCGGGTATTTTTACTCATTTGCACGGGCACGGAGATTAAGACGTTTTATTTTTTTAATATATAATGTAAGAGAAAATAGGGATAAATTAGTAATTTAAAAAGAAAAAGTGAATAAAGTTATTGGGAATAATGAATAAAGTGTAAAAAAGTAATTAAAGTTGTTGGAATTGTAAAAAGTAGGTAATAAAATATTATGTATTTTTGCCAAAAATGGAATGAGTAAAAATATGTGGGACACCCCAAAATGGAAAGTGAGTAAAAATACGTGGGACGGAAGAGGGAGTATTATTCTTTCTCAAATTTTTAATATTTAAGATTCTTGATTTCAATCTAAAAATTCTTGATGTGTTCTTTTTTTTAAAGTTTTTGTTGATAGTGCTGTTTATAACTATCTCAATAGATAAATCTTCTAGACATGATATTCTCAGTTGGTGAGCTTCTAGACATTTAATTAACAAAAATCTTCTAGACACGAGTCATCTTGACGTGGGTGTGTCAACCTCAATTGCAACCGGTTAGGTATAAAATTAGGTATAGAAGAAATTTATTGTGAGACAATGAGATGTGAGAATTTTTTTTATTTTTTATTTTTTGGAATAATGAATAATAGTCTTAAGCATTCTCATTTGGTTGTATATTCCATTTAAGCCAACTAATAGTGAGATTGAGGAGAAACAACAATAAAGCACATGGATAGTTGAGATATCTAGAAAGATTGGATTGGGTGGTTCTTCAACTAATTCATAACCCTTCGTTGCCATGTCACTTCAAATAGAAATTCTATTAAAGTTCAATAAATTTAAATAGTATCTTCATGATTTTGTAACGAATAGATTTAAATTTGTAAATTAGAGTTATACTTTAAGTTGATCGAATCAAATCATGTGCATTTCACTGCACGAATAAGTTTAGTACGCTTAAAAGTGTTATATTTTACTAATTTTACTCTTGTAATTTTAGATTTTTTTCTTTATGATTTATTATATGGGTTTTAGGATTGATTAATTCTTTATCTTTTTAGGGTTTTTATATCTTTTTAGTGTTTTTATTATCAATCAATTTATTGAAGAATAAATGAATGGGGGGTGAACAAATTTTTTAATTAATCTTTTTAAATTTAATAAGACTACAAATATACCCCAAAATTACTATTTATCCCCAAAATAAATTATCTTTCTCCCCTTACTGTATCTCATAGGCATCTTCTCCCAAATAGATCAACATCTTACAAGTTTCAGTGTTGTATACTAATTTTATAGAGTAGAAATTTTTGACAAACCTATGTGTGTATGCTAATTACTTCACAATATGTGTTATAGTTGCATTTTTATCTTGAAAATACAACCTTTATCCTTACCTATTCACTGTAGATCCATCTGCCATCAAACCATATTATGTATAGGAACTGCTGATACGTATATTATTATGAAAACGAAAATCAGTACATCAAGCCAATATTTCATTACAATGTAAGAAATCAAGAGAAATGCATTGCCTTCTTCTCAAAATAAAACAAATTCCCAAGTCCAAACAATATGAGAAGCTTTTTAGTAGTTCAAACTAAAACAGAACTACGCTGCCTTCTATTAATAAGACTTCGGGTCATCGCCACCTGTCAACAACTCCGTATCCTTCAGATACTTCATCTCGGTTGGGGTTAGAATAAACGTTGCTCGAACCCGATTCGTGGGTAATGGGAAATTAGGGAAGTTGCTGCTGTAATATTTTGATTGACTTGGTTGAGAAAAATTAGAATCCAATTCAGGAGGGTATTTTATGAGGAGGGTTGATTTCATGAATTCAACATCCATGATTATTGATGAAGGCCCAGGTTGTGATAAACTGAAAATAGAAACACCTTACACACACGCCACGGCCCGCAAATAGACTCACTTGGGTCGACAGAGTTTCCAGAACCTTCTCATCGGATTCCTTGTCAATCTTCTCTTTGAACGCCGGGATGTAGTTTCGTAGAACACACAGCACGGCACCGTGTTTGGATTAGGTTGATAAATATTAATTTTGGGATGTATTTAGTAATAGGGATATTTCAGTTTAATTAATTTTAAAAAGATTAATTAAAAGATTTTTGGGGTTTATTTAGGAGGTGTAAATGTATCCGTACACTAGAATGTAGGAAGATATAAAATCCAGAACAATCAACTAAAATTACAGTAGAGAATTTAGGTGTGAGTTAAAAGATTAAATTCCATATAAGTAAAGTTGAACAGAATGTTTAGAATTGGGACCAAAAGGTTTACAAATAAGAGGCTAAAAGGCGTAAGTTAGATTGTTAGCAATAATTGCGCATTGCAGATGGCATGGAAGAAGTAGAGTCGCATGTGGTCATACCGTAAAAACGTGATAGCGATTTTTGGAAATTTATGAAAACATACAAAATATAAATGCGTAAGTTAGTGCGTAGCCTTGTAGCTTGGTCCTCGTAGAGGGATGGGTAAATATGGTTCAACATTTATATCAACGCACCAATCATATTCTTCTTTAATTATTCTTTATTTTTAAATTGAATGACAAGTTATTGTGGCATAGACAAATTGTATAAAACCATATCATGATAAGATTATTTTATTATTTTGTAAGTGTCACTTTTGATTAGAGATGTTATTAAATTTTTTTTAAATGTTATCAATTTTTTTATTTATATATATTATAAATTATTTATAAAATAATTTACCAATACCATTATCACTTCTTATTATGAAATTCATTTTTTTATCCGCCAATAATGTCACGATGTAAAATAAGTTTTTGTACACGTCATTACAAAAAAACTGTTTTTACCAACGAAATATTTCGTTGGTAAAAGTCTTAATTCCATTGTTAAATTGATTTACCAATGGATTAGCAATGGAATCCGTTGGTAAATTTCCATTGGTAAAGTGGTGGTTGGTAAATTTTTAGCAACGAAAAATCAATTCCGTTGGTAATTCGTTGCTAAAAATTGCATTGGTAATTTATATAAATATTTCCTTAGTAATCCGTTGGTAAAATAGAAAGTTGGCATTTCATTACTAATAGAAAAATATCATTTGAGTTGATAATCCATTGGTAATTACCAACGGATTGAATTCTGTTGGTAAATTCCGTTGTTAATATATTTTTTTTAGTGTGTAGTATATTTTTAGAGTATGTATATCATAGAATGAATTATGTCACAAGATTCTAATCCAAGTAATAACTGAACCAATTTTAATTCACTTCAAATATATAATTCCACATAGAGACGCCTAAATTTAATACTCTCTCCGTCCATTTCTAAGGTATCAATTTTATTATTTTTGGCGTCGTTTTAAAAGTGTTCATTTCCACTATTTAGTAAGAAAGTACACAATATGACACACCACCTTCCTCTAATACAGCTATCCACTTTACATATAATAATAATACTCCTTAATCCACGTATAAAAAGTAAATGAATATCGTAGAAGAATACCGAGGGAGCATTTCTTCGTGATATATTCTCTTAAAGAAGCTCAATAGTGATCAGAAGTTACCGTCTAAAGAATTTCATATTATTATAGCAGTATTATACTCCATACTAATAGCTACATGCAACAAGAAACGAAGTCCAAATTAATAATTATATACAAATAATTAAGAATCCACGTCATCATTTCAGAAAAATAGTGAGAAGAAAAGGAAAAAGAAAAAAGAATGATTAAAAGGGTGGGGGGTGGTGGGGTAGATAGGATAAGAAAGCGCACGTGGGGGTGATAAGGCTGCCATTTTGACTCATCACAATATGTCGGACGTGGGCCATTTTCCATCTTTGCCCTTTTCTGTTTTCTCTCTACAAAATCCTCTCCCTTTTACTGGCCGACACCCCCCACCCACCCCCTTCATGTTTCAGCCACATTTCAAATACATGGAATAAAATCTACAACAAATTATTTATTTTCCAGAATGTCTTAATTATCATCTTCTTATACTACAATACAAATTTTCCAAATATGTATGAGCAAGATGGCTAGCCCCGCAAAACGAGTTTTTTATTTTGTTTTTATCCAAAAAAAATAATACTCATCAATCAAATAACTTTGAATTATTACATTAGCTTCAAACATATTACCTTGAGTGCATCTAACATATTTAAAAATACTATATTATAATAAAAATATATTGATTTCTTAAACTTGGTATTAAGTACAGATAAACATATGGAATATATATATAATTTTTTTTACTATCAATTGATTATCTCACTCAATATAAATCATAAAATCATGCTCATGAATATATTATACTAATTATACATATGAAATTTAGAATCTGCATACAATTTGAGTTGCATTGGCTAGTTTTGCTTAGTTGGAGAGCATTGTGGATACTGTTAGGTTGTAGACAAACAGATAAAACAAAATTATTAATTAATTTTATTCTTTATGAATAAAACAAGGTCGACATTAGCTAAGGCATTATTATAACTAATAAAACATCGGATATTTCAATTTTGGAAGATAAATGTCACGTATGTATCATTAATATCAATTTTTTTAAAAAAAATTATAATATGACTCGTGATAGTGATTTGAAATTCAGAATAAAAAATATTATTCAAAAATCGGAAGACTCGTAAACTCATCTAGACGGTTTGCATATGATACACATATACAATCTACAATGATCAGAAGAGAACAAATTAATATTGTAAACAATTGATTACTAATATATATAATTAAAGAATGAATTAATCAATTAAGCCTAACAACGACATTAATCTAATTATATTTTTCAATCATCAAGTGGTCAATGGCATGCCAAAGAAAGACAAATAAGTGTGACTAATTAAATTGATCATTACTAATAAAATTTGATTAGTCACGCCTTCTAGAGGACATGTCCACTAATTGTACAAAAATCCAAAACGATAAATGTCATTTGACTAATTTTAAAAGCGTGATCAAATTTGCCATCATGGAATTATCCACTTT
The DNA here is from genome assembly GCA_023678885.1 of Pogostemon cablin. Classification (NCBI taxonomy): domain Eukaryota; kingdom Viridiplantae; phylum Streptophyta; class Magnoliopsida; order Lamiales; family Lamiaceae; genus Pogostemon; species Pogostemon cablin. The sequence continues at coordinate 1,965,477 of CM042980.1, read as the reverse complement.
AATGATTTTAAGGGCTAAGATACTTGAGAAATTATAAGCAAAATCTTGCTTTTTGGATCGTTGGTTATCTCATTAATCATTGGAATTGAAGTTAATTAATCACTAGGTATGTAAAGTTAAAGCCTATTATAATTAACTAGATTATATAAAGCGATCGAGCTTGTCAACATATTTACTACTCTATATATTATTAAGAAACACGACATTGAAAATCAAGACAATTGAGTTAATTAATTAATTTAGGATGATATGCAATTTATATGCGTTTATCTAATTAAAACACTTAAAACTTGAAGCCTGTCTTAGCTTGTAATTTAATCCATGTAAACTCAACTAAATTTTAAACTATCCAACTCCCCCCTTTATTTTTTATTCCTATTTTAAAGAACCTCTCATGTAGGATACCATAAACTTGATGTGATTATTAATTTCCTCATGACGAATAAAAAATTATAAAGTTATTAAAATTAAAATATTAAGAAAGTATTTGGTTCACTAAATTAATAAATGGATTAATAAAACAACCAGATGGACTAGCTCACCTGATCATTGGGTTCCTCACTCAAGTGAGCGACACAAGTTCTTCATGGGAACGAAATAGGAGATAGTTGAGTCTTGGTGAACTAATTACTCATTATACTGACTATTAACATTAAAAAAAAGTAACAAAACTTGTTAATGAAATAAATAAGGAATGAGCATTGGAGTTTCGATAATTTTATATTAATTTTATGAGACATTGTAACTGATTATCTCCCCTCATGATTGTATTTTATTGGATCCCTTTTTTCTTACTAATAACCGCTTAGATGAAAATTAATTCAGCACAAGTGCAATTAACCTATAAACTCTTTAATAAGTATTTAACAAATTTTTTAGGGCACAATTATATATATAATTTATTTACTCAATTTGTTCCAAAAACTGTCTAAATTAGTATTCTTATTAATTCAATTTGTTCCAAGCAGTCACTAAATGCATGTAACCCTATTAGGTAATTGATCCCATACCCGGAAAACGTCAGATCAAATAAAAATTGCGATCCCCTAGTACTTATAATTTCAAGAAAATAAAAGAAATTAGATCATTTAAATGTAGTTAGGCATTTTAGGAGAGGAGTAAAATCCAAATTAGGTGGGGGAAATTAATAAAATTTGGAATTAATATATATGCATCTCCGGCTGAAATTAAAGCAAGATTTGATTTTGAATCTAAATATTGATCATACATAGTTTTTGAACCGATGGAACTTTGTAGTAGTTGTTTAAAGATTAATCAAGATTAATGAAGCAGATCACGAAATGAAATGGCAAAATGGATGATTAAGCTCAAATCTTGTGTTCCAATTGATCGAAACGCAATCACAGTATCTTATACAAGAGGGTAATGAATCCATGAAGTGAATTGAGACCAACCCCTTAAAAAAAGTGAAGAAAAATCATACTAATAATATGTATACAAGAGAGAGAGAGGGAAGATGGGCTAAGCTAATGACTACAAAACTGTTGTAATAATTGGTATAGAGGTATATGTACAGTCTAATGTCCTAATAATGATGGTAAGAAAAGAAAGATGATTAATCATGGTAGCAGAGAAGCATGACAACACAGCGTCTGATGATGTAAAGGCGAGCTCTCTGTTCCCTCAGAACACCTGCTATTCCTCTGCTTGAAATCCTGCTTGATGATCTCTTGCTGCTGCTGCTGTTGTTCATTTTCATTTTCAATTGACAATTGATGAGAGAGAGTGATGATCTTGCTTCAAGTGATGAGAAAGAGAGAGAGAGAGAGAGAGAGAGAGAGAGAGAGAGAGATGGTTGAATGTGAGTTGAAGAGATGAGGAGAGGGAGAGGTATTCTTTTATAGAGAAGAATGAAAGTGGTCCAAATGAGTGTTGGTCTAGTAAAGAGCCAACTATTGGGGTGTGCACTGCCCCCAACCTCACCAGACCATTGCACTTTTAAATGGGTCCCACCCCAAACTTGGGATTCCTTTATCATCACTTTTTTTATTTTTACTAATCAACCCCCCCCCCCCCCCCCCCCCCAATTAATTATAGAAATTATAATCTGTGTATTAATATATTTTTAATTTTCTCCTGTTTTCATGGTTACTGGTAACTGGAAAAAATACTAAGGCTCTTGAAGTTTTGAGAGGGTAAAAAAACTATTACAAGGGTATTCTGGAAAAGCCATAATAATGGCCAATCAAATTTGAAATTTTCTTCTTGGGGTGTGCTGCATCTGAATTTACTGGAAAATGAATTGATTGCACAAATTTGGATTTATTTAGATGATGAATAGTTTACTTCTTCTAGAACCAACTTAATAAGGTCTACTTGATAATTACTCAGCTGATACTCTCAAGTCTTGGAATTGTTGTCAAATTTATTGTTTTCAACAAGGCTAAGGAATATAATTCTTTTTTTTAATTGATAATGGATTGAGAGATTTAATAAATTAGAGATGGTATTCATTGAATCTAGTTTTTAGTATAAATTCTATGATTTTTCTTTAATTTTAATTTAAATTCAAGCAATACATAGAATATTATAAGATTGAAAGAGAGGACACATTATTTATATCGTAAATTGATTTACACAAGTGTTTGCTAATAAGTTAATATATAACGAGTAATTGTAATAATATTGTATGTAGAATTCATCTAAAAATATATTAATTATTTTGTGTAAGTCTCATATATTAAAAAAAAGAAATATCATAACAGTAATTGTAGACGCACTAATTAATAAAACAATATTTATGGGGATAGAGGGAATAAATGTTTTCCTTTTTAAGTAATTTACAATTAGTAAATACTACTCCATGAATTTTAAAATATATAACAATATTGTTGCACAATTTTAAAATTATTATACTTCTCATCAGTTGTTTAATTGATTTGCTCAACTAAGTGCGACTCAGTTCCTAAATAATCATTCGTTAATTTTCTCAAATTCCAAACATTCTGTGATTTGATTCGAATTTTAATACCAATCACAATTAATTAATTACAAAACTTATCAATTTTAGTTGCTAAAATTTTGTATTTTGTCAGATAAGAATGTGTGATGGTATGTCGTTATGGATAACTTATGTGTGAAAATTAGGTGTTTATTAATTTATAGGGTTGTAGCTATAGAATCACTCTATATATAAATACTTCTAATTGTACTAGTAATTAATTTATTAATAGGGTTGTAGCTATACTATAGTATCATTTTATATATCTGTAGGGTTTAACCACCAACATAATGGGTCGGCTATTGGTTCAATCAGGTAACATATTTCCATAATTTATGACCTGCCTCACAATATCATGCATGTTATGTTCAAGATAACGTGATTATTAATGCTTTGGACCCAATTATTAATTTGCGTATTATTCACTTTTTTTAATTTTAAAAAAATACTAATATACGAGTATTTGATTGTAGTATATTTTATGTGTTGAATCCAACTAAACAGGCAATAAGACAACTGGGAAATAAGTTGAATCCTACATTGCACGTCTTAACCACCTTTATTAAGGTTAAAGACAAACAATTATTATTCATACAAATACCCTTTTTACTAGATTTCACATTCACTTAAATAGAAACCACAATAATATAGAATCATACTAAACAATTAAAGTCATATATATGCTTGATCTCTAAAAACAAGATAAGATTTTCATAATTCATTTTTGCAATGTGCTTGTCTCTTTCAAATGCCCTTTTTTTGCAATAAAATAATATTATAGGGTACTCGCTATATACAAAAGAATTGCATCCACAATAAAACATGCTACTACATAATTTTGCTTTACAATTTCTAAAAATCAATAAATTGAACTTATTTCAAAACATGCTACATAATTTTGCTTTACAATTTCTAAAAATAACATTTTGAACTAATGGTAGATATTTAGAGAAAAATTGGTGTTGGGTGAAAATGACGGAGATATTGAATATTTAAAATTATTATAATTTAGATTAATTAAATATTCATATACTCCACTTGTTTTGATTTTTTTTTCATTAAATACCGCTCTGTCATTTTTCGAAATCTTCATTTTCAGAGAATAATTTTGTGAGAGGTTTAATTTTCTTGATTTAAACCGTATATACATGAAATTTATTTTTGGAAATATTTTCATAAATTATTATTTTGAAAAAATGAAATGTAATTTGGTAATTTCATATAGTCAAAGATTCTTATGGAATTTGTAAAAATATATATGGTAATAAAATATGAATGTTGTTGAAGGGATCAAAATAACAGTCAAAGTCCCCACGTGAAGTACGAATTGCCGAGCCATATTCTGCTGCTAAACTACTCCTTCCGTCCCGCCCATATTGCTACGTTTACTGTAATTTTTGTTAGAGTTTTATGCAGTCAAACGATTTGACCGGGACGGAATTAATATAGTTTATTTATTTCTGCCATTTATTTGTACTATTTCATTTATATATTCCAATTCTAATTTATTTAATTTTCAAGTACAAATAAATGCGTGTGAAAATTAATATCTGCGATTTAATTCTTTGCTGGTGAAAATTATTTCCATTTCCCTCTACTCATACTAGAAAACTGAAACACATCAACTTAATACTACACTCTTTTTTTTTTTTAAATGTAAATAATGTAATCTTTCTAGTTTTTCTGCATAATATTTATAGGATCAAAATCATATATTCACCTCGATTAATGTTAAAAAGGAAGGTGAAAATGAAAACACAATCATTCTCGTCCTTATTAATTTACGCATAAATTAATGTGTTACATAAGCAAAATATCCCGTCGTATATTTACTGTACTAGCCCTAACTATTAAGGTCAATCTTGGAAATTGTGAATTACTCCTTTTGTTGATTTTAACAGCCCACTTGAAGTACTGTTTATTTAATTCTTCAACGCATAGTCACGCTACCACAACACAAAATTAAGTTAATTGTTTTTTTTTATATGTTGAAAAATAATAATGCATGGAGAGGCACATAATTGAGATGCATAATGTTGAACAAATAATAGAGAGTACAGAAGGGTTGATGTTATAAACTATTTCCCAATTTCTTTGCATGATCATACTGCCTACATTGCTAAGACTGTTTTTTTCGATTGAACTGTCTATATAGTTTGCAATGTTTGTGAGAGTCGTAAATTTTAATCAATATGATCGATCACATAACGTGAGACAACTTTATATAAGAATACACGAGTCGATCTGACTAGTGGTCGATCGACTATGGACATGCAAAATGTGGAGTTCGAAATGGAAGTGGTCTGAATATTGAAGTGTCCCATGCTGGTATTTGTTGTAATAATAATATAAATTAAATTGAAATGAAAATTAATGTAGGGTTGTACTGAACAAGAAAGTGAGGACGCACGTGATGGTCTCGTGGTTTACACGGCTATTGTTCCATCCATTTATTTTTTTCAATAGTTTAAAAATAAAGTCATGTATTCTTAATTTTCTAGTGTCGCAGAAATTTCCCATGCATATAATTAATTCTTTTAAAGAAAAGTTTGAAAAGGGATTAATCATGAATGTTAGAGATTTCTAGGAAAAATCTTCAATTTCTAGATCATATACATTGTCACAGGTTTAAGTAATATTGCATATTATACCAAATTAATACATTTGGAACTTGTGATGAAAATAGCAAAATATATACTATATATGATGAAGAAATATCTCTCAAATCCCTAATTTTTCATAAAAATATTTTTGGACGTTGAATAATAATAAATTAGTGCGGATATTTTCAGGAGCGCACGTGTGAAGAAATAAGTCCAGAAATATTTAATAAATTAGAGTGGATATTTATGGGAGCTCATATGTGAATTTTATGAGAATATAATTTGGTCCACATGTTAGCTATAGTTTTGTAATTAATTAAACTGTAACTCCCTCAACGGGCTCAGGTAATTAAGATACTCCCAATGTAAATTAATTTAAAATATAAGATGTCAGAAACTAGAACTAATTAATTAGGTTATTACAGTTGTAATCTTACGTGGGTTTCGAATATCAAAACACTTTGAACCTTGTGAAGTTGAGCTCTGATTAATCACAGATCGTCAATTTCCATCTGTACTGTTACTAATTTCTTAATCATTTTTTAATTTTATTTGCATGCCAATTCGTACTAATACAGCGAGATCACTGCTGTAAATTAATGTTATTATTAATATTTTTAGAATAAATATTTGCGAAAACGTTTATAAGCATTCAAATGAACTCACTTCTTTCCAAAAGAGTCGTTCTAAGATTTCGAATGGGCCGATTTGGTTTGGTCCAGATCCTTTTTGGAAATTTAAAAAAAAATAAAAAATCAAGGGAGCATTTATTTAATTTTCGTTCTTCTACTTAAAATAATAAATAACCATCATTAAATGATCCTAATACACCTAGCTCAAACATATATGGTCCTAAATCACTCGTTATTAATTTAACAATAATTATTTTACTTTAGTGATCAGTTGCTCTAATTGTTGTGGCCCAAATGTAGAACACGACACGAATTACGGTTTATATCCATATAATCATGTGTACCCAATGGACTTAAAAATGATGGCCCATCTTATAGATCAATTGGACCGTATAAATAATTGGAGTGCAGTCCAGTTTATATAACAAAATCATTATCGCCCAATTTTGTTTTTAGCTTATGTTAAGATATTTGATCATTTGGGTTTTGTGGAATTGTGGGATATGATTGTAGGGAAAAGAAATTATGGATCTCAAAATTCAAACTCTGTATTACAGTTCGTTGGGTTATTGGGCCATCTCATCCAAATGGGCTTTCGTCACATTGGATATAAGGATAGTCATCCAAATTAATTGGATATTTCTTTTAAATTCCATTGATTGGTTCAGACATTCCTTGGCTTTTATTAAAGGGAAAAAAAATCAACCTTACAAGTATTCCCAGAAAAAATGGCATGAAGAGAAAGAGATATATGGGAAATATATCAATCTATATTGAATTGTGGATATATAAATAATAAAACCCAATCAGATTGGATCCAATATGGCTTACTCTAAATATGAAAGAAAATACTTTTTCTAATCGCTATTTAATAAATAAAATCAAATTTCCTGTATAAACGGTAGAAAAAAAATGAATGATATTGTAGTAAGATCCTAATCTCAAAATAAAAGGAAATTTAATACCTTCCAAAAACACTCAAAAAGTAAAAAATCTTGTTCCTTCCTTTTTAGTATGTTATGCATACTTTCTTGTAATAGTGTGCAGTGCATGAAATTATCTAGATCGGAAATTTTTTTAATTTTTACTTATTTTAAGTTAATTTTCGAAGAGAAAATGTTTATTCATTGATTCCATCCTAATAATAGAGATTTATAACACAAGCTAGACGACTTAACTAATTCTAAATTTTCAAAAGGGGGTAAAAATACTACATTTGAATAATATCGTATTCATGTGGATAATATGAATTCATAGGTGACCAATAACGTTTGACATTTTTATTTGGACACATACACTATTTAGCATTGCCAGACCTAGTCGAAAAACTACCACACTTGACATACTGTAAAATACCAAACATAATAACTCCCATTTAATTTAATCAACCAATTTATCCACGTTCTAATAACACAAATAAATCAATAAAAATCAGAAGGGTAATAATGGCAAAACAGGATCAATTTACACCCAATACCATAAATAACCTCAACCGACACCACACACTAAATACTTTAATAGAAGAATAAAACCAAAATTCACGTGAGATTGTGAACCATAAACAAATTAAAAGAAAAGAATTAGACAAAACTACAAACATCAATCGATAAAGAATACTCCATAAAGATTGAATATTTATTTACGATTTTAGGTGATTAAATTAATCAAGAAGAGACGAAAGTAGTTGAAGAGTCATAAACCAAAAGAGTGTTTCCTTCCATGTATGTATACATTTATATACACCCCCAATAACGTCAGGACAACCTTTGACAGCAACAACAGAGTCGCAATTAAAACTTAACGCCGCCGCCCACGGCTGAGCCACCGCCCTCCGTGACATTCTCTTCTTTGGTAACTGCCAAAGAGAGTAGAATTATAGAATTCACGCATCCCCAAGTGTCATCAATATTCCATCCTTTCACTTCACTGTATCCAACTCACTCACAGCTCAAATATTCATCGACGCTGGGCCGTCATCCTCTACGACGGGCTCAGCTATCCGATAGTAGGGACTCGTGCTTAAACAGATCGTACGGCGACCATAGATTATCCAAGGTACAAGCTCTCTTAGCGTCCAGCCTTAACCACGGCTTCCCCTTCCCACTCCAGTGCAACAGGCTCACTGGACCAGGGTGCAGATCTCTGCACAGCCCTTCTAAATTGTCTCCGCCGAGCCCGTGCTGGTTCCACCGGTGCTCCACCCCTTCGACATTTCCGGCGACGACTAGCAGGAATGGGGGCAGAGATCCCAATTCGTAGATTCTGTGCCTTTTCTGTATTCTCATCCAGTATTCGAGTTTTCGGGTCAGCCCCTGTTTCCGCCACTCGCTCAAATCGATCACCATTACTCCGGTGTTGAAATAGCAGGGCTTCCGATTTCTGAACGTGCCGGAGAAGAATGGGTTGGACCAGAATTTGGGGGTGAAGTAATGGCTGAAATTGGTGTGGCAGTATTCCGGCGCGGCGATTACGTGCGAATTGAGTTCGATTTTCCAGAGCTTGGCAATGTCGTCGACGACGATGAGGTCGGAATCGAGGTAGATAATGCGGGTGACGGAGGTGGGGAGGAGGTCGGCGAGGTAGATTCGGGCGTAATTGAGTGGCTGATCGAGTGCGCGGCGGATGGAGGAGGAGATGAGGTGGATGACGGTGGTGGGATTGAAGGAGTAGAAGTTGAAGCGGAGGTAGGGGAAGGTGGAGCTTATGGTCTTGCGGAGGTGTGGGTGGTGTTGGGGAATGGCGAGGAAGTGGAAAACTGTGTTTTCCGGGCAGGTGGAGTGTTGCAGAACGGAGAGGACGGCGGCGATGGAGCCTCGGAGGTACGGCGTGGAGTAATCGAGCGTCATGGCGATGTGGACGTTGGAAGAGTTGTCGTACGGCGGAGAACAGGAATTCCCGTTGCGGAATGCAGGTGCTTCGTGGAACTGTGGATGGTTTGTGGCGGAGTGTGCTGGGTAGAGGAGGAGGAGGATGGTGGCGGTTACAAGCAAGACGGCCGGCGGTGGCATGGTGGTGGTGGTGGTGGCGGCGGGCGGTGGATTATTTGATTTTGGTCATGAAAAGGGGAGTGCAGACGATTAGATAAGAGGAGGGGAGGAAGAAAGGAAGACTGAACGACTAGAATGTGAACTGAATTTGCATTTATACCCCCACGTGACCTTATGGAGATTTTTTTTTTTATTACTATTATTTTTGGTAAATTGACAATTGATATGCTTACTCTGAATAATGAAGCAAAACAATTAATTTTACAATTTCATCATCCAATTTAATTTTTATTTACTTTTTTAAAAAGATAATATTGGCAATCAAAGATTTGATTCACTTTAAGTCTTCTAAACGTAAATTATATGAATTTCCTAATATTGTTTGGAGCAAAATTAATTGGTAGTATTACTCCTAAGTCGCACCAAAGTTCACATATTGCACGAGTGAAGCTCCCGTGGAGCCGGGCGCACGGAGCACATTTCGTGTGCCTTTGTAATTTTCGTGTCCTTTTGCAATTTAAATTCCTGACAATACATAGATTTAAATAGGATATAGAGGGGAGAGTTGGGTATATTTTTTAGTTCTCTCTCAAAAAAATTCACGTACTCCACTTTTTAAAATATCAAAAATTAATTACACAAATGTATAATTCAACCCTATAAAATCGAACACAGAGTTAATTAGAACAATTAATTAAATATAATAAAAGGACAATTTAGTTCCCCTAAAAAATAAGTTGAAAACTTAATAAATACACAAAAATAATAATAATAATAATAATAATAATAATAAATTTTGGGTTACTCGATGGATTATTTGTGAGACGGGCGTGAGACGAGTCGACTCATCACTAAAGTATGCTTATTGTATAAATAAAGTATGCTTATTTGCAGTTAAAATATGTCAATAATAAATCATATTATACACGCTAAAATCATACTTTAATACATAATTTAGCATACTTTAGAAAACATACTTTAACAACTATTAAACATATTTTATCTAAATAATAGACATACTTTAATATGTCTCACAAACCGTCTGAGGTAAATAACGTCTCACAAGAGACTTTGTCATACTCCCTCCGTCCCATAGAAGTTGACACACTTTCTTTTTTGGTTTGTCCCACTAAAGTTGACACATTTCCTTTTTAATACATGACCTACATAAAAAACAAATAATTTATTCTCATGGCTCCACATATCACCTCTAATACAACTACCCACTACACATTAAATATTATTTCTCTCACTTCACTTTACTCCACTTTACATTAAATTATTATACTCCTTAATTTCCGTGCCAAAAAAATTATATCAACTTTTATGAGACGGATGAAGTAACTTTTATTGGGGAGTGCATTAATTTACGTCATATGAATCTTTAACATGATCATATAAAAAAATTACAGTATAATTGGATCTTTTAACATAATTATATAAAAAAAATCACAATATAATCTAGCTCATATTCTCATCAAGTTTGACAATCCTCAATTCAACCCAATACAATCTTTCATTGTTATCTCACAAATTAAAATATAAATTTAAGGTAATTGGATTAATTAAAATTACTCAAATAAAAAAAACTAAGTTTATAAATTTATACATTTTTTAAATAGAAAGAAAACATATATTGGAGTATTTTAGAGAAGTAAATGGAGCATGTACTTAATTTCTTCTTCTTTTTTTTTCAAGAGAAATTAACTATATTTGATCAGATTTGTAAAATGGATATACAAATCCAAATCAATTTGAATAAGGTTATAGATGATGAAAGATAATTTAAAATCAATTTATTAAAATTTAAAACCAAAATTTTAAATTTCAAGAATATAAAAAACTAAAATTACTCTCAATATATAATTAACCTCTTCCATATAAAAATATATAATCCATATATCAATCACCTAACAAATAATATAATTATACCTTTTTTTTTTAGGAAAAAAGAAAAAAACTATGTCACCATGAGAAAAACATTTTCCTAAGTTGAAAAAAAATGACAACAAATAGGACATGAGCATTCTTTCATGATCAAGACATAATACGCTTCGACGGGGGTACACTTGACAATTCGCATGCGGAGTATTTAGCGAGAGTGGTAGTGCGGGACCAAAGTATTATGAAATCCAGGCTGGAAAGTCTGTGATTTAGATTAATACTTTAATGAGGGGGGCAAAAATCCTGTGGTGGTGGTTGCACAAACTACTTTCCCTCGAGTTAATGCAGCCGACGGTCCAGATCTCGTATCATCCCTAATCTATCTTTGAACGTTAATTACGTTATTAAGAGTTAATTAAATCGGAGTGGATTGACTAATCCCGACGGCGCCGAATGTAAGCTGTAATTAAAGCCCCTAATTATGGACACGCACTCGCTTTTTTCTCCCCCTCTTAATCTCGTGACTTTACCGTTAAGTAATCTATGTATTTGGTTTAGACAGTGAGATTATCTATGCGCTGACTTTATTTCTTTTGGATTAATTTAATTTAATTAATTGACTATTTCATTTTATGTAGAATAGGAAATTATTCTGCTCTTAGCGGATATTTTCTATGACGATTTGAGAATAAGTAATTATTTAATCTTCCCAATAATAATATTGTAGTGGAGATCATGTCCAATCGTGTGTTTTAAATATGGCATATTACTCATTTTAGTATTTGTATTTAATTTGTTTTATTCTTAATTAAGTAGGAGTTAGAGATTTTCGAATGATTTATGTTAATTCACTCCAGATCTTTTTATTTTCGTTCATAATTTTTGGTTCACTGATTATATAATTGATATGTAACACATTATTATTTTCATGCATAATTTTTTAGGCCAAATGATTATATAATTGACACATAATTAGAGAATAAAATTTGATCATTACCCTTAAGTTGGAATTGATATTTTTCTTTTCAAAATATAATTTTATATAATTTTTATTTTCTTTTTCCAAGTGTTATCAATCTTAACAATGTGACACATAATATTTCAACAAAATAAAACAGGGACATATGCTAAATATTAAATGTGTGCACTATCTCTAATTTCATATTCAAGTTTTTGTTGAACATTATATTTATCCATGATTGATAAACTTAATCAATTTGTCCTTTTATTTTACAATAAATATGTATACGCAATCTTACCAAAATTCTGGTTTGATTAAGATGTGTATTGGGCAAATTTCATTTTCATGCAATAATGTATGAAAAAGAATAAATGATGGAACTGATTTTGAATCAAAAGAGTGTAAGAAGAGATTAAAAGCGTATGATTTTTAAAGAGTGAATTTGAGTTTATCCTAAAGTGATGAAACATAAGTAGAAAGTGAAACAGAAAGACAACATTTGAGCACAAATTGGGGAGGAAATCATGATGCGGTGAGTTATTTGCGTGGATATATGCATATTAAGAAAGATTCCATTACATTAAATAATGAAATTTAAAAAAAAAAATAGAAGATTCCACATCAAAAGAATATTAATGGATATATCATCTTTTGATGCATTGTTTCATCTCAAACGTCATCCTTTCTTTCATTCATATGTAACTCATCATCACATCGAGGGGAGGTGGAAATGTCTTCAAACTGAGCTTGGTTGCTGCAGGGTGGGGGTTCGAATCATGCCTTTGGCATGGATTTGGCCCCTTGCAAGCACAAGTTAAATAATGAGATTTTTCTATAAACCACTTGAGGCACATCCTGCGATTTACCTACTCCATCAATCCCCAGGGCATGGGCGGTGGGGGCCCCTAATGGTGGGGTATACCATTTTTTGAGTATTACACATGAAATCAAATGGTCATACAAGTTTGTACCTTTTTTTTTAAATCAAGAGGATGTACAATAAAATCTATTCTGATTTCTTGATTCAGTTGGAGCTCAAGATAATAATTAATGAAAAGAATGAGTTTAATTTCTTTTTATTGACAATTAGTTAATTTTTAACAAAAAGAAATTTAACTCGTTCCGACTCACTCTATATGTATATATATGATGATGGGGTCTCTTATTTTTAAGGTTAGATAAAACTAAACACACAAGTTGGAAAAGAAAAGATAAAACCTAAGAAATATATTGTAAATTTATACGAATTGAGTATTATAGTACTCTCTCCGCCTACTCTTTATAATTGTAATTTTTTAAAAAAAAAACTCTAGAATAATTGTATATTAGACTTGAGAATTTGTTCTCCTAATAACACTTGTATCTTCTTAATCTTAAACAGAACAGAGATAGATGATAGACATTAAAAGAATGGAGGTAGATTGTATTTTTGTGAATTCCTAATACAATTCATAAATTAGTTTAAATAAGCCGTATATATGGAGTTACATATGTAAGATAACAAAGGATGGTATATCATTTCCTTATTGTTGTAATCAATCTTAAATTGTTGTAATCATTCATTTATTTGATTTTATTTCATCCCATGATTTATGGGATTGTTGTTGTAACTTACTCTATAAGTTAATGATAATCACAATAACTGGTTCATAAATTGGCTACAGAAGCCGCCCTTGCATCTTCATTGGTTACAACAACATGTACAAAGGGTTCCGATGTTACGATCCTACTACGGGCCGGGTGTTTCTTTCCCGCCATGCTCAGTTTGCCGAAACTATTTTTTCATTCACCAAAGAGGGGTCTCCATCTGCCGTTGATGATCTTGATATCGTAGGTTATGAGGATTATTTCAACCATATGCCTCTCACTCCTTCCCGCACGGCCTCTGTTTCGCCCCTTTGTCGCCATGCTCCTCCATGCCTATACCTGCACCCATTGAACCAGAACCTGCTACTCCGGCTTCTCCTCAGTCAGATTCTCCACCTCCTCAAGATACTCTCGACAGATCTTCATAGTCGGGTTCTCTGCCCACAGCAGTTGCTCTAGTCTCTCGGCACCTTATGATAACTGGTGCCAAGGCTGGAATTTTCAAGCCTAAGTATCCGGTTGATTTGACCACCACTGCTCTTCTTACGCTTTATCTACAGCATCTGAACCCCGAGATTTAAATCTGCTATGAAGTTTCTTTATTGGCTTGCCGCCATGTAGGAAGAGATAAATGCCTTGCACTCTAACAATACCTGGGATTTGGTGCCTCCGTCAGCCGACGTTAATATTGTTGGGTAAAAATGGTTATTCTAGACGAAGTACCATTCTGATGGATATATTGAATGCTACAAGGCACGCCTTGTTGCTCAAGGGTTTACACAGGTTCCAGGCACGGATTTCTGTTAGGCAATTATTGCTCACTCCAATTAAATCCCCAAGTGTAAGGATGACAATTGTAGAGGAAAGTACCTCAGTTAAAAATATCGTTCCCACTGAGACAGCTAACTATTTATTTATCTTAAATTACTAATTAACTAGAATTAAATTAACCAATTTTCTAAGAGTTTGAATTGAATTATTAACTAAAGTGCTGAAATAATTAATAACAAATTAAATAAAAGCAAAGATTATTTCAAGGTTGATCAAGATAAAATAACAGTTCTAAGGTATCAGGTTTAATGTAATTGATTCGGTTCCTTAGAAGTCCTATTGTGCATTCATACTGTTTTAATGGATTCACATTCTGATTCAATGCGTGAATGGTGCTAAATCTCCTTCCTAGATACTAATAAGGCGAATTTAAGAAACCTCCAGATGGCCAATTCGACTAACATATATTCTCTGGAATTCCTATTCAACCTTACTCACTTCCTACTTGATTTCCTAATTGCATTTTTCCACTAAGATAATTAAGTACCCTATTTATTAGCTCTTAGGATTAACGTGTTCACGGACAAACTACCCTAATCCCTAGCAATCAAACAGTGTCAAGTACACATGCACACAAGCTAACATAACATATCAAGCATCACGGGCAATATCAATAATATGCAATGAAGACGTTATAAGTGCATAACAAAGTCTGGATAAAACGAATAAATAAGGATTATAACAGTATAAATCGACCATTTTAGTCTAGGTCCCCTAATCAACTACATCCAACCCTCAATCCTTAGAACTGTAAAAGTATTTAGCTCATGAGGTTACACACAACCCTCATGGCTATCAAATTCATAACAAAATCAACAATTGAAAAGAATAGGGAAAAATACGAAACCCTAGTGTCACGTGGTTCTTGTTCTCCCTCCGTCTCTCCGATTGGATTGGCTTTCAAAATCCACTTGAATCTTCCTCCGGACCGATGGGATGGATGGATGGATGGTTTGATGTGAATGGTGGATGGATGGATGGAGCATGAATTGAATTCACGGTGTGTTTTCAGTGGTGAATGATCGGTCCCTTCTCAAAGTGTTTGATCTCCCCTTTTATACCTTGGGCTACGAAACTGACTTTGCTGGGCTATTCTTCACGTTTGTCATACACAGGGAATTAAAAATCCCAATTTTTTGGCCCAAACTAACGCAACACGAGTTGGAGTGACCAACTCGAGTTGCCAGCACGACTCGAGTTGCCTTATGTTGCAACTCGAGTAACCTAACTCGAGTCGTGCTACCAAGTCGTGCGTCCGCCTGTTAAATCGAGCTGCCATGCTCTGAAACTGATTTTCCTCCGTACATCAACACGAGTCGAGCTGGCAAGTCGAGTCACCGCCTGTCAACTCGTATTGGCTCAGTGGACAAAATTCGGGCCTGCTCTGCCTTACACGATATGCAACTCGGCTTGCCCCATACGCAGCTCGACTCGAGCTGCAAGTCGAGCTGCCCAAGACAAGTCAAGTTGGCTCACTAACCAATTTTGACTCTCTACAGCATCCAACACGACTCGAGTTGCTAAGTCGTGCTGACTCATGCAACTCGAGTAAGCCCCTTTTTAGCTCGTTTCTTTCCCGTCTTAGGTTTCGCTTCATTCTTACCCTGTTTTAACCTTCAAAACTCCACAAAAACCATTAGAAGCACCAAAATCATGTAAAATACATCAACTACGCACTCCAACACGAAAATATGGCCTTATCCTAACATAAATACGGTAATATACGACTGAAAAGACGTAGATTTCCACTCTCATCAATTTCCAACACACTTTTAGCCCCGTCGTCAAGGCCATAACTGTTCGTGTTATTTTGGCTCTTGCTGTTCACTACAAACGGGAGCTACATCAACTTGATGTGAAAAATACTCTCATTAATGACATTCGCACTAGGCCAGTATATATGGCTCAGCCCCCGGGCGTCATCGACTCTCGATATCCATTTCATGTTTGTCGTCTCAAGAAGGCACTTTATGGACCGCGTCAGGCTCTTTTAGCCTGGTTTCAGCGCTTCAGCACTTTCCTCACTACATTAGGGCTCCAACAAAGCCGCTCGAATTTCTCTCTATTTTCTTATCATAATGGTGCATCAGTGGTCTTTCTTCTGCTATATGTCGATGATATTATCATCACGGGGAGCTCTTCCAATTTGCTTCAGAAGCTCATACGTCGCATGAATATGGAGTTTGCTATCAAAGATCTTGGGAAGCTTAACTATTTCTTGGGCTTGGAAGTCTCTTACACTTCTCAGGGCCTCTTCATTGGCCAAACTAAGTATGCTCATGATATATTGGAGCGTGCTCAAATGGGGGAATCTAAGCCGGTTAGCACACCTCTTGAAGCAGGATGCTCATTTACTAGCACTAGCCAACCATTTGATGACCCTACTCTCTATCGATCTATTGTTGGTGTCTTGCAGTATCTCACCATTACTCGTCCAGATCTCTCGTATGCCGTTAGTCAAGTCAGTTCTTGCATAGACCGTTGGTTGATCACTACGACGATGTCAAGAGAATACTTCGTTATGTGAAAGGGACATTGCATTTTGGACTTTCCTTCACTGCTCGATCTAAGCTACATATTCTAGCTTATTCAGATGCTGATTGAGCACTTTGTCCCGAGATCCGACATTCCACATATGGATATTCTATATTTCTTGATGGTAATTTAGTTTCTTGGAGTGCGAAGAAGCAACCTACTATCGCACGCTCAAGTTGTGAGTCAGAGTATCGAGCTTTGGCTAATACTGCTTCGGAGGTTCTATGGCTACTAGGGGTAGGCACGATGCGATTTTGCGGTTATTTTGATAAAATTTAAATTACATTGTCATATGCTGTTCGATTTGACGACTAATATTAAATCGCGGTTTATCAAATAAAATTTATCATGCGGTTTTAGGAGGTTTTTCGTCGGTTTGACGATTTAAAAATATCGTTCTAAAACTATTATATAACAATACAATACATATGAGTATATATGAAAACAAATGTATATTGTTAATTGGGTTAATTGAAAAAAAAATACGAACTTTACTCTTATTGCAAATTAATCCTCACTTTTGAGAAAATGCAAAAAAAAAAAAAAAACCACCACCTTTAAGTATTGTTGCAAAAAAATCCAAAAAAAACCATACTTTTAAATAGAAATTGGGTGTATTTTGCAACAATATTTAAAGGTGGTGGTTTTTTTTGCAATTTCTTAAAAGTGATGATTAATTTGTAATATGAGTAAAACTCGTGGTTTATTTTTCAATTAATCCTTGTTAATTTATAGGGTCTTTAGTCCTTAGAAAAAAAAATTGTAAATCAAAAATAAAATAAAAAAATCTTGAAGGTATCATATCATCTTTAAAACTCTATAAACAACACAAATATTATAATCCATAAAGCAACTTATATTAAAATTATTTTACAATCAAATATATACTTAACCTTGTGTATATCTTTTGACTCTTTGATGATACATATATACTCCACATGTATATAATTAAATATATTTATAATTTGAATAATATAAGACGGTGCGGTGCGGTATAATTTTGGATAAAATTAATTGAAATTGCATCGTTCTAGCGGTGCAGTTTTCTCCAATAAAATTAACCACGATTTAGTAAAAATATCACCAAGTGCGGTGCAATGCGGTGCGACTCGATCAGTTTTGGCGGTTTTTAAAAAATTATGCCCACCCCTAATGGCTACTCAACTTGTTATCTGAGCTTCGCATTCCTACGCCACAGCCCACACTTCTTTGCGACAACAAGAGTGTCATCTTCCTCAGCCAGAACCCTGTTGCTCACAAACGGGCAAAGCATATTGACATCGATTGCCACTTTATTCGGGAATTAGTGTCGTCTGGTCGGTTGCATATTTAACATGTGCCTTTTGATCTACAGTTGGTCGACATCTTCACAAAGAGCCTTCCTCGCCCTGCCTCGAGTTATTGAGATCCAAGCTCTGCGTTTTACCTCACCCCACGCCTCGCTTGACGGGGGTAACAAAGGATAGTATATCATTTTCTTAAATTGTTGTAATCATTCATTTATTTGATTTTATTTCATCTCATGATTTATGGGATTGTTGTTGTAGCTTACTCTATAAGTTAATGATAACCACAATCACTGATTCATCAGTGATTACTTTTCTCATATTTTCTCATAAGAGATCTATGTTAGATATTGACTTTATAAAATTTTAATACTGATTTTTATATCGCAATCAATCGTGTCTTTGAGAATTTTTGTCATGTCTATTATCTATTTATTTATTTATAATTAATTCTGAATAACATATTTCAATTAGCTAGAGTGACGTGCATGTTTTGGATTGATAGTGATATTATTTTCCTTCTTTCGTTTTCTAATAAAAATTTTCACATCCAAGCATAATTTCATTCCATTCCATTCCATTATACTACAACTTATTTTTCTTGCTATAATAATCTTACAAAATGTTTCATGTCTATTCTCCCTAACAAAATTCTGACAGCCGAAGTACAACCTTCATGCTTTAGTTCCTACTTTAACCTTGATATCTTATGATGGGCCGGTCTGGCCCAGTTCTGTCAGGCCGACCCAGTCCTGAAATATACATTGCTCTTGATGTCTGTTTTACAGGTAAAGAGGTTGAATCATGTAGTAAAACCCTGGCTAAAAAAGTGTTCGTTTTTCAAATTGTTGGCATATCATAAAATTATTAGGGTTAATTGCAAAAAAAATCTCGAACTTTATTTCTATTGCAAGTTAATCCCCACTTTTAAGAAATTACAAAAAAAAACACAACATTTAAGTATTGTTGCAAAACGCACCCAAATTTTGATTAAAAGTATGAATTTTTTGGGGTTTTTTTTACAAAAATACTTAAAGTGGTGATTTTTTTTGTAATTTCTCAAAAGTGAGGATTAATTTTTAATAGTATTAAAGTTCGTGATTTATTTTGCAATTAACCCAAATTATTACTATAAAATAAGACGAGAAAAAAAAAGCTTCTTTGAATAAAAGTAATTATAGTAAAATAAAATAAAATAATATAATTTTTGGTATTGAAGAATCTAGTTTAATGGTCAAATGAAACATGTATTTATTCACCAAAATATATAACTAAATAAAAAGTATTCGTACATCCACTACTATATTTATTAGAATGTTTTTGCGCATCCTTTTCATCATAGATCTGATGCTTTATTCAAATCTACATCTTTTTCTTTAAAATAAAAAAAAGGTTAATTGTAAAAAAAATCATGAACTTTACTCCTATTGCAAATTAATCTTCATTTTTGGAAATTTGTAAAAAAACCACCACATTTAATTATTGTTGCAAAAAAAACTCAAAAAAATCCTACTTTTATTGAAAATTTGAATTTTTTTGCAACAATATTTAAATGTGGTGATTTTTTTTTGCAATTTCTCAAAAGTGAGGATTAATTTGCAATAGGAGTAAAGCTCTTGATTTTTTTTGCAATTATCACAATAAATAAATAAAACCTTTGCAGAGTGGAGGGCATAATTGGCATTGCCGCTAATTAACATGGTGGTACCTCTTTTTTTCATTTCCTCATCTTCAAATCTAGAATTGTGTTCATTCTAAATGACCCACTACTTTACATTAATTGCTATTTTGAGGGGTTTTTTTTTAATTATTTTTTGTTTGAAGTTAAATATATTGTCTATTGAATGAATATTATAATGTAAACACGTTTTCATAATTTATGCGACACTCTAAACCTAATTTCTCTCATTTTGAAATGATCAATGTTGACTTGAGCAATGAGAGATTTATTTAATATATTTATTTTTAAGAGTTCTTGTGATAAATACTTCATGTGTTATTTTGATGATTATATTACTTTTTTCGTGACCTATTTTTCAAACTTCAATTCAAAAGTACAAATATATTCACGAACATATTGTAAAATATACTTCATATAAGATTGTTCACAAATATATTATCAAATATATTCACGCACAACGAAATTGAGCTTTATAAAACATGCTCGAACAAAATTTTAAAATTTTAAACAAGTTCAAGTTCAAGCTAGTTATGTACTTAACAACGAATGATAATCAATCAATTCAAAAACTCAGTTACAACGAGCATGGTTACCACGTCCAAAGGATATTGATTTCTTAATACTACTAATAAGTTGATGCTTGACATTTTGAATAATTGTGAATATTATTTATGTGTATATATTTAATCTTTTTGTAACCATAGGACCCTACCCTCAACACCAACCCCAACCGCCCAATAGGCCCTACTTCCTTCTTAGTTCATACTCACATCAATTTCCCTCATAAGATTTATACTTTTAATTTTAAACATAGTTTTTTTGGCATAAGATTTTTGTAACACTATTTCAACGGATGTGCTTGTGATATGAATAAAGTTGATAAAACATAAAATAAGTGATAGCCGATTAAATTATTTTATCAACAATTCATTCAAGGCATAAGTGAACGATTAAACTATTTCATTGGCAATTTGTAGCATAGATAAAAAATAATAATAAATTTAATAAAAATTGATAATTAATCATGAAAAATAGAGTATAAAATGATTTTAAGTGTGAAACAATTTTCCTATACTTTGGCTTAATTTTGGACTAAATTTATTAGGATGATTGATTATTGTGAATCCTATCAAGATTTACTAAGAGTGATTTATTTATCATTAATTCGTAAACTTTATCGAACATGATGATACATATATTACTCAAAATTACGAAAAAAAAATCCACATGATATGGGTCGAAGTAGGAAATTTTTGATTGTGGACAATAATGATGGTCTTTATGAGAAATAAATAATAGTAGTACATAAAGTACCAATCTTTGTTAACCCATTAAGATTCAAGTATCCAACTAACCAAGTCAACAACTATTGTAGCACTAATTTGGTCAAATTAATAACCCTTCAATTTATATCATTAAACCCATTAATTACTGCACATATCCCTCAACCTACCAAGAAATCGACCCTTCCCACTCCCTTAATCTTATTCATCATTATACACACAATATAAATTCTGCATTTCTTTAAAATAATTTTTTTGATTACCTATTTTAAATTCATCATTAAAAAAAAGAGAGAAGAATTTATTTACCTAGATAACAACGTCAACATTTAAAAATCTTATGTTAATCTTATCTTAATATATTAAAAGTGTGAAAGAGTTATAAACTTTTTTTCCAATTATATTCCTATTTATATTTTTTTTAATTACACATCATTACCCTTTCATGTATTAATAACATTTAATATTTAATAAATTAATTTATATTTATGATATTAAATAAATAATAACTATTCAGTGTGACTACATTATTTGAACTATATATAACTATGATATAATATATATCACCTCTATACATCAATAATTAATTAAGTCATTTAATAATTAATATGAAGAGACAAATCAAATATTATAAAATGTGGAGGATTTGTGGTGACCATGGAGACACGGAATGTCCCTGAACGAATCCTTGGTGGCAAATGAAAGCTTCTCAAATGCTCAATTAAATGAGAAAGGAACAACAACAAAGATGATTAGATATTGAAGGAGAAGACCACCATATCATCCGGTCGAATGAGGCATCGAAGGAGAAGACAACAATAATGTCATTTTTTAGAGTTATAATTGTGATTTATCATATATAAACTCATATATGAGTCGTGTATTTTTTTTTTAATTTTTATTTAAACGTATGAGTTGTGTAATTAAGTTGTCTAAAATCATTTAAATTTTTTATACGTATACGTATTTAGGTAGTTTTATCAATTACTTTTTTTTATTAATTTTCTTTGTGTATAATTTTAATATTATTTAATATAATATATCATAAATAGAAATATTAAAAACTTAATCAATTAGACTTATAAAATAATAAACGAAAAAATTATATAGGTGAGGTAAAAGTTCAAAAGTTTGTGTAACTCGATAGGTTCATAATTAAATTATTGAAATAATATATGAAAAAATAATCTTAATGTAAATTTCTCTAAAAATATTAAATTAATAATATTATTGTTATTAAATTTATATTAGATTATATATATTATGTTAAGAATGTAATTAGAATTAACAATATGATGTAGTATGTAAAGGGATGATTAATACATTATTTATCTAATTAATTTTGTATAAGTTAGAATATTTTTCACTTTTTCAATTAATTTTTATGAGTGATGAACATTTAAAGTAAAAGTTCAAAAGTTACAT
Organism: Pogostemon cablin; assembly: GCA_023678885.1. NCBI lineage: Eukaryota > Viridiplantae > Streptophyta > Magnoliopsida > Lamiales > Lamiaceae > Pogostemon > Pogostemon cablin. The sequence goes on along the minus strand of CM042980.1, from coordinate 1,942,820 downwards.
TAAATAAAAAAAGTTAAAAGAATTATATTAAGTTAGAAATTTAAGAGTTTATAATGAATTAGAAATCCAAGATTTAATTTGAATGATAAACAAAATTTTAAATTAATAAATTTATTAATACAATTAATAAAGTTAAAAGAATTGTCATATGACTTATTAATTGGAGCCGACCCCAGGGACTGCAGGTCTGGAGGGGCCTTCGGGCCAGTATACATATATCGTAAAAATTCCTGTACATCCGGGCCCATGCGCCTTTAGAATTTTGTGTTAAATTATATTTCATACCTTTTAGTATATATATGTGTACCTTTTATTTTGTAAAGAAAATTATTATGTGTATCTGGACACATGGACAACACTCCGTGCGCCTTTAGAATTTTATGTTAAATTGTATATCATTTAATATAAAAATGTGTACCCTTTATTTTCTAAAGAAAAAAAAATATTAATAAAAAGTGTATGCCCTTTAGAACAAAATAATATACCTTTTATTAATTAAAGTGTATACCCTTTAAACCAAAACAATGTACCCTTACCATAATACTAAATTTCTAAAGGCGCACGGAATATATTCCCTTGCGCCCGCAAGCCTCACTCTATATATTCATCTTCTCTATTAAGAGTAGACTTTTATGTTTATAAATTAATTCCTTTTAGAAAATAAATATTCGTTTTAAATTATTATTTTGTCACTTTTATCGTCTTATTACAAAATATGAAGTATTATTTTTTAATAAGTGGACATAAAGATGTAAAAAGGAGACAATTGTATACTATTTCCGTCTCAAGTCTCAAATTATCAAATTATATACTACCCCCACCCAAGGCACCATTTTTAACGTCCAAACTTTAATGCGTTTTCAACTTCTGTATTGAACGAATTGTGATATATGCACACATTGTTGTGTATAATGAGCCAAAAGGCAGGGCCACCTGTAAGTTCCTTCCATAAACCACCGCCAAAAACCACTGCCACTTGTGGTGATCAAGAATACCCTCGATAATTATTTCATTTTTCTTGTCACTCTTTTTTCCCTCTTTTCTAATTATCTCTCTCACATCACCGTTTCAATACCATTTCTGACCTTTTTCACCAAATGGGCTTTTGTTTGTAGGCTTATAGGCCCTCTATACATTGAGAGAATTCATCAAAGATTATGTAAAGGGATCACAGAAATCTGAATTGGAGAGAAGGAGCCGTTCTTTTACTGATCCTCGTGTTTATTTAGAGAGAGAAAAATTAAATTGCACAAGATTTCATTTTCTTGATACCCTCTCGGGTCTGAATTTTTGTTTATTTTGTAATTTGAGCCTTTTGTGTTGATTCCATGGCTGCTGATGCAGAGGTGATTGTTGAGGGAGGGGAGGAGTTTCCCCTGTTCTTGAGCCTTCATCACCTAATAACACGAGCCCTACTAGTAAATTAAAAAAAATCCCAACCATTTATATAAATTATACTATACTCCATATATAAAAAATATTTCTATAGTGAAAATGAAAAAAAATAAAAATAAAAATTCTATAGTGCTATTGTCCTCGTCACTCCGTCTACTTCCCTTTCACCAATTCCCCGCTGATTGCGCCTCTCTCTCTCTCTCTCTAACTTTCTCTCTCCTAAACACACAGTTTCCCCCTTATGTCCAGAACTCAAACATTATCAGACATCTCCACCACATCTTACCATGTCCCTTCTTCCTCTTCTCCTCTTTTCTCTCTCTTTCATTCCCTCCTCTTTCTCTCTCTCATCCCCCTTTAGTAAGTGTTATCATTCCTCCTCTTAACCAACAGATTCACATTCACTTTAACCAACTAAACTAACTACAATCTTGTTTCTTCCTACCAACTTCGCTCTAATTCAATCCTTTTGCTTTCTTCGCAGATTACACTTTGCACATTGACTGCGGCGGCCTCCTCAATACCACCGACGCCTTCCACACCACTTGGCTCTCCGATCGCTTCTACTCCGCCGGTGCCACCTCCGTCGTCTCCGAGCCTCTCCGCTTCGCCCACCAACAGGAGAAAACCCTCCGCTACTTCCCCATCTCCTCCGGCAAGAAGAATTGCTACTCAGTCCCCACGGAATCCCCCGGCGGACGCTATCTCCTCCGCACATTCACAGTCTACGACAATTTCGACGGTAAGGCTCACTCCCCTTCCTTCGACGTCTCTGTTGAGGGCACTTTAGTCTTTTCCTGGAGATCCCCTTGGCCCGAATCCGTTTCTCGCTCCGGCGCCTACGCGGATCTCTTCTTCTATCACAATGATTCCGCCTTCGACGTTTGCTTCTACAGCATTGCCACTGATCCGCCGGTAATTGGGTCTTTGGAATTGACCCAAATTGACCCCCAAGCGTATACATTTAATTACACCAAGAATTCCACCAATTACATATTGGTCAATTATGGTAGGTTTTCATCCGGGTCGGATCAATGGGGCCCTGGATTCAGCAACGACACCGATTTTTTCGGCCGTTCGTGGCAACCGGACAATGAATTCCGGCTACCAGTTGTCTCCACTGCGAATGGAGCTTCAATCACCACGATTTCAGCTACAAAAGCTATAGATAAAGTTGAAATGAACCCAAATTACTTCCCTGAGAAGCTTTACCACACAGCAACAAAGGCAGAGGGAAATGGGGGTGGGATATTGGAGTATGAATTGCCTGTTGACGCTAAGCTTGATTACTTGCTGTGGTTCCATTTCGCGGAAATTGATGGGAGCGTGGCTAACCCTGGACAAAGGGTGTTTAAAGTGATGGTGAATGGTGAGACTGTGAAAAGAGTGGATATATACAATGAGGTGGGTGGTTTTACAGCATACGATTGGAGCTATGTGGTGAAGAATTTGAGTAGCACTACTTTGATTGTGAAGCTGGAATCTGTTGTTGGTGCACCCATCATATGTGGGCTTGAGAACTATGCAATTGTGCCTGTTGATCTCAAAACTAATCCTGATCAGGGTATGCCATTTGATCTTTGGATATCATTTTCTGATGATTCTTTGGGAGAGAGAATGAATGATTTGTTGTTTGTTGCTTGATTGTTGACGGATTGAACTACATATAATCTCCTTGTTTGCTTTGATTTCTCCCCTCTTTAGAAGGGATTAAGTAGTGGGCCTTTTACTGTTTAGAGGTTGTGGAATGTCTGAATTCAATTCATGCCTTTGATTTTGTTCAAAGGATTATCATGTTCTCTCTTGTGTTTCCTTGCTTTGTGGGTTAGTGAGAAACTGCATTCAGTATAAAACTTCATGACAAGTTAAACTGTTTGATATACACTTATATGCAGTGATTGCCATGAAAGCACTGAAGGAATCACTTCGTGTGCCGGATAGAATGGGTTGGAATGGAGATCCATGTGCCCCTACTAGTTGGGATGCTTGGGAGGGTGTCACATGTCATCCAACAAAGGATGAACCCATCCAGCTTGTAGTATCGCAAATGTAAGTGTCACCTCTCTCCCTGTTTCGATAGATGATTTACTCTCCGACCAGTGTTTTCCCACTCCATATATACAGAATTGTAAGTGTTTAAAATGTAGCATCTTGATTAAATACATGGCTTTGATAAATAGCTTAGGTTTCAATGTTGTCACTTGCATTTATATACCGTATTCTGTATTTGGTTATTCCTCATTTACTGGGCTTTCTAGAATCTCTTGCAGCTTAGTGACGCAGTAGTTCTGATTGGCATTTTAAGTACATCAACCCATAATACATTTTACTTATTTTGATTTCAGTGATCTTGGGAGCCAAGGGTTGGAAGGTTTTATCAGTGATAAAATCATCCTTTTGACGAATTTGGTAAGCCTGTAAGTATCTGCTATTATTCTATTATTTATCTTTTCAAGATTTTTTTTCGTTGATGGATGTTTAGTTGGATGAACTGAAGCCGAGAACTGTGAATATAAACAAGAATTTGATATCTAAGATCTACTGAATTGTGCTGAAATTATAAAAGTGGCCATTGAATATGATGGTGATTGAAAATTTCATTTTGAGCCTGAAACTTGTAATAGAAATTAGACTCTCTTATCTTGTAAGGGGAAAATTTACGACACTTTTCTTCATTTTGTCTAATCTCTTAAGAAAAGACGTGTAACGTGTTTCATCTTATTCTTCATTGAAGTTCTTTGCTTCTATATATTAGTTAATGTCTATTTGTACTGTGTAAAGATCAAGTGCTTTACTATCTTTGAATCTGTTAACTAGGTGCATTTTCATTTCTATGACAAATCTACGAAAATTACGAGGCGCCTAAGTGTTCCATCACCTAGTTTTGTTCCATTTAGACTAAATCAATAGTTGATATAACTTTATATGGTGCAGGAACTTGAGCTACAATTCGTTGGGTGGCGAAATACCCTCAGGTTTGGGACAAAAGTCTCTTGTGAAGCTGTAAGATTACGTAACAATACTTGCTATTATGTTATACGAGCTGTTGGAGTCGCTTCATTCCTCAAAAACATCACTTGCATCTAAAACTAATTTTTCTATTCTCAAATCTATGAATCATTGTTTAAGTATACTTAAGATGACATGTTATCTCATCTTTTTTTCTGGCTTTGTCGTCGTAGGGATTTATCAAATAACAAGTTAACCGGATACATACCGGACAGTCTAACCTCATCCAGCTTGCAGCGCGTGTGAGTTTTTATGGCTTCAACATATGTCCACTGACTTTATAGTTTAAACTTACCCATCCATGTCATGTTTTGCTCAGGATACTGAACAATAACTTATTGGAAGGGCAAGTTCCCGAAGAACTTTATTCAGTTGGGGTTCGTGGTGGAGCTATAGAGTACGCTTATATACTTGACCTCCTTCTTCTCGACATCTTCTCTCATTGTTGTATGGTTAACAGGCCAAATATTCTTTTGCAGTCTTTCCGGTAATAAAGGATTGTGCGGTGTGCCTTCCCTACCCAACTGCTCGCTGTTCTGGGGAAAGCACGGGCTGTCTACGGGTGGGAAAGTTGGAATAGGCATCGGATCACTGGTTGTTCTTTGTGTAGTGGGGTTGGGAGTATACTACTGCTTTATCTGGCGGCGACGCAATGATTATGACTTCGGTTTACCTCACGAGCTCATGTGTAAGTGCATTTCTCCACCATTTTTTTGAAAACATATTGGAGTAGTGATGTTGTTTTATGTGTTGCGACTGCAGCTCTTGCTGCGAACAGAAATCGATATCATCGACAGAAGTCATTGATGGCTCTTGAAATGGAGAGCCAACATGCCAAAGGGTTTATACCCACTTATAATGTGAGCTGATGGATGCCATTTGAGGGATGGAACACCAACACCTTTTGTAGGTAAGGATTTTGAACGTGTTGATGGGTTAGAGATTAGGTTTACTCAGATTTGTTTGTAATTGTTATGTGCATGCATTTATGAAATGATTATTTGGATCAAAAAGCATTTATAGGTAGCACAACCGTTATTGGCAGATTGTAAAGGATACAATACAATGTATAACTAAATTGGTCTAATCAGATCTGAATGTCAATACTTATACCATATCATTTTCTTACAAAGCTTGTATTTCTCAGATTTATTCCATCAAAACAGGGATTGTCACTCAATGACATTATTACAATTCATAAATTCAGTATATAAAAATTAACTATTTATTTGGTTGGAGATTTTTATATGGACACCTAATTTTATAAGTCTTTCAAATTAAGATTTGAATTTAGTTTCTTTTTTCAAATTAAGGCCTAGTTTTTTATATTTGTTATTTTTTCTCATTTTAAATCTTACCATAAAATTTATATTTTCATTTCAAGTCATACAAAATAATTTAAAAATATTATTATACACCTTCAAATTAAATCATAAAATTAAATATATGTTATTTTTATTAATATTTTATATTATTTTATAATATATATTGAATTCGAAAAAAAATAAAATTACAACAGGCCTTAGAGAAAAAAATGTAAAATTAAATCATAGATGAGACATTTTTAAAATATAGCCTAAAATTGAGACCTAAATAAAAAATGGGATCCTTACCCAATATTTTGTATGAAACCATTCTATTATAAGAATAATAAAAAATGTAATATTTTTAACAAAAATTTATATCTTCAATTAAAAATTATATTTGTTCAGTTTAAATATTTGATGAATAATTTATGGTAAATGAAAAGTAATAACAAAGAGTGACCACCTTCTTCTATCCTTCATATAAAGTTATTACTAATTTTTTAAAAAATGAAAAGGGATTGGGCTGACGGTTCTTTGAAATTTTACAGTTTCAATTCAATAATAATGTTGTATACGAAAACTCCTACTGGATTGGGCTGCTTAATGTCGGTATTTACAATTTTGGGTCATCTGTACGGACCTATTATACAATTTATTTATGGGCCCTAGGGAGTTAAGCCCAAATGTTGTTGGATCTCAAATTGCTGAGAAAAAAAATAGACTTGTAATTTGAATACATTTAGCAATCGATCATTTTATCTATAAATTGTATAAAAATCTGGATACACGAAACATTAAATGGTGAATAAACAAACATTTATAGTACTTAATTTTTTTTTGATCAAGATATGAAATAGTGTCATAAATAGAAATTGTGTGATTAGTAATATCATATCCACCACGTGGTCCTGATTTTTTATTATTGGATGGTCCAATCTTTGAATCCAATTCCCCAAGTTCCACGATACCTACAGTGTTTCGCCATATATCAACCAATACATATAATTCAATAATAATAACAATAAGAGCAACAAAATAATAATAAGAATACCAATATATATTAATTATAATAAATAATATGAATGTGATGGCTTCCTTCTTGATATTAAGAATATTCAATAAGTTTGTGTTAAATCAATGGAGAAAACGTAGCAACCTAATTTTGACAACATAACATAACCCAAGTCAGAACCCAATTTTGTAAAAAAAAAATTGCACTCAAATGATCTATTTAAAAAATAGCTAATTTGTTAAAAAGTACTAAAAACATGTGTGAAATTGTTTTAAGTTGGCAATTTATGAATTAGAAAAAATATTTGATTGAATGAAGAAAATTCAGAAATTTGTTGTAATTGTTCAAGTGAACTATTCATTAGTTATTCATAACTTAATTATGAAAAGTGAAAATATTTTTATTAAAAAATAAGTAATAATTAAATAAAAAATTTAAATGGTATCATGTGAAATAATTTGATATGAATTATGTTTCGATGAAATGGTTTCCCATCCACGAAACTTTAATTTCTCTAAAAGTCGCTAAACCAACATTTAATATTTTCTAACATAATTAATTCCAAGGGGCCCAAACGTAATTCACATACAACGGGCTTTTGACTTTGACTCTGAAATTAGGCTCTATATATTAAATAATTAAAAAGATAAAAGATATTTATATATTACCACATATAGTGGCATATATAACTTCTTTTGATGACTTTCAGATATTTTTATAAAAGAAGAAATGACTTTTTGTGCCATATTATAATAAAGTTCAAATCTTGTCCCATTGACCAGACCTAATCATTTGTTTTTTTTATGCATATAATCTTAAAAATATTTTATATTCAATGTGTATACATGTATTAAAAAAAATTAATAGTAAGATTAACGTATATGGAGATAAAATTTTCTACCCGCTGATGTAATTAAAGGATAACTCTTATTCAATCAACTAATTAATTACAGGCTACTAATTAATATCACACATCCATACATATGGAGTATTACTTATTAAATCATGTAGCTTTTTTTACTAAAATAATTGTAATTCACATCTAATTTTAAAATATGAAGCAATCTTGGTGCATGTGGGGCTATTATTTTAATTATTAATTAACAGGTCTATATGCTGTATTCTGTTGGTTAAGCATGCAAATATACTTCTTTATTAGTTAGTTAATTATTATTAATGACGTGAGTTTCAATGAGCCACGTTGACATTCACACCACCACATATAATTATTATTAAACTAATTAACCAATCACATGTATAATTAATTTATTAATTGCAAACCTATTAGTGCAATTGGCCTAACAACGTTCGATCGCATCCTCTCTAGAATTGGCTCTTGTCCTTTTTCTTTATTTATTTCCCATAATTAATTCGATCAAATTAGGATGTAATTAGGTATCTTGTACTAGGGTTAGCTCAGATAAAATATCTACAGATAAATCAATTATCTATTGACTATTGGAAGTATTCAATCTTTTTTACTAAACATTTTTTTTTAGAAACAGTATATTATAACAAGAAAAACACACACACATTAATTTTGTTTCTCACATGCATGCATCCATGCACTTTTATTTTTTATTTATATTTTCGATTTTTGATTGTCACGTTTAATTATGTTTAGGTAAACATTCTCAATCAAAGTATACGTTTAATAAAGTGCTATATTTATTATTCTAATAGATATTATAGTTTAGAACTTGTTTATACATTATTTTTATGATTTTTATCATCGATTTATTTAAGATAAAATGATTTGGCCCAAATATAAATAATGGAGTTTACTATATACCTTAGATTTTATTACATTTTAGCTATTGAAATTTCATCATCAATTCATATACAAATGTAGTGTGTCATCCAAGTACAACCAATGATTCGTGCATCAAGTGCATGAGATATATATATCAATCGATATTATATTTATTTTCAACACTTAACATGAAATGGATCATAAAATAAAACCATATTTAAATAAAAATTAATGGGCAATTTAGTTGAAAAAAAGGAAAGTGATAATAATAAATAGTAGCAAGTTGGTAAAAATATAGTCGTAATAAATATAGAAAAAATAGAAGCAACCCGTGAGCACGTAGTAGGGCAATCTACTGAAGAACCAATCAACTTGACACGGTGGACCTCCTTATACGTAACTAAGTCTTCTGCCCCCCTAAAACTATAGACTTTCCCCCCTAATTTATATTTATTTAATTTGACTGAATTCCAATTCCTCCAAATCTTGAATTATAGAGTATTACTTATTTGAAAAATAATAATATATTTAATTAATCGTAATAAGCAGTTAAACACGTAAAGGGGAATATATCTTCATGACAATGATAGACTAATTAAAATAGCTTAATAATCAAATTTGAACATAGTTACTACTTACACGAAATATATTTTTTCGTCTCCCATGCATGTTATGATTAATTATAATCTTATCTATTTGAACACCACCATTAATTAATTATAAGCAAATGATCGTTTAGATCGACTTTATAATAAGTTATTATGGTGTCTCCATTTCGAAAACTGTTATGTTTTAAAATGGTAAATTATTTGTTTATAAATGACTAGCTATTATGCTATATTCATTTTTAATTTATTTGAGTTTTGAAAATAGATGCATAGTACTTGTTTTAGGTTTTTAATATAATGGTTTAACTTTATATATATATATATATATATATATATATATATATATATATATATATATATGTCAAATTAATAAATATGTGTGATGATATATATGAAATTGTATAATTCATGTGAGAGAATAAATGAGATAAGAGAGAAATAGAAACAATGAGTATTAATTGAGTTAATAGAGTTTGTAGGTGTATATAGGGGTGATTTTAAAAATATTGGTGTAGATTTTAAAAACCGAAAACGAACATAGTGTTTTGATATTTCAATTTATCAAATACGGAACGACGTGCCTGATTCCATATAATTTTAAGAAAAATCTTAATTTAATCTTTAATTGAAATATATACCGACTCAATCAGCCTACGACGTAATTTTATACTAGATGGAGGCTCAAAATGAATTTTAGAAGAATAAATCAATAAGAAAATTCTTAAATTTGGGACATGTAATGTAGCGAGTTAAATACGCGATTGATAAATTCTCATCTACAAGAAAAGAAAAGGAGGGAATAATTAAAAAAAAAATGATAGTGGAAATTAAATCCAAGGTGGAGTTTAATAAGCATATAAGGTTGCCATGTCGGCAAAATAATAATATAATGTTGATTTTAGGTTCATCTTTTCAGTTATTAAATAATAATTTGTACATCATGCAATGCAACTTGATCATTAGGGACCATTACATTGTTGGACGATTCTTCACGCGGAATCTATTCACTATTTCTTTTCCCCTTTTTTTTTTTGTTTTTCATATTTATCCACTATTACTTATTTTCAACAATTCCACCTCTAAATTCTCATTAATATATACCAAGTCTATCATTTATTTATATATACACATGACATGGTTTACGTAAATATTGCACTTGAATATATACATACATGCACAAAACATGTTCTTATTTAGGGAAAACATAAAATAAAAAAAAGTAGGTAGAAGCATTGAATTAGTAGATAATTAGGGCAACACATTTGATTTGGATAAATTTCAATTTGGGAGGGGGAAATAGAAAGAATATCTGGCATAAGTTGTGAAGATGGTAGCCAATGGGGGGGCGAGTAGGTGGTCCCTACAATTGCAACATCATTAATTCCAGTAAGTAGTCAACAAAACCGACTTGCCTTGCTTCTCCAATCTCCACTTGCTCGCCTCTAACCACATTCACAATCGTATCGTATGTGTATTTTTAAAAGTACCATATATGGAAAATTCCATGCATTAATAATTATTATATTTAAATTCAAGGGGAGTGAGTGTTGTTGTGAGTTGGCCAAGTCATGTATGTATATGGAGTATTCATCAATTTAATTAGTCCTTTCATTTCTAAGTCTGACAAAAAAGCTAGCCTCTTTATTCCTCCGGAAAGTGACATTGGTAGCCTTGATTTTTGACAATCATCATTTGTGGATAAATCAACACGGAAAGAGTTCGCATAGTTACGTTGTAGGCCCCAAAACTATACTCCCTTCAATCTCTTATACTATTAGTTGTAGGAATAATATGAAAATAAATCTAATTTTAATTTTCGGAACAACATATACAACATCTTTCTGTATTTAAAGTTTCATTCATTTAACATTCCAATTTTGAATATTGATAAATTGATGACAAATAAATATACAAGGTGAGTTGAATGGTGATGAGAAACAAGTTGCAATAAAGAAAGAAAAGGTAAACCAAAGAAATTAAACGGAAGAAAGCGTGTTGCCCATCAAACACTTATTCTAGATAAGGCCATCATATCTGTGGCTGTGGGACTACACTACCTTATAAATGTCTTTTTATTTATTTATTGTTTTCTTCTTCAACAATAATAATAATAATAATTAAAAAAAAAAACTTACACTTTACTGCAAATATAATTAGCATGAACTCCACACATGATGTGAATCCATAGTCAATATAATTAATTGAAAAAAAAAACATTTTCTCTTATATCATACGTAAATATCCAATTATATATATCGTGTATACATTGATTTGTCTATTTTCTATACTAAAATTTAATAATAAAACCCAATAATTCATGAAAAAAGAAGAAGACTTACATTAAAATTATTAATTAAATATTGAATGAGGGAAAGCAACAGACATTATTAAAATTTGTAGATGTCGTCATTCTGTGAGTCATCCGCCTAAAACTATTTGACGCTTTTTGTGTGTTTTTTCAGGCGCAATGGTCATAATATCATTACATAATGGAGTATTAATAATTAATTATAAGAAAGTAAATTTGAGCAGCCAAAAAAAAAAAAAAAAAGGGATTCCCACAAAAAACGTGGCAAGGGTGAGATGTTTAATAGGAGGGGTGAAAGTAAAGTCGTGTTTCAGTCGGTGAGATTGATGTGGCATTCTAATATGTCGTCATACATTAAGTCATCTCCAACTCAAAAAAGAGAGAACTGTAAAGTATAACCTGCAGGAGAGTTGGAAAGTGAGCTTTTTTGGTAAGTATTCATAGTTCTATTTAATTAATTAATAATATCATCCATAGACTATAGTTTTGTTTCATTAATTATTTTCATTGTGCACATAATTATTACTCCCTCCGTCCGCCACAAATGTGGATATTTACTTTTTACATGTGGATTAAGGAGTATTATTATTTAAAGTGTAGTTGGCAGTTGTATTAGTGGGGTGTATGAGTCCCATAAATTTATTGTATTAGTGATGTGTGTGGGTCCCATGTGTTTAAAAAGGAAAATGTGGACCTTTGGTGCGGACGCCCAAAATGGCAAAATATGGACCTTTTGAGCGGACTGATGGAGTACATCGAAAGCAACTAATATGGATAAACTTTGATTTCATTTCACCCTTTAATTTAATTAGGATTTCGACGCTGACGCATTACCCAATCGTTTTTACTCCTACTAGATAGTGGAATAATTAATTATACGTGTATATATATATTTATTTTATTTTATTATATTATATATGTTATGAGTGAGGTTCTTGTGTGTCCGGACACACGAATTTAATTATGTGCGCCCGAATCGACCCATAAGAAAACGGATCATATATAAATTAAAAAGAAAATATCAAAACACATTCTTCACCTTCTATTGTGTGATTTTGCTGTCACTGGAGGGCGATAATTTAGGCGATTCTTCATCACAATTTCAGTGCTAATCTGGGTGATTCTTCATCATAATTTCAACGCTAATTTGGGCAACTCTTCATCAAAATTTCAGTGCTAATCTGGAGTGTGAAAGACAGAGTGCGGAGGTGAGTAGAAATTTTTGTAGCTTATGCACGTATGTGTTTGAGTTCGATTGATCTTCCATTATATTTGAATTTTGCTTTGTTTACTTAAATCAATGGTGTCATTCAATACCTAATGCTTGCTTTTTTTTTCTGTGTGCAGTTTATTCTATTACTTCTGTTTGTTTTTATGTGGAATGACTCCTTTTTGTTTGTTTTAATCCACCATGGTATCTATCTCTATTTATCCAGATTTGTGAATCAGATCTTTGATTGCATTTCACTTTCAACTAATGATCATCTTAGTTTCCATTTAAATCCGTAAAATGCTTATTGAAATCAGACAGCTATCTATTTGAATTGGCTTAAACTTTAAGGAATTACACACACAAGTGTTGGTTTTAGGTTTTCACTTTAATGTGGTTCCCTTGTGAAATCTAAGATTTTACCTATTCTTGACTTTTATTCTGTGAGGTACAAATTGGTTCAGAGAAATAATACTGCATAGGAATGAAACAGATGCATGATTTTCTATTTTAATGGACTAGCTTTCTGAAATCAAGAATTTATCTTTATATTAACAACAATAATATTAATCTAGCTCATCAATAATGTACCTTTTACTCATCTGAAATATACCCTTTGCGTCATTCCATAATACCTTTTATAATAAACTTGAAACACTTTAAACTTTGTACCCTTTGCATGAAAACAATGTACCATCTGCTCATCAAGAATGTACACTTTACTCATCAATAATATACCCTTTGCAAATTCATACAATCATATGACAACAATATACTTTTTACATGACAACAATATATCCTTCAACAATAGCTGATATGTCCTTTAGTTGTAATGATTGTACCTGGGTTTAAAGAAGAAATAGAGTTCGACTTTTATTTATGAGCATGCATGGAGAATACTGGACAAATTTCATGATAGTGTTGGATAAACAAGATATGAGGATTCAATCCAACTTGCATAATATTGTTTGCATCCAACTGCTCCATAGCTGGCCATTAGAAATGAGATTGATCATTTTGGATTATGGTCTTATGGTAAGTCAACTATGTGAACTACTTTGTTGCTTTTTAGCTTTAGCAGGGCAAAATTAAATCATATTTTAGAGTATAATTGGTTGCTTTTAATTTTATTTTTTAATTCAAAAATATGTGTTAATTATATCATAATTTAATAGCTTAGATAATTTGATACACCTATATCCATAGATTTATGATCCTAATATTACTCTTAAATACTATAATATAATACTCACTCTAATAAATGTGTACTCTTCAATAGTAGCTGATGTACCCTTTAGTTGTAATAAATGTACCTGCATTCAAAATCTTTATTTTTCATTTAATAAATTTGCAGTTAGTTGTATTTTTTGCAATTGCTTTATTGTGTCAAACTTGGGATTCACAAAACCATGCATGCCTATTTATGATTCTCGTTTGTCTTCTTTGTGCTTCTTTGCAGAGGGTGAGGAGTCTTGAGTTACAATTGGAATGCAAAAAAAACTGGTTATGTTCTCATGTATTGCTTCCCAATGTTCATTCTTCAGCTTGTAGTTGTTCTAGTTGAAATCAAGTACAAGGATAAAGATAGAGAAACTACATTTTTATTTCATCCAAGAAGTTTTTATTCCTCATATAAAGGCTGAATATATTGCCATCTACATCTACCTTCTATTGAGTACCCCGTTTCTCAGTCTCTTCACAATGGTGCTTAATTACCACCTACTTGTTGTGGCCTGGAAGCTGTATACTTCACTTGGCAATCAATAAGGGTTTGCAAATGAGAGTGTGCACATTAATATTTTTGGTTTAAAGTTTTTAATCATTAAGTGTTTGTTGTTCAGCTTAGTTTATCAGTACTAGTGAAGCCTAAAAGGGCTATCCTACCTGGCCACTAGGCTCCTCACTTAAGTGAGAGACCCATGTTCGATTCCTCTTGGGAACGAATTAGGAGGGGGGTTATAAGAAGGGCTTGGAGATAAGGGTTGTAAGGGTTCTTGATGTAACTACTAACTATACTAACAACTAACATTTACCGATAAAAAAAATAGTGAAGCCTAAAAGGGCCTTGTTTAATGTCCTTGTATTCATAACTTTTCTTTCTTTTCCTTGTGGTTATTAGTCGTTTTAATTGTTTAATTTAGTGATATAACAAGTTAATTATTGTGAGAGATGCTTATAAATTATTACATTTCTTAAATTTTGAATGAGAAAGTTCTAATCGTTTAAATTATTTCTTTGACATTATTATTGAAAGTTATACCCTTTAATATAGTACAAAATTATATGCCATTTGAATCATGCCCTTATATCTTAACAACATAAACTTGAAAAACTATCAACAATAGATGTTCTAAACTCAATATCATTTACTCATCAATAATATACTCTTTGCACCATGCCACCATACCATAACAACATTAACTCAAAAATACTGTAAACTCCATACTCATTACATGACCACAATGTACTCTTTACTAATAAAAATATACCCTTTACTCATAAACAATATACCCTTTGCACCATGCTATAATACCTTAACAACATAAACTCGAATTGTAAACTTCATACCCTTTACAAAGCCACAATGTATCATTTACTCATCAACAATATATCTTTTTCACCATGACATAATACCTTAACAACATAAATTCAAACACTCAAAACTCATACCCTTTGCATGACCACAATGTACCTTTACTCATCAATAATATACCCTTTACTTATAAATAATAAACCCTTTACAACTTCGTACAATTTACATGACCACAATATACCATATACATGACCAAAATATACTTTTTACTTATCAATAGTATATCATTTGCACCGTGCCATAATGCCTTACAAACATAAACTCAAAACATTGTAAACTCTATACACTTTACATGATCATAATGTACCCTTTACTCATCAACAATATACTCTTTGCACCATGCCATAATACCTTACTAACATAAACTCAAAACTCTATAAAGTCCATACACTTTACATGACTACAATGTACCATTTACTCATCAACAATATACCATTTGCAGTGAACAATCACACTGATTAAATTCAAATAAGAATTCGTAAAGTGTAAATGAAGGACCAAAAAAGTATATATCCTTCACATAGAAAACAAAAACGGTCTCACTATACTAATTAACTACTATTTATATAGTGATCATATACTAAAGAAAAAACTAATAGTTCAAAGCATACACAGTTATAGCTCCAACTTGATTATAACTACCTTCATCAACACAATGTACCCAAAAGTTGAAGCAACCAACAAATACCATCAAATATATCTCTTTCCAAGTTTAACCTTTTCCCAATTATTTCTATTCCTTCTTGGCAACCCTAGTCTTCTCTTCTAGAGCCTTTAGTGCTTCTTCATTTTTTCCTCAACTTTTCCCTTTAAAAGTCAAGGCTACTTCTCGTATAATTCATATGCAAATTTAGTAACTCGAACTCTCATCTCATTTTGATTTGACAGCATTGTTGCACAAATCTCCCCTTAGTATAAGCCGAATCTCAGGCTTCATGGAAAACAAAAGTCATAATAAGTAATTGAATAAATAAACTAAGTTTTTATTTTGCATATAAATATACAAGAAAAATTAATAATAAAAAACAAATTAACTCACTCAATTCAGGAGTAAAGGCAAATGTATAGAACCAATTTACTGAAATATCAAATAAAATCCCCTTTGTTAACAAAATAGTTTTTGCAACTCCATACAGTTTACATAACCATTATACCCTTTGCATGCCAAAATTGTACCATTTACTCTTTAATAATGTACTCTTTGCATGCCGAAAATATACCTTATTCCTTAATAATTTTGTTTACATCATACATTTTCCGATCACTTTTCCCTGGAAATCTTAGAATGTACTCTGGTCAATTAATATGATGAAGTAGCATTACCATTAGCTAGCTAGTTCATTAATTATTTGCTTCTTGTTATCCATTCATTTAAAGAAGAATTAGTCCACTGAATCAATAAACATTGATGAATGACATCTATTTTCTATTTAAAATCCAAGAATGTAAAACTAATTTTATCAGAGTTTGCGTACTTCAGGAGTAACTGTACTTGTCAAGCAAATAAGTTTGGCATATTGCAGAACAAAGTTTAGATACCTGGGTTCAGTCATATTGAATTAACACTGGTTCAATGATATTATAACACAACGTTAATATCAACTAGCAAGAGAAACTTTAACATCTATAATTCATGCATCATGAAAGGCTAATAGCAATTATATATAGAAGTTGAAGAATTTATGACATAGTGACAGTAAACAGACACCAAATTGTTCAATACTTACATTCTGAAATCATATCAGTTTCAGATCAGAATTCAAAGTGGAATTGCATCTAGATATTGTGGTCAAAGTTAACACTACAATATCATAAATCGAACACTACAATACATAAATGGAATACTAGATAGATGAAATTTTTAACCTGGACAGAGGTAGATGAAATTGGTCAGCGAAAAGTGATAACACAGATTACTTGACGATTGTCGAAACTTTCAGCAGCTATAACCTCAGTCGATTGATACATTGCGAACTGTCGCCACACTTGCGATCTCCACCGAAAATACCACTATTAATTGACGGCGAGTAGCATCCGTAAAATCAATCGAGAAGGAAAATGGGAGAGAGCGGGATTATGAGAGGAAAATGGAAGAGGTGGCGGCGAGTAGCATCCGAAGAATTAATCGAGAAGGAAAATGGGAGAGAGATCGGGAATGGAATTATTCATGTGAACCCTAAAATAAATTGGTTTTTTTCTCTTTAAATATACCGGGTCGGGTTGATAATACGGTCAGGGTTCGGTTTGGGTGCACGAGTCTAAATTCGTGCGCCCGGAAACACATGAACTTTTGCCATATGTTAGCTTTCAATAAATCCTCAATCCTAGAATTTAACTCATTAAAGATAAGGTTTAATTCTACTAATTACATGGATTTAGTATCACTTCCATTTTTTTATCCGATCAATTTATTTCAAGTACATATTTCATAACTTATTCTATATTTCTTAATATTTTATAAATATAACAATGAAAATTTATGATATATGCGCAAGTGATGATGAAACCTAGATATGTTACGACTTTCAATTAGTGTTTTCTCACTTCAAACTTACACATATACTATCTTTTCCAAATTCTATCCTCCTAAAAAACACTTCACCTTTATCATTCTATTTGTTTTATAAATATTGTTACATTATATACTAATAATTAAGTATCTCACACAATTAATGTTAAATTTCCTTTTATGATAAATAAGACACACAAAACAATTACTCGAGTATGTTTTATTAAGCCCACGCAGAGGATTTTGGATGTCCTGTTACATTTTGGTGTTACTGTAACAATAAATTTTATATTTATGATAAAATAAATACAAATTAGGGTATAAAGATAGTTCTAGACAGATTTAATTTAAAGAGTATTTAAGCAGGTTACAAATCTCCAATCAATCCTCTGATTATTCTCTCGAACCAATTTGGCTTGACTTTGACTGTTGACTTGACTTTGACTGGAGTGTGTGTTGACTGTATGTTGTCTGCGCTGACTGTGTTGACAGAGTGTGTTGAGCTGGATCTTCAAACGAAGCTTGTCCGAGCTCAGATGTAAAGTCTTGTGACGTTGATCCGGAGGCGTTAAGCCTTTGTTCAGATTGAACGTTGATTGGAGAGAATACCAAATCGGAGGGACTTGACACCTTGATCTTTGATCGGAGGCAGTTGGCTGGAAGAATGCCGGATCGGAGGGGCTTGACACCTTTATCTCTGATCGGAGACGGTTTAATAAAAGAATGCCGGATCGGAGGGGCTTGACACCTTGATCTTTGATCGGAGGCTGTTCTTGACTTGAAGATGCTTGAAGATCTCAAGGGAGCACTGCTCGTATTCTTGATTTCTTCAGAAGCGTCTGTGTCTTCAGATGTTTTAGTGTGTCTGGAATGAATGGAGGAGGACTCCTTATATAGGTTAAGGGTGAGGACGCCCCATAAATAACTCGCAGTCTGATTGGTCCAGGGCTGATTTGACCTAATTCTATGGGCTTGGGCCTTTCACTTGCTTAGGCTTTAAGTCAGACTTATTTGACTGGATCTGGCCTAATTATCAATTATTTACTCATTTATTTTAGAAATAGATTCATTTAAATCCCTTAATAAATAAATAATTAATTGATAATTATTGCATTAATTTGCCACATATTTTCCTTTAATATGTAATAAAATCCAAGTGCCTACAAATGCCCCCTCGCATTTTGTTCACGGACGTCTTTGTGTTGAAGTGAACAAATTACGATAATTCATTCTTGATCAACATGATTGAATTTTATTGCTTGTCTCACCAACTTGATATGAATAGCCTGAATTATGACTAAACTTAGCAGAGTACTAAGCTGCCTACATACCTCTTTGAAGAAGATCAAGTCAAAACGTAGTTCAAGGAACATGATTTAGTTTGAATGAGGGGTGCCGTATACATTTTATACTCATGCGGGCCAGAAGTAACATGCAGTTTAGGCTCGTGCGTTATGAAGCGTTGAACTTGAATTTGTTGACATTTTATACTCGTGTCAATTAGTCTTGAATTTAAACTTGTAGACAGTTTATACTCGTATCAAGGAGCTTTGTGTGGATATTTTTCACTCTTATCGAGGAGTATTGTGTGAACAGTTTTTGCTCGTACCGAGGAGCTTTATGTGTAGAGAGTTTATTCACTTCCCAAGGAGATTTTATTTGATGTGTAGATAGTTTATACTCATATCAAAGAATATCGAACATGTAGAGAGTTTTGTCTCTTCTCAAGGAGATATGATTTGATGTGTGGACAGTTTATACTCATATCAAGGAGTATAGTATGGATAATTTTTGCTCGTATTGAGGAGCCTTGAATTTGATTTGTGTTAGATAGTTTAGGCTCGTATCAAGGAGCATGACTTGAGGCTTTTTAGATAGTTTATGCTCGTATCAAGGAGCATGACTTGTAGATAGTTTTAGCTCATGTCAAGGAGCGTAACTTGTAAATAATTTAGCACGTGTCAAGGAGCGTGATGTAGACAGTTTTCGCTCATGTCAGGGAGCTTTGACTTGAGAGATTTTAGATAGTTTAAACTCTTATCAAGGAGCGTAATGTAGACAGTTTTAGCTCGTGTCAAGGAGCTTTGAATTTGAACTTGTAGACAGTTTGTACTCGTGTCAAGGAGCCTTGTGTGGATATTTTTCACTCGTATCGAGGAGCATTGTGTGGACAGTTTTCTCTCATGTCGAGGAACATTATGTGTAGAGAGTTTATTATCTTCCCAAAGAGATTTGATTTGATGTGTAGATAGTTATACTCATATCAAGGAGCGTAACTTGAAGATTTTAGATAGTTTAAACTCGTATCAAGGAGTATTGTGTGGATAATTTTAGCTCATGTCGAGGAGCATAACATGTAGATAGTTTTAGCTCATATCAAGGAGCGTTGTGTGTATAGTTTTAGCTCATATCAAGGAGCATGTGTAGAGAGTTTTGTCTCTTCTCAAGGAGATTTAATTTGAGTTAGACAGCTTAAGCTCGTATCAAGGAGCATAATATGGATAGTTTTAGCTCATATCAAGGAGCATAATATGTAAATAGTTTAAACTCATATCAAGGAGTATAATGTAGACAATTTTTGCTCATATCAAGGAGCTTAATTTGGAATTTTTAGATAGTTTAAACCCGTATCAATGAGCGTAATGCAGACAGTTTTTGCTCATGTCAAGGAGCATAGCTTGTAGATAGTTTTAGCTCATATCAAGGAGCGTAATATGAGGATTTTAGATAGTTTAAACTCGTATCAAGGAGTATTGTGTGTAAATTCCATTGCATCCCTTGAATGCACATTTCAGTTGCTGAAGTTTCTAATAGCTTTTCTTTGCAATTGAGGCTTAGGCTCCTCCATCTTTTGATGTAGGCGATGGCATATTCTTCATCACTTTGACGAGTATTTGTTAGCTCCATCATGCTAACAGTTCTTCGTGTGCTATAGAAATGATTAAGGAATACTTTTTCCATTTCCCCCAGCTGTTAATGGAGTTGGCCTTCAAGTCGATGTACCAATCGAACCTTTGAGAAAGCGAACAAACTGTCTCACCATGTGATCTCCGTAGATTTCAGCATAATTGCATGTTTCAACGAAGTGCGCCACATGTTGTCTTGGATTGCCTTTGCCATCGAATTGTTGAAACTTGGGAGGTTGGTAGTCAATTGGCATCCTCAAGTTGTCAATTCTCTTTGTATATGGCTTCTTGTAGGCGACAAGGGATTTTGAGCTCCCTTCAAACTTGTCTTTTATTGTTTCTAAAACAATATTTTTCAGTTGGTTCACATGAAGTATTTTGTCAGTTGAAACTTGTATATCTTCTTCAACTTGATTCGTTTCAGATGGATGTTGTTTCGCAAAGTCCTCCTCCTCGTGTTCATCCTCAACTTGTTTCTCCTTTGCATGACTTGTCTCCGCATTCTCCATTTTCTTCATAAGTACGGAGATCTTTACGTCTTGAGCTTCCATGTGCTTGTTGAGTCCTTCAATGGCTTTCATCATACTTGCGAGTTATTCCTCAATGGTCATAGCATTTGTTGTCATGACTGCATCTACAACTAAGGCAGATGTCGAGCTTGGCGTTGAAAAGGAATGGCAATGGGACTAGTATTTCCGGGTACCCGGTCTACCCGAATCCTAATGGGCAGGGTACGGGTAGTGTTAAACGGGTTTGGGAGGGGTACGGGTAATGCCTCAAGGGTAACCCGATTATATATTTTTTTTTATAAAATTTAATATATATTATATAATTTATATATGATAAGATATTTTATATATTTAATTAATAGTTATAAGTTTTATTTAATCATATTTATTAAATATTTATTTAAAATAATACAATTTATATTATATTTAATTAATAATAATGTAATTTTTATTATTATATTTATTTAGACAATAAAAAAATATAAATATATATAAAATAAATGAATATTAAATGGGTATGGGTACCCGCGGGTAGTGATAAACAATAATGGGACGGGTACGTGTACCATAATAAAATTTTTAAACGGGACGAATACGGATACGGGTAGTTATTTTTTTAATCGGATACGGGTATCCCAAAATAAGCGGGTACCCTACCCGTTGCCATCCCTACCGTTGAACGAGGAGTTGAGTAAGCAGAAATATTTTCACATCCCTTGTCTCCGTGCAATGGCATATTGAGAGTAATCCCCACCATACGGTTTGCCTCTATGGAACCTTCAGAAATACTTTTTGTAACGACTTCAACCTTTTCAGTTTGCAACTCTGGAGGTTTTAATGCAGCAGGCTTTCGTATCACAATTTTTAGTGGAGTCGTCATTTGAGTCTTCACAGCCTGCAACTCTGAATGCTTCGAGATAGATGACCTTTTTATCGCGATCCTAAGAGGAGTCATTCTTTGTGCTGTGGAGAGAAGAGATGAGTGGTAGAGATCGTCCCACTGGTCGTGCCAAAATTTATAATAATAAATTTTGTAATTATGATAAAATAAATACAAATTAGGGTACAAAGATAGTTCCAGACGGATTTAATTTAAAGAGTATTTAAGCAGGTTACAAATCTCCAATCAATCCTCTGATTCTTCTCTCGAACCAATTTGGCTTGACTTTGACTTGTTGACTTGACTTTGACTGGAGTGTGTGTTGACTGTATGTTGACTGCGCTGACTGTGTTGACAGCGTGTGTTGAGCTGGATCTTCAAACGAAGCTTGTTCGAGCTCTGATGTAAAGTCTTGTGACGTTGATCCAGATGCGTTAAGCCTTTGTTTGGATTGAACGTTGACTGGAGAGAATGCCGGATCGGAGGGGTTTGACACCTTGATTTTTTATCGGAGGCAGTTGGCTGAAAGAACGCCGGATTGGAGGGGCTTGACACATTTATCTCTGATAGGAGGCAGTTGAATGAAAGAACGCCGGATCGGAGGGTCTTGACACCTTGATCTCTAATTGGATGTTGTTCTTGACTTGAAGATGCTTGAAGGTTTCAAGGGAGCACTGCTCGTATTCTTGATCTCTTCAGAAGCGTCTGTGTCTTCAGATGTTTTAGTGTGTCTGGAATGAATGAAGGAGGCCTCCTTATATAGGTGAAGGGTGAGGACGCCCCATAAATAACTCGCAGTCTAATTGGTCCAGGGCTGATTTGACCTGATTCTGTGGGTTTGGGTCTTTCACTTACTTAGGCTTTAAGTCAGACTTATTTGACTGGATCTGACCTAATTATCAATTATTTACTCATTTATTTTAGGAATATATTTATTTAAATCCCTTAATAAATAAATAATTAATTGATAATTATTGCATTAATTTGCCACATATTTTCTTTTAATAGGCAATAAAATTCAAGTGCCTACAGTTACATCTTCTGTTATACAAGTTAGATGAGTGACACGTATGCGGAGAGAAAAATATCAACCTTTCCCTTAATGTTGATTGTTAGGGTATAGATTACTTTAACATATGTGTCAATCATCCAACGATTTTTAACATGAAATGTAACATCAAAATGTAACAGGAAATCCGAACCACAGACAGAGTACTAATACAACCACCCATTAAATATTAAATAATATACTTAACTCAATAGTCACTACACATTAAAATATTACTCACTCCATTTTACGTATTTTTATCCACTTTCCATATTGGGATTTTCCACTTGTTTTTATCCATTTTATTAATGGTAAAAATACATTATACATCTTATCTATTTTTTACATTTTATTCATCAACTCCAACGACTTTATTTACTTTTTTATATTTTATTCATTATTTCCAACAACTTTATTTATTTTTTCTTTCAAAATTATCAATTTATTTTTACTTTTTCTTAGATTATGGAGTATATTAAAAAAAATCATACTTAATCTTCGTGCTCGTACAAACGGGTAAAAATATATGTAACGGAGATAATAGTATATTCATTTATTATTGTGAAAGTAGTAAATGTAACATAAGGAAGAGTGTACTTAAAAATTTTAAAGTAAATTTGAGGGAATCCAGAGTGATTCTTAGTTTAATAACAATGAATATGAATAAACAAATCTTGTTTTTTTAGACTATTCAAATTTAGTGATGTGACAAAGTTAATCGTAAGGCAACTAAATCTCCTAATTTCACATGTCCTATTTTGATTTTTTATTGTTAATAATTAAAATCAATATTTATATATGACATTAAATTAAATGCCAGTATAATATTCCCTGTGATCCATCCATTGATCCAAAGTTCCAAACAATCATGATTGACCGAACAAGGGGCAATTTCGGAAATTAATTAATAAAAATCATAGTAATACAGTGCTAATATTAGACGGTCTCACGTGACAACCCAACGTTTTCACGCGTTCCCACCTGCGAGGACAGCCGCTCCTTTGCACCCACACACTAACCGTATACCTACCGTACAATTTCCAAATATTAACAATATACATATAATATTTATAAGTTTTTTATTTTTTATTTTCGTTTTTATAATTTTACTTTTTTCTATACTAATAAACATGAAGCAATATATTAGTAGTAAAGGAAATGCGGTTTACATCTTATTATTTATTGACTGCATGCAAATAAATCTATTGAACAAATTAATATCTGCTTAGTAAACATCATATTTTTACTTCTTTTATAATCTTAGAAGGTTCTAAAATTATTCTTCGGACATCTAACACCTAATTTTGTTGGAAGAGCATTGACTAAAAAGTGACTATCAATAATATCACAAAATATCTTCCATACATAAAAATAGTTAATTTCACTCGGTCTAATTATAGAAAAAACCAAATCTAAATCCGATTAAGAATTAGCTAGTAATGACACATTTTATAATTAATTGATCAACACTTATTTTGGATTAATATATAAAGACTACATTAATACTCCTATTAGTTATTTCTGAACCATGTGTCCGCCACGTAATTCTGAAGTTGCATGCAATATCGAGGCTCATCACGTTGAACTTATTTAAACTGATTTATATATTTAACCTCTTTGGAAGATATTTTCTTTTTTGTTTTAAAATAACATGTGAAGCTCATAAATTAGAAAATTATTTTTAAAAAATAATAATGCTGATCAATACTCCCTCTGTCCCGTTTCAATGTTTACATTTTTCTTTTTGGAATTTGAGACCCACTTAAAACAATTAATATATCATTCAACACAAATACACCTACCCACTTTACAATAAATATTATATTTTTCCACTCACTATCTATTAAAATATTATACTCCTTAATCATCATGCAAAAAACAAACGTAAACATTAAAACAGGATAGAGGGAGTACATAATACTCCAATTTAATTGGTAAAGTCTTGCGTATCACAAAGACACCATACCTCCAAATTCGATATTTCCGTATATTGTACTTTTTAATATTAAATATTATATTATTTAGTATAAAAACTTATACTATGAGATAATTTAATATTTTTAATAAAATATTTTAATTCTTTATATATTTCACTCCATCTTTTAAAAGAAAATATTAAACTTTTATTAATTTAATTATATAACTACTTTTAGAATAAAATGTCTGTATATCCGTGTACACAAACATTGTGTAACAAGACCACAAGAAGCAACTCAATTTAATTTGCTAGCTCTGCTGAAAATTAAAACTAATTCTCTCTCTAAAATACTGCTAGTTTATTGACTTTTCAAAAGGAAATTATTTATTGATAAGGTGGTCATGTAATAATTGAGGGGCATTTATTACCAGCCACAGTTAAGAGTTATCACCTCAAATATTATTCTTAGTTAAGACTTATGACATAACTAGTGGCATGAATAATTGAAGACAATTTTTGGGTTGCTCTTGGTGGGACCATTAATAATTAAGATAAAAAGAAAATCATTAATCCACAGCGGAAAAAGGTGGAGTGGTGCGACATTATAAACTTCTTGGGGATTGGTTGTTAATTACTACAACTTGCGTGGTGGGACCGTGACATATAGAGGAGGACAAACTGTCCGTACAGAAATTCCCCATACAACACACATATCTTAATGAAAAATATTAATATTTTCATGACTTTCACAATTATTTTGGTTTGGAATAAAGGTTTTGTTTTCTTAGCCCACAGTAATTTTGCTGTTCCACTAATGAAACTAGGTGGCCAAAAACTAGGTGATCCATGCCGTACAACATTATCTTCCTCATCTTCTCAACATTAATCAATAATTAAAATATGATAAAAATACTTGTACGATTTCTTTTTTAATTATTAAATTGTGATGGAGTTAAAAAAGTTAATTGAATTTCATGGAGGGTTTGATTAGTATTAAATTAATAAGTTTGTTAATAAAGTTTGAGCATATCATTAGCAATGTGTGAGTATGAATTTTTTTTTAAATTTTTTCAATAGTTCAAGGGATATAATAACTCATTCACCCTAAATTTTATCCCAACAAAAACCCTAGCTAGCTTTTTATTAATGGGTTTAGCAAGTAAATAAATCTATATACATATAATTAGTATACCAGCTCTCTTATTCTTGGCAAGTTTTTAAAGTATATTGAGTAATATGAACCAAACATAATAAATAAAGTATATTAAGGGTCATATAGTTAGAATTTTTCTGTCGGAATAGTAATGAATTCCATTCAAGAGGACAACTATTGTGGGATCGAGAGTGATTGAAAGATGGTAATAGTTATTTAATCAATGAGCATGATTAAAAAATTATAATTTCAATTAGATCAAACAATCATCAATGAAGAAATTCAATATATTAATTTTATGATCTTATTAATCACATCCATTACTCCAACCAAGTACCTCCTAAATTCATCATTAAAATATATCGATGACTTATTTATTGTCGCAAATAATTTAAGAGTCAAATTAGAATGCATCTAGTTAATCTCAACCATTAAATTAAAATACTAATCAATAAATAATTTTGAATCAAAATAAATTAGTTGAAATTTTAAAATAAAACATAACTAACCCTAAATTATTGCTTATAACCTCTAGATGCACCGTTATATTGGTGCACCACATAATAACCCATACCTTAATCATTATCTCAAAAAATTAATAATGTTGTATCATGTAAAAAACGTGGCTCCAAAATTAATTTTGTAGATAAGTGTATAAATGGTGGAAAAGAGAGTAGATGAGAAAAATGAAGATGGATGGTGTGAATAAGACAAAATAAGGAAGAAGAGGAGTAATAAAATAAAAATTTTTATAAATAGGAAATAATTAAGTAAAAGTACATATATTCATGCCTGATTAACAGTGGCCCATACAATAACAACACACCTCCCCATCCTAGTGGAAGATTGTTAAGCCAACCCAATCCCCCTTTGTCACTTTCTTTTATTTTATATTTTTTCCATCCTATCTGATGCTGATACTTCATCAAAATCTCCTCTATTATTTCTTGTCTGCTTTTATTGCACCCTATGCTACTCCAGATGTACATTCATTCATGCACTACCACTCTCCTTATGACATCCTTCCCCCTCCCCCCTCATCATTATATATAATCAATTAACACAACTCTTATTAATTAAATCAGCAGAGAATAAATAAAGAAATTCAACTGGAAGTCGTGATTTCTTGAACAAATATATAGTCCTTGTTTATTTAGTTAAAAAAATTTAAGAAATTGAAGATATGGTAGTTAAAATCAATCCAATTGATTAATAATAGGAGTAGATAGGTGATGAGGAGGAGGAGGTAGAAAGGGGGGATGAACTTACTAAAACCAAGGTCCACAGTCATGTGAATCCCATCAACTTGCTCTCATTATCTCTTTACCCCACCGGACCCCACAGACACACCCCACAACACACACATACTTCCTACTTCAACTCCAACTCAGGATAGAGAGAGAAATAGAGTTGAGTAAACCCCACAACCCTCATGAATCTTCCTAGTTTCTTACCATTTCTAGAGTTGACCCACCTCACCGCTCACCCACATCTTCATATCTCCTTTTTTTTTTTTTTCCTTTCCTAAAATCTGTACAATATTATATATCTAACAACTTTATACTACTATTATTTAATTATATATATATTTCCACACACAAACTTAGTGCTGCTCCTATATATACTTCTTCCTTGTCTCAACAATTCATTTCATAATACACACTTGTCTCTCAATCCCTCAATCCATATTTCTAACTAATTTCTTCCAACTCAATCCTTTACCAACATAAGAATATCAATCAAGAAAATGGATGCAAGCAGCTTAGATGAAAGCACTGCAACAAGCGACTCAGCATCAATAACGCCGGCGGCGACACCATCCAAGTCGCCGCCGAAGCGGCCGCCGGAGAGCCACCTCTACCGCCACGGCAGCGGAAACAGCGTGATCATCGACGGCGAGACGGAAGTCGAAGCCGAGTCGAGAAAGCTCCCCTCTTCTCGATTCAAAGGCGTGGTGCCCCAACCCAACGGAAGATGGGGTGCTCAAATCTACGAGAAACATCAAAGAGTTTGGTTGGGAACCTTCAACGAGGAAGAAGAGGCGGCGCGTGCTTACGACACGGCGGCGCAGAGGTTCCGCGGACGCGACGCCGTGACCAACTTCAAGCCATTGTCGGAGAAGGAAGACGAGGTGGAGGCGGCGTTCCTGAATTCCCACTCGAAAGCGGAGATCGTCGACATGCTGAGGAAACACACGTACAATGATGAGCTGGATCAGAGTCGGAGAAACTACGGCGCCAACCGGTCCGCCCGGTTCAGCTTCTCCAGCGGCGGCGACCGGGCGGCGAAAGCCCGCGAGCAGCTTTTCGAGAAGGCGGTGACGCCTAGCGATGTCGGGAAGCTTAACAGGCTGGTGATCCCGAAACAACATGCGGAGAAACACTTCCCTCTGCAGAATGGAAACATCTCGAAGGGGGTTCTGTTGAATTTCGAAGATCCAGGTGGAAAAGTATGGCGATTCCGTTATTCGTACTGGAATAGTAGTCAGAGCTACGTGTTGACGAAAGGGTGGAGCAGATTTGTTAAGGAGAAGAACTTGCGGGCCGGCGACATTGTGAGCTTCGGGCGATCGACCGGCCCGGATAAGCAGCTGCACATAGACTGGAAAACGAGATCGAATCCGGGTCGGGTCCAGCCCGGGCAGATGCTGAGGCTGTTCGGAGTGAACATATTTGAAGTTCCGAGGAATGGGGATTCCGGCATTGAGAGTTGCAGTGGTAAGAGAATGATGGAGATGGATATTCTGGGATTGAATTCTAACAAGAAACAAAGGGTTATTGTTGACGCCTTGTGACACTTAATAATTTCATATTTTTCTTGTAATTTGTTCTTGTTAATGTTCTTGATTAGAAATTAAGATGGGATATTGGAGTAATGTTGCAAGTTGCAGGGTTAATTTTCAAATTGTACAGAAATCAGACAAACAAGATGGGGTAGCTGAAGAACCTTAGTTTGGACACATTTTTAATTAATATTTAAAAGTAGTTTTTGAATTCCTTTAAACTGTTTACTGTTAATTAATTAGCTAATTTAATTATTAAGGACTTGGTCTTCTTTTGCTGCCATGCTTTTGGAATAAATATTTACTTTGTGGAAATATCTATAATTGGCCTCTCTCTCTCTCTCTCTCTCTCTCTCATGCCCATATGCATTGATGATAGAGAAGTTGCAGAAAATGATAACACATTTTTGTGCTGTTCATCATAGTGGAATGACAGCATGTTGATAATGAACTAGTGTTAATTTAATAACTTGACCTTCATTTCATCTCGTGTAAACTATGATGTATTATAATATAATTTTATACATACATAATGGATGCCAATTTTGTGATTTTTGTCCTCAACCAATTAACTCTTGTTATAAGTCCTTGATTCAATTATAGATGTCATAGTTGATTCAGACATATTTTAAAAATTCTAATCTCACACAATGATGACTGGTGAGAGTAAAATCGATGATTAGATGTTAATCTACAGCGAAGCGAACTACATTTGTTAAAATAAATAAATAGGATTTTTTTTATTTATAAAAGTGATATTAAAAAAATCATTATCATTATAATTTTTTTTACATTGTATTTAAACTATATTTTCACTTTTATAACTATTGTTTCCAATAAATAATAAAAACTAATTACTTTATTTAGGCAAAACGTATTGTGTAGCATATGTTTGTGTACCAACATTTAAAATATATTTATTTATTTAATAAAAATGTATATAATTTTGGCGAATTTCTTACTAATACAAAATGTGTGCATGAAAAAAACTCGGTGCTCAAGATATCAACTCTTTATACAACATGGGTGAAGTATTTCATATCAAAAGAGTAATATGTTGCACAAATCACATGTATGCCTATATATTTTAATGAGTTGACAAGAACTTAACACAACATGAAAATTCAATCGTAATTTCCATATCGTTTCAAGGATTCTCAGTTTTCTCACACATCCTATCGTTTGAAAGTCGAGAAATACAAATTCACAACATGATAATTTTTTTATTTTTTATATATTTTATTTTTTTAATTTGAGCTTCTAAAGGATGAAGGGGTATGAAACATGTAATTATATGGAGTTATTTAGTTAATATATATATATATATATATATATATATATATATATATATATATATATATATATATATATATATATATATATATTTAAGTTTCATGCATTTCTGTAAAATTGACATTCAAGGTATATAATTTTTAATTAATACAAGTTTGTTGGACATTAAATTATCTATTTGATTATAATTTTCTTGTCAATTAATGTAAGTATGAAATATTGTAGTATGACCTAGCTAGCGATATTTGTTTTCCCTTGTGAGTTCTGATTTGGTCATTTTAAGCAGTTTGCATATATAAATGATTATGGTTGAATCTTCACAATCTAGCTACACTGCTCTGGCCTTCTCATTATATATATATATATATATATATATATATATATATATATATATATATATATATATATATATATATATATATATATATATGATAAAATAATAAAATATTTTCACAGCTGCTTTGTCTAAATAATATTGTAAGTCGAATGGCACCAAGAATCTGAGTTGCATTTTGCAAATATATGCTACGGACCTAGGAGCCCATAACTTGACTAACACATGTGTTTTTAAAAAATGCTCCATCTTAGTTGCAAAAGGTGGATACGTCCACCCCATGTGCCCCACACTCCGGGCCGATAACTTGTGGAGGGGTAAATTATAGTAACTCAACAAGGCAGCAGGGTTAGACCTTCACCCAGCCGCATAAGGAGCCCCTTAATTAAGAGAGGTTGCTCCCACGCTATGAGAGGGATTCGATCATTGGTCTTAGTTACAAAATTGCAAGCTTTCACCCTATTGACCAATTGAGCTGCTTATGAGGGCAAGAAACACTCTATCTTACCAATACACATTTTCAGGTTTACGGTAAGTATAGAATTGAAAATTTTCTTAATTAATTTTAATATTATTTGAGGGAAATATAATTTCTTATTAATAAATAAAAAATAAAATAAATTATATGTACTAGGATGTGAGTGATAATTTTTTAAAGTATTTAATATTTTTTTGAAAATTTTATTTATTATTATTTTTTTGTAATAAATTGGCCAACAGAATAAATAAAACTAATTAAAAAGCCACTTAGAGGAGGTCCAATTAATTAATTGATGGGTTCCGCAAGATGAGTTTTTAGTTCACTCAAATTCGTCCAAATGTTTTAATGATGATTGCCATCATTTTACAAAATTATCCACAAAATTCAATTTAGCCTAGAAACTTAAACATAGCTTGTGTAGACCAGAATAACTTACTTTCCAATTTAACTTGTTCACTTAATTATACATTTTACTTATGGTAATAACTAATAAGTAAATCAATTGTGGGCTTTATTTTAGCTGTTCAAAGTAGGCCCAAAGTTTTATGGGCTTCTAATTTATAAGAGGAATATATGACACAAGTCCTGCTATTAGTGGATTCCAGTCTCCTCTTTTCATTACTATGTTCTTTGTTAAAAATTCACTATTAAAAAAAATAATAATACTCGATTACTGGTGGAGCATCATTTTTTATCACTTAAAAAGCCTTATTAAAAAAATATATGTGAATTGAATAATATAAGTTAATACTCTATTCAAGATCATTTGGTATAAATTCTTTGAATTCGAACCTATTTCATGAAAGTAGGTAACATAAGTGTAAACTTATCAAATTATTCGAGCTCAGCTTGTATCTGACTCGACTAAAGTTTATTTAGATTCTGCCCAATTACTTATCAAATAAGTTCGAAAATGTATTATGAAGCTTGATCATATGTCAAATAAATTTGAAGGACTCTATTTTCTATTCGATTATACTCGACTCATCTATTTACGTCCCTCTAAATAATACTTCATCCGTCCGCTTCTAAAATATCAATTTTATTATTTTTGGCGTCTGCTTTAAAGGTATTCATTTTTCCTATTTAGTAAAAAAGTACACAATATGTCTCACCACTTCTCTCTAATACAACTATCTATTTTACATATAATAATAATACTCATTAATCCACGTGCAAAAATTAAATATGTACCTTAAAATAAGACGTAGGGAGAATAAGAGTGAAGGAAGAGGAGAGAGAAAATGATATAAACCAGAGACGTCTTGTAAAGGTTGATCCAAAAGAAAATAGATAGCTTTGATGAAGACTGACAAATATATATATACTCCCCTATATAGGAATTTTGTTGAAATTAAAATACACTTTACAATTTTTAATGTTTTTTTTTCTTCTGAATGCTGTTTTTAGTCATACGTCTACTTCATTTTTATATCTGTATCTGTGAAATACGGATTACGTCATCTGACCTCCTCTCTCTTTTTATTATTAATTTAAAATTTAATTTCATATGAGTATTATATTTTCCATCACATCTGTACAACCATGTCTGCCTTTTTATTTATTTATTTATTTATTTATTTATTTTGTAATTAATTATCCATGGAAACCATGCTTCAGAGAATATCTAAATCTCATCTACCATTACAATTATTGAATTTGGAATATTCAGTGATTAAAGTATAATAATGGAGTACTTACTTGATAAAATACATTTTACTAGTGTATATTCTAGCAACTTATGCAATTTATACATTAATTTTAAATCAAAAATTAAAATTAAATTTATAAACTGAATCAGTCTTTATTGTTAAAAATATATACTCCCTCCGTCTCATTTCAGATGTCACACTTTCCATTTTGAGTTGTTCCACAAAAATTTGCACATTCCTAAAAAGCAAAAAGTCAAACACAATCACCCTTCTCCATACACTTTATTTACAAAAAAATCACAATTATCTAACACACTTAACATACTTTATCATTTACACTATTTATTATAAAAAAATATATCATAATACCCCTAAAAGTTATCACTTTTTTAATCTCCGTGCCGGAAAGTGGTGTGCAAACTTTCTTGGGAGGGAGGGATTACTTCAATTGTGTAAATTAAATCCCAATTTTAGATTAAATGCATACTTGAAGGAAATCAATTTAACATAATCCACATTTTAAAAGTGGAATAAATACTTTTAAAGGGCTACATTAGCCCAATTAAATAACAAAAATATTTGCACATTTTCTCTTTCCTCTCTAAGTAATTTGCACACCTAACAAACAAACAACATTGAATATCAACATTCTTACCATACTATAATAAAGCACATTATTTTCATATATTAATAATTTAGTTAAAATAAACGTTTATAGACTTTATTCAATTAAATTATATTACTTAAAAAATCTATATTTTCTTATATCATTACACCATTTTTTTCTAAATTACATGAGAGTCAAAAGTATATACAAAATATTTTGAGTAAGGAGAGGATATCTTTATATTCCATCCATCCCATTCAAAAAGGTATACTACTGTTTATGCACTAAGAAGTATTATTATATAATATGTACTTGATAGTTGTATTAGTGAGTGTGTGGGTCATATATTTTAATTATATTAGTGTATGTATGTGAATTTTATGTATATAAAAAAGACAATAAGAGTTTTAGGGACAAAAGTCTAAAATAAAAAATAAACTCTTTTAAGTGAATAGATGGTACTCCCTCCGTCCCATAGAAGTTGACACACTTTTCTTTTTGGTTTGTCCCACTAAAGTTGACACATTTCCTTTTTAATACATGAGACCCACACAAAAACAATTAATCTATTCTCATGGACCCCACATATCACCTCTAATACAACTACTCACTACACATTAAATATTATTTCTCTCACTTCACTTTACATTAAATTATTATACTCCTTAATTTTCGTACCCAAAAAAAATTATATCAACTTCTCCGGGACGGACTGAGTATTAAATATGTTACCCACCTATCATATGACCATTATATGTATAAAAGAAAACTCAAACTACTTCGAATCATTTAATATGATGGGAAATTTAATATATGGAATACTTTGCTTCATTATAAGTTGTCCTATATTTTTATCAGAGAGATGAAATTGTTGAGAGAGAAATGAAGGGATCTAATTGTGACAAATTTGTGAGTGAGTTTGTCATAACCGACGTACAAAATTATTACAAAATTTGTGACTCAGTTTGTCATACCGACGTACAAAATTATTGCAGATCTAGTTTTTATTTTGATTTGATATATTATATATATATATATATTAATTTTATTAAATGGTGTATACTTAATTTTTAATAGATGTATTTTTTTTATATTAATTCAATTTTCATAATTAAAAGAGTAACAGAAAACTCGTCAACACATTGTGTAAGTATGTAAAAGTTTTGAATGTGTTGTAGAAGAGAATTTATCTTTTATTTTTGTACGAATTTTTCTTTTCTCTTAAACAAATATTAATATGTAATTTTAATTTCTTTGAAATTAATTGACTATAATTAAATGACGCCCAGAGAAGAATTAGGACCTTGATTGATAATGTATTTTTGCTATTACTAACGTCAGGTACTCCTATGATTCTGGTCAGATACCCACTTCTGCTCACTTATGCACTATTCTTTAATTATTAATTTAATATTCAATTCTATATCTTTAATAAATTAAATTAAATAAGATTAAAATTCCAACATTTATATGTTTTTAAAGGAATTTTGTGGAAAATGTTTTGCAAGTTATGATGAAAGTAAAAATTTAGTATATTTTTAAATTTGATTTGATATACTTTTTACTGTTTTGATTGAAATATTTAGCTTGCTTTGTGTATAAATGATAAAATATTGTTGCATTTGAAATATTTTGTCTATTTTTTGATCTAGAAAAAGAGGAAAATTCTTAGTGCTCTTTATTATTTTTGTGCGGGTTTAATTGTGCTTATGATCTTAATTTGGTAGATTCATTGTGATTTCTTGTAAACTTTACTAATACTATTGGGAACAAAAACTTTAAAGTTTTTAAAATTTTATTTTATAATAAGGACAAACCTATATAAATGCAAGAGACATATGAATTTATTTATAATTACTGGCATTTACCTAGCTAGGTAGGCCGACACAACTCTTACATGTAGAAATGATCGATGGAAATTTTAATCATTAAAGAAATTTAAAATTAAAAGTTTGGGATCAAGACTTACAAATGTCGATCAAGCTACTGCCCTGATTTCTACTCTATATTTTATTGTTTGATTTTATGATGCATATAATATAATTTAATACATGTCAAACAATAATAATTTTATTAATTAACATCAAATTAACCAACACTAGTTATGTTAATTACTCCCTCCTCCTCCTTTGCAAAAAAAGTTTTCATCATTTTCCATTTTGATACTCCTCAAAAAAAATTTCGCCTCATAAAAACAGTATAAAAGTCACGACTACAATCCTACTCCCTACACTTTATCTTAAAAAATAAATAAATAAAAACATCCTTATTTAACACACTTATATACTTTGTTATTTATTTATTACAAAATAAAGT
Source organism: Pogostemon cablin (assembly GCA_023678885.1). Taxonomy (NCBI): domain Eukaryota; kingdom Viridiplantae; phylum Streptophyta; class Magnoliopsida; order Lamiales; family Lamiaceae; genus Pogostemon; species Pogostemon cablin. Next base: position 1,907,237 of record CM042980.1, on the reverse strand, counting down.
ATCACAACACCCTTAAAAATTACCATTTCCCCATATCTGTTCAAGGTGAAAACTTTTTAGAAACATATGGAGTATTTATGGAATAATGGGTTCTTATTAATTACTTTTATCTTGCATAACTAATTAAAATTAATAATACTGTAAATTGTAATTGGATAAATGTATAACTTATATTCTTAATTGTAATTGGAAACTAGGAAAACCTTTATTTTTATTAACGTTCTGCGTCTATTCTTCGTTCCAAAACATTTTTCTTATGGAAAACTAGAAATAATTAAAGTTTTTTCCTTCAAAAGTAATACTATACTATATAAACAGACGAATTAATTAATTAATTTGTGACATGCATGCTTCCTTTTTCAACAAAAATCACTTCAGAAATGGTACCCTTGATATTAAAAAAGTCAAAGAATGATATTAACCCATGAAAAGAACCCTTACACCTTATTCTTACACTAAACCCTTACACCTTATTCCTACACTAATATTTCTCAGCTAAATTATTAAGTTAGCTATTTTAAGGTATTTGATAAAGGCAGATATTTGTGGATATCTCCCCACCTATTTAGAATGGAAAAAAAAATCTGGAACACAAATATTGTTTGATGTGAGTGAGAAATGAGAATAGTGTAGATTACACATAGAAAAGGGCAAAAAAGGGGTGCAGTGAGGTTGATGCATGCATGCATGCCCAAATCAATCAATTACATACACACAAATATGAAAGAAGGCACATAAATAATGAGACAGCAATTTTTTGAGAGATGAAAGAAAAGGAAAAAAGGTAAAGGGAGTAAGAAAAAAGGGGTTGACAGGATGTTGACACTGTAGAATATGTAAGCCATGGACAATATTATACACACACAAACACACACATGGTTATAAGTTGTAACAATATTGGTATTAGGGTTAAAGAGGGCAAGAACAGTGATTCTTAAACATGTTATGTAGTATCTGTTTGTTTTTGGTCTGAAAAGGTAAAAGTTAATCCTTTGGGTGAAACCCCAAAAACAGAAACTTCCAGTGGTCCATTGTTACCCACTGACAAAGGGCTCCATCAAAGTGTTAGTAGTTCTAGTCGAAGCTCTGAGAAACAAAGAAAATTCATATTCAAGGCTCACCCACCCACCCCCCCACCACCCTTTTTTGTGTCTTTTAGTGTGTGTAGAGAGAGAAGGGGGAGAGAGAAAATTCAAGAAAATAAATCTTGTGTGTGTTTGTGTGTGTGTGTGTGAAAGAAATCTATGGCATAATGCTAATGAATAGTAGATTCTGAAATTGTACCACACAGACATATTCGAGTTAAATTCATTTTCCGTCCCACAACTATATCAAATTTTGCTTTCAGTCCCAGATAAGTTAATATTTTCAATTTAGTCCCATAACTTCTTAATTTCATCAATCCAACCCAATTTTGACTAAAAATTCAATTTTCACCGGAAAAGGTCATCAAATTAGGGATTCCGGCATACAAATCATAGGTGGCATTCCAAATTAAAATCAGATCGCCACATCACCATTAATTAATTAAATAAATAAATTAAAAATAATTTCTAACACAACAATGGCAGCAGCCCATGGTTTCCTCTTCTTCTTCTTAACCTTTGAAGAAGAATCGTCGGTCTGGCTCGGGGGAATGACGGAAACAAAGACGTGGAGAGCATTGAGGATGTTGACAAGGTTGGGGAGTCAGCAAATGAAGGCGACAAACCGGGTTGTATGCGTCCGAATAGGAGTGGTGAAACCCGGCTACTCTCACACCGTCGCCGTCGTCTCGAGCTTGATCTCCGCCGTAATAGGAGAATGAATCCTCCGCAGATGAGAAAGCCACTCTAAACTCTTCAAACCCTCTCCACCTGCAGAAGCTGCCATAACCATCTGCAAGTATTCCTTCTTTTTTTTCTCAAGAAAATAGAAACGGTTCTACCTCAACAGTGATCCCTTTCTTGGAGTGGCTGAAATTCAAGTATCCTGGGAAAGGAGCCGTTGTCCGGCGGCGGCGCGCTTCTTATAATTTATGACCCATTTCCGCCGTCCCCATTTACAGCTGCTCTCCTTTAGTTTCAGAGTATCCATTACTTAAATCTTGAAGCACGTCCACGAAGAAGTCCTCCCCGGCAGGTCAAAATTTCACCCATCCTCGCCGTCGTCCCGCCTCAAAAGCGATCGGAAAATCCCCCTCACTTCATGCCCGTAAAGAAAAACCCAGTGTGATTGAAATTATTTTTAATTTATTTCTTTAATTAATTAATGGTGATGTGGCAATAGCTATTTTAATTTGGAGTGCCACGTTTCCTATGCACGTGGATTCTGGTGGAAATTTGGATTTCAGGTTAAAATTGGTTTGAAATTGATGAAATTAAAAAGTTATGGGATTAAATTGAAATATTTAACTTATTTGGGACTGAAAGCAAAATTTATTATAGTTATGGGACGAAAAATGAATTTAACTTGACATATTCTTACCCTCTTGCTAAATTTTTTCTGTGGGCTCAATCTTCACTTGACCAAAACTCATACTTCCTACTTACTTCTCTAATTCTATAATCTTAATTCTATTATCTTAAACTCTCACATAACACTTTTTATCAATGGTAATAGAACTGTCTCTCACTGTCGCTCTCCCACACACACTCACACAAAATGCCAAAGAGTCACTAATCAACCGGTTGGTAAGAAAAAAAATGACACTAGCTTGAAATAAAGATTCACATGTTAGGATAACGACGAGTTACTACTTACTACTACTAGTTAGCTAGTTACATTAATTAACATTCTTGATCTACATCATCATCGTCCTCTTCTTCATCCTCCACATCCAAATCAACATGATCATAGGTGTAGGAGTAGAGATTCTCACTATTTGGGGCATTCCCATGTCCGAATGCTCTCACATGATCCTTAAGCGACCTCTTGTGCTTGAAATCCGACCCGCATATGCAAAACCACACCTTCCCGCAGTTCTTCTCATGCGTCCGCCAATCGCCGCGAACGGCGAATGGTTTCCCACACTTCCGGCAACCGAACGGCTTCGTCCCGTGCTTCCTCTTGTAGTGAGTTTGCAGGGTACGAAAGTCCTTCAGTGGCTTCGACGTCGGATGCTCTATGTTGTTCTTACACCCTTCCGCGCAACAGTAGCATGGGACCCGAAGAATCGAAGATGCGGGTTTGGTGTCCCGGAGGGATTCCGGGCCCCTCCGGTATTCTGATCCGTGCCCCCACATGTGCATCTGATTCACACAACATGAGTTCATTAATTAAACGTGGAAAATCATGTTAATTTTGACCTAGTTAATATTAATAAGTAGTGTTTTGAGATGGGAGTTTGAATCCCAGGAACAAAAATCATGGTTTTCTACACTTTTGTTTCTTTTCTTTAGCTGATTTAAAACACAAGCAGGTAGACATCAAAAGTATGTATGCATGATGACAAATTGCAAGAAATTAATTAAAGAATTTCTAGAATTAACCTGCATGTTGTTGTATCTGTTGAAAGTTTTACTGCAAACAGAGCAAGAGAATTGGGTGGGGCCGACGAGGATTTGGGATGGGGTGGGGATCCAATACTGGGGTTGAGCAAGGCCCCCAATTTCTACATGATTAGGGTTTTCAGACACAGCAGGTGGGCCGATGTGGAGAGCCACGGTGACACCGTTTTGATCATCATCATTAGGGTTTTGGTGGTGGTGGTGCTTGTGGTGGTGGTGGGGCTGACCGGGAGGGCCGAGAGAGAGCAACGTGGAGCACTCATCTTCTTCCTCGTGATGATCCTCCAAGTTGTACAAACTCTCCGATAGGTATGGGAAAGAATGATGATGATGATGGGTTTGCATGATGAATTTGAGATGTTAGAGATGTTGTGGTGGGAAGATGTTTAGGTTAATTTAGAGGGCTAGAGAGAGAGAATTATGGGCTGGGGTGGGATGGTGTTGGGGGAGTGAGATGTTGGAGTGTGTAGAGATGTTGGTATTTTAGGATGGAGAGGAGACAAAGGGAGAAGAAGTGGGGAAGAAAAATGCATAGAATGGTGTACCAACACTACAATGTTTGCTTCATAAATCACAATTTGCTCATTTTCCCAAACTCCTATACTTTTTCTACCCCTTGTCATTTCATATTCCTTTTCCCCATCTCCTCTCTCTCTATCCCCTCTCTCTCTCATTTTTCTATTTAAGTTTTTAGTTTACAAATGTGTAGTGATAGGGATGTGTTGATGGAGGATGCAATTCTTGATATTTATTTTATTATTATTATTACAAAATACATGAAATGAGGATGAAGTCATCTCTATCACATGAAAATTGAAACCGTGTCATTTCCTTCTCAATACACCTCTACACTCCCACTTTCTACAAAATTTACATGTGAGATTTTGCAGTCATTACACGTGTATAATAAAATTAAATGCAACATCTCCACTACTACTAATTAATTGCATCATGTCTACAATACATTTTTTTTACGCCAAGATATGATTAATTAACATGAAATAAACTATATCGAATCATATTATATAAAAAAAAACAAAGACGGGTGTGAAACCGTCTCACATAAGCCCTCACATGAGACAGTCAGAAAGTAATAATTTTTATAAAGAAAAGTGATAATAAATTAATAAAAAGTGACAATGCTATTTCATGAACAATTTATAATATAAATAAATGGTTATAAAATTTTATGGCGAAAGTTATAACTATTTTAAAAAGTAAAAAACGGTATCACATGAGACGGTCTCACGCAAGACCTACCAAAAAAAATATCAAAATTACCAATTTCAATTTTACTTATTTTATTTGAAATTCTCAATTTTAATTCTTTATTTGTCCGATTTCCATCGTTTTTGTCCAAATTTAGTTATTTAATCAAATTTATTCCTTTTTTTTCAAATTTTGGGCTAAAATTTAATAAATTATGATATCTAAATTTGAAAAAAAAAAAATTGTATTCAATAAAAGAGTTAAATTGTAACAAAAAGTATCAAAATCGAATAAAAAGGAACCAAAATTGAGAATTGAAAAAAAGAGCAAATTTAGAATTGACCAAACTTTGTGAAATTGATATTTTCTCTTTTAAAAAAACCGGAGATGTTAGTTACGTGGAAATTAATTCAATTTAATTTAATTGTAGGTTTGAAAATCACCCGTTAATTATTGGTGTTTTATAAAACTCTTTAGAAAATACTCAATTTTTTAGTATGACTACAAATTCATTCAGTATTTTATGTACAATTTTGGCAGTGTTATTTTGGTATATCATATTTTGTGTCATCCTATTGAATGAGCGGCAAACTTATGAGCAATGAATCTTTTATTTTTCTATATACGTATCAACCATATAAATAATAACACGAGAAATGATACACATAATAACATAGAGGAAATCATGTGCACAGTTTTGGAGTAGCTAATGCACAAGTGTGTTAAATTTTAAAGGATAATTGGAGTCTGAAAGTATATAAATTGATGAAATGTGAAGTAAATTGAATGGGAGTAGAATTTATTGAGGGTAAATATCAAATTTGGTCCTTTAGGATAGACCAAATTCATTTTCAATCCTAAGGATTGGTATTTTCTTAAAAGTGGTCATATGGTGTCAAGAATTAGTCATTTTAGTCCACTTTTGGTCCCTTTTGTCAACTTGTGGTCCTTTTTTGGCAACTTTAAGGACAAAAAATGAATAAAAATGACCAAAAGTTGATTAAAAGACTAATTTTGGATATCAGTAAACTATTTTTGAGAAATTACTAATCCTTAGGACTGAAAATGGATTTGGTCTATATTAGAGGACCAAATTTAATATTTTCCCAATTTATTAATTATTTCATTCAGTGACTCAATTTAAAGTTTTAGAGTGAGACATTTATGTACTTGTAGTTTGTGTGGATAGAAAATCAAAATACAATTTTTTTTTAAAAGACGTACGTAGAAATATGATATTCCCTCTGTCCCAGGAATACATTCGCGTATTTCCTGGCACGGAGTTTAAGAAAAGTAATTTTTTGGTAGTATGAGGTAAGAAATAGAAGGGGTATTTTGGGTAATTAAGTAGAATAAAGTGTATGATATAGTTGACTTTGACTAGGTTGTGTATAAAAAGAAAGTGACATTTTTGTAATATTGTAGTATTGTAAGTTTATTGATATTGTGTATTGTTTTCATTTTTAAAAGGTGAAAGTATTTTTGGAATGGACCAAAATGGAAAGTGTTAATGGATTCCGGAAGGGATGGAGTATTATAATTCTTATTCTAATTGAATGCAAAAATATACACCAAGCACGTAACTATATTATAAGCTTTTAGCATGCCATCAATGACATTCCTAGCAGGAGATACGATAATAATAATATTATAATACAATTTAATTGTGGTTGTCGACGTAAATATTTACTAATTAAACAAATTTGATGTGATCATGAGTTGACTACATATATGTAAATCTATCTCTATGTTCCAATATACTATAAGTAGTCAAACTTTGACTCTTAATTTTTTTATTTGACCTATGGCTATCATGCTTTCAGATATCAATTCTTTTGTAATTCCACTTCTATTTATTTTTAATTAATTTGCCACTTAATTACATGCAAACTAACTATTAAACATTATTTTAAAATACAATCCACAATTCATTCATCTAATTTACATAAAAAATTATTATTGGACCAATATTTTTTTTATTATAAGAGCATGTATTCCATCGTTTCAACAACAGTCTTCTTACTTTCTTGTTTTCTTTCTTTCACAATCTTCACACATAAAAATAAAAAAATAAATTCTATTCAATTAATTTAATACCTTTAAAAATACATTTTAATTTCAATTAATTCATTATTTTCACTTAACACACTTATTTACTATTACATATATAAAAGAATATCACATTATAAGTCAATAAAACTAATCTAAAAATTAACTTTCTCAAGTAATATGAAACAATTAATAACGTTAAGTGTTTTATAGAACGGAAAAGAGTACTACATAATTTTAGTATACTCATGCACTATTTCAAATTTTATTATTATATTAAAAAAAAGTCTATTAAAAAATTCATGCACTATTTCAAATTTTGTTATTATTATAAAGTTCATTTAACTATATTAAAATGTAATTAAATATGTTAAACGGATTCTAATAGACTACAGGCTAAACAGATTAAAAAACACTATGATCCAAAGGATGTTAGTGATGTTACAGGAGATGTCACACTACGAGCCTACGAACGAGCTTGACTCGAAAATTACTCAACCGATAATTTAATATTATATTTAATAATTATTATTAATATATATAATTATCATTACATAAACTATTTATTTTTAATATTAATATTATTTATCGAGCCTTATCGAGTCGAGCTCGATAACGTAGCGAGTAGTAAGACGAGCTCGAGTAGACACGAGTCGAGCCGATCTCGAGCTTTATCGAGCCGAGCCGAGCCGAGCCGGGCTATCGAGCAACTTGATTCATGTAACAGCTCTACACTAAAGTGTCACAAAACATCCGTGTCCTGATCCAAACGGGTTTCCGTCGGGCACGCTTTTTAACATTCTTGATGAAAGTATTAGTGTCTCGTCGCGAGAAATTATGGTTAATGAGATATGGAGACAGTATATATTCACTATAAATCCGTAACGATATACATACATTTTTCCCCATACTTGTAATTAGCCTTATTTGACCAATTCCATAAATGGGCTTGCATAGATTTTGGAATATGTGAACAATTATTTACACTTGTAGAAAAACTAAATTCCTAAACCTAAGAAGACTGTAGAAAATTACTTGGGAAACACGATTGTTAATTGGGAATGTCGAATATTTACATGAAAGTTTCAATGAGATCTCAATCAATCCCTTTGGAGTACATCCACTTGTGGAATCATTATATTATAAGTATAACAACTTACTTCGATGATTAAATATATCTTTTACTCGTATAATAAATAAAAGCAATGTAGAGAAATAAATATATTATAAATTCAAATAAATAATGTTCTAAGTTTGTTATTACATTCTAAAAGTAATTCGGACTCGCATGCATTTCGTAGCTTGATATATGAAGCTTTAATTATTGACAAATTCTCTTGTGAGATGCTATTTAAGTGAGACGATTTGTGAGACGTGTTAAAGTATGTCTATTTTTTAGATAAAATATGTTTAATGGTTGTAAAAGTATGTTTTCTAAAGTATGCTGAATTAATATAATTTATTATTGACATGCTTTAACTACAAATAAGCATATTTGATCTCTACAATAAGCATACTTTAATGATGAATTGACCCAGCAATTATAAACAATGAGGCCCAATTTTTATTTTTGGGAAATTGGGCCTAATCATTCTAGCCAACCTAATTTATCGAAATTAAACACATTATTCGCTATGATAAATAAACATTTAAATAACAGTTGTAACTTGTATGTTCGCAATTGAAATTAAATAAATACATAAATGAATAAAGCACTTCATTTTTTTCCTCCACAGTCCACAGAGTAACTCTCAATTTAAATAATCAAGTCACTTTAATTAAATATTTGTACTGCCGTATAAAATTTAATTCACAATATATATTTTGATTTTTTAAATAAAAAATAGAACACCCTCTTATTAAAATATACTTATTATATAGGTAAAATATACTTATTGATTAAAGTATAAATGATGAACTCGTATTTTAATAAATCATTCATTATACTTAAAAAAAATCTATTTTAACATTCAATAAATAAATTTACTTATATTACAATTACTATACTTTAACCCACCTCATAAGCCATCTCACACATGCACCATCTCACAAGAAAATTTGTAACAAAAATTAATGTCAAGTGTTATTAGAAAAGAAAAAAACACGTATATATAAACATGGAAAAGCGGCCTGCATAAAATCAGATTGAGGGATTGATCTGCTAAAGCCCAATAACGACTAGTCACTGGTGATGACAGCTCCTGGGCTAATTTACTCCACCAGCCCAGCCAAATGTGACTTAAAAGCCCATTTCATGTGTTTCTCATTTTCATACCAATTCCTAAATTGTTTAAATAGTGACTAATTTTTAATAAATATTTGTCTTGTATAACTAATAAACTTGAATTTTAAAAATAAAATACTACATCGTCCATCACTAACGTATCCATTTTGTCATTTTGGGTCTTCCACTCTTAAAGTATCCATATTCCATTTTTAGTAAAATGGCTCATACATGACCCACCACTTCCAACTACTCACCACTAATACAACTACCCACTTTATATAAAATAATAATAAATCTTAATTCATGTGAAAAAGCAAACGAATACCTTTTCTAGAGGGGGTAAATTGGTAAAATTCAAAATGGTCTAAACAAAATAAAAATAGCAAGGTAAATTATTTTTACTTGAGAAAAAAAAGTCAAAAACGCATTAAAGTGGAGTCGAGCGCAGCCGATCCGAGCAAGCATGTGGCAGCTACTGATTGGACCTCGAAAAGAGAATATTCTAGTCTTCAATGTTACGGTGAATGAGGGTCCACCGTTTACGCCAGGGTGTCGTGATATGATTCGTTGGTGAAGAAGAAAGAGGTGTTTTAATTGGTGGACGACCCTTGGTCACTGCGAAAGGCCAACACAGAGAACCATTGCCTCACCTAATTCTAAGCGTCTTGTTGGGCGCGTGTTCACACTCTACCTCTAGATTCTTCCACACAACTCTCTTCTGATTCTTCCACTGTTCACACCACTATTATATTCCACGAGTACGAGAGAGAAATTAATTGTAATTAACTAATTAAGACAGTTTTTTTTTTTTTAAATCATTCTACGAGATGAGAGTGAAACATATTGCAAAAGATTTTAATTTCATCGGCTGAAGGTAAGGTGTTTAACTTAGTTGCTAATGTAGTATAATACAGCTTCTTCGTCCATTATAATATATTTATTTACATTTTGCATGGATTTGAATATAAATGAAGTATTAAACTGCATTGTTTGACTGCATAAAGCTCTAACAAAAATTACAGTAAACGTAGCAATATGAGTGATGAGTGATAAATTATTAAAAACAAATACCTTTAAAATTAATGATAAAAATAATAAAATTGATATATTATGATTCTTATTAGAGTGAGAAAATTTTATCCATATATAATTGATAAAATTACAATTCGAATAAGGGTACATGTGAGAAGAACGCAAAATGCACTAGTGGACTTAAACCTAACACTTAATTTACGGGGTGATGTGAGATTTGAGGTGGGAGAATATAGAGTAAACTTACATGCAACAAAAATATTACCTATAGTCTGTACTCTATACATAGAGTAGAATTAACATAATCTTAAATGCTTAAGTCAATCTTCTACAATATATGTAAATATACCTAAATAAATTGCTATTCCAAACACTGTATTGTAAAATTGTAATCAATTTCTATATGGAACCATACACATCATTGAACTTATCATCAAAAAAATGTTGTAAAACTCTCCAATTCACTCCCAATTTTGATCCCAATTCACTTGAGTTGGATACCATTTGATAGAGGTGATAAATTGGTAAACACGAAAGTTAAGACAACACGAAGTTCATTTTTTACACTTTTTTGTACGATAAAATGTTACTTCTTTATTATAAGAGATTGTACACTTCAATCACTACAAAAAAAAAAAAAAACTATTTTTTAGTAACCGAATTTAATCAGTTGATAATTACTAATGTATTAGCAACAAAAATGACATTTTTGTTTTAGCAACGGAATGCTAACGGATTTATTCTCTATTTTAGCAACGGAATTCAATCTGTTGGTAATTGCCAACGGATTAGCAAGGGAATCATTATATAAATTACCAACGGAATTATTTACCAACGGAATTGATTTTTCATTGCTAAAAATTTACCAACCACCACTTTATCAATAGAATTTTACCAACGGATTCCGTTGCTAATCCGTTGCGTTGGTAAGCCAATTTAACAATAGAAATAAGGCTTTTAGCAACGAAATAATATTCCTTTATCATATAGTATAAGAAGTTATATTTCTTTCGAAAAGAGTAATACTCAAATATCTTAAAAAGTAAAGCTTAATATTCTAAAATATAACAATTCACGGGATTAAGAATTATATTCATATTTTGTAGTGAGCTATAACTTTTCTAAGAAAAGTAATACTATTTCCATCCCATAGAAAGATTCCAATTTTGTTATATTGAGTGTCTCAATCAAAGATTTATATTTTCACTTTTAGTAAAATGACTTCATATATGGTCCACTATTCACTAATAATACAACTACACACTACATATAATATAACAATACTCCTTAATTTAAAAAAAACAAATGGTCACATTTTGGTGGAACGGAGTTAGTATTAAGATATTCTAAATTGTACTACCTCCGTCCCATAATACTTTTCATATTTACTGTTCCACGTTGTTTAAGAAAAGTTGTACTTTTGATCAATTTTATTGACTTTGGAGGGTATTATAATATTTTTAGGTAATAAAAAAGTATAAAGTAATGATATGTGTGTAAATAAGGAGTGATAAATTTGAAATTAAAGTAACTTTTGAGGTTGTTGGATAAAGTAATATTACTTTTTTTGGGATGTGAAAGATTTTGTAAGACAAATAAATGAGGAAAATATAAAAGGTATTATGGGACGGAGGGGATAATACTTAAAAAATAACATCTGCATTTAATTGCAACGAAGTATTTGAAATAATCTTTTGATTAAGTTAAGCAGAGTCTTAGTGTGTAATTAACTTTCTGGTGTTTATCCATTAGATATAAATACATGGCTGCAGGAGCCAAATGAAATCCCGTAACTATTAGATAATTGAAAAAAAAAAAAAAAGACAATTATTATAAGATGTTTTCAATTGGTACTCCCTTTGTTAGTCTAAAAATAGTTACGTACAAATTACAATTAATAGGAGACGAAGTACAAAGTAGAAAGCAACATGAATTTGTAGCGAGATAAGTGAGATGGCTTGCAAGCACAAATTTAACGATAAATCCTATCTATAAGTCACTTAATGCACATTTTACGATTTAGTTTTTACAACAGAGACGGTAGGAACCCTAGCGGTGGAATAATCATTTTGAGGTAAGTGAGATGGCCAAATATTGGTCGAAAGGATGAGAGAGAAATTTGTTGATCTTATCTAAAAATCCAAACACGTTACGTCAATGCCAACCCACTCATTCATACTCCCTCTAATTTTCAAACTTCTCTCTCCTTCTCTCTCTCTATAGAGATAAACCAAGAAAAATTATCCCCTCTAATATTCAAACCCCTCTCTCTATCTCTAAACCACAGGGACATAATTTACATACCCAATTTTCAACGTGTGACTTCTTTTGTGCCCTAATATTTTAAAAACTTCTCTATTTGCCCTAATTTAAGAGTTCAATTTCGATGCAGTTGTGACACCGATATACTGAACGATTTTAATAATTAGATTACACCTTAATTCAATTCCAACCATTAATTAATTAAAAATAAAAAATAATTGATTACCCACTAATCCATGCTTTTAGCTTGTAAAATTTAGGGTGCACTAGATGCACCCAAAATAACCCCTAATTTAATGTATATAACTAATTATTCCCTTGATAAAAGATTATTTTTAATAAAATATCTCATCTCACACTATTACTCTATTACTCTATGTACTTTTCTATAATACTTTTAAAGAATCTTTGATCATGATTTTTTTTGACAAAATACAATTATATATTTAATTAATTATATTTAAAAGTAAAATATAATAAATTGTGTATCATTATTATTTTTTAATTATTCAATTACTTCTAATTAAGCAGCAAATTTTTATATGATTACCCAAATAATACAAATTATAAACAAAATGGAAAGATTATTATATCCTCGAATGCTATATGTATATATTTTTTAAAAGATTTTATTAGTGACTTATAGCTAAAGCGTTGTAATTTTTTTTAAAAATTACATGTATTTGAGAATTTTCAATATTAAGATATCTTTTTATATGTATTCGAAAGTTATTCATTTTTTGTCGCTTCTTACACTTCTTTCTTCCATCTCACATATATCTCTAATACATACTTTTGCAAAGTTGTTAATTCATTATTGACCATTTCTTCGTTATTGTCTACTCACTAAAATCTTGGGCATAAAAGAAGGTTTTTTTAAAAGGATGGGCAAAAGAAATTTTGCGAAAGTTGTGGGTAAAAACATACATTATCACAAAACCATAATCAAAGATTCGTCTGTACGCGACGCCACGACCTTGACTTCCTCTCGCACCCATCATCCTGTCTCTTTATATTTTTTCCTAACTTTAAGCTAATTAAACTATATGAATAATTAATTACTCATCAATAAATACATTAATTTGAAAGACGTAGCTCTCTCTCTCTCTCCCTATATATTTTCTTGTGTAACAAGTTGATTCCATTTTTTGATTCTAGATGACCACAGATAAGCTCTCTCTGTCTTTCCTTGATCATTTCCAAATTAAGCTAATCTAGAACGAGATTACCATCATCATCAAGATGATAATCAACGGCCCTAATCAGAGTAGTGAGAATATGAAGATGAAAGGTGAAGATTACATCAAGGCCTTAGAGGAAGAACGTAGCAAGATCCAAGTTTTCCAGCGTGAACTCCCTCTCTGTCTACAGCTAGTCACACAAGGTCTGCTCTAATCCGTAATTAATTACAGTTAATCCACATTAATCCTTAATATTTATTTGTCCTAATTGTATATATATTAATCGGCAGCTATCGAGGCATGCAATCAGCAGTTATCAGGCGAGTATCATTTATCCGAGTGCTCCGAACAGACATCAAGCGACGTCGTTCCGTTCGAAGAGTTTATCCCTATCAAAAGGCCCTCTTCTGATTCTGAGGGTGAAGAAGAACATCAATCCAAGAAATCTAAAACTATTCTGGATTCCCAAAAATCTGATTGGCTTAGATCTGTTCATCTGTGGAATCAAACCCCAGATCCACTTTCTCAACAGGTCATTTTCACTTTTTATTTTAATAAATTATTATGATTTCGTAAATTCGTACGAAATTTTTGATTTTTTTTTCTTTTTTATTTGGAATAATCAGGATTTACTTAGTAAATTTGGTGGTGAGAAAAGAAATGAAAGTGGCGGTGCATTTCACCCCTTCAATAAGGAGAAAGGGTCGGCGCCGCCGCCTTCCACCAGTTGCACGGCGGAGACCGGCGGCGGAGCGAAGAAGGAAGGGCTATCTCAAAGAAAAACAAGGAGATCTTGGTCTCCTGAGCTGCACAGAAGATTCTTGCAAGCTCTCAATAAACTTGGCGGTTCACATGGTAATTAATATTACACCCTTCATTAATTAATTAAATAAAAATTGATTATTCATATTAATTAAAAAAAAAATTGTGATATACTACAGTTGCAACACCTAAACAAATTAGGGAGTTGATGAAGGTTAATGGGCTGACAAACGATGAGGTGAAAAGTCATTTACAGGTTGGTGTTTCCTAACATTTTATGATTCTTTTTCTATTTTATTAAGATTTTGAATTTGAATTGGGTAAAGTACAACCTTGGATGTCATGTTTTGCATCTTTCTATGTTATAGATTCTTCTCGATTTTGTACATCGCTTTTGAGGTTCATAGGTGGCAATGGCAATCATGATGCATTTCCTTAATGAGAATATATTCAATCATTTTGTACACACACCATTTTTTATTTAATTTTTTTTTAGAAAAAATGAATGTCTTATCTTGTAGAAAGATTTATTGCAGAAATCTTATTTGTAACATATCTTTGACATTTTCTAATACATCCGAAAGTTTCGAGAAAAATAAAAAATAAAAATTCACATATATATAAATTTATTGGAACTTATCAAGAATTTTCTTGGTCGATACTACACACATCTTACGAGATGAAAGCTTGAAATCAAACATAAATTAGAATATAAAATTCCACACAAATTAAAAGAGAGTTTAATAATCAAATCCGCTTCTAAATTCTAATAATAGTATGATATAGTAGGCTTAAGAAAATTAGTTTGAAATTCCATTTTATATCCCTCCTTTTTCTTTTCTTTTTTTTGTTACATTTTATGAATAATTAATTACAAGTATTCCTGAATATTTGATCCTGCCACGTGTGACAGAAATATCGTTTGCACACGAGAAGACCAGGCCAATCAACTCCCAACAACGCCACCGCCACCGCCACCGCCGCACAAACACCTCAATTCGTGGTGGTGGGAGGACTGTGGGTGCCACCGGAATATGCGTCAGTGGCGGAGGAGTCTGGTGGCGCCGCTTCTAAACAAGTGTACGCCCCCGTTGCCGCACCGCCAGAAGCTCCACGATCGCCTGATCGACGGCAACGCGTGATTAAGCCATCGTCACAATCTAACGACACAGGTAGCTACGCCGCCCAATCGTGTTCTCCGGCCACCTCCTCCTCCACGCAAACGCCCACCGTCTCGCCGGCATGTTGATTTTCCGGTGGAAGTACTTCAAATAGTTTGTTTTAGCTAGCTTGTAATTGTATTTTCAGTAAATCATAGTGTTAAATTGAGGATTTAATTTTGGACTCTTTTTGATGCTCAATTTCTTTTTTCTTTATGTAAATTTATATTATACCTTTATATTGTAGTATCAATGTTTAGTATTTCCACGTATGATTGGAGAAATTTGCCTTTTATAGAATTGATTAATTGAGAATTTTAATGCTAAAATATATTTGCGGTAAGGCTTCATTTTTGTATTTTAAATAGTTAAGTATATATATACACATACATACAAAAGAAATAATAAAGCGAATGTCGCACCAACATTAATTTTATCATTTGATTTGTGCAGGGATAAAAGACAACTTTTGTTTATATGTGGAGAAAAATTAATGGCACTTTCACGTAAGAATATTCTTCTGCTACTAGAAGCATATAAATATTTGTGTATGTATAATGTGTATATAAATATTTATGGGGGATTAAGTGAGCTTTGATTTGATAGGTCTAGTATATTCTTTAATTTATATTATCTTCTATATATAACTCCAAAGAATAATCATCCACGAGATTCTGATAATTAATGGTCTTCTCCAGTAGATGTACAATTACTTAATTAAACTTAAATAAAGGATGAAAAATTATCTTAATAATAATAAAAATAAGACCAATAAGTATATTGGAATTGAGGGATCATCGATGTATCCTTATATTTAAGGACTAAAATTTGGATATAGTGAGTAAAAATTTATTTTATTTTATGTGACATTGAAGGTTAATTATCATCTAATCTAATTATTTAGATTATTTGAGTGTGTTGTTATTCTATCTAAGTTGGAGGTTAATCACAACTTAAATAAATATATAGGTTTGTGAAACAAATATGAGGTAATAATATTTTTAATAAAAAATTTATATGATTGATGAAAATAGTGAATCGTTTAATTGATCGAATTAACAATAGATGAAACCTGATAACAGTTTAATAAGAATTCATGGTTGAGTTCTTAATTTATTAAAAAAAATGCACATATAAATTAGATGAAGTAATGGACAATGGGGAGGGTGTTTTAATTTATTATTATTTTTTTAATTTTTATTGTTAGGAGGTGGGGGTGGGATCGATGGTTTCTATATAAAGAAATCTGACCCTTGAATTGAAAGTAAGGGCAAATGTCTCTTGAAGAGAATAAAAGTACATAAAGAAATGGAGAAGTCGTGAATTATATTGAAAATGCCCATTTTAAGAATGTATTAATTAGAGAACTAACACCATATTTGGCATCGCATTAATTTATTTTACTAACTAGTAATTAAGTTTGACCTAACTTCACATGTGCAATATTAGTGCTTTATCTCTCCAAGTCAACTTTTTATATGCACTAAAGATCCTTCTTGCGTTATGCATATCTCTTGATCCATCACATTTCAATAAATTACTATATATCTTTACTATGTCCATATGTATGCTAATTGGCTCCCAATTCATAGTTGTTGATTATTTTATATTTAATTAAGATTAGTGGATAATTCTTATGGATTAATATAATCTTAAGTTTGTTTAAGTCAATTATAACTGCGTTTTTATGCCCCAATATCTCATTACTTTAACAAACTTAAAATGTTATTAAATAATTAAGATTGAAATGGAAAATTGATTAATTGAATATAACTTACCATCTCAATCACATTGAACATATTTTCTTAATATATGTGAAAAATTCTAAGTGCATTAAGTCAATTTTAACAAAATCTGGAGTAAATAAATAATCAAGTGAAAATTGTATGTCTAGTTTCAAGTGGAATCAATTCTGAATTATTACTCTTGTGGAGTTTATGACAATGCATTACCCTTATAATGATTTATTAACGTATTTTTAAATGAATAACAATTGTCGGTGTAAGGGTTATTTTTTCACATGCATTAAGGGTATATTACGGTTCTACAAAATGATAATAGAATATCTATTTTTCTTAATTTGCTCTATAATAATTAAAGCAGACATAATGAGAATTTTATGATCATATAAGAAACCTAGCTAGCAAGATATATTACATTCTAAATTTCTAATTTTGTATATATATATTGATCGTTCAAAAAACCAAGAGTCAAGGCAGTGATTTAATTAGTATTGGATTATATTGATATACTCATGAGAAACAACTCCATTGACCAAAAATGGCCTTTAAGTTATTATCACATAAAAAAAAAAAAAAACTAAGGCCTTCTTTAGCTTTAGGGATGATGCTCTACAGACGCTGTTCATGAAGTGAAAATGTCCCCTTAATCAAAAGGCCAATAAGAATGGCGCGCATTTGACACGTGGCACACATCTTCAGCCAGCATGGCATACCATTCTTATCATACAAAATTTTACAATGGAGTCAGTAAATTAAAAAGAAAATACTTCAAAATTTTCACCTTTGATTTTGCATGTAAATTGAGAAAAGTATAATTTTAATAGTATTATAGTATTTTTATTTTTAATAAATAAATGATAAAATATGTTAAGTGTGTTAAATAAGGAATTTTTTTTTTTTAAATTAAGTGTACGAAAGGTTAGTTTTTTTCACTATATCTTTTTAAGAAAGTGAAAACTTTTGTGAATGAACAAAAATGGAATTTGTAATAACTTTTCTTGAACGAGGAAGTATATATATTAAATACACATTTAATAGCACATGGAGTAAAATAAATATTTATAAAAGTTGTACTCAATGAGATTTCTAAATCATAAAATCCATCAACTTGCTTCTATGCTTTTCAATTTTGATTAAAAATGAAATGATTTGGGTGAGCTAAATATTTATTCGGACTGGGCTTCCTTTATAGAAAATTAAAATTACACCCCGTACATAATGGGCTATTAGTGATCAGCACAGGCCCATTCATATGAATCCGAATTCGTATAACTATTTAAATTATTTAATTTAATTCGAATGAAAAGAAAACAAAATTGAAAATTCTTCAATGAAAATCTTAATTCCTTAAAGCAAAAATTAAATTATATAAGGGTACACGAGTAGTATATATTAATTTTAGTAGTAAGATGATGTACACATGATTGATTAAGCAATTATGAATTAGAGTTAATTAGCATATGGAATATGGCAAAAGCTCCTGTGCCTCGGGACACGGTCCGTGTTCTCATGTGAACACAACCCTTCCCCTCCCTATTCTATTTAAACCTATATATTGCTAGGGAGTTTAAATTGTAAAGAGACATGAAAATTGCAAAGGGACACGGATCTAAATTCGTGTGCTCGGGCGCACTAGAAACTCACTCATGGAATATTTAGTGGTACTCCAATTGTAGGCTCTAGTACCTTTGCATCCGGTACTTCTTTCATCAAAATCTCCTGCATTTTTACATCCTTAATTAGACAACATTATAGTACCTCATAATATGCTAAGCACAATCACAATGCATGTACATATTTATCATACCTTGAATGATTCTACGGTCCCTTCACCCCGGACGATACTTGCCAGGGGCCCTTTGCTGTCGAGGTCCCCGTTTTTCATTGGCACAATAAACCTACAGATGATCGAGGAGATTAAGATTTGTATTTGCTATTACAACATATATATCAACAATCTATAACTTCCTATCTAGACATGCATACTTGGCTTGTAGCAACTTAGCTAGACAAACAGCGTCCTCCTGGCCAGATACCAAAGTGAAACTTGGTAGGAGTTGCTTCACAACGGGCGTGATGACTATGTCGGCTCGTTCTTTTCCCACAGAATTTTCATCGTATACACAGTGGGGTTCATAATACAGAGTCAGCTCACCTTTTGGAGAGGTGACAAGATAACTGTATCAAGATTTGTGTAGGAAATGTAAGTGAAAAGCATTATTTATGTGAAAGAAATTTTATATTAAGATGACTGATACAGAACAAGAAATGAACCCATTTTCAGGACGTTGCCATGGAGGGCCTAGAACGGGGCCTGCAGTAGCTCGAACTTTAACTGAAGAACCATCGGGGACTTGAATCTCCGATTCTTGACCAGGTTCTAAATATGTGACCTAAGATGTTATAAGAAGCGTATATAGTTATTAACTTGATTTTTTCCTTTGAATGGAACACAATTTTGCCTCTTGGTGCACTTAGTAACTAAGCATTTATCAATTCTTTCACAGTTAGCATTGTAGTGATTCTAACATTTAAAAAGTGCTCTGCCAATTGCCAAATATGGAGTATAACTCTCAACAGATTGCACTAATTACTATCAAGTTCTCAAATTTCAGGTTAGATGAAAAAGGATAATAAAAAAACAGTTTAAACAAGTTCTTTACATCTCCTATGTCACTCGTTTGATGAGCTCTCTCTCAATTTGGTGCTATCTGAAGATGTAACACCAATGTGTAACAAAACATCGACAATGCTACAAACTAGTATGAGATCAATTGATGTTCAACAATGCAGTCTATCAATATGCATTAACTAAATGTTTGCCTTTCAAACCGAAACCTAAGCATTAAGATGCGTTCGATGGAGTTAAAATCAACTCACATTGGTGAACAGGGGATCCAAAAGTGGTTTTGCATTAGGAGTTGCAATAACTCTGAGATTGGGAACCTTTTCCGAAAGGGGCTTCAACGTTTTTAAGTGGCAGTGATCGTCGAGGCTTTGTGTTATTAGCAAGCATTAATTTCAGGAAGATCATCAAGCTGCACTGATCGGATTACACATCATTTATAAACTCACAAATTTTCACATAAATCAGCAATCACTTTCAAGCTGTGATTGAACTAAGACAGTAATACCTTAAAATTCTTAAGGACCTTCTTGGCAGCATCATATAACCAAGGCAATCCAAAATCTAAGTTACCCACCAAGATTGGATCAACCAATATTTTTGCCCCTCCCACTTCCCATAACCAACTATTCCCCTAATCCAAAAATAACAAAAAATAATAGTCTCGATTAATTAGATAGAAGGAAAGAACCCACACCAAGAAATTAACTACAATCAAACCTCCAAATATGTAAGTCTGAAAACATTAGTCCCAGAATCATTTGACTCCACAATTTTTTCTTCTGAGACAATAGCAGAAACTTTCTGATTTAACCTGTAATTTAATTAAATAATCACAAATCCCTCAAGATTTGAACTTCGATCAAATAGCCCACAAGAGGGGGGGAAGAGAAACCCTAAACCTGGATAACTTCAATGCATGAGAATGAAGAGTAAATGGAGTTTTCTGCGGAGAGATGAAGTGGGGATTTGCAGATGGAGATGAGGGTTTTCTGGTATGTGGTTTACAGTTGATATATTGGAAAGAATTGCACCCAGTAGCCATACTTGCAGCTCAGCTGAATTGGGAGTTTTTTTCTTGGCTGCAAATTA
Organism: Pogostemon cablin; assembly: GCA_023678885.1. Classification (NCBI taxonomy): domain Eukaryota; kingdom Viridiplantae; phylum Streptophyta; class Magnoliopsida; order Lamiales; family Lamiaceae; genus Pogostemon; species Pogostemon cablin. Next base: position 1,886,407 of record CM042980.1, on the reverse strand, counting down.
ATGTGGTGGAGAGTATAAATATATAATTATTTTTAATTAAGAAAGTTCTTTAACAGGGCAGAAAGAGCAACAAATTTAACGACTTTTTATAGAGCAAATTGTTTGGTGATCCTGATGTTACCAGCTGCAGATATTTCTACCTCAAATCACAATTCACAAGGATTCAAAAATTGTTCTGCACAACCTCTTTTTTGTTATTTTCTGGAAAAAAATAGAAATCTACAATTTTTACCATTTAAAATGGGTTAATTCTTAAAAAATTCACCATGAATTTTCAAATCTATCACGACCTTTTATTTTTATCAATTCAATACACGATCTATTTAATATTTTCAATTTTATCACGATCTTTTATTTTTGTCAATTCAATACGCGATTTATTTAATATTTTTAATTCTATCACAAGTTTTATTTTTACAATTTGATACACTTATTTCATATTTTCAATTTTATTTATTTATTATTATTATTATTATTATTATGGTTATTATTATTGTAAAACTGTATACTTCCTCCGTCCCAAAATTGATCGCACTATTACTGTAGATACGGAGTTTAAAAAATATTACTTTATTGACTTCTCAACTCAACTTTGAGGGGTAAAATTGTCCATGCATTTTGATTTATGTTTTTGGATTAATTTTATCATTAAAGTTAATCCAAATCATAATCCACTAAAAATAATAAAATAATTCCAGAAAATTATAAAATTATAAAAAAAACTCTACAGTAAAAAAAAAAGTAGTATAGCAGCTGTTATACATTTTACAACATTACAAATTACAGAAATTTAAATTAAGCCCTATTACAATTCATCTAGTACAAATTCCAAATATTACATGGAGTAATGTTTGAAATTATAGCAAGACTGTCTATTTATCAAAATACATGATCTTCTAAAAAAAAAAAAAAATTTACTGAGGTGACTTTCTTGAGGGGGGATAGACATACACTTCTGAAAATTGCAAAGAATGAAACAACAATAGAAGTTAGATATTGTATGTATGATGTGAATGAATATAAAATTGAAAACCCTTAGATTGTAACATCATCATTGAGATTTGTTTTCCTCCCAAATAATTTGTGGGGTAAGTTTTTTCCACCATTTGTAGTTTTAATTGTCATTTCCCACCAAACTTAAAATTTTCCTCCACTTTTTTCCCTCTAATTTGTTCCAACTAAGATAGGCCAAAATTTTGAAATTTTCCCTCCAATGTCATCACTATAAATAGGGGGTTGTTAGCACATATTAATGCACTCACTCAACATTTAATGGCTTGCCTAAAAACCACATCTATCTCTTCAAAAGAAAAATAAGATTGAGCAGTATCTACTGTTAAACAGCCATGATGGAAAAGTTGTCCATGGGAAGGTGTTAGAGGCAGTGCAGATCTTTGGTTGTTCTAAAAGAACAGTCCAAAACATTTGGAAAGAGGCTAGGAATCAGATTCAACAAGGGCTGCCAGTCAACTTAATTTCCAAGCAAAAGGGGGTGACCAAGAGAAAGAGAGTTCAACTAGATTCGGAGGAAGTGAAGAAGATAGCTTTTGAAAGTAAGGGTACAATTAGAGGGCTGGCAGGGGAGTTAAAAGGAAGATCCGGCGGAGATCTCAAACACCTCGCCGTCAGAAGGAAAATCCCAGAAATTAAAGAGGTTACTAGGGTTTGGGGTTGAAGGAGATGAAACATCTGGCTGTGTATGCACTGCGAAACACTCATTCGGATGATTCCAGCCCTCATCCGGATGGGTTCTAACAGCGGCTTTCATCGACACATTAGATTGGAGGCAAGAAGAGGAAAGAAACGAACAAACAGACAGGAGGGAGGCTAGAGTTTCATGGTGAGAAGAAGAAAGAGACGAACAAATTGGAGGCTAGGGTTTCATGGTGAGAAGAAGAATGAGAGGATAGGGTTTCATTAGAGAAGAAAGAGGCGAACAGATTAGATAAAAACGAGAGAGAGCAATGCAGCATTAGTATAAAGTGTGAGAGTAATAGTATGATTTAGGTTTATAAGTGGGTTGAGTTTAGGGTTATAATTGAGTTTGGGTTAAGTTAATTGGGCCCAAACCCATTAGTTAATTAATTGGTTTTATGTTGTTAATTGGAGTGACATTTTTATAAATGTTTAAAAAGTGGAGGATAAATTGGTAATTTGTTTTTGCTATTTTTGGAAGGTGCAACCTATTTTGAGACGGATAAATGTGAAAAGTGTGCAATCAATTTTGGGATGGAGGGAGTATTTATTAATTGATTGATGGGATTTACACTCCATTCTTTTTTCTTTTTTATTTTAAAATTCAAATTAATTACTAATTTCTTTCGCTATAAAATCTTTATTTTCAATGAATTTCATTTTATTTTGATTATTGTGAGTTTACTATAATAATAGTAATTAAGTCGAACAATTTTTTTTTATTAATTATAGTTATAAATAATTTTACAAAAGGTCAACCTATTAAAATAATTTCCTATCACAAATTAATTACAATTGTGAATTTAATAACAGAAAAAAAACTCTTTACGAAATAAGTCTTAGACCTATATATGTATTTTTTAACTTTAGAAAACTTTTAATAATAATAATAATAATAATAATAATAATAATAAATTGAATTGAAAGTATGAAATAAATGGTGTATCAAATAGTAAAAAAGAAAATGATAAAATTGAAAATATCGCGTATTGAATTGACAAAAATAAAAGGTCGTGATAGAATTGAAATTATTAAATAAATCGTGTATTAAATTGACAAAAATAAAAGATTGTGATAGATTTGAAAATCCTCGGTGATTTTTTTAGGAATTAATCCATTTAAAATCAAATGATTTTTCCAGTTTTTGGGGTTGGTAAGGTATGAGATTAACAATCTTCACACCTTGAGATGAAGGAAGATCATCATTACATGGGATCTTCTCATACCACACGAACTCATTTTCATGCTCATACTTCCTAAGTAGAGCAGTCAGATCATCAGTAACCTGTCTAAAAACTGATCTCCAACACTCATCTTTTGGCATTCCGTTCTTCTTCGACAATGCTACACGAACCACTCCGATTGCCATGCCAATCTTACCATCCTTTTCGAGGCCTTCGGCCGTGTACTTGTAAGATTTCAGATTGTGCAGCGTCTTGCAGTTGCAAATGTAATCCTGAACATAAATGTGAATAAAAACATCAGTTTAAGGTTGATGGATCAAACAATTGATTGTCCAAGAAAATGAGTATATGATTTCTCTGTACCAAAACCGAGATGAAACATCATTTGATTTCTTCATTGTGGCTTGCAGTATGTCAATAGCTTCAACAAGAAACAAGGCAATTCCGCTGTGCAGTTTTGCTAAAAGGCTGCCAGAGCTGCCCTTTTCTTCGGCCTTCCTTGCAGTTACAGCCTTAAAAGTTCCAATGCAAGAATGAATGAATGATTTTAATGTCTTGAGAAACCATATGTAGCAAAAATGCGACACCATCTAATACGAACCTGAGCGTCTGCTAAGCAAACGAGGCACATGACAGAGGCCATCTGAGGTGTAGTTTCTGGTGTTATCTCTTTGTACCGGATCAAACGAACAACAACTTCCTTTGCCAAATAGTCAAACACACCAGCTGCTTTTCTGAAAAGTGTGGCAGCTTCCACAAGATCTATGTAATAACATTACCAACAGAAACAACAAATGAGCATGCATTACACACTAGATCATGATATATAATCCTGATATTAGAGAGAAGAGCGTTATGCCTGAGGATACAACTTCCAGAGCCCTCTCACGAAGCATTGCACCATAAAGAAAAAGTGTCGAACCAAGCTCGAAGTAAATGTCATCAACCTGATGAAACTTCACACATTTAAGTTGAAACACTGATGATGAAATAAAAACACTGCTCCATCTTATTTTAAGGTCTGAAATCCATCTAAGCATCCGATGATTCTCAGCTTTCTTGCTGATATGGCTGATCAAATTCTCCAACAAAGGCAAATATTGCTCCAATTTCAGAATATCCTGAAACAGTTCAACACATCAACAAGTACAAAACAACAGATTTTGCTAAAATTGCTGAGGAAACATCATGGAACTAACCTGTTCAGACCGTGATGTCAAACCTCCAGACATCTCCCTTGCAATGGCTTCTGTAACATGGTTATTCTCATTAATGGAGTCCTCGACCGCTTTACGCGTCGAGGTGAGTTCTTTTATCTGCTCCAGTGTACCTGGATCGCTTGCTAAGAGTACATTTTCATACACAATCTGGCAAAATTCAAACATCACACGTTTCAGAACTAAATTCCTCTCAATCAAACAACTATTTAGTACAGTGGTGCTGATTTCACTTTACAACATACATAATGAGATTATATATTCAATACAAACCACAAGATGATGATTGATGATTTTATATGACCTACACAATTCCTACATTGAATCACAAACATGTTGTGAAAACTACAGAAAATCCAGATTCACTCAAACATTAAAATCTGTGAAGTCTAAAAACAAACATTAAAGACAATGTGAAAAAGAAATCGACAAGATTATTACCGGCTTGGTCTTCAACTTTGTAAGACCAGGATAATTGATCATCATCTTCACAAACCTGCATTAATGGATCTTCTTCTTTCGATTGAATAAAATCGATCGAATTAAAAAAAAAAGAAAAGAGAAACTTTCGAAAATTTCCAGAAAGCCACGAAATTGATGATGATTGAGGTTTTTGCTGAACTATAAACCCTCCGTTTTGAGTTGAAACACTGAAATAAGTTGGAAATTTGGTTGGAACATCCTGGAAAATGACAAAATAGTATTTTATTTATTTTTTTATTCAAGAGAATTTTTTCTCAACGAATGTTGTTTGGGATAATTATTAGAATTATTATTAAACCACATTATCTTCACAGTATCAGAAGATACATACAACTATAATCAAGATTTTCTTCAAGGATTACATATTTTTTAGGAACATTTAGGATAAATTTTGCTAATTCGGATATTATGTTGATATAAGGATATGAATGTGGCGGAATCTTGTTTGACTTATGCTTAGGGATGGCAATGACACGGGCCAGGACGGGTACCTGACCACCCTGCCCAACACGCTTACTTTGCTGCCCCACCCTGTACCGGGGGCACGGGTCAGATATTTAGTACTCAAACTTGCCTCGGTACGGTGCGGGTCCACCCCACCCCGTCCCTTTTTTTTTAAAATTATTTTTTGATAAATTATAATACATTCATATAGAAAATTTTAAATTAATTAAAATAAAATGAAGTAAATTTAAATTTCAAATTAAATAATTAAACTTTATTTTCATTTTAAATTTTTTTATTACATTATATATTTAATGATATACTCCCTCCGTCCCGTCCAAAAAGATGCGTTTACTGCGTTTGCTGTAACTTTTGTGAGAGCTTTATGCAGTCAAATGATGCAGTTTAACCGGGACAGAAGGAGTATATAATATTGTAGTAAAGTATTTTGTAATAGTTATATATAATTACCATATATGATTTCTTTTATTTAAATTAAATAAAAATGTAATATTTAATATATATCAATAAATAATATTATATAATAAATATAATAAATATTTTAAATAAATTTTTTTAATATTTTAATAAGGGGCGGGAAGGGGTAAGGCTAGGACCCAAACCCGGACTGGCCCGTGCATGGAGCGGGGTGGACCTGTCCCATTCTCTGTGCGGGGCAGGGCGGATTGAGTAAGGGTCGAACCAAATTGTCATCCCTATGCTAAACTTATTAATATTTTATCACGTATTTTTTTTTAAAATTTATTATACTAATTTTTTTATTTTTACACAAAATAAATAGAAACGACCTAGTATAAATGGTTCATTGTCAGCCCGGGAACTCCACTCGTTTTTTGGGCTTGAGTTTTTAAGGCCTGTTGTTTGATTGTTTCTTGGTCAACAAAAATTTTAAATTACTGGTACTATTATTATTTAAAAATAAACACACATATTAAAAGTTCAATTAGATAAAATTAAATAACACACTTTTTTTGTCAAAAAAGTGAGCCCTATATTTATTATATAGATAAAGTATATTTATTTATAATTAAAATATATTAATAATAAATTATATTATAACGCCCTAAAATTATATATACAATAAACATACTTTAATATATCTCACAGACCATCTCATATAATCAACTTCTTACCAGAGATTTTGTCAAATTGAATATATTAAATTACTTTTATTTATACATAAATAAATATAAATATAATTAACATATTAATTTATTTTGAAAAGAAAACTAAAATAAGTAATAGTAGAGGTCAAGTGCACAGCGAAAGTAAAATCCTTAACAAAATATAATCCAGAAATCATAGTATTTCAACCAGAGAAACAATTGTAAATGAGATGTATTTAAGGGGTTATGACTTTATGAATGGCAAAGTTATTTTTGGTTTATCTTAAACTTCAGTAGTTTTTCTTTTTTTATTCATATTGAGTTAAAATTACTCAACTCTCTATGAGCTTTAAAAAATTACGAGTTTAAGTTTAAGTGGATGATAATTAAATCAAGAAATAATTCCTGCTGTGGTCGTATATTAAGAAAAGTGAAAAGTGTGCTCTCTTCTGGGAAGATTTTCTTGGACGATATTTGAAAATTCAAACAACTTCATCAATCAGCTGAAAGAAACCCCAATTTGCAGTAAACGAGGAAATTAATCTAAAAAGTGGAGGTTGATTGAGGATTTTCAACGAACACATGGTACCGAAGCAATTGATCGTGGCTGTGGAAGGCACGGCCGCCATCGGCCCATTCTGGCAAACCATTATCTCCGACTACCTCGACAAGATCATTCGGTAACGTCACACACTACCACTATCACTGCGTGTTTCTGTAGTCGCCTCCTCAATTTTTGTTTGATTTTTTTTTTCAGTCATTGGTTTAGTTATCGGGGGAGTAAATTTCTTTATAATCACACATTGAAATCATTATAATTATTCGACTTGTGTGTTTCACTCGCGCTTCTGTTGAAATTTTTGATATTATTGGGTTATATTTATGGCGACTTCTTCTGCATCTTAAAGTAGAGGAAGTTCTGATCTTTTTGCTTATATTTCCCGATTAGATAATTGGGACTTAATTGCGCTTCACTTGTCTTCCATATCTGTTTCTGTTAAATTAACTAATGGATTTTTAATGGAATGCCGAACTGTTATTGCCTGTAAGAGTTTCTGTTTTAGAGAGGTAAATGAGTAAAATCAGAACTTGCTTACAACGCTAGATTATTCGATGAAGAAATAAGTTCATCAAGATGCAAATTTTCAAAACAAGGGTTTAAATAATGATATATATCACGAAAATGTGGATAATTGAATGAATCCATATATTATTCTAGGAGAAGGTGTTCTTATAGGTATAGGGTTGCATAATTCTTCCGTGGTAAGCGATTTTGTGGAAGGATTTTAATAAACACCTCTTAAGAGTTGGAGCAAGCCAACCTAATCCATTAACAGACAAAATGAAAAAAGTTGTGTAATTGTTGTTCACTTTGTTCTTAAGTTGATTTGTGTCGAGGAATAGTATATTGCTACTTAATTGATAATTTGCAGAAAATTTTATCAGATTACTGTGAACATAGATGTCGATTTTCTCTTACGCATGGAAATTGTTAAGTATATGTCATATTTAATGTTGCTTTTTGTGAACTTGAATTTCATTTTTTAGGTGATACGTATGATTCATGCAATGTAAAATACTCGAACTTATAAACTCACCCCCCCTCCCGCCTGTCTTTTGTGCTCTATTGTAAGTTGTCCTTCTTTTGGCATGCTACTTTTAATGTGTTTCTGGCTTATCCATTGCATTTCTACAGATTCTTTTGTGGAAATGAGACTATGGGTCAGGTACGTGTGGTTGGCATAGTTTTGTGAATAATGCTATTTGTTAAATATATAGCAGCTTTGACACTTTGAACTCAACTTTTCTTTTCTTTTTTGTTTGCTTGCAATTTCAGAAGCCATCTACACCCCAACTGGAGCTCGCATTGGTGATGTTCAATGCTCATGGTTCATACAGTGGTATGTTCTCCAGTCTTTTTAACATTTATAATATCTCACGTTTTTAATTTATTGACATCCATGAAATTGTTGGATTGGTCTTTACACGGTGGAATTATATTGTTTCAAAAGTTTAGTAATTAAAAATCTTGGAAGATTATATATATATTTTTTAATTCGCTGAAGTGGATTGTTAAAGAACCTTTAGTTCAAAGTTTCTCTTCTCATAATTGTTCTGGATTTTTTTAATCCATTTGAGAAACTCTGGATAACTAATATCAGCTTCCGTCATGTAGCTTACTTTTCATTTTCTCATATATTAAAAATGTCGGTCATACAGCTTGCCTTGTACAACGGACTGGTTGGACTAGGGACATGGATGTATTTTTTCAGTGGCTTTCAGCATTACCATTTTCAGGTGGTGGTTTCAGTGATGCTGCGATCGCTGAAGGGCTTGGTGAAGCTTTAATGGTATCTGGATGTGTTTGTGTTTACTTTGACTTTCAATGGAGTAGAACATCCTAAATCTTTTTTCTATTCATTATTTTTCTCTATTTAGTTAATTTAAGCTACATGTGTTTACATCAAGTTGTTTAGTTTCTAAATTACTGAATGCTGTTACTCTGAGCATACTGTCCATATATATGTATGTTATGCTGATATGATATATCACTAACTTCTTACATTCACCAGATGTTTTCTTCGCCAAATGGAAACCAAAATAGAAATGTGGAAACACATAGGCACTGTATTCTTATAGCTGCAAGCAACCCTTACTCGCTGCAGACACCTGTGTATCGACCACAACCCCAGAAAATAGAGGAGAATGACAATATTGAGACGCAACCAGATAATCGTCTATCTGATGCAGAGGCATTAGCAAAATCATTTGCTCAGGTACTGATTAAAAAAAAGAAAAAATCCAGCCATCTGTACCTTGAAATCCTTTATTTATTTATTTATTACTGGGCATCTAAAAAATCTCTTAACTTTTGCAGTGTGCTGTTTCTCTTTCGGTCATTTGCCCAAAGAAGCTACCCAAACTTAAAGAAATCTATAATGCGGTACCATTTTCTACTTCACTGAAGCTTACTCGTTTACCCTTTATCATGAAAACTTGTCTCGGCATAAGTACTGCATTTGATGATCTTACTTGCTTTGTATTTTCATCATCCCAACAATTATGCTGTGCCTTTAATTCATGATAATTCTTTTACCAATATCATGGAGTGTTGATTTTTTCCCAACAATTATGCTGTGCCTTAAATTCATGATAATTTTTAACTATGATGACATTTCATCAACTTGTAATCAGGGAAAGAGCAACCCCCGAGCTGCAGATCCACCTGTAGATGTCAAGAATCCTCATTTCCTTGTTCTTATCTCAGAAAATTTTATTGAGGCTCGTGCTGCTTTAAGTAGGACTGGTCCACCTGGAATGATGAATTTGCCATCAAATCAAAACCCTGTGAAGATGGATGTGGCGCCTGCCCCTCCTCCCATTTCTGGGCCACCCCCAGTAGCTGTGCCAGCAGGTGACTTCGCATGCAGAACTTAGTTCTCTATATATTTCATCTCTCATATATAGAAAGTAGAAAATGTAGAAAGTAGTCTAAGTAGAGGATCATTAACTCTACTCTTCAATTCTTTTTGAAAAAGTTCCACTTTAGTGATTAGTGATTTCTTACGATGGTGCCTTTTTATTTCAGCAAATGGACCTGTCTTGGGTCGGCAACCTATACCTGTTGGGAAAAACATTCCACCTGCAACTGTAAAAGTGGTAAGGCTTGCGTGACTAGTTTTCTGTTCATTCAGTTGGGAAGTCATTTCATCATGCCCATATATCGAAATATGTTCCATAGTCTCATCTTCAAATGTATTTAGGAACCAACTACTGTGCCCTCAGCAACTGGGCCTGCATTCCCACATATCTCATCTGTGCCTCGAGCTGCTTCCCAAGCTATTCCAAGCTTGCAAACTTCTTCACCTTTATCAACGTCTCAGGAAATGATTCCAAATAATGAAAATGTCCAAGATATGAAACCTATTGTGAGTAATATGACACCCTCCTTGCGTCCAGTTGGTGCAGCAGCGAATGTGAGAATCTTGAATGATGTGGCTCAAGCACGTCAAGTCATAGCTGGAAGTACTTCTATTGGACTTCCTTCTATGGGTGGAACACCTATGCTCTCAAATGTGATATCAACTGGAATGGCATCGTCGGTACCTCCTGCTCAGACTGTATCAGCTTCATCTGGTGTTACGTCAATTGCTGGGTCATTGCCAATACCAGCGACTGGCCAGGTTGGTCAAAACTCAGCTTCTGCATCATTTACTTCCACAGCTTCTACTGTTCCAGGAAACTCTAGCATTGGAATGTCACCACCTCTGAGTAATCTTCAAACAAGTGTTGCCATGGGTCAAACACTCCCTGGCATGGGGCAAGGAAGTCTTTCTGCCACGCAAATGGTACAACAACCTGGACTGGTTATGAATCAGAAAATGATGCCTACTCCAGGAATGTCTCAGCCAATACAACCAGGAATGCAGCCCGGCATTGTGAACAGCAACAATTCTGTGGCGAATTTGCCCTTGAATCAGCAGCCATCTAACACAATACAGTCAGCACAATCGAAATATGTTAAAGTCTGGGAGGTGATTATTTTTATCATTATTATAAAAATATCTGGATATGTTACTTGAGAGTTTTATTGAGACATAAATGATAAGAAACTTTCATTAATGAAGATATATAGTTGGTAAATAATAAAATGGAAACATTCTGAGTCTCAAGTAGCGAATGTTGGTGTGAACAACTGCAGCCTTTGAAATTTTCATATGGTATACAGGGAAACTTATCTGGACAACGTCAAGGCCATCCTGTTTTCATTACCAGATTAGAGGTATGCCTTCTGATATGAGAATACAAGGGACTCTGATATGTCATGTTTTATTTTACATAATTCAATTACGACAAGAATATAATTTATTTGATTAATAAAAAAGAATATTGATTTGATCTTTTTACTATAACCCTTTGCCATTCATGATTCTTGAATGCATTTTCATATATTTGGCATAATGTACATGCAGTCCTCAGGTGAGGAGCTTCTTCTGCATACGTATCATTTACATCTTCCTTATTTATTGTTTACTGGTGCCAGGGATACAGGAATGCCTCAGCTTCTGAGACGTAAGTAGTTCTTTTGCTTTGGAGTATAACATATATTCCTTTTAGATTGTGAAATTTTTATTCTATTACGAGTTTTTGTTTTCCCCTATGTGATTAACAAGAACATCTATTTGTAATTCTTCTTGAAAATCTTTTCTTCTTTCAGACTTGCTGCAAATTGGCCTCCAACAATGCAAATCGTTCGCCTGATATCCCAGGACCACATGAACAACAAGTAGTATCTTCTTGGAAAAGCCTTAATTTTTTTTCATCAAATGTTCTGATTACAAGTAAAATTGCTTATGTAGATGTTTCTTGCATTATTTGACAGGCAATATGTTGGAAAGGCTGATTTTCTAGTTTTTCGAGCAATGGATCAGCATGGATTTCTTGGTCAACTGCAAGAGAAGAAACTTGTAAGTTACCAATGCTAACCCTCATCATTTGTGAGAATCGTGTCGTTTAGAAACTGATATCCATATTTTTTAAAGCTATTGCAAAACGTACGCAGATGTGCATTTAGATAACTCAAATATGTACCAACTATTCATTATGCAATCTCTATTTTATTTCATTACATCAGCTGTTGCCTTGATCCATATATCTGGTAAATTTGTTGAGGGTAATAGTATGGCATGAAACTACGAAAACCTTGGTTCGGATGTGATTTTCATATTCTCAGTTGTATTGAATTCTTCAGTGTGCAGTAATACAGTTACCGTCCCAGACATTACTGCTCTCAGTATCTGACAAAGCCTACCGTCTGATTGGAATGCTTTTTCCTGGGGTAAGATAGACAAGATGCTTTATTCTGCTCTGTTTCATTCAATCTCGTCGTCTCTGCCTGAACACTCGTTTTGTCTTTCTAGGATATGGTTGTGTTCAAGCCTCAAATACCCAACGCCCAGCAACAACAGCAAATTCAAGCACAGCAGCAGCAGCAGCAGCAACATCTACAACAGATGCAACAACAGCCGCTACCACAGCAGCAACCGCTCCAACCTATACAACAACAGCAGCAGCAACAACAGCCACTAGCGCAAATGCAGCAACAGCAGCAGCAACCCCTTATGCAGCTACAGCAGCAACAGCAGATGGGGCAGCAAATGCCGCAGCAGCAACAGATGGTAGGCTCGGCTATGAATCAAGCAGCAGCAGCAGCGTACATGCAAGGTGGCGGGCGTTCTCAGTTATTATCCCAGGGACAAGTTTCATCGCAAGGAGCCCCACCAACCATGCCGGGAGGGAACTTTATGAGTTAGAATTTTTACTCCATCAGTATAATTTGTTTGTTATTTTTTCATACAAGAAAGAGATCCTCTGTCTAACTTGAGGATTTTTCTTTTATTGTGTGCTAGGTGATTCTTCTACCGATAATTTTATGGGATGTAGGATTATTTGTGCTATGCGTTTGAAATGAAATATAAACGATGCTATAGCTTGCTAATGTTATAAATAACAAAGTGTTACATGAAATCGTTCTGGCACAATATGCTACCCCTTGGGGTTGTTTAATAAACCAATTAGATTAAAAATTTGAGAGCAGAGCAATAATGAGAATTCCATGAGGCACAACATAAGGATTGATAGCGTGTATATCTTTGTCCCCTAGGATTTGGTTGTCATGATTGTGATAACCTTAAGAATGTTGTAATAGTTGAGCACAACACAATGTATAGACACTTCATCATTCAGTTTTTAGGTTGGTGCGTTGGACGATAGCATTACACAGGTGTTGCAGTAATCAGGAGTCCACCGTAGAAAGGAGCGATTGAATACCGAATACAATAAAGAGAAGTCCCCCTGAGAGTGCAACCTGATAAGAGTTTTTGGTGTCAACCACTGTTTTATTTTATAGAGAAAGTAAAGTTAGAAGCTTACTATTTTCTCAGATATTTGAATGGCAAGTCTCTTCCCTCCTACAACAGCAGCTGTGGTGCACAAAGCTTGTCCGCTGACACAACAAAAAAACTAAGCACAAGGATAATGTCTGTAAAAAGATAATGTTCAAGCAAACCTATTAGACAATAAAACAGGGAGATGAATTGTGTAGGTATTTTTCCCTGGAAAACAAGATAACATACAGACTTACAGGATGCCACCAAGCACAACACCCAGAGGATTCTCATCTGCAGCCAAGCCTATTGTGGCAAGCTGTCAAAATTGAACGGTCCTACTTACTTTTTAAATGCCAAACAAGCAAACACGACGGATCACAAGGTAGTTGAAATTTAGCACGTTCTAAATATGCTTGCCTGACTCTTGTCGCCCCATTCCCCGAAAAAAGTAATGGAAAAGGCCTGCAGAAGATTCCAAGATTATTCGGAAATTATGAGGTGGCTGTTGCTCAATTTGAAAGAGAGTGAGAGTGGGTGAGACAAAAACATTGAGCAAGATTGGTGAGAAGAACCGAGTAAGAAAAGGCCGACTCTGCTTTTTAAGGTCATCATCATCCTAAACACCACAATGTTGAAAGTTAGCACGGGTAATTGAGCAAAGCTGGACACCACATTGAACTTAGGAAGAGTATACCCTCTTTTATGATTAAAACTTCAGTGATGGATCACTTTAACCCATTACAAAGATCCATTTATTTAATGCATTGTGGACCAAGCAAGAATGACAATAGAATACAGTAAAGGGGGTGTTTACTGAGAAGTGAGAACCTTATTATTATCTTTGGTCTCTCCACCATTGGATTTTAAATCACCATTCTGTGCTCACCATAAAACCTGAATTATTATCTTAAAAATAAGGCAAGCTTAGAAGAGGTTGGGAACTCTAACCAGTTCTTTTTCAACTTCGGCAAATTCTTCATCCTCCCTGTCAGGGGTAGTAAGCATAATTATACTTGCAAGGAATTAGCAGAAAGAATGAAGTTCTGTCGATCAGAAAAAAACGTAATGGAAAAACTTTGAAAGATAAGATTACCCATCCTTAAATGCATCCCTTAATGACCATAGGCCAAATCCTAGAAACAACACTGTTGTGATGTGATGAGTCCACTTCCGAGACATCTGCATAGAAAATTAAACTCCAAATGTCTGTAAGCCAACCAAAATACAATTGGCACGAGCAATCCTCCCAAAACAATGAGAAAAATAAAATTTTGTACTTGGTATCATTAGACTCTAAAACAACATAGTTGATTTGATTAACAAATATAATGGGCTTAAGAGGTCATTGATCAAAACAACACTAACCAGATTTGGAGCTGCCCAGCCCACAACAGCTGACAGTATGGTCATCACCTGGAATTAACAAATATTTTACAGTAAAGGACTTGAAATCTGACTAAACCAAAGCAGTCTATGGGTGAAAAAAGATGACAAAATCTTATAATCAAAGCTCCAAGGCAACCTGACAACACATGCCTTCTAGGATGACGCATTGCCAATATCTGAAAGAGGCAACCAAAGAGGTTCATCTATTCCAGATGGATATCCATGATAATAAAATTGGAAGTTCAAAATTGAAATGCACAAGAGTATATAGGTTAACTCCTCATAATTGTTGTTATTTAATTTTTCGGGACTTCATTTACCTAATTTATCAATGTTATTGTACGAGAGAAGTCCGTTTTTAACAAAGCAGAAAAAGGGAAAAAAAGGTTGAAAACTACTTGCAATTCAGTGGGCAACATGTGTTGATACATCACAATTCACATACATAACAAAGTGACACACAACACTGATACATCAAGTAAATTATCAGACTACAAAGCGTTATAAAGATTCTAGCAACACAAAAAGGAATTTATTCTCAACAAAAGTTGAAAAAACGTGGCCATACAGCTTTCCAAGAGATAATTGGAAAGAATTAATACTGTCCAAAAACATACTTTTAAGATTCCATTTGTAAGTGAAACATCTAGCTCACATAATCATACTATGATAGTTATTGTGTAAACAACAGCTGATTAAAGATTAAAACATGATGCAACTCTAAAGTAGAATATAATAAACTACAAACAGAAAATGACCAAAAAAAAAAGTACTTAAATCATTTGATGACAATAAGAAACACAATTCCTTATCATAGAATATCATCAGGATCCTCGCATACCTACCATTAGTTCCCACGGTGGAAGAAGAAAATGATATTAGTAAAAGCCTACATCAATTAATTCCAAGTAAAACATAGGATTTTTAATCAAAGCAATTTGTTTCATGCAAAAAGAACCAATGGGCATTAAGTAAGATAATTAGTCAGTCCAACAACAGCACAAGAAAAAACTGATATTTTTATAAGCATAAAACTTACAGCAGCTGCAAAAAATGTCTTGTCTCCGATTTCAGAAAAAACCGTCATGGCCAATGACTTTGTAAACCCCTGTTTTGATTCAAGAAACACATAAATCAATGAATAACGATCAACAAACTGATATAGTGTACAACAAAGGAAGCATGGTGTATTACTTGAACAACAGAGAGACCCATTCCAAGAATTGAGGGACGAAAGAGAAAACACCTTATTAGAGATCAGTAGCTACTTTCAGTTTCAGCCATGTAGCTTGATATCCACATACATACATATGTATACATACACACACTTATTCTTTATTAAATGTTAAAATATAGAGGTGAGTCTTGAGGTATGGAGATTGGGTCTTAACTCGAATCTGGTAATGGTGTACGAATCTGTACTGTTATAGATACCCCCATTATAACAATATTTTAATTACACCATTGTGAGCTGTGAGGTGAGGCTCAATCAAACTGATTACTGTATAATTAATTAATTAATGTAGTAATAAATAAAATATTGTACTCTGTTTTATTGGGATGTATCTAAAATTTTATTTAGAGAATAAATTTGATTATTTTTCAAGAAGTAACGTTTTGAAGTATATGTGGAGTAATTAATTTTACTGTACAGAGTTTACTTGATTTTTTTTTCAAAAAATATTAGTATAATCTATTAATTGAAATAAAAATAATAATTTCGTTAAGATTTTATGTGAATTTTTTTTATTGTTATATGTATAATTTACGACCACATAGCATGTAAACACTAACATTGATTGGTGCCCCCAGGGGATAGCTCACGTGGTAGAGCGGAGGGTGGAAAGACCTTCCAACTGAGCTTGGCTGCAGGGTGGGGTTTCGAATCCTGCCTTTGGTATGGATTTGGCCCCTTGCAAGCACAAGTTAAACAGTGAGCACTCTCTATAAGCCACTTGTTCCTGAGATTTACCTCTCTATAAGCCACTTGAGTCACGTCCTGAGATTTATCTCTCTATAAGCCATTTGAGTCACATCCTGAGATTTACCCAGGGCAGGGGCGGTGGACCCTCCCTATAAGGCACTTGAGTCACATCCTGATATTTACCTCCTCCACCAATCTCTAGGACAGGGGCGGTCACATCCTGAGATTTACCTTCTCCACCAATCTCCAGGACAGGAGTGGTGGGCCCCGGTGGGGTACACCACTAACATTGATTGGTTGTGATTTTAAGTTGTTCACAACAAAGTTACAAGTCTTGTCTTTTTTTTGCCATAATTTGTCTTGATATGTACTCTTTTCCCTTGTTTTATTATCGTCACTCATGACATGAAAAATAGTAACAATATTTCCAAAGTCCTATAACCACATTGGTCTAATAATTTAAAAGTAGAATTATCAATCATACATAGAAAGAGAAAGAAAAAGAAAAAGGAAAAAAAACTTGAACTCCATTAAATCACTTGGAACCAAATTACCAACAACTTTTGTTTGAAAAATTATTACTTTCATAAATGACAAACTATTACCAACTTGTTATGTCGAAAAAGTAACATTTTCTGATGCGATATTAAAAATAAAATAATTAAAAAAAAAACCTTACCATGACATTCTTCCATATAATCATTCTTAATAAAATCCAAATTACAACTCTGTTTAGAGGTTTAGTTTTGATGGTTAGATTCTCCGGGTCAAATGTTTATGCTAATAATGAGAAGCATCAAGTTGGATGCAACAATGATAATAAGGAAAGCATAAAGTGGATGTAATCATGCTTAGTTTACCTAAACTCATTTGGTCCACCATTTTTGCCCCCCTACATGGCAAACCAAATCACAACATTGAAAATGAAAAGAAAGAAATTTAAACATAAAGATAAAGTTGGCCATCTCGTGATAATCAAAATACCCCCCACAAGTTAATGGATTGCATAGAGACTCTTTTCATGACATGAGGGTTATGAGAATTGAAGAAACTCATGCAAATGAAGTGAATTATCTCAAGCTTTGAAATATCTAAACAACATTAAAATACGAACAAACCTCTTCCGCACATTCAAAGCTTTTCTCTGCTTTGTCTCCCCAATACAGCAAATCCTGCGTGATTGTCTTTATCACTCTCTATATAAATATATAGATACGCTAACCTCATCTCTCATCCCACCTTTTCTTCTTGCAATGGAGAAATTCGCCCTTTTCCTTGTTTTCTTCTCCATTGTTGCTGCTACAGTGTTCTCAAGAACACTCCCATTTGCCTCTGACCCTGCTGTTCTTGATGTTGCTTCCGCCATTTCAAGAACCCAAGATTTGTTCTTGCTCAATTCCAGAAGCGTACTTCCTTCAATGCACGGGGTACACCACCGCCACCGCCGCCCAGTGGTATCTCCCGATTCTGCCCTCACCTTCCAGCTCCATTCTCGACTCTCAGTCCGCGGAACTTCGGAGAAGGACTACAAGTCACTCGAATTGGCGCGACTCGCTCGTGACTCAGCCCGAGTGAAAGCGATTCAGACTCGGCTAGATCTGGTGAGTTTGGGCATTCAGAAAGCAGATCTAACGCCTTTGGACTCTGAACTCGAGGAGGAGAAGCTGGAGGGTCCCGTAATTTCTGGTACGAGTCAAGGAAGCGGTGAGTACTTCTGTCGAGTCGGGGTCGGCAACCCGCCGACTCAGTCTCACATGGTGCTTGACACCGGGAGTGACGTCAACTGGGTGCAATGCGCACCCTGCGCAGATTGTTACCAGCAAGCCGACCCGATTTTTGACCCGGGTCTATCGTCTTCGTTCAACCCCCTCTCCTGCGAAACTCAGCAATGCAAGTCGCTCGACGTGTCGGAATGCCGCAATAACTCGTGTCTTTACGAAGTTTCCTACGGCGACGGCTCGTATACCGTCGGTGATTTCGCGACGGAGACTATTTCTTTCGGCGGTTCCTCCGCCGTCAACAACGTGGCCATCGGCTGCGGGCACAATAACGAGGGGCTTTTTGTTGGGGCGGCTGGCTTAATCGGCTTAGGCGGCGGCGCGCTTTCCTTCCCGTCCCAAATTAACGCTACCTCCTTTTCTTACTGCCTCGTGGACCGTGATTCCGACTCCGCCTCGACTCTCGAATTCAACTCGGTTGCGCCGCCAGACTCCGTCACTGCCCCGTTAATCCGCAATTCGAAGCTCGACACATTCTACTATGTGGATTTAACTGGAATCAGCGTCGCCGGAGAGCAGTTGCCAATTTCGCCGTCGACCTTCCAGCTGAACGACAACGGCAACGGCGGAGTGATAGTGGACTCCGGAACGGCCGTTACGAGGCTACAAACGGAAGCGTACAACTCCATGAGGGATGCATTCAAGAAGGGGACCCAGGAATTGCCGTCAACTAACGGCGTGGCGCTGTTCGACACGTGTTACGATTTGAGCTCGAAGAGGAGTGTAGAGGTGCCAACGGTGTCGTTTCACTTCTCAAACGGTAAGAAACTGAGCCTACCGGCTAAGAATTACCTGATACCGGTTGACTCGTCGGGAACGTTCTGTTTCGCGTTCGCCCCGACGTCGTCTTCACTGGGGATTATCGGGAATGTGCAGCAGCAGGGGACACGTGTCAGTTATGACCTCGCAAATTCGCTAATTGGGTTCTCGCCCAATAAATGCTGAAAATTAGATTTCAGTCCTCATTTTAATTATATCCCTCATTGTGACATGGGATTAACTATTTACTTATCTAAGGTTCTCTTTAATTTTTGCTTAATATGTCTCTTGAATGATGCTAGTTTTGTGATTGAGTGAATCAATGTGGGCCTAACCTTAATAACTGTAAGCTCATGGGTTAGCCCCACATGGTGGGTGTGTGTAATTATTGCAATTTAGTACTTGTATAGTAGTAAAGTTAAATGTAACAACTTTGTTCTAAAGAAGAACAAAAATTAAATATTTATATTTATAGTATGCACAACTTTCTTGTGAGGGTATTAATGGTAAGCTGGTGAAATACTAGGTTGCCTTCAACTCCCATTTTAAAATAGCTCTACATCTTCACATCAACAACGGGATTTCTTACAATTTATTACTCTGTTCCAAGTAAATATTTATATTTTGTTATTTTAATTTATTTTAAAATAAATTTTATATTTTTTTAAGTAGGATCCACATAAAATAATTTATAACCATAGATAAAATATCATTCAGTTAACGCTTTTGTATGTGAATGATTTGGCTATTGGCTAACGGTGAGTAATTTTTTTAGAGTATTTTATTTTGGGATCATGAATTATTTTGAATTGTTACCATACATAATAATGAAATATAATGTATCAAAACATCTTAAGTGCCTGTATTTTATATTTTAATTTGCAAGCCAACTTATGTTTTTTTAATTTTAATAGAATGCAATCATGTATAACATTTTCACAACCATATAAACAAACACAACCTAAACATATTCGATTTTGAAAAGGTTTTTAATTCACAGACCTCGAGTGTTAAGCCCAATATAGTGTGGACTATGGAGAGAAGTTGCCTTGTCCATTAAGGGCTGCCTTATGGACTTCCAAAATGGGCTGGGCTTTTTTTAGTATAGCTCAAGTCTAGTATGAACTGGTGCACATTGCAAAGTGTACCATTTACCGAGGTATTATGATACTTTTGTAGTAACTAGATCTTTAAGACGTGCAATGCACGACCACGTTTTATTTTGTTATTTTATTTTTGTTATTGTTTTTCTTCTTATTATTATTCTTTGAAAATTCATCAAATTTATTATTGTATGTTATGTTTTTTTCTTATTTAGTTTTGTTGAATTGAATTGTTTTGTATTAATGTTTTCTTTAATAAATTATTGAATTATGAATTATCTTATTTTGTCTCTAATTACATTAAAATCTCATTGTACACCATATTTATATTGTCTTACAATGATCATCCAAATCCGACAGTATATCATTAAATAAGTTTATTGTTTTTATATTTTGATTGAACGTCTAATATGTCAAAGCTTTTAGAATGAATTGATACTGAAACACGTTTGAGTTTGCAGTGTCATTTATTTATGGAGGATGATGATTATACTATTTTGAACATTTATATTGATTTTATTTATTATATATAGTTTATAATTTTATAAATAAATTAATTATAATTTTTATTTTTAAAAAATATAGAGTTAACTGAATGTACTTGGTTGTAGATGCACAACAAAAACTATTACATCAGATATTATTAATAGGGTTAATTGCAAAAATAATCACGAACTTTACTCATATTATAAATTAATCATCAGCTTTGAGGAATTGCAAAAAAAATCACCATCTTTTTTTAGTATTGTTGCAAAATAAACCCAAAAAATCTCTATTTTAATCACAAATTGGGTGTGTTTAGCAACAATATTTAAAGGTAGTGGTTTTTTTTTTGCAATTTCTTAAAGATGGGGAATAATTTGTAATTGGACTAAAGTTCATGATTTTTTTCGCAATTAACCCTTATTAATATCATCCCTAAATCAAACTAAATATTTATATATAAATAAATAAATTGTACTAATAAACCCTAAAAAATCAGGTGAGCGTTATTAGGAGCTTTGAAAAAAATAGGAAATTGGTGTGACTACTAACTATACTAACGATTAATATTTATTAATAAAAAATTTAATTACATTGGGATACTCGATTTTTCAAAGAATTGACGTAGTATTAAATTAAATAGTATTACAAAGAAATTTTGAAACTAAATATACAACTAATGGTTTTGTATATGCTCTACATATCTCGGTAGATGCGAGAGACTTAACATTTTTTTTTAAAAAAATTAATCTTTTCGCAAGACTTCCCTTTTATTATATTTTTATTTGTGCCCTGAATTTTCATTTTTTATTCGGTGACACAAAGAGAGAGTAAAAGTTCCAAAATCCCAGAAGAACTGATCGGTGTGAAATTCACCTAGATTTTAAGTGGATTTTTGTGGCTTTAATTCAATAATTAAGTATGATTTTAATGAAAATACTATTAATTGCTTAATTAGTTTGAGGAATTTATTTTTGTTGATTTTTACAGAAAATAGGGTGATTTTGATAAAAATAGATTCTACGAGTGAAGAGGAAGATGTGGGAGAAATGGAGTTCGATTTGGAGTTTAAACGAGCAAGAACGGACCAAAAGAAAATTTGCTATAAATCCCATTTTTTGTCCCATGAGCTAAATTATCCCACATTGATTACCTACCACAAATTCCTCTCACTCTACCACTACATGAACCCACTTGTCCCACATTGGAAACTCACTCAAATTTCTCTCACTCTTACTACTATAAATACCCTCTTCCATGAAAGCCATCATTGAACAATTCTCCACCCATTTAATTCCATTAAATTGAATCATTTCAAGATTCAATAATCGAGAGGGCTTTTAAGTAAGACCTTCATGGTTGAGATCCCTCCTCCTTTCGGGGCGAGAGATCCGTAGTTTTAAATATTTTTCTAGATTAGGAATTTAATGCTTTTCAAGAAGGTGGGGACACCAAGGAAATGATGAGCTTGGTGGATGTAAAAACTTCATTCGGTGAAATCTAATCCTACTTATTATCTTTTTATTTTCTATGTTTTGGATGTTTAAGTGATGTTTAGATTATGGATTAATTTGTGATATTATTTAAATTGTGATCCCGGTTTTGATTAGTTTCATTTATGGATGTTTAATTGCTTAATCTGTATGTTTGATTTGTGTGGTTAATTATCTAGTGCATGTGGTTAAAATGAGAGTTCAATTATGTGTCTTAGGAATTAATTGAATCATTTCATTATGTGGGTTATGTAGATTAATGTGGGAAGAGTTGGAGACGACCTTTCATGTGTAGAACTACATAAGTGGACACTAGAGAGGTTAAATAGAGATGTCAATTAATTTAATGAGGGGAACTCAACCTTAGTGAATTCATAGTACCTAGAAAGGAAATATTACATATGATTTAGTACCTTTTAGTGAATTCGTACGTGTAATTAGTACCTATTGGGAGGTGTTTGCTATGGTATCGATCTTATGTGCTATTTTGGGGCCTTTGTAAGGGTTTACATCCTCTTCATCTCGAAGAGAGTTTATGTGGAATTTGTGATCGCTCTTACTATGATAGCTTAAATTGGGAGGCAATTAAATGTTTTACATGATTGATCTATTTGAATTGCATCATTAAAACTTTCTTTGCATTGAAAATTCCAAAAATATTATAATTAGTTTCTTTTTTTGTTTTTATTATCTCTCTCATGTTTAGAACTACATAAGTGGACTCTAGAAAGGTTAGATCGAGAGGTCAATTAATCTAACGAGGGGAACCCAAATTTAGTTAATTCATAGTACCTAGAAAATGAATATTACCTATGATTTAGTAGATTTTAGGGAACTCGTACGTGTAATTAGTACCTATTGGGAGGTGTTCGCTATGATATCGATCTTATGTACTATTTTGGAGTTTTTGTAAGGGCCTACATCCTCTTCATCTCGAGAGAGAGTTTAGGTGGAATTTGTGATCGTTCTTACTATGATAGCTTAAATTGGGAGGCAATTAAATGTGTTACATGATTGATCCATTTGAATTGCATCATGAAAACTTCATTTGCATTGAAAATTCCAAAAATATTGTAATTAGTTTCTTTTTTTGTTTTTAATATCTCTCTTCTCCGTCGTCCTTAACTAATACGAGACTATAACTTGAAGGCCACGAGTTCTAAATTCTCCGTGGTTCGATAAATTCTTTAATTGGTCATCCCAACTATATACGACCAATCAAAAACCCTAGAACAGTTCAAACCAGACTTCGACTCTCTTTTACTCAATTTTGCTCGAGTTTCTGCAGAAGTTAGCGATTCGAATATTACGCCGGCCTCTTGAAGAATCGATTAAGGTTTTCAATTTTTTTTGAAACTTTTATTTTTGTTGTAATGAGAAACACATAGGTTCAACTATAATTTTTAGTATTTGTTAAAAAAATTAGTTGGATTAGGATTTCTCAAATTCAAAGTCCAGATCTTATTCCCAAATCTTAAATATGAATCTCTTGAACTCAATGCTAAAGACTTACTTTTGTATTTCTTCAGATGGTTGGGGGTATTTCTATGCTTTTCAAATATGTCACTGCTGATCTTTTTAGTGTAATTGATAATTTGATAGGAAATTGTCTCTGTCATTAGTGGGGATACTGATTTTCTTGAAAGCTGGGAATTGAGAGGTGGCATATTAAGTAATTGGTTTAGTCTTGATTACCACGATATTTGATTAGTGCATTTTTAAGTCTTTGTTTCTCTGATTCCTCTTTTCCTTCTTATTCTTGGTGTTTATTATTTTTTCAAGCAAGATTTTATGATGGCTGAATAAATGTTATATATGCTCATTTCTAAATGTTCCGAGCATCCAATAGTGAAAATTGTGTGAATGATTTATGAATAGTAAACTAGGACAAATATTACGGCAACTACATGCTTGTTTTTAGTTATGATAACCCCAATATCTTGGTAAAAGTGGTGTTTGAGAGTGTGGATTTATATGAATTGTAATGCAAAAAAATCTCATTTTTTTGTTTCTTCATTATGAAAACACACAAACTCGTATATATTTTAATATCATGATTATGACTCTGATATTCTTGAATATTACTCATTGGAATATGCTAGGTGCAAGGAGATGAAGTGGAAACATGATATTTCTTGGTTTTTCAGTATGAAATTTGTGGTGAGTATATTTGTCATTCAAATATACCTCATATTACAGAAGTTACTTTTCTTACACGTTCATGTTTCTTTAATGCTATATTACTTATGTTGTCCCTAAATCAATTATAATCCAAGATTCTAGGTTAGAAAGTTTGTCATCAGCTTATCACTTCATCCATTAAGGAAAAGCAAAGACCGTTGAAACTAAAAATATTTCTCCTAATGAATTGTGATGTAGAAGATGCATTTTCCCTTAACGGACTGAAACAGTAGTGTTTCAGAATTAATATAAAAATTTAAAAGATCAATGAACTAACCTCATGGTCAATTAAAATCAACATTAAAGTTTTTGTTTTACGATTCCCTCTATGACATACCTCTGTTGAACTTTTTCGGGCAACTCTTACTTTGACGCACCGCACCATTCATTTTCGTAACGAAGACACTCTATAAAAAGTTTGTCCTCTGTATTTAAATCACCATAAAAATAAATATAAACTATCAGATAATCCATCCAAATACTTTTTATGAAGTGTTGTATGGGGTAAACATGCCTTTTAGGCCTTGAGGTATGCATAAATAAAAGAAGAAAACATGAAAAAAGGAAGATACAAATGCACATTAAAGCACCAAAACAAGTTTAGCTGTATTAGTAAATCAATACTCACAATTCTATCACCAAACTTGTCCTTTGCCTGCCTTACAGCCCCTGTCACAATTTCGAAAACAGTTGGTATTATAAGCAATTTTGTATTCTTCTTTTGAAGGTCTGCTTGCTATGGTGTTGATTTATTTGCTGCATTTGATTGTATGCTATCAGGGACGGGGAGCATATTATATCCTTACCTTTGGGTGTTGATTCATTTGAGAGAGATGCATATCTATCAATTCGTCTAGTGGGATAGTTGTAGCATGTAGTCATTTCATCTTGAAATGCTGGAAACGATGGGAGTCTAGGATCATCTACAAATCTTGTTCCTTAATAATTTATGAAATGCGTAGATATTGAATAGCTAGAGAGCTCAATAGGCCAGAGAAAGTAGGCAGTCATAATTATGGGATATATTAATTGTGTGAATATGAACAGTAATTAGTATGGAATGAATGTTGAAAGACAATGTATTAAATTCGAATAAATAAATACATGTATTATAGCATTATGTCATTTATTGATGTAAAATGCATGCATTACATATCATGATTGTGTTAGAGATGCAAATAAGAGAAACACCATTAAGGACAAAAAGGGGAAAAATATTTTACATCTCCTAGTCACTTTTAATATATTAAGATTAGGATAGAATATGATAAGATAGGATAAATAAATAAATGATATTATATGTTAAGTGTGTTAGGAATTGTTTTTGATTTTTTGCCTTTTTTAAGATAGGTGAAAAATTTTGTGGAACGATCCAAACTGAAAGTGTATAATATGAAAAGAGACGAAGTGAGTATTTTTTTTAATAAATATATTAATTTTCATATGCATCTTTTATTAAAAAGTTAATAAAAAATTACTAACAAATTTTATAAATTCTTATTTATTATATATATATATATATATATATATATATATATATATATATATATATATATATATATATATATATATTGCGTTTATCTTAATCAATTCGGTGTCATTTTGTAACAATCTACTAAATCTTTTTGTTGCATAAATTAGTATATTAGTCCTCCTATCCCAAAAACATAAAACTTTACCGTTTTATGCTACCGGCAGGTTATATTTTATGATGTGATAAAATTTACTCTATTTTTTTTTTCATAATTGAAAAGTGTATTAGGTAGAATCGTTTGAAATGTGATTTTTTGTTATAAACTATAGTTAAATAAATAATGCATTTTTTAAAGTAAATTATCTGTATGCAAATTGTTAATTAATGCTTTTATCATGTTGGGGTTAACTTTAAAAAGTGCAGGGGTGGTTATTATGCATAAGATGATATTTCGAAATCTGAGTACATAAACGGGTGGCTTTCTGTGATTAATTAGAGTATCCGTTAGAAGATGATTAAGATGTTGATAGGAGGCAACAACTAAAAAGGGATAATAATTAAATTTTGAGTAAGGCGACATATATGAATTCACATAAAAAGGGATGATAATTAAAGTTTGACTAAGGTATAACAATGAGATATCTAAACTCAACATAATTAGTTTGATCAACAGAAATAATGTTATGCTTTGTTATCTCATTCTCTTTGAAGCAGTAAGTTTACATGCAACTTCACCGCTGCATCGTCCCCACCACCAACTCGCCTCTTTCCTATACCACTTTGCAATCCCATTCGGCGTCTACTAAACTATTACTTTCTAAATTAAGGAAAAAATATCAATGCTTTACCAATCAAACACCACATGTTTCTTTCCATTATTGCTTATGAAGATTTTGATTCGAATAGTAACAGTCACCATGTAATCAGACGATGTATAAAAATTGCTATACCTCGATCTTCTTCTCTTCGAAATGTTATTAAAACATGTCTTTTATAGAGTTAACACAATGCATATATATAATAGAATGAGACTATCAATGTATAAACGACATGTATTGCACAAAGAGAAAGAGGAGTAGCAAGAATGTGATGGGCAGTATATGATGCAATCAAGATCACAACAATAATCTTGAAACAATTTCAGCCTTTGAAGAAAACCAATGTCATATATTTAGTAGTGGGTAAAAAGGAAGAAAATAAGCCATGTTCATAATGTGTCCCAAAAACTTGTCTTCATCGAACAATATGTACCACAACAGAAAGACCCTAGATAAAAAAAATGAAAAAGATTGAAAAATAGTTAAGGTATAGTGATAACAAATCAGAGGAAATAATTGTATCTTGGTCAATCAATACTCATAAATCATGAAAATTTTATAACTTTATCCAACAAAAGGTTGAAGAAATGAAACCTGCTGTCAACACTACATACCCCTTGACTTATAATTCAACACCAATTAACTATTTTACTCATCAAAAGAAAACCAAATAGGGCCTTTGAGAGATCAGAGCCGGACAAATGATCCCTGATGTAGAGATGTTTGGTCCAACTTCTGCAGCCTCATCAATCCTAATAATAATTTTTGAGCTTATACATCAAAATCACGATAAATTTAATTTAATCAATGTAAGGATTCGCAAGACTAAGATCAGCTTGAAGTAATGGATTGATTTATTAGCCCCAATTCAAATTTACTCAGTAATCCCAAATGCAATACGATGCTTGAAATATTCATATCTAAAAACCAAAGCAAGCGTCAAAATTTAAAACTTCTCCATTAAAGAAAAAGGACTTGAACAAACATGATTATCAAAAGGATTCATTGATGAAACAATGGGTCCATTCCCATATTAAACCACATTAACAAATAACCCCTAATTCTGCGGCCCATGCTTAGATCTCCTGTAGGAATTTGTACTTCCTCTCTCATAAACTCATTTATGCAAATAGAGAAGCTCAATCGGGATTACGAAAAGAGAAAGAGAAAGTGTGGAGGTATTGGGGAGATGAAGTCCATCCATTGATATTTAACGGATGAAAATTTAATTGGATCTCAGCAGGTCCTTGCTTGAGCAGAGCGAGTCGATCGACTCAGGCCCAAAAAATTTTGTGAAATTTAGGGGCCCATGTTTTTTTAAAAATTCCTTTATATATATATATATATATATATATATATATATATATATATATAGTTAGAAAAATTTATAAAATATGAGTATTGTCCAAGTGGTTAGAGAAAGCATACATGTATATTTTAGTATACGTTTCGAATCTCTTTCTACCCTTCTTTTTTTTTAAAAATAGTAATCCTTGATTTCAATTTTATTCAAAGGTATGTAATTTTCTTATACGTTAAATCATTTTATTTAAGTAGATATGATTTTTTTCAATGATTATCTATATTTATTTCTTTGTTTTTTGTTAATGTTAATTTATGAAGTATGATTCAATTATTTACTTAGTTCTTAAATTCAATTTTTTTTATTAAAATCATGCTTCCCAAACATGTGTCTGGATATCAAATGAGGAAAAAAAACATAAATTGAAGATTTAGTTCAAAGTTAAACTGATGATATCAATAAATATTTTTGTTCTAATAAAAAGTTGTCATAGAGAATAATGATGAAAGAACTTGCAAACAACTTGATTATATTTATTTTATTAATATTTTTGCCATCAAAACTGTTAGGCGCGTTGTATTTTAAAAATTATAATATTATCTTTAGTTATTTATTTTTTTATTATATATATATATTATGTTTTAATAAAAAACAAAATGAAGGGTCCAAA
Source organism: Pogostemon cablin (assembly GCA_023678885.1). Lineage (NCBI taxonomy): Eukaryota > Viridiplantae > Streptophyta > Magnoliopsida > Lamiales > Lamiaceae > Pogostemon > Pogostemon cablin. Next base: position 1,857,995 of record CM042980.1, on the reverse strand, counting down.
TTTAAAATACAACTCAGGCCTGAAAATTTATAGGATCGACCATGGATCTCAGAAGTCAGAATATCATGAGTTTTTGCAAATAAGTAAGGGGGAATAGCCTATTTAACCAAAATTTTAAGTTGAAAATCATTGTCATCCATGAAATAAGTTATATAACTTCCATACCCAATTGTCCATTTTTGACCAAAATACCCTCATCATGTCGGAATACTATGTCGGGATTCCGACACTGAATCCAACATTCGACCACCCTGTTGGAATGCTATGTCGGGATTCCGACACCGGATCTGACATTCCCGACATTTGATCTGACATCCGATAATGTTGGAATCGATGTCAGAATCCCGATATAGCATTACAACAAGATGGGGGTATTTTGGTCTAAAAATGGACAATTGAGTATGAAAGTTAAACTATTATCTTCATGACTGACAATGATTTTTGACTTCACATTTTGGCTATTTTTAACAATTAACTAAGTAATTGAGGAGGTGATGATTGCATAAAAGAATCAAAATTAAAAAATCATCTGCATAATACTACATAATAAGAAACTTACATTCTTTGTGAGCAAAACTACCCAAAGGGCAAAAAAAATAACTAAATATCTACTATTTTGTAATCCCCTATTTTAGCAAAAGGAGTTATTTAATCATAGGAAAATTACAAACTCAATACCTTTAACATGGGGGTCGTTGGTTTCTCAAATTCATATAATTTGATATTTAAAAATGATTGCCATTATTTAGGCTCTAATTTTTAGGATAATATATAAATTAGAAATACAAATAGAAGGTCAACTGCAACACAATAGATAACAGAGCTCCAAACACATAAAACATGTACAAAATTCTCCTAGGGTGTGTTTGGATGGGAGGATATGAGGATTAAATCCTTTCTTTATGATTGGATGCAACTTCAAATTAATGGATTTATAAATCATAGATTTTAAATTAATGAATTTTAAATTATGGATTTAATTTTAAATTTTTTTATTTGTTTTTTTAATGGATTTCAAATTCTTACTAAAACGGTGTCATTTGAAAATCCTTTCGTTGTTGTGTAATTGATATATTAATATAATATAAAAATAATTTATAAATTTAATAAATTAATTAATATATATATTTTTTAATTTTAAACTCTACCACGCAACCTACCCCTACCCAACCCCACCCACCCACCCACCCACCCACCCACCCAATTTTTTTTTATAAAACTTTAAATTTTAATATTTAAATAATAAAAATATTACTACACAGCGCTACTCCCTACCGGCCACCCGCCAAATTTTTTTAAATCTTAAATTTTAAGATTTAAAAAATAAAAATATTATCACACATCCCTATCCACTTACCCACCCAAGCACCCCCTGCAACCACCCACAAATAAATTATAGATTTTATTATTTAAATAATAAAAAATACCCAGCCTACCCCATCCATCCGTGGGGGTGGTGGCAGGGTGTGGGTGGGTGGGGGTAGAGTTGGGTGGTAATATTTTTATTATTTAAATATTAAAATCTAAAATTTTATTTTTAAAAAAATTGAAGGGTGTGGGTAGGGATGGATGGTAATATTTTTATTATTTAAATATAAATTAAATCTAAAATTAAAAAAAAAATTGACGGTGTGGGGCGGGTGGTAGAGTTCCCTCCAAAAAAAATTATTTTTAATAAAATTATAAATTTTAATATTTAGTATAATAAAATTTTATTACTTTTATTTATCATATATAAAATTCTATTTTAAAAAAATTATTGAATTTGGATTTAAAATCCTTTCATAAATTCATAATTAATCCAAATAGTGGAATTCAAATGAATTGATTAAAAATCCAAGGAATTTAAAATCCACCAATTTTCAAATCCATTGAATTTGAAATGACTCAATTCAAACACAACCCTAATGTTATTAAAAAGCAAAAAAATCATATTTAAGTACTAATAGTGATATTTTTGCAGATAATGTATTATTTATCACGAACCGATAATTTTTTTTAAAAAAATGTTAGAATGCCAGCTGTTAGAAGTAGACTCTTGCATACATGCGTGTATACATATAAGATCAGACACGTGGCATGTGATTGATTGAGTTGGCAATACACACATGTATGATAAGGATAAGCAATCAACTTATTGATCAAAGGCTAGGATCAAGAGTTGAGGTAAGTTATGGGTTGTTGGATCAGTTTGATAAGGGATGGATGATGTAAGTTCTAGAAGGGTGTTGCAGCACGTGAAAGCAGTTGAGCTGTTAGCACTTAACTGCTCTTCCAGCTGGACAGGAGTTAATGAAGCTTGCAGCATAAGAAACATACTACAATACTATAAGAATCAAGTGATGGCATTTTGCATCATTGTGAGTTCGATCATCCTTCAAGTTCATTAGATAGTGAGTTCATCCATCAGTTTCATAGAAGTTAGAGAGAGTTCATAGCATAGTTGAGTGTGTGATTCTTCATCTCTGTAAACTCGCATCAATAAGATAAGTTCATCCCTTAAGAGAGGATGTAGATCTTTAAGATTGAACCACTATACGTCTTTGTTGTTCTTTCTTTGATTTATCATTTTAAGTTTCTTTACAAACGAGAGTGATAGGTGAGTGTGATCATAATATTCAATCGGTAGAGAGTATTCATGAGTAGATTAGAGAGGTTCTTGCATTTATTCATAAGAAGTGGCGCCGTCTGTGGGAAATGAAGCTGCTGCCATCTGATTGAAGAAGAAGATCACCATGGTTACAACAAAGTTCGATGTGGAGAAATTCACGGAAAAGTCAGACTTCAGCTTGTGGCGGATGAAGATGGAAGCCATCCTCATTCAACAGGGTCTTTTAGATGCTATCAAACTGCTACCAGATAATCAAGCAGTGGCGGTTGATGCAGTAGCACAAACGGCAGAACAAGATCAGCAATCCATGGCTCGAAGTGCCATCATTTTGTGTTTGAGAGATAAGGCTCTGAGGGAGATTGAAAAGAAAACAACAGCCAGAGGTATTTAGCAAAGGTTAGAAGAACTTTACATGGTTAAAAGTCTTGCTAATCGATTGTATAAGAAACAGAAGTTGTACTTATTCAAGATTACAGAGGAGAAACCAATTCTTGGCCAGTTAGATGAGTTCAATAGGATTATTGATGATCAAGAGAACATTGATGTTGCTCTGCATACAGAAAATAAGGTTGTGATCATACTTTCAGCACTCCTCCCATCCTTTGAAGGCTTAAGAGATATCTTGCTGTTTGGGAACAATGAGACTATCATCCTTGATCAGGTACAGTTGGCTCTTAAAGCAAAAGAACTTCATAAGAATTCTGATGTTCAAGTGAAGGGTGAAGGTTTGGCAGTCAAGAAGCAAAATAAGTGGAACAACAACATCAAGAAATTAAATGAGGATAAGAAGAAGCTTGATAAGAATCAGAGCACATCAGTGGATGAAGAAAATAACAACCGTTTCCACTGCAATAAACCGAGGCATTTCAAGAAGCAGTGCAACAAGTGGAAAGCAATGGTGGCAAGAAAGATTGCTGAAAGATAATGAAATCAGAAGAATCATGCAAATCAGGTTATAGAAAACCAAAATAATGATAATGATTTTATTGAAGCACTTTCTGTTATTTCTGGTACTATTTCTTGTGAGTGGGTGATGGACTCCGGATGTACGTTTCATATGACATCCATGAAGGAGTGGTTTACTGGTTGAAGGAGTATCATGAGGGATCAGTTCTGTTAGGGAATGATCAAACATGTAGTATTGAAGGAATATGTTCTATCAAGATGAAGATGTTTGATGGGGTCATCAGATTGCTCACCAAGTTAGATATGTACCAGGTTTAAGGAGAAATTTAATTTCACTTGGTGTGTTAGACTCACAAGGTTATAAGTTTCAATCTGAAGGGGGTGTTCTTACTGTTATGAAGAATGAATCAGTGATCACGAAGGGGGTCAAAAGAAGTTATCTATATTTTTTGGAAGGTTCTGCAGTTTCTGGACAGATTAATGTTATGCATGAAGGAGGTGATGCTCATTTGTGGCATGGAAGGCTAGCTCATGTAAGTGAGAGAGGGTTACAAGAGCTAGCAAGGCAAAACGTATTAGATATCAGTTCAACAAGTAAGCTGAATCAGTGTGAAGCATGCATTCTAGGAAAGTCTAATAGGCTTAAATTTGGTTCTGCAGAGCATACTACTAAGGCTAGGATGGACTATATACACTCAGATTTGTGGGGGCCATCAAAGAGTATAACTATAAGAGGTGGAAGATATTTCATATCCTTCATTGATGATTATTCAAGGAAACTATGGGTAAGGATTTTAAAGTCTAAGAATGAAGCATTTTCAGTTTTCAAAACTTGGCTGACAGAAGTTGAAAATCAAACAGGGAGTAAGCTCAAGTGTTTAAGGACTGATAATGGTCTTGAGTTTATATCTCAAGAGTTCAATAAGTATTGCCAAGAGAAGGGATCAAGAGGCATAAAACAGTACCCGGTACTCCACAATAAAATGGTGTGGCTGAAAGAATGAATCAAACATTGCTTGAGATGGTGAGATGCTTGCTGATTAGTAGAGGGTTTTCTAAGGGGTTTTGGGGTGAGCTAGTAACTATTGCTGCTTACTTAATAAACCTTTGTCCGTCAGCAGCACTCAGTTTTCAAACACCTGAAGAAGTTTGATCTGGGAGGGTTCCTGTTTACAACCATTTAAGAATAATAGGCTGTCAAGCCTATGTACATCAGAGGGAGAATAAGCTAGATCCAAGAGCTGTCAAGTGTGTGCTTGTAGGATATCCAAAAGAGGTGAAAGGTTATAAGTTGTGGTGTTATGAAACTAACAAGTTTCTTGTTAGTAGGGATGTTAGTTTCAATGAAAGTAAGTTTCATTTAGTTGATAGGGCTGCTGGTACATCTACTGTTGAGGATAAATTTGAGCTTGAGGTGGAGCTTAAGAAGATAGTACAGCAACAACAAGTGACTGATCAAGCTGATCAATCTGATAAATCAGTGCATAAGGAAGATATAGCAAGAGATGAGGCTGAGTCACCTAGATCTAGTGCTAGAAGAACTCCAAGTAATTACCAGCTTGTTAGAGATCTATTTAGAAGGCAAATCAGACCACCTATTAGATATGTAGAGGCTGATGTTGTGTCATATGCATTGTTTGCAACATCTAAGGTTGAAGTATATGGTTCAAGAAAGTACATTGAAGTTGTCTAAGGAAGTGACAATTCTGCTGAGGTTCTTGTTGAAGCCTTACCAGCTCTCAAGTATGAGCTGTGTAAGAGTCTTGTGAGGATGGATTAGGTGGTTTGAGGTTGCTGCTCCTTTCAAAAGCAGCAGGTGAGGTTGTTGTTCCTTATAAAAGCAGCAATGTGGGAGAATGAATAAGCTTGATGTATATGATGCAAGGTCTAAGGTGGAGATATGTTAGAAGTAGACTCTTGCATACATGCGTGTATACATATAAGATCAGACACGTGGTATGTGATTGATTGAGTTGGCAATACACACATGTATGTTAAGGATAAGCAATCAACTTATTGATCGAAGGCTGGGATCAAGAGTTGAGGTAAGTTGTGGGCTGTTGGATCAGTTTGATAAGGGATGGATGATGTAAGTTCTAGAAGGATGTTGCAGCACGTGAAAGCAATTGAGCTGTTAGCACTTAACTGCTCTTCCAGCTGGACGGGAGTTAATGAAGCTTGCAGCATAAGAAACGTACTACAATACTATAAGAATCAAGTGATGGCAGTTTTCATCATTGTGAGTTCGATCATCCTTCAAGTTCATTAGATAGTGAGTTTATCCATCAGTTTCATAGAAGTTAGAGAGAGTTCATAACATAGTTGAGTGTGTGATTCTTCATCTCTGTAAACTCACATCAATAAGATAAGTTCCTCCCTTAAGAGTGGATTTAGATCTTTAAGATCGAACCACTATACGTCTTTGTTGTTCTTTCTTTGATTCATTGTTTTAAGTTTCTTTACAAACAAGAGTGATAGGTGAGTGTGATCATAAGATTCAATCGGTAGAGAGTATTCGTGAGTAGATTAGAGAGGTTCTTATGTTTATTCGTAAGACCAACATATTTACCAAATCCATATAGGATTCCTCTTTAGGTTTCTGTAGTCTTCATTTGGAATGCTCCAGTTAATGAGTAAGAACCTGCTTTTCGGGAGAGGGGAAAAAATTAGTATGAAACACTAATAAACAACTGGTTAAACCAAAAAAAGACCATGCCTCTCTTACCTAACACATCTCTTCAGAACTTGATCTCCATCTCAATGTTAGAGTAGTTTTTTTTTTTTTTTTTTATGTACGTTTAGGTATCATCACTATTCTTTCTAATTAGTGAATAGAGATATTAAGCTATAAAATACTGATTGCATGCATTTGATGCTTAACATAACTTATAAGAGTTCCAATTTCATTATAGCAAATTTTGGGATGAATTTCAATGTTTGCAGAATCGCACTTAATTGTAAGAGAAAAAAAAGAATGCAAAAATTAGACAAATTAGTTACTGTTCCACAGTCTACTATTGGAATTATCATCCCGCTCTTAATCCATGAATAATCCTGCTCAGAAAACATATTGGATATTGGACCCAACACAATAATACTAAGAGAACCCGTAGAACAACAATACAGAAATGGCTTAGAGATATGAGGGTGTATAAGTGCTAGGTGAACTAACTACTAACTTTGTCCGATAAAAAAAAAAACAATACAGAAATGGTACACGAACCTAAATTTTTATACTTCTCATATATGGTATGTTTAACTCTTTGTAATTCGACTGCGTTAGACCGCTATAAATTACTCCCTCCATCCCATAAAACATTTCACACTTTCCTCATGTCCCACAAAAACTTTCACACCACAAAAAAGGAAACATCAATTTATTTAACAATCTCAAAAGTTCCTTTAATTTCAAATTTACCACTCATTTTTTACACACATATCATTACTTTATACTTTTTTATTATCTAAAAATACCACAGTACCCTCCAAAGTCAATAAAGTTGGTCAAAAAATGCACATTTTCTTAAACAATGTGGAACAGTAAACGTGAAAATTATTATGGGACGGAGGGAGTAAAAAAAAAGGAAAGCCATGTGTCATGTGTAATGCTTAGAGCAAGTAATAAGTTAAAGTGTTATTCAGACTCCATTAAAACATACATGTAAATATATAACAAAAGGAAGCAAATCCCAACTTCAAATCAATGTAGATGATACGTTGATGATTAGAAGAACCTTCCTTTTGTAATTCCTCAAAAGCACATCATTACCACGAATATCCTTATTTAATGTATGAAGCAAGCAAGACATGAGATGAGATATCCATGATTAGTATTCCCGTTCTTCAAACGCATGGAGATCCTAAAGGGTGCTGATGAAGGGAAATGAATGGTTGTAGTCGCTAGGGGTTATGGATATGAAGAGGCTTTCATTAATAGAAATTTAATGTTAACATTATTAGTAATTAAACAAAATACATGTATATGGATGGAGTATAACATATTGTAATTGTAATTATAATAATAGGGGCATATAGTAATTATTAAAATATGTAAGGGACAAAGTTGTCTAAAAATGTTTACCAACTCCTTTGTACTTTTAATATATTATGATATGATAGAAGAAAAATTGTTAGTTTGATTAAATTTAGGGTGATTCTGAGGTGCACTTAGTGCACCGGTGTATCCATGTTTATAGTTTAAAATGTATTAGTGAGTAGTTTTTTTTAAAAAAAATTAATTATATTATTATATTTGATGGTGTAGATTCTATTAAAAATTAATCTAACAGTTAAGATTGTCCGAGTGTACCACAGTCGACTTTTAAATTTATTATATTTTAAAGATATTTTAAATAATAATGAATAAAATCTAAAGTAATATTAAGTGTGTTAAAACGAAAATAATAATTTTCAAATTAAAATAAAATTTGAGATTTTATCGGATAAAAGTAAATTTGGAGAGAGTATAAGTAAGGATGGGTTTTGTAAGAGGGGTCTGGATCTTCTGTTACATTTTGGTATGACAATTCTTATAACAGTTCGTTAGATGTATGACACGTAAGAGAAAGAAGAGAAACTATATCATAAATTAATCAGTCAATCCTTGAAATAAGGAATTGAATTTCTCATATAATATCCCGTGTCTTGTAAGAGGTGGTAATGATAGGAATGTGGGACTGATAATTTTTTATTATCATTATTATGTTTGGCAAGATTAGCAAAATGGTACGTCATCTATTTTGTTATAATGAAATAAATCCAACCATTTTCAAAAATAATAGAAATGTGTGGGTCAAACTTGAATTTAATATTGTTTTTTTAAATTTATGAGTCCAATACAACTTTGACATTGTACGGACCCGAATTTTATTGTGAATATGATCATTGATCGAGGACGACCAAACTTTTAAATCCAATCAATTACGAGTCAAACTTGAATTGTCTGACCTATTTACCATTGTTGAGTATCAAATAAGAGTAATTTATTTTGTTTTTCTATTTCTTTGTTATATTATTACGTGCATCTATGAGGACAACCAAGTTTTCAGCTATAGCAATGTTGTGAATATGAGTTTGCCAATAATATTAATAATAAATTCAATTCCACTTTAAGACATGATTAATTTATCCATATTCTTAATTATTTATTACACATTAACTTATTAATGCAAAGTATGAATCATCGGGGACATATAAGTAAAGTGTAAATCATCAAGGACATATATAAATAAGATTTATTGAAAGCTCCTAGTAGTATATAGTACTCCGTATAATTGAGAAAGTCTATTGTGGAACTTGTTGAAATATAATTATTATATAAATAAAATAAGTTTATTTATAGTTAAAGCATATTTATTTTAAATATAATAAATGATTATTAGTATTAAAGTATAATTTTACGTTGTTATAATACAATTCACGGCTAACATATTATAACTATTAATAAATACATTTTATTTACTCCTTCCGTCCCAGTCTAAGAGGGACATTTTTCCATTTTGGGTCTCTCATCCAAAGAGTCTCCTTTTCTTTTTTACACACATGGGACCCACACACACCCTCTAATACAATTAAAATATGGGTCTCACACTCTCACTAACACAACTACACACTACATATTAAATAATAATATTTCTTAATTTACGTACGAGAAAGCAAATGGCTCTCTTACGCCGGGACTGATGGAGTATATAATAAACATGTTTTAATAACGTGCCAACTCACCTTACAACTTGTTTCGTATATACGTTTTACGAGAGAATGGTCAATAATAACATATACGCTAGAATTTGTTATAGATATACTCTCTTTGTCCCGCAAATGCTGTTATATTTATTTTTTCACAAAGATTAAGGAATATAATACTTTAATGTGTAGTGGGTTAAGATATATTAGGATAAAATGTATAATTAATAGTTATATTAGTGTTGCGTGCAAATCCTATATATATATATATATATATATATATATATATATATATATATATATATATATATATAGTACTCCTTTTGTGTGAATCTCATATATCAAAAAGAAAAATATAACTATAACTGTGGAACGTCCTAATTAATAAAATGCAATAATTTTAAAGTATTAACTTTTCATTAATTCAAGGAAAAAATGTTTTAAAAACTTATAGTAGTAATTATCTTCTAAAAATTGTTATGATCTAAATGTTAGGGAATAAAATAACAGATAGGAACGAAAAATAGAAATACGAAATCGAAAAAAAGTTTTTTTTTATCTAGTTACTGTTTTAAAAAATATGTGAGTATAACAATGACTCTGATTAATTTATATAGATGTAATTAAAAGTCCACAGTTTATAAAGACGAATATAATCTAATTTAATGAACTTATGATCGCTATTTTTCTAAAACACGAAACAGATAAAAAAAAAAATCGCCATGAACTTTTATCCATCAATTAAAAGAACGTGAATCCAATAATCATTAATTTCCAACATGAATCTAACTCATATTGTAAGAATATATGAAATAGATTCTACATTTAGTTTATATAAGATCGTATTATACTACACGTGAGTAGCGAGTATTATTTTTTTTAATGCAATGTGCATAACGAAATTATTTTTTAAAATATTAATTGAACGTTTTTCTATATTGTAGGTAACAGTTCATAAGATATAAAAATAATAATTTATCATAATAAAAGAAATATTTTTAATTTGACACATTAATAATTAGATTGCATGCACTTAGAATTGATGATTTAGATTACTCGAGACTTATTTAGTCACGGTGCAATTATTGTTCTACGACATACTCCGTATCTTGTCTCATACTTTGAAAGATGAATACCAAATATATTAAATTAATAATAATAAAAAATATATATATTGAAATCAGAGGGTAGTAACTGATATCACGGAATAAAGGTTGAGGGCATCAAAATCTTATTAATTTCACAAGTTTAAATATTATGAAAGTGACATGTGTGACGTCCTTATAAATAATTAGAGTGTAAGCGTAAGGACCTACACCTTTTCTAACTTGGTTAATTAATGGAATATAACAATCCCTATTTCAATTCATCCATTTACGGCCACCAATATTCTACCCCAATACTGTCCTCATTTATTGAAATACCAACTTTTTCAATAAATCCACAAACACATTTATATCGCAATATCAATTCATGATCATGGACTAAATAGAATAATGCATCTTCTTGTAAGTATTATAGATTAAATAATTGCTTTTCTTTCAAAAAAAAAACTATATTTTAATACTCTCTTCACGATTAAATTGTATTGTTATTATATACTCGCTGTTTAAAATAATACTAATATTTTTTTATTAATTTTTAAAGATAATGCATTCTTTTTAAATACTCCCTATTCCTATTATATAAAACTCTTCACTTTTTTTTTTCATTTTGTTTGTTCTACAAAACATTTCACACCCAAAAAAATAAAATAAACTTAATCCAACAATCTTAAAAGTTATTTTGCATTTGGATTGATGAGTGTTATTATTTAATGTGTTGTGAATAGTTGTATTAGTGTGGTGTGTGGGCAGACGGGAGGAGTAATTTAATAAAAGGATGATACGAGACGAATGGAGTAATAATAAATAAATGGGATAATATATTTATTTGTCCATTAACTTTGCCTAATTTTGATTTTAGTCCACAGGTTTCCCATTTTTTGAAAATCGTCCATTATGTTTAGAGAATTTTGAAATCCATCTGTTATGTTTACTTAGTTCAACAAAACAGTCCTATCACAGGTCACAGCAGGTCACTTTCAGGTAATTCCAAAAAAAATTTTAGAAATTACTTAATGTTTCTTAAAACAGCCTCGAGTCGAAACTTATAAATCAAAAACTTGTATCATACTCATCTTATAGTCATAGTGATATTGAATTTTTCTTCTACTTTCTACACGCTTCAAAATAGTATCAGAGCCCTAGGTTTATTTATTTATGAATGGATATATTTATTATAAACTTATATCATTTAACGAGAGGAGAGTTTCAAAGAGATATGGATCCAAATGAAAGTTTGACATCCGAGAGTGAAAGGACTATCAGCCCTGTTCCAAGCTGGAGCAACAGGGACTTCTTGCCTGTCAACTATGACGAGATAAGCAGTTATATACAACAATATTATTGTGTGCTGTATAGACAATATGCAGAGAAAGAATACGAGAATGCCGATCGATTTTGGGATAACCTCGATCGAAGGTATAAATTGTTGGAAGCCCGTGCTAACCACACCAAAGAGGAATCTCTGGAGGAACTACGCCAAATGCAGATAAGGTACTCGAAAGAGGTACCAAGAAACATCGTGGAAATCCGAAGTTTCACCGAGATCCATGGACGTATCCCCAAACAAGAGCAATGGAGGAGACGACCAAACCAAGGTCCAAGAGAGATCTGCAAGCCCTATCACTTCTCACACTAGAGGGAATGACAGAGTGGAAGAAGATCAAGGCAGATAACTCTAAGATGAACCAAGATCTTAGAGAATTGCAGAACACGGTGAGATTCTTTGAAGAATATTGTCAAAGCGTGTCCAAGACAATGTTCGAGATCAGCCTTAAGATGGACAAGGTGGAGAAATTGCAGAACAAGCAACTCGACCTCATCATAAAGTTGACAGAACAAGTAAAATCTCTGGAAACTAAGGTGACAGGAAGAAGATCAGGAGGAAGGTTACCACTAACCTTCGGAACAGAACCCCTTTTACACCAAAAGGGAAAACGACGGAGGTCATAAGGCCAAAGTCGGAAAGCGAGAAGGTGATTGCTATCCTTCGAGGAGAATCCACATCCCCGGTTGACAAGAGCAAATCTTGAAGATCTATATGAGTCCTTCCAAGGACTATCAATTATAGATCTAAAGATGAACGTTGGAGAGGCATCAAGCTCTCAACAACAGTACCAGGCTCATCAGATCCAACAAGATCGGAGCCAAGACGAAGGAACCTCTGGATCACACGGAGTCCATGGGGCAAGACAAGAAGATACATTCCAATAACTAGGAAAATTCAAAATGAAGGCCATAGGAATGCCAACAGGAGCAAGCCGAGTTCGAGGATCTAATATACACAACACCTCATATGGCCGGTCTCACCTTGAACCGATAAATTCATACGGGTTGATCTTAAATCTCGACACTCTAGACTTCAAGAATAGAGAAGCCTTGATCGATGAATGGGCAAATGCCATGAAGATCGCAGGTGGCGCATTGGAGCTGGACAAAGAAGGGTTCATAAGATTTCTTACTATGAGCCTGGAAGGATCAGTAAAATGTGTCTGGGAGGAGCTCTCAGACGAAGTCAAAAAGGAGGCTATGGAAGGTGAAGATCTAGGCAATATTGCTGATCGTATGGCCAAGATCTTCAAGATCCATTTCATCGGAGTAGGGTACTTCGAAAGAATGGAAGAAGAAAAGAAGAAGAAGTATGGGAATGCCCTATACAGCCTATAACTACTTGACATTTGTCGCGTAGATGAGTACATCAAACTCTTCACAGAGTATAGATGGAAGTCAAAGGTCAAAGAGGAAGAAGTATTCCATCTATTCTTTGCCAAGATCCCGAGCCCATGGAGAGAAATGCTGATCAAAGAGTATGAACTATGCGAGTTGGATTCGATAGCAAGGAGAATGTCCTTCCTCAAAGCCAAGATTGCAGAGTTGTGTCATCAAGCGGCGCTACACAAGAACTACAAGAGATTAAGGGGAATCAACAAGACAGTCCCCTTATATTACGAAAGCAATGATCTTCCAACTATCATTGGAAGAAACCCAAAGAAGCAGAAAATGATGAAGAAGAATCATCCTTACAATCAAAGGAGCGGATGATGGAGATCCAGAAGACCAAGATCATTTTGGTCTAAACAGAAGGCTCGAAGCTATAAATCAGGGCAAAGAGCTGGATCATCTAGATGGAGTTCAAGAGGCCAAGCTTCATCCTCAGGGTCAAACCAGATGAGTACAGGAAGGACTCCCACAAGAAAGATGTTCCGAAGAGCAGCCACACGAGTTAATGAAAGATTCAAGGATTGCAACTGCTGCACGTGTGGAGGCAGAGGGCATATCTCACCAGACTGCCCAGAAAACCAGAAGAGAGGAGTACGACAGTTCAAGACAACTCCAGAAATGGAGGAGCTTGTTTACTTCCAAGATATAGTACAGGTATATCAGTTTGAAAATATACCCTCAGACGAGAGCATCTACGAAGAAAAATTCTTCAGCCAAGATGAGTCATCTGAAGATGAGTCAGAGTGAAGAAGAAAACTTCAGACAGGACATGCAAGAAGATATGTCGGGATTCTTTTCCTAGACATCAATTTCTCATAAAGCCCTTATGAGAATCATGAAGGAGGATCCAAGGCTCAACCTATAAGATGGATTCACCATAGGAAGGATGGACAAATTCTTTCCAAGCTTAAAGAAGAGAAAGCATAATATCATATACAAAGTGACCGAAGGGGAAATTGGCATCCCAATGGAGCTCACGAGAAATGTGATGGAAATGCAACTAGTTCCTGTTGACGAAATAAAAAGGGAACTCAATAAACTCAAGGAAGGAATAGCCAAGACCATGTCTTGGATCCATATCGGAGCAATCCAGATTCTCATCAAAGCAACTTTCAAAGAAGGTATCGATACACCAATCGATATTGCAATCTTAGATAAGAGGATTAAGAATACAAGAGAGGCATGTCTGGGAGGAATCTTAGGAAACCTATACGCAGACAATGTGGCATCCTACATATATCCAAGGATTGCCTACAATCTGGCAGATAAAGATTTCAGTAGGGCACTCACCCTTCATTAAGACTTCAAGAACAAAGATCTGATGTAAGAAGGGAATAGGCCTTACTCCATCACCTACAGTTTCTCATATTCCCTGTCCAACACCCATCATTCGGATCTATTCCAAATGAAAGAGTATATCGAGATACCAGAAGTGTTCGAAAGAGTTGCATGCGCAACCAGGCCAGAAATAATGGAGTTACCGCCAATCCACGACATGGATTTGCGAATCAAGGACAAGTCGGTGTGGAACAGACAAGATAGCCTCAGATTCAAGCAAAGAAGGATTTCTTTCTAAGGAGATATGATGATTAGTGAAAAATAGGGAAAAAAATCAATCGTTAAGGTAATCCAGGAGCCGGAAAAGTTCACAACCAAAGGTGAACTAAAATGCCCAGAAGGATGGAGAGGAGTCGAAATAATATTCGATATCACTAAAAAGGAAAACTCTATTCTTTGTGATGTCTTGTATTATCTTCAACAACCAACAACTGGGAGATATCAAGGACAACTCAAACTCGGAGATCTTGAACTGATAATCGAAGGAGTGGCAGGAAGATTTCCAGAATAACTAGTTCTGGGATTGGAGTTCCTCGAGGATCACAAACCTTGGGAATCACTACAAGATGGAATGGAGTTTACGGTCAAAGGAAAAAGTACAAGGTTTACTAGTAGAGGCTCGGGCTTATAAGCTCTGATTCGCCCATGGCCACAAGTCCATTTTCAATATGTATCACTGTCGGAATGATATATAAGGAGTATCGTGCAGAATATTTTGAGGCATATATTGATTCAGGAGCCGACATTTGCACAACAAAGGAAAGGGGTCTTCCCGGAAGGCTCAGACGAAGAACTGCCAACAGTTCTCGGAAAAGATTTCTCGCAAAGAGTGCTAATCCTTAACAGAGGAATCAAGTAAGCGGAAATCATGATCAGAGGAGCTGATCGTACCCCATGGTACAAGGTGAAAACTCCACCGTTATATTTTCACGACACCAGAGCGGATATTCTGTTAGGGAACAATTTTCTACAGACATTCAAGCATTTTACCCAGGAAAACACAACTAGGAGGCTTATTTTCACAACCTTTGTGAACATAAGATCATCGCACCAAGACTGCGTAATGCATTTCAACAAAAAATGCCAATCAGATTTTGCAGCAAGCGTGGTGATTAAGAAAAACTGTGTCATCCGAAGATGAATGATCGAAGGAGATATGGCGAAGTAGTCCTACAGATGAGAACCGAGACTAGAGGAAGATGGAAGATGGAGAAACTAAAGGATAACACAATCCACCTTTTCAAATCAAGCTTGGGAGAAAACCTACAGAGAGACGTCACAATTGAAGAACAAATATCTTTGGAGGACGTCAAGAAGAAGATGCAGGGGAACTTCAATGAGGATCTTTTAGCCTGGTGGGATAAGAACGAGATCAAAGCTTCACTCAAAGTAAAAGAAGGAAAGGAGCATGAGTTTGTGATATATAAGCCTATCCTAATGAACTAAGAGGATCGAAAGGATATGCAGCTAATACTTAAGGAACATCTGGACCTTAAGTTAATATCACCAGGAGTATCTTCATACAGCAGTCCAGGATTTCTAGTTCGAAATCATGGAGAAGTCAAGCAGGAAAAGCCGAGACTTGTGATCAACTACAAAGGGATCAACAACATCTTGGAGTTCGATGGATACTACATATCAAGTAGGGAACATTTGGTCAACTGTATCAAGAATGCCAAGGTATTCTCAAAGTTTGATTGCAAATTTGGATTCTATCAGATTATGATGGAAGAAGGGAGCAAGAAGATCACAGTCTTCTCCACACCCCAAGGCCATTATGATGGATAATCTTTTCAAAGATTATTTCTCATTCATGTTTGTCTATGTGGATGACATCATCATAGCCTCAAAGAACATGAAGGAACATTTAGCACATCTGGAAATATTTTCAGAAGTATGCCACAAGGAAGGATTGGTGCTTTCTGAAAAGAAAACAGTAATAGCAACAAGGCAGATCGAGTTTCTGGAGTAGAGATCAATGAATCCGAAATTATTCTACAACCACATATTGTAGAAAAGGTCCAAGGATTTCCCGAAGATTTTAAAGACAAGAAACAACTCCAAAGTTTCTTAGGAGTGGTCAACTTTGCTGGAATGTTCATCAACAATCTGGGGCAATACAAGAAGGTGTTCAGTCCTTTGTTGAAAAAGGATGCTGAATTCAAATGGGATGATTCACACCAAGCAATGGTTAAATAACTAAAGGAGGTTTGCAAAAAGCTCCCCAAATTAGTCATTCCTAATGACGAGGATGATCTGGTACTCTATACAGATGCCAGTGATCATTGGTGGGCAGCTGTTCTTACAAAGTCTACAACAGAAGGAAAAATGATATGCAGATACTGTAGCGAGCTCTTTACGAAGAACGAAGCAAATAGATTGCACATCAATGAAAAGGAGTTCTTTGCAGTTCGGAAGACGTTAAAAAAATGGCCGCTGTTTCTTCTCGCGAAGAAATTCATCCTTAAAATTGATAACACAAGCGTCAAAGCCTTTTTGAAAAATAAAATTGAATCTAAACCTGAAAAGGCTAGACTATTAAGATGGCAAGCAGAATGCCAATATTATAATTTTAATATTGTCATTATTAAATCTGTTGATAATGTTTTGGCAGATTTCCTGATGAGAGATTGAAGGAGCTGAGATAGACTCTATCCTAACTGTTTCAAGGCACCTGATGGACAACCTTGAGTTGCTCCAAAGGGAATTTGAGAATCTGGCACTCAATGCAAGGCGTGCCGAAAGAATACAAGATAGTGATCAGACCAAAGTGTCTAATCGCATATGAGACTGTATTCGAAATGGCGCAAGTCTGTTCGAAGCAACACGAGATCCATTCATCCGGGCTGTTGATAGCAATTGCAATCGACAAAATGAGAGTAGTCGAGAATGGGGCTCTAAACCCGGAGTAAGGGATTCAAGTACACTTAGCACAAGTCCTAATCTGGAACCTCCAAAAGAGGAACCGGTCCAAGGAAAAATCGAAGACCTGGAGTCACATCTAGAGTTGACGAATCAACCCAACACCTCTGGGGTCAAAGAGGAAGAGATCAACCTTAGGCCTATGACAGACACTGCTAAGGTTGGTATTAACTTAGCTAATTTCTCTTATTGGCAGGAATACCATGCCAGCTGGGAGAAATTGAACACCAGATAATGAATCCGACCGGAGAAATGCTGAGTGGATATATTGGGGGAATATTCCCGAGTTTGGATGCGAGAAGGCTCAAATCCAATGGATATAAAGCAGTGGTAAGACTTTGGGGCACTAGCCTCGATCTATACTGTTACACCAGGTTTCCCAGAACTTGTAAAACTTCAAGATTGGCTGGGAGAAAAGGTTTTCAAGGCTTGGGAAAATAACTCGACTCTATCCAGAGGCGATGTATTGGAACTGTACTTCACCTGTGCAGCTCCAGAACCAGTTGGGAAAGGCAACCACGAGGCCTTTCATTTTATTAAACTAAGAAGACCCGATGTGTCAGCATCAAATAAGATCAAGGAGTCTTCTGGAAAGAAACCAGTATTGGTTTCTACATTTTCTGAAGAACAGATCTCTACGCGAAGAGCGAGGGATTTGTATGGTGCATCGAAGCCATGGTGGAAGTTAAGTTCCAATTCAAGTTCAAGCATAAGTCTTTGAATGGAACTTTTCTGTTGAATACTTTAATAGGGAAAATGAATACTTTAGTACGGAAGAAGACAGGGTTTGCAGATAAGGCTTTCCAAGAAAAACAAGAACTTCTCTGCAGAAATAAGATTCCGATAAGTAAACAAACTCATCGGAGATATTGCAACATGGCCCATTTCGGGCAATGGACAAACAAGGTATGTTCGAGCTGTTCCATCCAAATCGAACCAGAGTTTAGAAAAGGAATAAGATTTAGCATAGGGATGATCAGAACTACTGATCAACCCCCAACAAAAGAGACACGTGGAAAGAAGAGGGTAAAACCTCTTCGGAATACCCAGGAGCCGGGAGAATCATCAGGCACCAAAGAGGACAAATGACTCCTCAAAAAAGCAAGAGTCAGGTGACCTTTCCGAAAGGGCAAGAGACATGTGACTGACATGGAAGATGACCCACAATGGGGAATCCAATAAAGAAACCAGCCAGCTGCTGAAAAGTTGGCATCCAATGTAAAGTGACGCAAGCAGTGACATCATAAAAAAGAATTCAATAAAGAAGAATGGACCAGCCAGCTGCTAAAGTTGGAATTCGAGGCAAATGACGTAAACAATAACGTTAAAAGAAGTTAGGAGGCTTTGAAATCCGGATTTCAAATCTGAAAGCCTCTATAAATAGGTGAGTTGAGGAAGCAGAAGGCATCAACCATTCCCCTCTATTTTCTCTTTCTAAAATAAACATTTTATTTCTTCTTCTTTGTATGAGTGTTCTGAGTGCAGCTACAATAGGTACCTAAAGGAATTATCTCCTCTTGTTCTGTGAGGATGAGTGTGTAATAAATTCTCCATTCAATAAATAAATAATCTTGGGCTTCTGCCCGAATGTAGCCTTCCATTTTACAACTTTGATCTCCATACTTTCCGGCGAGAAACAGTAACAGCATCATGTACACCCGGTGTAGAAAACGAACTAGGGTTGTGTTGAGGTCCGCTGAAGGAACGGGATTGAACCATCGTACTGCGGGACATGTGGTTGGCTGTGAGGAGCAGTCGTAAAACCTTTCGGGTACCCGGTAGATCGACAGTCAAAAAAGATACTGTTACTGTTACAAGCTGGTTAATTACGAGATTAAAGTATTATACGGAAGCATGTTGGGCCTGATATGGTCGTAATGGACTATGTCTATTTTGAAAAATAGAAAGTGATAAAAATTTGGCGAAAAATGATATAATACAAGTAATTTAAGGCTGAAATACCTGTTGTAGGACTAAAAAGTTGAATTCTGCAAAATTGGTGGATTGATTTCAAAATTTAGAAGATATTATTGTCAAAACATATTGGTCACCTGCTATAGCAGGTCAAAAGACCAAAAGGTTGAGATTGGTAAAGATAATTGACTGTTTTCAAAATTGGGGAAAATAATGAACCAATTTCAAAATAAGGGAAAGTTAATGGACGAAAAAATCAATTTTTCATAAATAAATATAAGGATATTGTGTGTGTTAGGTGAGAATTACTTATGTATTTTGAGGTTATATAATTCATATTTTATTTTTTCCGATAAAATTTATTATAAATAGAATAAAAATGAAACTTTTTAGTTGTACTAAATCTAATCGTTGTGCAACACACGAAAAAATATGTGTATAGTACTATTATTACTTTTGCCAAAACAACACTATTGGCGATCATTTTTAACAATTCCAGATGTAGTGATAAATGGCCTATTTTAGGAGTCCTGAAATAATTTTGTTATAAATAGTTAAAACTTAAACTTATGAATATAATCGAAAATATTGAAGAATATATGATTAAATCTAGCATTTATTTATACTCTATAAAATTAATACCATGATTGTAAGAACATTCTTCTTGTTGAATTTATGCAACACCTATGAAGATATATCAGTACATGGGAACTTAGACAAAGGAAAAGGTATGGCACAATAAAGGACATTCATAATGCATCTATAGCAAATAAGAATGGCAAGGGATAGTTAATGAAATTTGTTAATGGTTATTAAAATATATTGTGATTGATATTGGGATAGGAAATTAGAATACATTAATCGTTTCTATTAACTTATTGACTATAAACTATCATATAATTAATTACTCGCATTTCTGTGGTTCTGAACATACTTATTATAATTGTTATTCCAAAATTAGAATAAGCACCCCTTTCAAAAGTTATTTCCATTTACAACACACAAGTGGTCTTGATTTATCAGTGACAACCTTATAGAATCACGGGTTAAATTATTATTCATGTTAAGCCCATCTGAATTTGTGAGGATTTATTCCCAACTTAAATTTTATCAATGATCATTGTTAAATTATTCACCCTTTGTCCTAACAATAATTTCAAATTTGTCCTAACAACAATTTCAAAGAGAATGTGAACCATTTTTCAAGATTGAAAAAAAACAAATTTGTCCTAACAACAATTTCAAAGAGAATGTGAACCATTTTTCAAGATTGAAATAAAAACATACCATATTGTTATTTTCTTATAGTATTTTTTATGTCACATGTTTATTTATGATTGACACGAGAGAAATTAAATCATTGTGCCTAGAGTTTTATTTCTTTCAAGATATAGTTTCCCTATTTTTTTTTATTATCATCCATGTTTCACTGTCCCACAAGGATGATGTACCAAAATGAAAAAAAATATAAAAGTAATTTTAATTCACGCCAAAGAAAATAATTCATTATAATTATTATAGTCATAATACACCCTTGACAACATAAAAAAATAATTCATTATTTTCTCGATCCTAACTTCGACATCACATTTTCTGTTTTGTTTAATCCCAAATTCAATTTTACATTTTCATAAAATGAAAAACAACTAACAAATATCCCTTATAACATACTTTAATTTCAAATTTGTTGTCACCATTTTAACATATACTCCCTTCGGTCAA
This sequence comes from Pogostemon cablin, assembly GCA_023678885.1. NCBI lineage: Eukaryota > Viridiplantae > Streptophyta > Magnoliopsida > Lamiales > Lamiaceae > Pogostemon > Pogostemon cablin. The sequence goes on along the minus strand of CM042980.1, from coordinate 1,837,073 downwards.
TGCAAATGTATCCATTTTACCATTTTGGGCGTCCAATCCAAAGGTATCCTTTTAGTAAAAAAATTACATCATATGACCCGCCACTTTCCTCTAATACAACTATCCACTACACATATAATAATTTTTTTTATCGATAAATGTTAGTGTTAGTTTACACCAAGCACCCTTACTTCATCATATTAGTTTACACCAAGCACCCTTACTTCATCATATGGCCCGCTACTTTTCTCTAATACAACTATCCACTACACATATAATAATTTTTTTTTTATAGATAAATGTTAGTTGTTAGTCTGGTTAGTAGTTAGTTTACACCAAATACCCTTACCTCTCCTTCTCCAAGGCTCCTTATATCACCTCTCCTAATTGGTCCTAATGGGAATCGAACATGGGTGTCTCACTTAAGTGAAGAGCCCAGTGGCCAGCCCACCACCTCTCCTAATACTACACATATAATAATAATACTCTTTAATCTACGCGTAAACATTTTCCTCTAATACAACTATCAACTACACATATAATAATAATACTCTTTAATCTACGCGTAAAAAACAAACAGTTACCTTTGCATTGGCAGGAGGGAGTATCACTACAAAAAAATAGTTTTTTACCAACGGAATATTCCGTTAGTAAAAGCCTTAATTCCATTGTTAAATTGGCTTACAAATTGATTAGTAACGGTTGGTAAAGTGGTGGGTTGTAAATTTTTTGCAACGAAAAACCAATTCCTTTGGTAAATAGTTGTATTAGAGGAAAGTTGACATTCCATTGCTAAAACAAAAATGTTATTTTTGTTGCTAATTCATTGGTAAATTCGGTTACTAAATTATTTTTTTGTAGTGTATAACATACTTTATTATTTATTTATTACCCAAAAATTACTCCTACAATAATTTCAAAAGTAAATTAAAAAGTGAAATAATTACCAGAAATACCATATTATCTTTAAAAGTAAGTTAAAAAGTGATTTTTCTTAAACTTTGTTATCACATTAAACCGTAAACGTGAAGATCAAAAATTTGGGACGAGCGATTATAATTTGTTCCAACATAGAACATGATCAAAACATTTATATTAGTATCAGAAATGCATTATTTTAAGAGGATACAAAAACCCAGGGGACACTCACACAACACTTCAACACCTCAAAATAGAGGACTTACACACTCCCACAAGGAGAGACTAAGACACTCCCGAAGGGAGACTAGAACAAATAAAAAACTTCAAGAATCACTAAAGGAGAGACTAAGACACTCCCGAAGGGAGACTAGAACAAATAAAAAACTTCAAGAATCACTAAAAATCTTAGTAGTTCAAACTGTCAACCTAAATAAAATCGGATCCGAAGAGAATCCGAAGAAAAGAAAAGCAAAAAGAAATAACAAAAATAAAAACAAAACAACAGTTAGAGCAAGCCTCCTCTCTTCCACGCACTACTACCGCACCGCCATTGCCTCACCATCCACACTGTGTCGCCACCGTCATCAAACCACCATCACTACCTTGAAACAAGAAGGAGCCCAAGGTTGACCAGATCCCCACACAACTAAGAGCGAATTTAGAACAAGAAGCACGAAATCAAGGAAAAATAGAAATAACGCATGTCGGCGAAAAACAACACGAGGGATGGTGGGTTCCGGTGGGGAAGAGAGGGGGAAGAAGAAGAAAGGAAGAGGGCGGCAAGGGCTTGAGGGGTTTTTTAGAGAGAGAAAAATTTTGTGGCAGAAAAAATAAAAATAAATCAAATGAAAACGAATTTTGTAAAACATATTCCATCTGTCCCGTCCCGTAAAATTTGAAACACTTTCCTTTTTGGTTTGTCCCACTAAAATTAACATATTTTCTTTTTAATACATGTGACCCGCACAAAACAATTAATCTATTCTCATGGCCCACATATCACCTCTAATACAACTAACCACTGCACATTAAATATTATTTCTCTCACTTCACTTTACATTAAATTATTATACTCCTTAATCTCCGTACCCAAAAGAAATTATATCAACTTCACCAGGACGGAGAGAGTAATAAAAAAATAAAAAATCCTAAAATGTTGGAAAACGAATTTTGTAAAACATAAAAAAATAAAAAATCCTAAAATGTTGAAAAAACAGAAAAAATAAGTTTCCATCCAAACACAGGCGTCCCCGGAGGTGCAGAGCGGTGGCGCGGCCGTATGAAATGGCAGTCATATACTGGCTGCGGTGGCAGGCAGGAGGAGCTGACTGGGGCCCGTACAATTTATGCTGCCATCCAACGCCTCTGCAGGTGGTTACTTCCAAGCAAAACTTCCACAATTAATTCTTATTTATTTCTTCTCCTAACAAAATTTAATTTTATCCCTACTCCGAGCTGCTTTTCCAATGCACCCCCCACCCCCCATCCTACCCCACCCCACCCCACCCCACCCATGAACCCAGTCCTATCCCATCTCATCACCATCCCATCATCTTTTATGCCTCTGTAATTTAACCCACGACATAGACTCCTACTCAATTAAGAATTTAAGATTAGGTAAATTGGTGCATCATAAACTAGGTAATAAGAGTGATTATCTGTAGGAAAAAAATTCACGCTTGTATCGTAGATAAAATGGGTTTTCTGAATCTTAATTAGGGCTTATTTTTGAATTGCAGAGAAAATGGGGCCACGTGAGGGGGTACTACAAATGGGGTTCCTGAAATGCATAAGGAAGGGACCAGAATGCAATAATGAAAAAGTAGTATTGTAAAAAACAACACTTGCTTCAGTCAATTAAAGATACATCCAAGATTTTCCTTCATAGTCTTTTTCTTCTTGTTTTCGCTGTACTAGCCCTTCTTATACTCATCCTTGTTCATTTCTCGAAGAGACTCTTAACTCGAGAGGAGTTTCAGAGCACGTAGCAACACACAGTGTGCGTGTGATAGAGTTGGTTGAAATGCATAGCTTCAAAGCAGCCGTACCACAGGCTATTACTCTCACCAACTCTGATGTGTATTGCCATTCTCAATCACCCTTTTACCTAAGGTGTTCGAAAAATCCTGCTTTTTATGTTTTTGGTTCCATGTTTGAATCTTCACTGTGGGGTTATTTGGAGTCCCACTCTTCATTTTCTTTCATGTTTAAAATGCTCAATTGCATGTGGTGTGTTGGTGCATTTGTGAAAGTAGGTGTGAAGAAGGTGGCAGAAATGGGGCACGTTTTTCGGATATTGGGGAGCTTGAGCAGTCAACTGGACATGGATTTCATCATGATGATGCTGTTAACTTAAGCAGAAGTATGCTTTTCCTCCTACTTGTACATTTGCACCATAAGCTCTCTCTCTCTCCCCTAAATTCTTTCTTTATAATTTCATTGTAGGCTCAATCTACAATGATTTGAAGGCAAGCAATGTGTCTGTTGTGTCTAGTAACTTGCAGTTTGGTGGACTTAACGACGTTAGTTTTCTCCTCTTATTTTTCAAAACCAGTGAATACAACATTACACACAAATTCCCTGTGTATGGATGACCCTAAATGCATTTTCTTTTTTCAGAGTCTGGGATCTACAGAGATGGTTTCGTCAGGAACAGGAGTGTACTCAGGTCCATTCATATCACAGAAGGCGACAATGGTGGGTGTTGGAAGTGGTGGTGGTGGTGGGGCTTTGGGAAATGGTCACTTTGAGAACTGGGGTGATTCAGGGGTAGTTGCAGATCACAGCCAACAGACTGACACTTCCACGGACACTGATGACAAAAACCAGGTCTTTTTGCCATTTTTCACATCTCCTGTTCTCTTATGCTATTACACAGTAGAAAATTCAATCTTTCTGGTTAGTTTTAGAATTTGAACTGTTTGGCAATTAATTCAAAATTGACTGCAATTTCAGCACTGTTTATACCATTACATGTATGTAGTAATGGTGAAGTTTACCACTTTCTGGTGAAGCAGTTAATGATGTGAGGACCTTGGGATACTCCTTTTTCAGTAATGATAGTTCTTACTCCATATAACTGCACTCTGTGTTTCATAATTATTTAATTCCTTTATTTATTGAGTACTGAGATTAATTCTTGACTTTGCTGTTGTTGCTTGTTTTGGAAAATAAAATAATTAGCGAGTTATTTGCCTTCAAAAATCCCCCCTGCTCTTGCAATCCAGCAAGTAGTATACATGAATGGCATAATTTTGGAAGTTAGGATATGTATTAGCAGAAATTTAGTTCCTACTGCTGCATCTGTTCTTACTTTTAGTTCGTAATGGTTGACATCTTTTTTGGTGGCATATTTTTAGTATCCTGTAGTTCATCATGAAAGATTAATGGGCGTGGATTCAATGGACAATGCTAAGGCGAAAATTGGAGACCAAAAGGTTGTTTCTTGATTTTCATGTCACAATTTGTCAGTAGCAAGGTACTTAGGCATTTGAGAGTTACTTCATTTTCGTTCTTATTGCCTTTGTCCCAGGTTCTTCGTAGGCTAGCTCAGAATCGTGAAGCTGCGAAGAAAAGCCGAATGAGGAAAAAAGTAATGTATTTGTGAATTTGTTGATACAACTGTATAAATTTTAACTCACTATAACTACTATGCACATCATGCTCTGAAGAATTTATTGTTTGTGTGATGGACATACGAAAATGTGGTGCGTGGACTATTGGTTGAATGACGCGGTTTTGGTTTTGGATAGGCATATGTTCAGACGCTTGAGAGCAGTCGCCTAAAGCTCACCCAACTCGAGCAAGAACTCAAGAGGGCACGGCATCAGGTACTTCCATATAGCATCTTGTTAGAGTACTCAATCGAATCATGCAACGCACCTCCAAAAAAAATGTTCAATGATATGAGAAATATATCTTAAGGTCTTGTTATCATCTTATAACATATATCTATAAAATAGCTGAATTTGATGTATAAACTACTTCCTTATGTGCCAATAACACAGGGTATGTGTGGTATTTCTGGATATTCTGGAGATCCGAGTCATTCCATTGGCGGAAGTGGTGAGTGAAATCATTCAGCAATTGTGCAGTTTTCTAGGGTGTATGTATAGTGGCGGTTTCTGATTGCATAACATAACTAATGATAAACTATATCTTCAGGGGCTTTGGCATTTGACATGGATTACGCAAGATGGCTTGATGAACACAATCGACTTATAAATGATCTGAGATCAGCTCTAAGTTCTCATGTTGGTGACACTGAATTGAGGCTTCTCCTTGAAGGGGTGATGTCTCATTACGATGAGATATTCCGACTTAAAAGCATTGCTGCCAAGACGGACGTGTTTCACATGCTCTCTGGCATGTGGAAAACTCCTGCTGAAAGGTGTTTCATGTGGTTGGGGGGATTTCGCTGCTCCGAGATCCTGAAGGTGATCTAGTGTCATGTTTTCAACAATTCTATGTTTGAAACGAGTTTGGTTTTGTCGTGACCGTTCCCTTATGCTATAATTACAGATACTCGGAAATCAAGTCGAGCCATTAACAGAACAGCAGCTGATGCGCCTGTGTAATTTACAGCAATCATCCCAACAAGCTGAGGATGCCTTGTCTCAAGGAATGGAGGCGTTGCAACAGACACTTGTCGAGACGCTTTCCTCGAACTCTCTCGGCCCTGGTAGCTCTGGAGATGTAGCCAACTACATGGGACAGATGGCCATTGCAATGAGCAAGCTTGCCACTGTTGAAAACTTCCTTCATCAGGTACTTCCTTTGTAGTAAACCTAAATGACGTAATCCCCTGTTAAAACCATTCGTTCCTCAACGGTGAGTTTATTCCAACAGGCTGACCTCCTCCGGCAGCAGACGTTACAACAACTGCCACGAATCTTGACAACCCGTCAAGCAGCTAATGCTCTACTCGCTATCAGCGACTACAGATCAAGACTCCGAGCTCTGAGTTCACTGTGGCAAGCACGCCCTAAAGAATGAATGATCTCGTTCGTCTACAAGTTCCATGTTTTCGATTGCCACTTGCTGATGTAATTATAGCTACTCTTAGTGGAACTTCAAATAGACAGTCACTTATTTCTGTATCTAAGATCATGGCAAGCTGTTTATGATTTCAGTTGGAATTATTTCAAGAAAAACAAACATGCTCTACTCTTTCTTTCCAGTAACCAGCAAAATTATACCTGTTATTATGTATTTATACAGGACAGAGATACATATTTCACATGTCTAAACAAAGAGATAAAAGAATCTAAGTAGTTTACATCTTCTCCACACGCATATACGTTCGTCTTCTTCTCTCGTTCTTCCTCCTTCCTGCAAAACAAAACCAACCATGTCATGCTATGTTACAGAAGATCAAAATTAAGAAACCATCAGTTGATGTTACTCTTCCTACAAACACACACACACACACACACACCTGATCTGTTCTTTTTCTTGGACTGCACAATCTGTGGGATGAAAACACCAGTCCCATTTCCAGTTCTCCACAGGTTGAGCATCCATACTGGAGCTGCATAATCCTCCTTGTTCCCGGACCAATCGTAATACTCACGCGAAACGGCGGACGGGCCGTAGTTCGGGCCCTGCTTGCCCATGTTCATCATGTTCCTATCTTCAACCACATCATCCTCCTCTGCAGTGAGCTGCAACACTTGCCTTCTCAGCTCACAGTAGAAAACATCATCATCCTCAAACTCATCGAATAAGTAAACATTTCTTGTCTGCAATTCTTGTTGGACATCCATGGCAGAACAAACAACCTCTGTGTGATGTGTGTAGCCTTGAGGGGGTATATATAAGGAAAAGTTGGTCAATGTTGAACTGTAGGGAAATATGGCGTTTTTGAGTCGTTTCCAAGTGGGTTCGAATGCATAAAATTCCAGCTTTTGTAGTTTAGTTGGCAATTCTTTTGATACTTCTCTATTAAGAATTAGTAGTGGATGGTTGATTGGATATTAAGAAATAAATAAAAATAGTATAAATGATAGTATTAATGACGTTGAATTTTCTCACCAAGTTAGTCTAGTTTGCGTCTAGGACGCGTTGAAATAGTACCAGATCTTCCGTATAAATTCCACATCTTACAACCTAACCTACTACTCTTAATTAATTTTCTCAATTAATTTTCCTAATTACATTGAATTTGGGTAATACTTTTCCACTCATCTTTAATTTTACAAACTCCTGTAACGTGAAAATATTTTGTTCCATATTTTTAAGATTCAATATTTAGTGATTTATGTCATATTTTAAACTAATTTAGGGTATTTTGGTAAATACTTGTGTGAGTTCATCTTACATAATTTTTCTGAGACAGATAAAAAATTATAATTTTTATAATGAAAAGTAATATTACTATATTGATAAAAAAATGATAGAGAGATTGTGAATTACTATTTTATGAATAATAATTTATAGTATAAATAAAAATAATAATTTTAATAAAAATTGAAGTAATAATTAATTATAAAAGTATAAAAAATCTCACTGTGAGATGATCTCATGAAAATCTGATTTTTTTTCTTGAAAAAGTATATTATCATTTGTGTGTGTGTAAGTTTTGGATTTTTACAAAAGTAGCAGCATAGTCTTAGGAGAATTTAGATGAACATTCTTTTGGTTGGAGATTTTGGTTGATGAAATGATAATGATCCAAGTTAATTATTGATTATAAAAGTAGATGTAGTTGACTAATAAGCTTTAAAGCCATCATGATTTATGAAGTCATGAATCATAAAAAAGATGTTTTATAGCCCAACACTTGTTGGTTGATTAACAATTTACCATTACAATTGTGTTTTATTATTAATGATAAATTGTTTCTATCAGAAAACATACACCGAGAAAACTACTCTCTTCCTTGCACCTTCACATTTATCAAGTTGAAAACATATACCAAAAAATAAATACTAATAATTATTATTATAATCAATAAATTATTAAGTTGGGAAAGTATGGGAAAGTTTCAAAAGATATAGCACTGTGTTTCTCAACAAGTCATCCACAAATGGCCCCTAGCCAGATCAAGGAGACTAAGTCAACACTCTGCTTTGATTGATGTTCTTCTTAAAGATTATTATTGCTCCTATTAGATTTAGGAAGTGAGGAGAAATTTGTAAAAGTATAAAATATTAATTATATAAAAGAAAAAACTACTGAATTATTTAGACAAATCAACTCTTGTATTTAAAAAAAGTTGCATAAGATGAAATAAAGAATCAACTCATTTTACACTAAAAGTTGAACACTGCCAACAATTTGTTGGCTTAGTCAAACACAAACACTTGTATCCAAATACTGTACTTTTTAGCAAAAGACTAAATTAAGCATTAACAACCATTTTATCTTATTTATTTATTTATATATCTCACCTTCTATTTTCACATTTCGCTAGACACACTTGCCCTACTTTAACGAAAAAAGAGTTAACTATTGTATTAATTGCATATTGTGTTGATTTAAAAAAAAAATTATTTATTATAATCCACTGTAATTTATGAATTTACTATAATTTATACTCTTGCGCTTCTGCGGCATGAGATTTAGTAAAATTTGATTTTTAGGTATAAAATATAAAATAAAATAGGGTTACTTTTAGTAATTCAATAAGAAAATGTGAATAACATTATTGAGTTTTGGTTAATAAAGTGTATAGGTGATTTTTTTTTAATATTGTCATACTATGAAGACACTAACTATTGTTTTAATCGGTGCATAAAAATAAAAGTGTATATTGGGTGCACCCGAGTGCAAGGGTGCACCCATATGTGTATGTCTTTTTATTTTATTTTATATACATATTAGTCTATTTTGTATATGTGTTTTGTAATAATTGTATACTTTTTTCACATTAAGTTTTCATTAAAAGAACTAACATCCATATGTGTATATTTTTATTGAATATTATATACAATTTTTCATTAAAAAAATTAATAATTAAATTGTATACATTTTTACTCTTAATTGTATATGTTTTTATTTATATTTGTATATGGGTGTACCCTATCTTTATGTGCACACTATAAATTGCCAAAATAAAATGTGCAAAAATATTTGTGACGAAATATTAAATTATGTTTTAATAAAAAGATAAGGGGCTTTTACTTACCTCTTGATTACTTATTATTTTGTTTTGATAAATTTTTATGGTTTTAATTTTTATTTTTTTATGGTATTTTTAATTGTCACCTTACTCTAGAGAAGTGTACAAAAGATTTCACGTCTAACGATTACTATGATTATCAACATATTTTACATTAATCAATTTAGTCAGTTTTATTCAAAGATTGTGGGAGCTGATGGGCCCTTTTCCGGCAGATCTATAGAGATGGGCCTTTTTATGCAAAATTGTAATAATGGGCTTTCCAAAGTTTGTAAGCCCATATGCCACATCCAATCCCAATCCAATTATCAGAAAATTCAGGATAAAAAATAGGTCACGAATTGATCGGCCGTTCTTTCATCGTTTGTATTTCTATTTATCTAATTTACGGCTACAGAAGCTAGTTACCGTAAGCCGTTTTCAGATTTGTGTGTTCATTTTATATCTATAATTTTTGATTAAATTTGATTGCAGAAGTGAGTATTTCTGAAGATGTATCTTCAATTTTACATCAATGAAAACGGTGACAAAGTTTACACGACGAAGGTACTTCCTTGCCAATTGCTTGTTTCACTTGCTAGTCTCAATTCAGAATATTCGTGCTATATTTTGGAAGAACCTTTGATCATCCATGTTATGTTTTTGTTCCTAATATATGATTTTCATTTATCCCCTGTTCCTGTTATGAGTGAGGTTGTATTCTACTCGATTGATGTCTTGTTAACTTTTCACTGTGCAGAAAGAGTCGCCTATAGGTTTGGCCACACAATCAGCTCATCCTGGTAATATTACTGTTGGATCAATATAACCTATTATGTGCTTGTTTGACAACTGAGAATCCGTGTCTGTGACTGTTTATCTGAGCCTCAAAACTACAGTTTCTGTGCACTTGTTGAGAGAATTGGAGACCTCTGATATTCTTAGTCTTTTTAAGAAAGTTCTTAGGAAAGTATTATCACCTTGATGTTTTTTTCTACTCTAATCAAGAGCATACTATTGTTAATGGAAGTTCTGTTGTTTTTCTTACTGGGCTTGGCATAGTTATCTTTTCTTTGTTGTGTGTCTGTGTTGTGTTCGTTCATAAAAAGTATTACAAGGTCTGCCTTATGCTTTTGTGTCCTCCTACTTGTCTGGCTATTCTTTATGCAAGGCAGGGTAAATTGAGCTTATTTTGTTCATTCTACAAAAGTAGCAGTAGTGGGAGATTGTTGAAATGCCTTGAATTTGTTGGTCTATGTTTGGACTCAGTTTGAGTTTGGGCCTATGAACAATCTGTCAGAATTCTATGTTATGGTAGTCATATAATCTGGGATTCAACTGATTCCTCTCTTCTGGCATTGCGCCTCTATTCTGTGTTCATGTTTTCTTGTTATTTATTATGTTTCCCGCATCCAGTATATCATTATGCAAATCACGTTTCTTAAACAATGTCTAGTATTAAAGATGTTGTGTGCTTCCCTATTTGCAGCCCGGTTCTCCCCTGATGATAAATTTTCAAGGCAGAGATTTCTTTTGAAGAAGCGCTTTGGTCTGCTTCCTACACAACAGCCACCTCCCAAGTACTGAGTTAAGAGTTTGGTTCTCTCCCGTAGCATGCGGTATACTTAAAAATTTGAGTGTGTTGTGTATCAGGATTCTTTAAGGTATCCTTGTTTTGTATGTTGTAGTTTCATGGTGAAACTTCTATCAAACTATCTGGATTTCGGCAGAATTCTGTTCGACTTAATTCTAGGACTACCCGATAGTTTACCTAGTAAATGAAATGTGATCAGAGGATTGGTTTATTAAGTTTTTTTTGGCTATTGATCAAATCCTTTGTTGCCTAACTAAATCCAAAAATACATTGTGTATTCAAATTTCGAACTTTACTTTTATTTGGTGGGTTTCAAGTCGTAATTTATAAATTCGTAAATTTTTCTAGTGTAATCGAAGGTGGGAATTAATGCAATAATCAAGTTTCTGCCATGTCAGTGAAAATTCTACGATAGCTTTGAAGAACTAGTCCTGGAAAGTTGATTTGAATAAGTCTCACATTCTTATTTTCAACACGAGTCCAAGGATACAACATCATAACCACTGATCCGAATGATGTTGGATTATTATTACATATATACCATCACTTAGATTCCTACTCAGATTGGATACTCGTTCCACTTCCATGCATACATAGACTTGTCACAAGTTCACCCGTTAACTTTGTGCTCCCAGCCTGCGATGACATATTTCTCTTCAGCCTTCGTTCGCTGGAAAGAAACCCGACCAAAGAGCAACTGTGAACAGTCAATGGCATCAGCAGAGCAGTAAAGAGTTCATGATCAGTAGAAGTGACAATTTGATACTGGATAATGCTATAATCAGTAGTTCATAATTGTGATACTTCATTTGAAGTTAATTCTCCAGAACATGAATACCTTTGTGTAGTTGTGCACATGACTCAGGCTTTCAGGCATACTCCAACCCTTGAAATGACGGAGGGCCACGACGAGATGGTAAAGCTTCGGTGCCAAACTCAAATCAACAGCACAGATCTTCTCCCCGTTCACAAAAGGTCCCTAATCATACACAAGAAAGCATCATATGCAAATTACAATTCCCATCGTTCTCTTAAAAAACTCATTTTAAGTTCATTTTCGTAATCAGATTCAAAGAATACACCTTGTTTTTAAGGTGCTCATCCAATGCCTTCAATTCATCAAGCAGGGCTTGTTCTGATCCATCATTGGGATCCTTACTCTTCAGGAATGTGACAAATGTGGGAAATATTTTGGAACCCCTTTGATGAACAAACATTCAAGGAATAAAGAGATGAGATACACAGAAAAACAATAAACACAGCAAGAAGTTGTTCTAAGACGTAAGAAGCTACTTCACATCAAGGGCATTACTGTGATAAAAAGTGTCAAAGAAAGACCATTTCCTCAAAGTCTACTATCATAGTATCATCCTTAGATTTTAAAAACAAAGCAAAAGATAAACTAATTCACACACCTCAAAGTGAGCATAACAAGTTTGGAGTAGGGGAACAAGAATGGAATGAAAAGAGGTTTTGGAGACTAGGATTAACAAGCAAACCCCTCAAAGTTTAAAGAAGGAGATTAAAGTCATTTCATACTAATATCACATCAAACACATACTCATGGGTCTATAAAGCACCCTCCAATCCTTTACAACTCTTCATTAGATTGACTATAAGGATTCTTGTATGGTCCACACCAAAGACAAACATAATAAGCTAAAACCAACAGATCAAAATCAACTGTTCAATTCACATCATCAGGAGCTCACCAACATTTAAGCAAACCAAAAGACCATGCATAAATTGATGATTAAAGTGAGTAATTAATGGGGATAGAGCATACACATATGAGAGTTCAGGTGGGTGAGAGAGAGATGGGTTGGGGTATTTCTGTTCAATAACACCCACAATCACATCAGAATCACTAATCCACTTGCCATCAAATTTGATCACTGGCACCTTCCCTTCAGGATTCACCTCTTGAAACCTGAAAACACAACCAAGAGAAGAATTGATGAACTCTCCTCTAAAACATACACACCGCAGTAGAATTGAGACTTTTACCATTCCGGTTTAGCACTGAGGTCGATTAAATACAGCTTGTGTGGTACAAGCTTCTCTTCCAATGTCAGCAAAACCCTTTGGCTAAACGGACCTTGAAAAAAAAAAAAAAAGCAAAAAAATCAAAATGAAGGAGGTCTTTGAAGTAAGAAAAAGCAGAGAAAAAGAGGAAATTACAGTCTCCAAGAACTTCGGGAGCGCCTACAGCAGCCTTGACGCAGACCTCCAACGTCATGGCCGGATTGTTGTCGTTGAGAGTGAAGAATGGAAGAAGGATTGAGAAGTAGAGAGGGAGGGGGAAGTCGGTGGAGAGATAATGAAGGATATTTATTAAAAATAAAAGTGCTACAAAAAACGCATGAACGGTGTCTGAGAGCAAATATTCCAGAATGTGCCACGTGTTAGCATGACAGTGCTTCACAGCTAATGTAGAGCTTCCGCAGATATGACATATGCACTGCCCTTTCTTTTAGTTGTTTTAATTCATCGAATAATATATTAATACTCAACTTATTTATGCATATTGGTAGAATTTAGTACTCCCTCCGTCCCATAGAAATTGGTATAATTTTTTTGACACGAAAATTAAGGAGTATAATAATTTAATATAAAGTGGAGTAAAGTGAAATGAGAGAAATAATATTTAATGTGTAGTGAGTAGTTGTATTAGAGGTGATATATGGGGCCCATGAAAATAGATTAATTATTTTTTGTGTGGGTCCATGTATTAAAAAGGAAATGTGTTAACTTTAGTGAGACAAACCAAAAAGGAAAGTGTGTCAACTTCTATGGGACGGAGGGAGTAATATTTATTAATACTAATATAAAGTCTTCCATGAAATTTTGATAAACCATTTAAGCAATTCTAATTCTTTCATTAAGTGAAATAGTTAATTGGACAGTGACTCGGGGATCATTTCTTTTTTACAAATTTTGTCATTTAAGGTAGAATAAAGATATATATTATGCCAAGTATCATATTCTCTACCACTGAGATTAATTCATATGTGGGCCATTCAATCTCTTGATGAAGGCTAGAATTTAAAAGGAGATTAGAACATATTGTTAAGAACAATTTAAGGAGCTGATACCCTTTTATATAGTATTTTTTATTACTTTTATGTTAAAAAAATCTCATCAAAGGTGAAATTAAAAAGTTGAATGATAGTATGCAGAACGCAGATTGAAACAATTTCAAGAATCGAGTTTGGTTTTCCAGCCAGCGATGACATATCGTTCTTCAGCCTTGTTTTTTCTGGAAAGACTCATAGAGAAAAGCAGCCGTTGGGAAGGGAGAGAGAAAGCCACATCAGTCAAATTTATCAAATGAATATAGAGACTAGAGAGAGAATCATGCACGAAAGCTTTGCATCTATTAAAGTACAACCAATATCAACTGAATAACTAGTTTTCAAGGGTAGTATCAACACGATGGCTTATGCCAATCTAGCATGCCAAGATATATATTGCATTAATAAAACCAAAGCAAGAAATTTCAGCTAAACTTGATCAAACAGAGGAGTTCAATATCCAAAATTTCTTCCTATTTTTGCAAAGATGCAGCATCTATAACGAATTCGTCTACCAAATAATTTGACATGTACCAACAGAAGTTCAAAACTCAAGGCAGAGCTTTCACACATAAGATGGACTTATTAGAGTTTGACAGATATTTATTTGAATTGGGAAGAAAAGGCAATTTAAGATAAATGGCTTCATCTTTTTGCCTGTCTTTTTAAATTATTTGAAAGAAACAATTCAATCTCAGAACTAGAGTTGTTTTCATAGTTCATGCCAAGTTTTATAGATAAAAGAGACCACGGAGCCTAGATCATGGCAATTGTAATTTCAGTTGCTCCAACTGTGGAATATCAAGTTATATAGTTTAAAATGATGAGAAGACAGATAGGGATGAGATTGAACCATAGTACCTTCTTGTAGTCGTGTACATGAGTCAAGCTTCCTGGTATAGCCCAATCCTTAAAATGGCCAAGGGCCACATCAAGATGGTAAAGCTTCGGGGCCAAACTCAAATCAACAGCACAAATGTTTTCTCCATTTACACAAGGTCCCTGATTATATTAACGAATCAAAACTTCTTAGCAATGACATGATATCCAAATTATGATAATTTTTCCTTATGAATTTATTCTTAATTCACAAGTTCATACCTTATTTTTTAGGTGCTCATCCAATGCCTTCAGTTCATTGAGCAGCGCTGCTTCTGATCCGTCGCTAGGATCCTTGCTCTTCAAGAATTTGACAAAAAGAGGCAAAACTTTGGAGCCCCTAGAGTAAACAATTAAGGACAATGTAAATTAGCATCACAGACAATACATATGGCAGGAAGGTGCAAGAACATATACACCACCCAATTAAGGTTCAAAAAGAGCAACACCTTTGCCAAAGATACACAAGTTATAACCTAAAAGACTCATCGACCATATTTCCCTCCAAGCATGCATTCATCTATTGCTAAATCATCACTTGAGGCTTCAACCACATTCATGAAACAAGAAACTAACCAAAATCGCCCAATATGTCATTACAAAAACTTTAAAATCTTGAAAGAAATACATTAAGATCAATCATAAGTGCAAAAGGAAGAGTTGATACAGGGATGAAACTTGAGGAGGAGGAGCCAGAGGAGGGCTGGGATACTTCTGCTCAATAATTTCAACAATCACGTCAGAATCAGCAATCCACTTGTCATCAAATTTTATGAGTGGCACCTTCCCTTAAGGATTAACTTCCGTAAACCTATAAATGAACTCTCCTTAAGAAAAGCATAAAACAAGTGATCCAAATTTTAAAAAACTCTAATCGACGCTGAAACCAGTTGTAGTTCGATCGGCATTTATTCACCATTGGGCTTCGCTTCGAGATTGATCAAATGGGTGTTATAAGGTACTTTCTTCGCATCCAAAGTCATCAAAACCCTATGACAAAAGGGACCTGAGATGTCGAATCAAATCATGAGGATATAAACCCACGACGATTGCAATTTGTATTGTACGTAATGTAGAAAAGCGGGAAAAAGGAAATGAAAGGAAACTTACAGTCTCCAAGAACGTCGGGAGCGCCTGTAGCAGCTTTGACGCAGATCTCTACCGCCATGGCCGGATTGCGTGTTTGTGAATTATGAAGAATCCAGAATCACAGAAACTTAATTAATGCAAAAAAAATTGCGCGTTTGTAGAGTATGATATGAAGTTACAGGCGTTCCCTAAGGGTTAATGGGTAAAAATAGGGGTTATCGGGTAGTTATTTTTAAAAAAATCAATTATTTTTATTTTATTTGACGGTGGAGATTGGATAAAAATATAATCTAACGGTTAAGATCGTTTAAGTGTATCGATGCACAGTAATTGAACTCTAAATTAGGATTTAAATTTGACAAAAAATGAATAGAATACCAGTTTCTTGTGATAATGTACATATAAATGGCTACCCCTAAAAATAACCATAATGAATCTAATTAGAATGCACTTGGGTACCGATGTACCTAATTAATATGAACCATTAGATCAAAACTAAATTAATAACCATCTTTGATTAATTATTAAAATAATTAAAAGTTTAAAAAATAAAAATAACTACCTTTTAAAAAACTACCTCATAAATTATACCCGATACACTACAGAATAACCCATAATTCATATATATATATATATATATATATATATATATATATATATATATATATATATATATATATATATAGTAATAGTAGAATTTTGTATTCTTAATACAGGAACATACGAGGAATAGTGTTATTAGAGTAGATTTCCATAAGCCAGACTCCAGTCCTCGACAAACATTGATTTAAATGCTAATCATATATAAACACTCCAAATTATACCCAACCATGCATTTACAGAATTAAATACAAAAAATTCCCAAAATTAAAGGGGCCAAAAAAAAAAAAAAAACTGATTACATGTTACATAAGGTTAACTACGTGTTAAAAAAGCGAAGAGAAAGCTACACAAAACAAAATTGCGCTGCACAATTGCAGTTTTCAGCACTATGATCTAATGAGATGCTTCCAAGCAATTAATGGATAAACAAAACTTTCTTTAAACAAAAAGAGATTCTATTTGAGCACCCGAAAAGATCACGAATATGTACAAATGGTGCTCAAGAATCGAGCTAGAAGATGTTATATGTACAATCTACTTTTGTGCATCAATATGGTCAGTGCTTCACAAATGTACCATCCGAAGAGAGAATTGAAAACTCCGGTGTAGAATTTTGCACATTCAGATGAATAATTACATCAAATCAAAATTGATTCTCCAGTTCAAAGACTAGCTGGTGTTCCTGAGATTTAATTTCGACACACAGATGTAAGTACAATTAATTTTAAAAAAAAGAAAAAAAAAAACAAACAAACAAAGATGGTCACAATTAAAAGTACAACTTGAACTAAAATGAATGTTACATGAACTATCATATAAACGACAAAGGTTTATGGATAAAAATGCTGGGCAACTCTCAAGATTAGATTTATAAGTAATTAAAGAAAGTTGAGTAACTAGAATATATTAGAAGACGAGAGAAATATGTCTAAAATGGCTCGGGAACGGTTCTCAGTTTACTTATGGATACACTAGTACAGAGGACAGATTAGATTTAGTTTCCTGTAGCTAGCGGCTTGGGAGGAGGGTGTGGTGTAGTTTCCTGAAGTTATCGGCTTGGGAAGAGGGTGTAGTTTCCAGTAGTTATTGGCTTGGGAGGAGGGTGTGGTTTCCTGTAGTTATTGGCTTGGGAGGAGGGTGTAGTTTCCAGTAGTTATTGACATGGGAGGAGGGTTTAGTTTCCTGTAAATATCGGGTCATTATGAACAAAAGAACCCTCTTACGAAGATGCAATTAAAATTAATGTTATCATTTACAGAAAATAACAGTCATGAAAAGTTAAAATGAATTTACATTTAGTTAAAGACATCGGAAAGTACCTGAAGATGGGGTGGTAAAACTAAAACTTTTATGCATGAGATTAGCTGTTGCTGAGTAAACATGCTGCCAATTTTAAAACCTTCAGGAACAAACAAAGCTTTACTTTGTTTAGGAGGAATTTCTTGGAAGTTGTCAAAGTTGATACAATCTCCACCAGTTCTGAAGAAAGGTTATCGACCACGCAAAGAAGGCAAAGTATCCATCCAAGGGCACTTTAAAGGACATTTTTTCTCAGTTCTTAGCTCGAATTAAATTCATTTGAACCATGATAAAGCAGAGGCATCAATTTTTCACTCTTCACCATGAATGGCTACCATGGCAAACATCAGGAGTAATGAACTATAAATTCTTTGATCAGACCAATCAAGAAAAATGGTAGCTATTCACTTAACTAAAAAGTGAAAGCGTAGCTACTCATTGGAAAGCTGAAGCAAGCCGCGCATTTGCAGGTACGGGTTTTCCAATAACTTTTCATTATTACTCTGTAAATTGAAGTATAAAACAAGAAAATCATGATCATTAAAGGAAAATATTGTAAATCAAACTAAAAATGAATTGTACAGGATCCCCCAACAATGTTTCTTGCAACTAGATCCTAACCAGAAAAGATAAGATATGAACAAGAAATTTCATTAAAACATGAAACAATAGAAGATAATCAATCACAGAAGCAAAAAATTAAATGTATTAGCTCTTTCAGTAGCATCTGTAAGTTAATTTGAGATATACTCCGAGAAAACAGAGTAGGCATCATGATTCAAATTTTGTATATTCTGTATCAGTATGAATTTTGGCAAATCTATATTGACATACCAAGACAGACAACCATATTGTCTGTGCCAAATGAAAAGTTCATGAGAAACATTTTTTCATTCTCAATATTGATAAAGACAAACTAAAGGAAAAAAGTGGTATATTTTTCTAATTCAACAGCAAACTGTGTTGTGGAATGCTGCTAATGGTGAACCTTGCCGGTGTCATGAGTAATCAGCCAAACCCAAATGAATTATTTACTGAATAAAACAAGTATTGGGTCCAACAGAAGTCAAAGTTTTGTTCAAATGAAACATTAAATAAAAAATGTACCTGCTGAGCCCTCGACACAAGACTATGAAGCATGCGTTGGTAACTTTCTGGTTTCTCAGTCATCATTCTCTGACATATATAAATATATAAGTGTAATTTAAATTTAACATCAAATCGCTAAGTTTATCATCCGTTAAGAGATCCAATACTTGCCTTCAAAAGAAATGTTGAAGAGTAGTATGCCACTCTTGCATCGGTATCATCCAAAAGTTCCCTGGCAGATGCACGTACAAGAACTCAGAAACAATTGAAAATAAACACCATGTATTGTGAGTTCAAGCTAAAATAATACCGGAAAAAATCTTCTCCTCCTACTTCTCTAAAAGCAGAAGAATCTGCAGTACATTTGCCAATCAAAAGTAAGAGAAGGGTTGCTCTTATATCTGATGTGCCTCCTGGAAGATTTCCTCTTCCTTTGCTACCTACAGAGACTCCCAAAGCAATATTATCTGTTGCAGCACCAGCAAGCTGGATCAAAGGCCAATAAAATAATGCAGCAGGAACACGAGCGACCAATTGCATCGGAACAATGGCTTGTCCATGAAGAAGCAGTGCCGCCATGGATGCAGTATCGCGAATTGGAATATGTACATTTAATCCAACTTTAGTGCTAGGACTTCCAATAAAATCACCACGGTCAATGCTCTCTGCTCGGGAGAGTCGTTCTGACCCATCTGACTTATTCATCCTTTCTAATTTACTAGAATCCTTAAAGTGTGTCGTGTCTCCAAATGGCAGGACAGCAGTATGTGTAACTTTCAGACACAGTTGAGACAATAGGATGTCACACATCTGCGCACACATGTTCAAGCAAAACAATATCATTGGAAGATAATGAAGTAGAAACAGGTCTAAGGGGTGTCCGTAAAAGAGTAGTAATGTATAGCAATGCACACAACAAACAACGTTGAAATAAACTATCAAGTAGCTAGTCATTCTCTGAAGTGATAGGGAGAGCCAGATTTAACTTCTGCTCCCTTTCCTTCAATGAACATGGGGAATCATGTTTCACACGGCAAAGATACCATGACATCTGTCATTCTGCTAACATATATAACATCTATTAGTAACGAACCTTTGGAGAAACAGAAAGAATATTGTGCCAAAAAATACATTTGGTCAATCATGAACAAGCAAAAAGAAGAACCCAGTCTCATACTCTCAATTTGTGCAATTGATAAAATAGAAGCCAATGTTGTGCAATGAAGAGAATTTTTTATTTTATTTGGATGTAGTAAATAGGACAATGAAATGTTTCTGAAATTATCCCTTCTAAGAAATTTTCCCATCATTGCCTTCACTTTTATGCAGAGTCCAAACAAGGATGTATATCAAGATGAATATTGAGGTTCCATATCATTCATTTCAGTGATATATTTTTATAACTAAACAACCCTGAAACTGAATTATATTGGACATAATTACCTTTAAAATATTCATTCGATCCGTTTCATTTATTTGAGCCATCAAGGATAACGCACAACTCATGATATCAATCACCGCATTCGCTTTCTCAAGACGGCTCTCGTCATGTGACTGTGCTGCAGATTGACTGTGCCTTACCTGTTGGGACTCATTTTCATCTAGCAAAAATTTGCACTGGATCAGCTGCCTTTCCAGAACAAACAGAAAGCCCCATCTGATGTGGCTATTTTTTGACTTGAGAAGTCCACACATAAGCCATATTGGTAAAGGAACATTTAATGAAGCCGAATATTCATTAACACCGACAAGCTTAATTTTCTGCTCCAAGCTTTTGATGCTCGAGAGAATCATATCCCCTTCCCTGTTGATTTCTGCAATCAGCAAGTCCCCTAACCACAAATACCCATTTTGGCGGTTGGCTTTTCTTTCAGAATGAAGAAGAGAATGCAAAGTGGACCAGAAGAGCTTTGCATTCATTGCATTGACATTTCCAGACACTCCAGGTATGCTTTCAACAGATTTGAATGATTTTGTTGTCTGAATCATTTGGGTGAACTCTTTGTCGACGTGAGTAAATGACGCAACAAGCAAGTCAAACTTCTCTACTATCTTCTCCAATAACTGCAAGAGAATCATAGATAAAAATTTATAACCATCTGCCTCCACCAAAAGCTTCTCTTTCCTCCGTGCATATTGTCTAATTATATACTTCTATCAAATTCTTCTCTTTCCTCCGTGCATATTGTCTAATTATATACTTCTACCAAATTCTTCTCTTTCCTCTATACATCTAAAAAAATTTGAATATTTAATTTTTTCCCTAAAACACACATTTTTCAAATTTCAGCATAACTAGCATAAAACACGCAACCTAATTATAATGTTATAATAGTCAGGACCTAGCACAATCTTCCAAATTTCAGAGAATTTATTCAAATTACATATCTTTTAAAATTAAAAACAAGATTTTTCTCACATTCCTTTTCCTCCCGTTATTCCCTTCCATGTATTTAGGAGATGCGTCCGAAAAGATCCTCAATCAAGTGGTCAAGTAGAAAAGGAGATATTCATGCATTTTCTTCTCAACATAGCAAAACCAATATCAATCATTAATGCATGAACAAAACAAAGAATATTTGTGAAATGTGCCGTTAAAGGCAAAACATTATTTGGATATGTTGACAGAGATGTAGAGATTGATCAAGTGGTCAAATAAAAAAAATGAAAAATTCATGCATTTTCTTCTCAATGTATTAATATATTACGACTATTTCTCATTTACTTCTCAACATATGTAACTAATATAAATATGACCTAAACTAGCTTATGATCACACAGAAAACTAATATCAATCATAAATGCGTGAACAAAACCAAGAACATTTGTGAAATGTACCGTTAAAAGCCGATCGTTGTTTGGATATGTGGACAGAGATGTAGAGATTGATCTCCTCAAAAGTTCCACAATACCTTCAACACCCAACTTGACAGAAATATGCAAGGCTTCAGGTGCATCTGCAAGCACAAGCAAGGTAGCAATAGGTCTAACCTCATCATCACTATACTCTGAAATTCCAGCAGCTATACATGTCTCATTTATTTTATGCAATACATAGTCGAAAAGCACCATATATAAATTTCTCCTCTCTTCCCTTGAGTTTGAAACCACCAACTGCAAATAAAAGTGAACAGCCGAACAATTGCTCAGTGTATTTCAATCAAAGAATTCATTTTTTCAACAAAGGTCTCAATTCTTACAATATCATTCATGTTCATGAAAAATGCAAACCATTTGACCCCCCAGTCCCCACGGGATAAAACATCATAGAGCTACAAATTTTGATTAGAAAGTACAGGAGACTCTTTAGTGTGTCCATTTTTCTCTAAGCACATTTTTGAAAAAGCTTGATTACAGAGTACCCAACTTTAACACTAACAATTTCAGCTCCACTTCTCTGAAGTCGAAAATTAAAAAACATACTATTTCATTAATAGCATCATTCGAGATAGATATATGACATCTTTGATGTTTGACACTTTTCAGAGTTCATGTTTACCCTTGCCATAAAAAAGAAGTTGCAGAGAAATCTAGCTAACAGGATTTGATTAGATTACCTCTCCAAATATAACTTCAATTCCTCCAATCAGATCAACTTGATCAACAAGAAACAAAGGAGCAGATCCATCAGGCATTTGATAGAACATGTTTGTCATCATGCAGATAAGCTTGGAATGGACTATTTCCGCCCAGGAGTCTCTCCTACTAATCTGCATCAGTACCTTTATAACCTGCACCAAAAAAAAAGGCATAAAATTAAGCTGAGAAAATTTATATAAAGAAAAGAGTGAGGTCAAGAAATAACATGCAAAAAGCAGTATCAGTAAACAAATAAAGTTTAATATTTGCACACAGCCCTCAATGACAGTTGATATTGAAAAAATATTCTAAAGAACAAAAAATTCCATTAAGAGCTACAAACAGCCGCACAACAGCAATTAAAGTATGTAGCCTGGATTTCCATAGCTGGTATAATACCTGTAGAAGGAATGAAGATGTCATATACTAGAATAGAACGCAAGAAACTTTCCATATTAATACAGTTATCTATTACGATATGAGTATTTAAACTAATGTTATATGAGTTATAAACTCACAGTTATTAACCTACTTACAGCTATATTTGCTTCTTCATAATTAAATCTCCATTAAAAAGATCTCTTCTAGAAATATGGATTATGAAGAAATGTTATTTTCCTTTGCTCTTTAGTTGTACTTGGGAGGAGATGGTTTCTCTAGAAATATTGTTTTACTTTAACCACTATTCGTTATTCAACATGGAATAAATACTGATAATGTGTTAATTTTTGAAGAAAATATAAGGTCTAAGAAATCAAACTCTAAAAAACTAGCAGTATCAAGGCAAATTTATACAAACCACAAGCAGAGAGGAAAAATTTATATGTTGGCTATGGACACCAACTATGAACCATTTTAAAAGACAAAAATCCACCAAATATAAAACATCATGCTCATCCTCCAAACAAAAGTCTATCAAGTCAAATTAATAAAGTTAAGTTGCATATAGAAAAAATTGTCCAGAAACTATCAATAACAACAAAGCCTGGCTGTAATATACTCACTCTAATATCGAGACCCTTTAATCTGCTTCGTCGAATTTTTCCTCTATCACAGATGAAATACAGTAAACAGCTCAGTGAAGAAGCCCAGACGGACTCCTCTTCCTCTTCAATCTGTTAAATACCACACCATGTATCAAAGAGGAGCTCCATAAAAGAACAGTAATATTTTGAAAAATAAATCAGTTTTAGGTCCAAATTAAATTAAAATAACATAAAATAAATAAAGGTTACACCTAAACAAGCAGAAAAGAAAAAAAAAACTACAATCATAACCATCTAGGTTTTCCTCTGATGCCTAACAGATTATAGGATATCTTCTAAGATTTTCTTGTTGTTCATCATATCCTTGACTTTTCTGCGAGATTCTTTCCAAAGCACCATGATTTAACCTGTGCACTTGTTCAAGTTCAAATTTAAACCACAATTTTATTTTATTTTTATTATGAGATATGATTAGTTTAATATGTTAAAGTTGCTGTCGTAGATATGTAATTGGTGAAATCTGTGTCAAGGACTCCAAGCTCAAGCCTACTACAAGGAGAAACAGCATATGGCAAACAGGCAGTGAAATCCCAGAAGATTAAGTTAAGTTTTTAACCTCTTTCCAGTTATAGATATCGGATATACCTGAACAAGATGAAGAAGAACCTCAAATAGAATACCCAGAATCCAACATTCAAACTTATCAATGGCTAAGGAGTTCCTTGTTTGCTTGAGAAAGTCAGATTTTATCCCATTCGATGCAACTTGAGGTCCGTTGTCAAAATATGCTTCCTGGGAGTATTGTTCCTCAATCATAGAGGAGCCATCAGGTGCTGGAGGCTCCAATAAATGTGCATGCACCCCAAGGTTAATAATTAAATCAAAAGCTCGAGACTTTGACATCACACTAGAAGAATTTAACATGTCCTGCAATGTTATGGAAAAATAATTAGGCTCAGTTACATGGTAAATATAAAATCCTGTGGGAAAAAAGGAAAACCTCTAGCAAGGATAGAGTGAGAGGAGCAGCAGTCTCTGAATCCAAAACATACCTGCATACAGTTTAGAACTGAAATCAGATTGGGCTGCTAGTTTACTTGAAAGTCAGCTATAAACATTACAGTACGCTCAGAAAATATTAGACATCCGTTGGATGAACTCTTTTTTAAAGCCAGTTACAAAAATAAGTTTCTTATTGTGTGACTAGAAGCCTAAAATGTATACACACCGGAGCATTTTGAAGATATCAAACGATGTTAGATTTACTAATAGATGAGCTATGAGATTATCCTTGTGCCTAATTAACTTGGTACAACGGAAAAATGAAGAACGTAAACTAAGAACTTCTTCGAAAAATTAGGCCAGGATTAATACAGAAAAGGATTTAGTTGAAATTGAAGATAATATTGTAATAATTGTTACAGCATCATTCACATATAAAAATGCCATAGTGAACCTACAACCTGCAGTCAACACGTATGCCTAGAAGAGCCCCACACACACACAAAATATCCAGTAACACATAGACAAGAGAGTACCCATGTGCTGGTGTATGTTATCGTAAAGTCACAAGATATAGCAAAGAAATGAGAACATACATGTCAATTACAAGTTTGACAAGAACGCTGACAGCCACATCCATTGATGGTCTTCCACTGTGTCTTAATTTAGAGGAAACTGTCAAGTGATTAGAACTGACAGAAGATGTCTCAGAGCAAACGGCCGCAATAACCTCGCATACCTCCACAGGGTTCAATCGCAAGGGTTGTTGCTCACTGGCACAATCAAAAACATTGTGAAATAGAACCACAGAAATTAAAACCAATACATTGTCATTGGATGCATAGTATAAATTGCTTTCCACAATTAATTGTTATTAGAGGAGAGTATACAAAATATTATAACCTCAAAATATAATCATGCAAAGACAAATTTACTCGCCACATTTATATACTAGTGAGTGCAAGTATATTAACAATAGAGACAAATCATCAAGAAGCAGTTGATGACTAAGGGCACTAGAAGTAACTACTCAGTCTTTTACCTGTAATGACGGTATTGAAAAAGTGGTCTTGCACGTGGGCGAAAGGTACCCACAGGTGAATCCTCCCTGAGAATAAAGCAACATCATTCACACGTCACTACTAGTGCCAAATGAAGTTCAGATAGACAATATCTCACAGACAAAGGAATTGAAAGATTTCCACAGCGGAAAAAACCTACAATAAAGTATAAACCTTAGTTCCCTGGTGAGACAGGTGAAATGCAGTCATACAAAATGTGTTGATCTTGATAACCATGATGCAAACACAGGAAAGGAAGATTTTCAAAAGTCTCAACATTTAAAAAAAAAAAAAAAAAAAAAAAAGCACCTGAGGTTTTGAGACCTCAATTTTAAAAGTCAATCCAAGTTTGAAAGAACAGAAGAATTAAAAAAAATATATTAAAAAAAAAAAAAGCATCCCCCAGGAGCCAAATCTGAAGGCTGCAACTAACTCGTTCAAATTTTTCTCTCTTACTTAGCATAACTCATAGTTTCAAGTTTTCAACTTCCACCTGGTCCTAAAGGAACATACTAAATTTGTTAAATCACAAATATATTTTTAGGGGACCAAGAAAGAAATCCTAGCGCATGCGAGTTAGACATATGAAGTTGCAAGGGGCATATGTTCAGTATGTAATAAACTAAAATACATAACATGTCCTCCAAAACTAACAAGAAATATGCAGCAAAACAGCATCCTATCGATGCTCTACAAAATAAATATATTGTCAATAAGTTTGATAAACACAGCAACATGTCAACAAGAACACCATGCAGATTTCAAATAAGATCACCATGTATTTAAAGAAAATTAGAGTGGCATGAAAATAGAAGATCAAACCACATTTCAATAACTAAAGGATTGAGCAAGAACATACCAATTTTGATCAGCTCCTGGTTTGGAGCGTTTTAGAGCTGTAATTGCTCTTAAATGGGAAAAGGCTGAAGTTGAATTGGTAACAGTAGTCAACAATGAAGGTTGCAGAAGTTGATCGAGATAAGGCATGTCTGCACTCCCAACGGATCTCCAAGCTTCACCATTCATTTTGGCTTCCATGTCCCCAACAAGAAGAGCTGCAGCACCTAGTTCTAGGAAATTATGAGTGCGCATGTCTTGGAGGTTCAGAATTTGATCACTGTAAGCAAGAACTGTCAGGAATCGGGACAAATAAAAAAAGTTAAAGTCATTACTAAGTAACAGAAGCTTAGTTTAGAAGACCTTTTGGGCAAAAGAAGTGATGATTGTTGGTCTCCACACCAGCGCCATCTGAAAACATCAGATGCCATAAACTCTAGATCACCAATTTCATCAACTTCTTCAACAATTGGAGGGTCAGAAACAGATGTGATCGATGTGTCCTTGTTCTCCAAAGACTCTTTGGCAGTTGCAGGACTAAGTTGGGAATTAAATGACCTGCTCAATAAAGATGACAGAGTTGGCAGTGATTGTCTTGATGCAGGAACAGCTCCCGTAAAGGCAGCCGGTTGGAATGAACGTTTTGGGATATATTGAGCCACTAAAGAGCGAACATAATTCAACGATTTCACAAGGGCTCCAGATGCAAAACTTGACACGGGCAAAGGATTAATATTTGTAGATGTTACTGAACTCACTGATTGTTGACTTAAGGAACGTGACCAGGGTGTCAATTTCCGATGAGGACTCATATCACACTCAGCAATTACACTCATGCAAAACCGATCAATCTGCAATAATGTCTCCTCGCTAGGCTTATATCTGCATTACATAAACAAGCTTGTGGATTATATCTTTAGACAAAGCAAATTCATAAGAAACCATTTCAGAGCTCACTTATACAATCTAAAGATACAAACATTTTAGTATATCTCCCTCTTAACAACTACTTTTTTAAAATGAGACTTATGCATGTAAATTGTACCACAGAAACCAATTATCATTACGCGCAATCTGGTTGTATATTCTTACTTATAATGGAATGAAAAGAACATATGAGAGTTTTCTTCACATGACCCAGATGTGTACTTGAATTTTTCAAGAAGTATATGTAAGCGTACATGAAATTGTCTTGCCAAGCCATAGGCATTCAGCTAATATACGTTTTAAAAAAAAAAAAATCTCCTTTACCATTCTTTCCATTTTTTAATAATTAATAAGTATAAAGATGACATTTTCACTTTATGAATTTGTCTGACCTGTTGTAGCAAACCAATAATATTATCCAGTCTACTATTCTGTAATTGTTTATTGTTTAAGTAGTATATATTACCCATGTAAACCAACATGCAGGCATCACTCAACATCATGTATGCTTAATTTCACACATAAAGTGTCACACAAAAAGAGAATAGTCTGATGATAGGATGAGATCACCTTAAAAGATATCGCTTCAAAAGTGCCACACACCTTCCAACCACAGCAGGACTGTATATATAAAAAGAGACATATATCATACATTAATGGCATAAAGAAAAGAAAAGGAATAATCTTTTAGCAACATAAAAAGGAACGGAGTAACTGAAAAAAGTTACCAACAAGCATTTAAAGTACCTTCGCTCCCTCTCTGCGAGTGTGTGCTCTAGTATCATGCCATATGCCAAGTCAACTGTACCATTCGTTGCCAAATAATCCTGTCAATGAAGAACAGATAACATCAAGCAACACAGCGCATCAAAGCATCAGAGGACTAATCAAACTAAAGTAATCCATGTCTACTGAACTAAAGGCAGAGATAACCAATTACATACAATAAGAATTAGATAAAAACGAACATTGTTTGTCAGAAGAAATGCCACTCCATATATTAAGTAAGCCATTCGTGGAATTTTAACAAGGCACCACAGATTGGAGGCACATTTAAACTTGCAGTAGCAGAATTAGCATCACTATTTGTCGTGGTACAATATGTATATCCATTATAAATACAACTGAACATCTTGATGATTTAGCTTTCTGTAAATCAAACTTTCCCAGTTCAATAATTCCATCGGCAGATAAGAGCCCTAAGTTAATTCATCATCTAAGTCCATCGTTACAATGAATTCAGAAAATGTAATACAGAAATTGACCATATCCCAGCAAACCCGAAAATATCATATAAGAGCGAGGTGTAAAAATCACGAAACAGTAATACCAACAGAAGATTACAGTGAAAAAAAAGAAGAGCAAAACAATGGTGAGCCTCCATACCCGCAAAGTCCTGGACGCTTCGACCTGCGACGGGGCTGCGGCGGACAAGCAATCAGCGACAGCCCGGCGGAGCGGCTCGGGCGGCTTCTTCAAAGACGAAGATCTCAGGCGGGAGACGGAGGCGCCGCCCAATTGCATCCGTGAGATCGCGGGGCTTCTCGAGGGACTAAAACCGGTCGACATCACGAAAAAGCACAAGTGTGGTCGATTGTCTGTATCCACACAGGTTTCGCCTAAAAGTAAAGCATCCGGATTCGAATTCTGCAGGCAGTGAGCAAGAAAGAGGGAGAAGAGTGTTGAGCAGCGGTCGTCATTCAGTGGAGAGGAGGAGTAACCATTAGCGCCAGAGTGAAAACTGAAAAAGAGGGGGGGTTGGAGATACAGCTAGGCAGCCAGGGACAAAGTGAATTCTAGAGAGAAAGAGGAGAGAGAAGATTCAATTTTTGGGATCAATGTGACACGCAAGGAATGGAGACATGCACGGCCTAAATTTACTTGAATTTTTGCACACATCGAGCCTATTTTTTATTTTTTTAATCATTATTTTTTTGGGTTTTGGGATCTAATAATTTTTTTTTTTTAAGAATTAAAATAGATTCAAATCCTAATTCCTTCATGGGATCTTCTAGTTCATGCATTGTTTCAGTCAAATACTCTCTTATGATTTTTTATTTTCTTTTGAAAGCAATACTCCCTTATGATTACATTGGCCTTAAATTAACTTTTTCCCGTGATTTTGAATTAATTAATCTATTAAGATGAACTAATTTGAAATGATTCCTATAAAATTTATGGAACGAAAATAGTGAGAGAAAAAAAAATGAAAGAAAGAAAAAAAATTGGACTGACGAAGTATATTATCTTAATTTCAATTGTCATGTCCGAATTATACTTAACTTCGTTTTCTTTTAATAAATTGCTGATTAATTGAACCAATAGACAAAATCATGAATAATGATTAAACTGACTTTTTTTTCTTTAACATAAACATTGAGATAAATAACAAAAATCATGCTAGTGTTTTTCTTAGTACATGAGACATTTTTGTAAAATCACTTACTTACTCCGATGTAAATAGGGTGAAGTTGTTTAGTTTTTAAAAAAATATACTCTTTGAAAAACAATAGAATAAAATTTTGTTTTTATGGCAGTTATATCATAATGAAAAAATTAAAAAAAAAAACATAAAAAGTAACTCGTTAATTTCAGTGCAATACATATGCAAATATATTTGCGTTTTGTTAAAAAATTACCTACACATTTCTTCAGGTTTAGGATAATTAGAAGAGGAAAAAAATATATGTATACATATAAAATGTTTTTTTTTAAGTAAATACAAGTATGAAATAGTATATGGTCGTATTCATAATCTCATGGTTTCATAGCCAGTGAAAAGTGCGCATGCACTATCCATAACAAGAAGAAAGAGAAGAGGGCCACAAAGCTCTGCTGCCATGGCAGTTTCATCGCTCTCACTCACCTTCATCTCCAAACCCTTCACAAACAATGTGGGTTTCTTACATCAAATCTTGTGATTTATTTTGCATATATATCTTAACTAATTTCTCATTTCAGTCCGTTCCTCAGTTTGGGGTGCGAATTTGGACGAGCCCAGCAGAGTGCGCAGCAATCTCGATTACAAAGTGTTCCAAGAGTAATTCTTCTGATGAAGAAGGTATGAATTGATGGGCCCTTAACCATTTCATTTAATTGTTAGTCTTTCGCGACTGTTTAATTAGTTGATGATGAGACAATTTTAGGGCTAATTTGATGTGTTTTGGGATTGTGTTAAAACATACACATTCAATTAGTTCAGCCAGGATTTCAATCATGTGCTGAGATAATGATATGGCTAAGCCTTATTTGTTTGATTTTGTTTTGAAAATGGTTATGGATTATATAATCAGATGTGCTTTGTTTCTTGGCATCATGTTAAATATGCTAGCTTTTG
This sequence comes from Pogostemon cablin, assembly GCA_023678885.1. Taxonomy (NCBI): domain Eukaryota; kingdom Viridiplantae; phylum Streptophyta; class Magnoliopsida; order Lamiales; family Lamiaceae; genus Pogostemon; species Pogostemon cablin. The sequence continues at coordinate 1,806,716 of CM042980.1, read as the reverse complement.
TTATTTGTTTCTGCAACTAAATCGTTAGCCTGCATCAATGGCTCCACATGATTCAATGGAAACAATGCTAATGAAAAATCATACTAGTATGTGTCTTAAATTAGTGTCTGCTGAAGAGCATGAGTCTTTTAAAGTGTCTGAAATCGAATGTGCGTCTGACTTAAAGGAGTTTAGGGTGTTAGGCCAACTAAATGTCCTTACTTTGTCAATAGGATTAATATTGTTATTGTTGTTGTTTTAATTGCTAGTATTGCTACTACTACCATCATTGTTCTTTGCTGTACTGTCATGCACTAAAATTTTCATATCCTCAGTGTATGTATGGTTAATCCAAAATTGAAAATACTAATATTTGAATATGGAAACTAAGTAATTGAAATGTTTGTTTGCTTACTATGTAGCAGCTCAATGTAATGTTTCTGGAAACTGCAAAAGAAGAGCACTCATACTTGGAATAGGAGGAGCCCTTGCTGTTAATACTATCCCAGCAACCCCCCTTCTGGCAGAGGGTACCACTAATGGTAGTTATTAGATACTTGTGAATTTAATTGACTAGTACAGTTATTGTAAAGTCCCACATATGTGGATAAACTTACATTCTACGATTTCCTATACCAAGAGGACGTCGTCGAGTAATTATGTGCATCTTAATACTTTCTGGAACTAAACTTAATACTCTGATGCAGGAAAACCAAATAATTATGAAGCTTTTGTTGACAAAGTTGATGGCTATTCATATTATTATCCCTCTGATTGGAGAGTAAGTTTTAACAGTACCTGAGTACGGTTGCATACAGCATTTCATCTCATTCATCTCTGTAATTTTCTTGCAGGATTTTGATTTCAGAGGTCATGATTCGGCATTCAAGGACAGATATTTGCAGCTGCAAAATGTAAGATTGAGTTTCAAACCGACGGATAAAACTGATATCCATGATCTTGGACCAATGGATGAGGTGAGTGGCATTCATCATCTTTAGATATTTACATTTCTTTCAGCACGGATATGAATAATTATTCTCTAATGTAATACTAGCTTGTTTCTTTCAGGTTATAGAAAATCTCTTAGACAATGTGTTGTCTGCTCCAACTCAAATCGTAGATATATTGGACATGCAAGAGGTACTTGTCTCTCCATGATCTTAAATCTAACATCTCTTTCTCTCTCTACTGTCCTTGTGTTCTTGACTCTGTTACTTCCATATCAAGGCTAAAATTTTCAGCAATGCTATGTTCACAAGACATGTAAACTCCTCTTGTGAATGCAGAAAAATATTGGCGGTAGAAACTACTATACATTCGAATATATACTCACATCCCCAAACTTTGCTCGAGCAGCTTTTGCAACAATAGCAATTGGAAATGGTAAGAAAACCTGTCTTCCATATTTCACTTATCTTTATTCTGAGGAATATTTCCATACCTGAAAGAAAGCTATGCAATCTACTACTTTCACCAAGATTCTTTCATACGACTATGATATCATAGTGACTTCACACCTATCATGAAACTGTTCTATGATATCTATATTAAGGTTGTAACTTCACAATCACGTATAAACTCAAATGTAGATATAGCTGATCAAAGTTGATATACCTTCTCTCTCTCACCCTGGACTTCCTCTTGGCTGAATTTGAAATGTTATAAATCTTTAATAGAAACTCAAGCAGATGAGCTCCTGTGAATTATTGCAGGGAGATTCTACACATTGATCGTGGGGGCAAACCTAAGACGGTGGAAAAGATTCAGGGACAGGCTAAAAGTGGTGGCTGACTCCTTTACAGTGATGGACATCTGATATCTGTAAGTTAAAATGCTTCAAGTCAGATGTTAGTTTTTTGTACAAATACGATGATCTATATATATGTATATTGGCTCCTTTTCTTTTGGAGCACGAGAGATAAAATGCTGTGTATATCTTGATGTTATATTTGATGGTTTTTTTTATAAAAAAGAAAAATTAATAGAAAAAAAACGATTTTTTTTTAACGGTATTATTAATTTATTACGATGTGATTCTGTTCGTGCTAGTCATCGAACGGGTTTTGTCCACAAGAGGGAAAGCTCGATTAGGATGTTTAGGCCGGTGAGTCAGGCTGGGCAGAACTAATGGAGAGATATGGGCCCAGCCTGTAAGGTTCGGCCCAGTCCAGAGTTTGAAAGTTGGCTGGATCATGTGCTTGATGATGGGCCTTATTTCCTTAATTGCTTCTGAGAGAATGGGCCTTTGAGTTGGAAAATATGGGTAACAGCCCACATAATTTTCATTTTTGCTGGTGTAACTTGGGCCTTCGATTCTTAACTTTTCGTTAGTAGACACACTTTTTTCAAGTCTATTCTAAATAACTAGTTATATGACTTCTCCAAAAATCATGAAATATTTTATATTGTCCATTTATTCCGTCGAGAGAGGCTGTGGAAGTACAATTCTGGAAACTTAAATACTCCCTTGGAAATGGTGTTCTTTTGCAAATACCAACACTGGCAGCAATATAAACAACTTTTTATTAAAAGAAAAATAAAAAAATCACAATCAATTAAGTGAGATAGGTTAACAGAGGGCAGCTGTATAAACCAGGTGGCAGCAACAACTAGCCGTGGCTGTCTATTTATTTTTATCTAATTGCCAACTGTACAACCAATTGAAAGCCGTACCGGCGACAACTAACCATAAAGACCATACAAGTAAACACCAACTAGAACAAGGTATGATCAGGGCAAGCAAAATATGGAACAGATCATCTCATCTCTTATGTACAAAATAGGTTTACAAAGAATGCCTCTTTAACAGTTGAAAATTATCTTGTCAAGGACTGAAGATGTACATCAAGAAACGAGGCGAGATGCAAAGCATGATATGGTACAAAACTAAACCTGATCCAACTCACTACTAAAACACCCACAAAAAAACAAGAAATACAACAAACAGCTCAGAAAAAGGAACTACTATGCTCCATCCACTCCCCTAACAAATCAATATACCATGGAAAATCACTGGAAATTTTATATCTCCCTGACCTCCAAAAGAATACATACCTAATTGCAAATATACTCTCTCATAGTATAACCAGAATCAACAAATTCTACATACCTCATCAAACATGTATCCAGGTAGGCCACCATTGCTTGAATTGAATGATCCGACCAGGGCACTTTTGTCTTTTCCCACCAGCCCCGAAAGCCAGTAATATCTCAATGCTCATTCAAACTCATGGCTTGGTAATCCACCAAAATTTGCAGTGGGAATAAAACGCGTTAACCATTAGAGCAAGTCAAGGAGCTAATCTAAACAAGCCTATGTTGGCGCATCCCCTTGCCAAAGTGAGGTTGCATCAGTCGGACATACAAACTATTCTTTGCCATTAGTGTATCATGGGTCCCTTCCTCCACAATTCGTCCACCATTTAGCACAACTATGTTGTCAACATGCCTCATCATAGCTGCTCGATGTGCAATCAGAATGGTGGTTTTGTTCCCCATAACAAGAGTATCCAGAGCCTCTTGTACCACCCGACTCGACTCGGATTCTATGGACGAGCTAGCTTCGTCCAACAACAAAATAGGGGCGTTCTTTAGAATAACCCGAGCAATTACGATTCTTTGCTTTTGTCCAGGCGTCAAATCTACACCCCTCATCCCAACATGAGTATCATAACCATGAGGTAAGCTGCTAATAAAATGATGAGCATTTGCTATTCTTGCAGCTTCTTTCATCTCTGCTTCACTTGCATTATGCCTTGCATATATGATGTTCTCTCTGATGGTTGTTGAGAATATGATGGGCTCCTGTTGAACTAGACCTAAGTGGTTCCTCAACCATCTCAAGTTGTATGATTTCAAATCACGACCATCTAATGATATCTGACCAGCAACTGGATCGTAGAATCTTTCAATCAAAGATATAATGGTGCTCTTTCCAGAACCTGAAACACCAACCACAGCTACAGTTTGACCGCCATTGACTCTGAGACTGAAATTGCTGAGTACCAAGACCTCGGGCCGAGTTGGATAGGAAAAGTCAACATTTTTCAATTCAATGCTTCCATAAACATTGGCTGGTTTCAAGGCTGAATTATCATCGGGGTCAATCTTAGGCGTCCGATCAATTATTTCAAAGACAGATATCAGAGACTTCCTTCTTTTAAGAATATATGGAGCCAAGCCAAAAGGTTCAACAAGTGCAAATGTTGCAAAAGAGAATACCATATACTCTTTGAGTGCAGTAGACAAACTCATGTATTCATTCTTCACAGAGAGAGCAGTGTACCACAGAAGGAGAGCATTGCAAGCAAAAAGAAGAAACTGAGAAAAGCCAAATGCAAAGCCAATAGCCATTCCTTGAAGAAAGCTTTTCTTGAATATTTTCCGAAGTTGCACTCTGTAGAGCTCCATCACCTTGTTGCTAGCACAAAATGCCACAACTGTATATATATTTCTAACAGCATCTTCCAAGACTAAAGATGCCTTTCTATGCATCTCCTGGATACCCTTGGAAAATCCAGCAAGCCAAAGTTTCTGTATATTACAGTGGGAAATCAGTCAAGGGTAAAAATGGTAATGAAGTTATTCTGAATTTGTATAGCAATATGATGTCAATTATTGGTTACAATTAATAAGCTAGGTGTAACAAGTCAAACTCAAGGATAGTGTGTGAGCAAGTTAATCTAGGTGTTATGATGTCAATTATTGGTTACAGTATGATGAAGGTAACAGACAAGCTCAAAAGCTGATCTCATGAGTCAAACATTTGAGAGTTTCTTGTTAACACTTTTTCGCTCAATTTTTTCAGTATCTTGAACTACTACAACCAGATCAAACATGGAAAGCAAGTAGCACTAACAATTTCAACACAGATGACAAAAAGGAATAATTCAATATGATGCAAATATGATAAACTTGATGTATACCTGTGCTATGGCAGAAACCATAAGAACGGGCAGAGTAGCTAAGGCCACAAGTGCCAATCGCCACTCAAGAAACATCCCTATAAGAACTGCAACTACAACAGCTGCACTATCTTGTATAAATATTGACAGCCTGTTGCTGAAAGCAGCTCTCACAAAAGTAGCATCATTAGCCAATCGCATGGACAGGTTATCAGCACTGTTTTCCTCCTCATCAAACCATCCGACTTCATTTCGAAGCATTGCTGTTGGATAAAGGCCATCAAGATAAGCATTCCCATGAAAATCCAGTCATACCACTGCCACAACACAAAATAATAACATTGAATGGATCCCGAATTTAAATGCAATGATATACCTGAGAACATCATTCTTCGAACACGCTCAGTCATTTTTTCCCCCATTATCCCGAAGTAAAAGTGTTGCAAAAAATTAGCAACCACGGTCACAACCCCCATGCCAGTTATGATTAAGCACCACCTGTTTATTTCTTCACGCCTATGATGGGTATGTACCTCTTTGTAATATGTTGTCACTACAAGTGCAATAACATATGCAAGTATTGGATTAAAAGAGCCAAAGATTGCAGCACCGGTGCTCCCCAAAACAGCATAAAGCCACTCAGCAAGACTAAGCTCAACAAGCCTCCAGAAGGATGGCTCTTTTTGAGATTGTGTCCCCTTTGATTCTCTCATTGTTGTAGGAACATCATCATATTCACTAAGTGGTCGGCTAAAGGTTTGGGAATGAGAACGTTCATTTTTGGGATCAGATGTCAAAAGAGGGGAAACAGGAGACTCAGGATCAGAAGAGCTCTTTTGTCGCTGCGCAGGATGCACATCAATCTTGGGCAACTCTGGTAGTCTCATCTCAAAACTATCCTGCCTCTGAATTGTTGGCTCCTTATCTGTTCCATCCACGGATACACCATTTTCAACCATTTCTTCTGGGGGTGGGCTCAGAGCCTGGGGAGATTCTTGAGAGTTAAAAGTAGCATCAGCCGGCCGAAACATGTGACCACCAGCAACCCTCTGGAGAGATGGTGACTTTGCCATTCTAGGGGATGATGGTTCTTGGAAAATACGGCTTGCAGAAGAATCTTTTTCGATCTGAAGAACGGAACTTTCCTTGTACGTTCTAATTGGCATCCTGAAAATAAATTACAAACAAGTAGTGCTGTCAATATTCAACCAAGCAGAAGTACATCACAAATGCTTGAAATAGTTCATAACATTTAAGGTTCTTATGTGTGCACCCAATTCATTTGAGTTGGACAACAAAAATCCACACACTATTCATCATTTTGATAGGATCATTAGCTAGTTTATCAGCTTTACCTTCTCGGAAGTTTAGTAGCTTCTTCACATTTAAGCAATTCTGCATAAAGTCCATCTAGATTCATTAATTCTTCATGTGTACCCATTTCTACCAGTTGACCTTCCTCCATTACAGCAATATAATCAGCATTCTTAATAAGACTTAACCGTCTAGCTATTATTATTGTTGATCTGCCCAGCATGAGAACATCGAGAGCCTCCTGTACAGATCTTTCAGCTTCAAAATCCAGTCCACCAGTGACTTCATCCAGGAGCAGAATAGATGGATTTGACAGCACAGCCCTAGCTACAGAAAGTTTGATCTTTTGCTCCTCTGTCATCACAAGAGATGCCCTACCAACCTATAATAAACCAGAATTTTGTTAGGAGCCACATGAGCAGAACCAGACGAATCCAAATCTAAGGAACAAATATGGGCATCTAGGTGAATTACCTGAGTATCATATCCTTTATCCAAAGAGCTGATAAATGTATGTGCGTGTGCTATTTTAGCAGCTTCTTCAATTTGATCTAAAGAGGCATTCCGTCCATAAGCAATGTTGTCTTTTATACTCAAACTCAACAAGGCAGGTTCCTGAGTGACCAAACCAATTTGGCTTCTTAGCCACTCCAGCTTCAGATTCTTAATATTTTCACCATCCAAAAGGACTTCTCCTGCAATAGGGGAAAACCCTTCAGTAAAGATTTGGGAACACACACGTGAAAATTTCCAAAAGTCTGAGATTAATACCTAAGGTAGGATCATAAAATCGCTCCATAAGTGGTATGATGCTGCTTTTTCCTGAGCCATTTCTGCCAACAAGTGCTACCGCCTTTTTAGCAGGCACAGTTAGGTAAAACCCACTCAAAATCGGAATTTCAGGTCGTGATAGGTAACTGAAATACACATTTCTAAACTCTATATTTCCTTGAACAGAAGGAAGAGTGAGTCCTTCATGATTAACTGTAGAGGACGACCGACTTATCATCTCATACAGTCTGTAGGCAGCAATTCTCCCTTGTTCAAAAGAATAGAAGTTTGTTGCAGCTTGATTCAGCCCACTATCAACCACAAGTCAAAAGTCAAAACATAAGTATAATCACATACTGCAGAGGAAAAGAATAAGAAGTGATGAAATTTCTTACAGGCCACTTAATATAACAGCAAATAAAGCTGTTATTATTTCTCCTCCATGAGCTTTTCCATTTGAAACAAGAGACCTTCCCACCCAAAGTTGCAAGGCACAAGAACATATTGCAAGTCCATAGGTAAAACCAAGTCCAAGCCCTTGAACAAGACTTATCAATATACCATATCTAAGGGTGGCTTGAAGTGAAGTTGCGTATGAATATTTTGCCAATGTTTCATTGGTAAACGAGTATAAGGTTCTAATATAAGATACTGCCTGTAAAATGAGGAGAAAAAGGTTAGCAAAGAAAATGGCATAGACAAACCAACCAAGACACTATAGCCAGTATTATAATTATGACTATGGTATTGTTGAAAAGAGTAAGCATCATAAATAAAACACGTCATAATTCGTTCTCCTAACACAGCAGTATAATAAAGCCGGATCTCAAAAGTTTTATTGGTCAATGATTCAAAAATAATGTGCAAGTACTTAAACCCAAACTTCTACAAACCAACTTATTTGCATGCCTTCATTTCTATCCAGACACACAACTTGTCAAAATTCAAGGAACAATCAAGTAAATAAGGCAAGTTGCATACAAAATTTTCAAACAAAGCAAAATGGAGATCAAGATCTGACCTGTTCGGCTATGCTTGCAGCTTCAGCATAAGCATCTTGGATATTTTCCGCAAGTCTATGCAGAAAGATGTTTGATATTCCTCCTGCAGCAACGATTAGTGGACCAGTGGCTAAAGTAATAAGGGCAATCTGCCAACAGTTGACAAATCCAATCACAAGACCACTAAAGAAAGTAGCCATATTATGAATATAGTTTCCAACCTGTCAAATCAAATGCATACTTCTATCAGAACAAATATATATATATATATATATATATGACAACAAACAGTTAAAAAGGGCGGAGACTGGAGATTATGTAGTCAAGCATACTTTTTCACTAAGTGCAGACTGGATTAGCAATACATCGCTCAGAACTTGGCTTACAATGTCTCCGTTATTCCCATAAGTATCAAAGAAACTCATATCTTGATTAAGCAGAACTTGAACATAACTTGACCTAATCACAGCTGTTTGCCGTTCCCCAGTAAGTATCCAACATGAGACCTCTGTTACCCAAAACATCCATTGAAAATTAAAGATCATTAGTTTATGGAAGGCAGCGAAAGGAAGCATAATTATAAGAAAATTGCAGATGGTACATAGGCGTCAAATAGATACAAGCGTACCAATCCACGCGGCGACAAAAACTCCCACGGCAATATAAACTATGGTTAATGCAAGCTGCAGGAATTCCAAAAGAATGTCAGATTTATAAATAACTGGTCAGGAACTAATTGATTTTCCTTCTCATCCATCACATGATTAAAGGTTATGAAGGAGATCATCAATTTAAACCCTCTGTATTTGGCTGGCATAGAAACACTTATAATGAAGATTAATGTTTTTCAAGAGTCTATTTTGAAACATACAAAGAAATTCAGTTAGCAATCTATGGTATATATCACAGATCGGTAACATCAACGTTCTTTTTTTTTTTTTCGTAAACATATATTTAACATAAATGTAAGTCTTCTAACAGAAATTATATTTACATCCACTTCATTCTTTATTTAATTATTTGATTGCCATATCTTGTGGAATTGCTCAGGATGCAATCGATTAAACTCAGTTCTCTTCCATTGTCCGTCTGTCTAATACACGTATATGTATATATACATTAATGACTATAAATAATACCATAACTTGGCTTCCACATAAAATGTAATGTTTTGAGAAAAGCTAAATAATGAACTAGTTCTATGACTCTATCACCTTAAATGCCAAGTCCTATGGGTGGGGGGGAAATAATAGCACATATAATCTCTAGTCCTGGGAATAGAACATTTATTCTCTGACGTCTATCGTGTAGAGACCACAACTGCAACGAATTATTCCTCAATTCTGATGGTCCATTGATAAAATGCATAAGTTAGGCATGTATTGCCTTCTCTTCTCATGTTTTGGATAACTGTTAAATCTTCAGTTTGAATGAGTGTACATTATGAAGGAAAATTATCACTTGGGGAATAATTTGGATTTATTTGGAGAAGGGCAAGTTGAGTTCTATAGTGAGTTAGAACCAAAGGATGTTTTAGCTTAAGTTGTGAGATCAGTGAGATATATAATTACATAACTCAGCAGATAGAGAGACTCCTACAAAGCCTTATGTGGATCAGACAGATAAAAAAAAGAACATCCCGTTTAATTGAAGAATATATCGCCGCCTATCATCACATAAAGTCATCTAGGAGTATTTTTTTTCTCTAAGAGTGCCATAGCGCTATGAAAATTCTCCACAAAAATTCCATAAATCCCCGTAAAATAACCAATATTGAGAGTTAACTACCGCCAAGATGCAGAACTTTACACTGGCAAAGAAATCAAAATATCTTTTGGCACAAATGTATGAAGTGGACTCAGCCCAAAAAGCTTGCTCATGTGGATTTGACTCAAGAGCTGAAGCTTTGGTCTGGCATTAACACTTTTTCTCTATCATCTAATCACTTAAATTTTTTTCCCTAAGCCGAGCTTCAATCTACAAATATAAGACAATAAATAGCACTCTTTCTATCCCTTCACTCAGATCATCAGAGTATTTATCAAGAAATAATTAAATATAAAACAGATAGATATACTGAGGTTCAGCAATATAAACAATTCATCCACAATAGACCTACATTTCTAGTCACGATAATGCCTATTCAACTAGAAGCTCAACACATATTCAAAACTCCACACTCCACTGTAGACTCCGCTTATCAAATCACATATTCAACTACAAAGCTAAAATAGCAAGGTTTTGAGCAAGAAGCGTATACGCTGTTATTCAGAAGTACCTCGGTGAACTTATCAAATAGCGCATCATCGGTTTCTGGACCTTTCTCTCGTAGCAGATGTACAATTTTAGCGAAGTAATGCAAGTAGACAACGAGGGCAGTGCCGTGGGCGGCGGCCGCGAGGGATCCGACGAACATGAGCGCCCAGTCGAGGCGGTCTGCACAAGCAAACAGCCTGGAGAAGGGCACGGCCGCCGGAGGAGGTTCCATCTCCTCATTCTCAGCATCGATCTCCTCCTCTACCTCCACCGGCTCAGCTTCTCCCGTTCCCATATCCGTGTACGGCGAGGGCGACTCCGGCGGCTCGGAAACTTCAGACACCGGCGTCAGCGGCTGTATGTGCGGCGGCGACCACCCAAATAACCCCCTCGATATCATCATCTTGCTCAATTGTTTATAATAAACTACCTCAAGAAACCCTCACACCACTTTCCAATTCCTCCAGTTGCAGAAATCAAACCCTAGAGTAGAGCATAGTAGCCTCTATCTTGTCGCCCACGTCCTTTTCTTCTCACGAAACACATCTCCAACCTAGATCAGAGAAGATCCAAGATTCAGCGGTGCACAACCAATCCCTCCCCTACACTTGTATAGAACCAACAGCTGAGCGAGTTGACTGAGTCAAAGAAGGTGGGTTGAGTTGGTTACGACTCAGAAAGAGAGCAGATTCCGATTGTTGGTAGAAACTCAGGCGACAGAAACGAAGCCGTTTTGAAGGATTTCTTCCCCTACGGCTACAACGTCAAAAGTGTAAAGACAGCAGTCGTCCGAGCTCCCCAGTAAAAAAAAGTTGGGAAAGTGCAAAAAGCATTCAAGATACAGCTGTAGGCTCTACTACATGTTCGTATCGTATGTCCAGAAATATTAATTTATTTTTGTTTTTACAGTTTTTTAATGGAAATTAATTAATATCTTAATCATATTTTCATGTTAATTGATTATTTAAACGACCAAGATTTCCTAGCTGGAAATATTGTTACTTATTTTTTATTTTATTTTTTTTGGAGGCCAGTGCCATAAGTACATGCACAGATTCATAATCATGGCCAAAAAAAATAAAAATAAAAAGGGCTATTTTATTTTATTTTTTGTGAAAAAAATAATATGAAATCAATAACTTAATAGAAATAAGAGTAATTACCCAAAATTGAATTTTTAAAATGATTTATAGTAGTTGGAGGGCTGAGTGGCCTTTCTATATTTAGAATATATATATATATGGGTAATATTTGGAAGTCACTACTAAAAACTTTTTATATTGGAATATGAATTTATTCCACTTCAAAATTTCTATCCCAACCATTTAAACTACCAACTTACTCCATTCAACTTTTGTTTTCTAGAATATTCTACAAAAGAATACATAATATTGCATATTGACCATTTTAAGCTTTTTAATGACAAAAGTGGAATTCGTCTAATCTACTTTTAGGCTCGTGCCCATCTTAAAAGTTATGAACATTTCAAAGCTTTTAATTGTGAAGAAAATGATTAGTTACTACAAATATATAATGATATTTGATTTCATGACACATTAAAATACAACACGAGTTGAAATATATAAAATTGAGTGAATACTAGTACTTTTTTTACTTGATATATGAAAATATTACACATCATCATAATTTATTAAAAATAATAATCTTTTTAATATTTATCTAAATTTATTATGATGGTGTGAGGTTACAAAATATAAAAGAAACGTGTATAAACTATAATTTCCAAATAGACACGCTACTGTCAATTATTTGAGTAACCAATGACAATTTGATTGTGACAAAACATCTTGATAATATTGTCTAATATTACATTTAATATATTAAATTTCAAACAAATGAAACAAAGAAAAAAAACTTGTATGAAACTTTATCAAGATTCACGAGTTATGTATTACGAATAAAAATTTGTAATATTTTTAGTAAAATGAAATAATTGATCGATATAAATTAAAATTAATTATAGTAATATTAATTTTTATTAATAAATGTGATAATTAATATAAGAAAAAAATGAACTTGCCAGTTGTCACCCCTAATCCACAGAAGATTTACTTAAGAAATTTTTTTTTTGCGGGCCACGGCCCACGAGCTGGACTGTTTCAAGGCGTTTATTTAGGCTAATGGTACCGGTAGTATGGTGTTTTAAATAATGGGCCAACGTCATTTAGCTAAAATGCAACTAAAAATAGTCCATTACATAGTGGCCCAATATATTCTATTTTTAGAAAAGAAACCAAATAAAAATCAAGGCCCACCACATTATCAGCCAATAACATTGCTCTAAAATGATGCATCCCCATCTTGGTAAAACGTTGGTACAAAAAAAATCCCACACTATGTTATGCGCCAATTTCGTGTATCATCTTCTATGCCAGTGAATGACATGTAAGAGGGGGAAATAAATTCAACAAGATATAGTGTATAGTTTCTCTCTCCTACGTATCGGTCATGTTACGGTATGGCACAGGAAATGGTGTACCAAATGGCACATAAAATCCAAGCCCAAAAAAGATTTCAAAAGGACATCTCAAATGATTTTCATCGAATTTAATATTTTCATTATATTTTGAATACCTCGTCATTAGTTTACATTTTGAAGAACCTACATATACACTTAGGCAATTACTTTTGGTATTAAATTTAGTCAAGGAACTTTTAATATGATCACACATATAAATCAATTCAAGTCAAATAATTTTGCAACGTGATATAATTAAATCATAAGTTCAAATGATAGAGTTAAATAAATGCAGAATTTGACATTTCATTTATAAATTCTTAATCAATCAACGCAGTTGAAATTGATTTTTTATTCCTAGCGGTCATTCTACATCACTTATATAGGACATTAGAGAAAAATGAAATAAATAACTTATCCAAGTTTCAATTTGTCAAATCGAACATGAGGTTTCAATTTGTCAAATCGAACATGAGATTCCGGCAAGATTTATGTTTGTTAGGTTAAGCATTATTTCTTTGCTAATTGGCAAAAACTTCTGTGCCCCCGCGGATACGGAGGAATACTATGTGTCCCATGTGAACACAATATTTTCCCCTCCAATCTTATTTAAACATATGTATTGCTAGGAGCCTAAATTGCAAAGGGGTATGAAAATTGTAAAGGCGCACGAAATATGTTCCGTGCGTCCGGGTGCACAGGAGCCTCACTCAAGAATAATAATGTAATTTTAGAAAGCTTACTGATTTTCTCTTGTCGATTAGTGATGATTCAGCTATTTAGTTGTGGCTTCTATATCTATTAGATATGTTTTTTATTGCTGAGTGGGGTGAGACTTTATGCTTTCTATATCTATTAGATGTGTTTTTTATTGCTGAGTGTGGTGAGACTTTCTTTTATGAGATTTTATACTATGCTTGTGAAAACTTTTTCGGGTAAAGCTCTAGCCCTTTGAAAGATATTTTTTTTTCAAAAAAAAAGAAAGAAGTTATGCTTTATTTTTTGTGTAAAAAAACAAAGTTGAGCATTGTTTCGGAATTCCTAATGTATCAATCAATAAAATGTAAGGGCTAAAATGATGCTAAATTCTAAAAGAGAATTACAAATTTTAAGGACAAATGTTACATTCTTTCCAAACCTCTTAGCTAGCAATATATGATAGCATATGATATGATAGATAAAAACGACAAGAAAATTTCATGTACCTATTGTCATCAATTATAAGGTTAATTGAAAAAAAAAACCCACGAATTTTACTCTCATTGCAAATTAATCATCACTTTTGAGAAATTACAAAAAAAAACCATCACTTTTAAGTATTGTTACAAAAAAAATCCAGAAAAACTCTACTTTAGTAAAAAATTGAGTTTATTTTACAACAATACTTAAAGATGGTGTTTTTTTTTCAATTTTTCAAAAGTGAGGATTAATTTACAACATGAATAAAATTTGTGGTTTTTTTGCAATTAACTCTTAATTATAAGTAAAAGATTATGATATTCTTTAATATAAGTTGTCAAATAATCAATTTTATTTTCACAATACAACTAATTAACCCGAAGAACCAATATAATATCACTTAATTAAATCCCATAATAATTTACTGGAAAACGTTATTATCCGCAGCTAATTAATCCATTATCAACAGACAATTAAATCGATGTGAATCCATAATTAGGTCACAGAATTACAAGCAATGTTCAATCATACGAAGCGTGAATCGAAAACGCGATTTCATCGCCAATCTTTCTCGAGTTCTGAGACCTCTTACAGTGAGCAATGGCAGCCTGAATCGGGCTATCAATCTCCGAGTTACTCATACACTTCTTATAAACACTCCGATTCAAACTCACTGAGTTCGCATTAGAAGCCGCCGTCGAAGTTTTATTCGGCTTCGCCGACAGCCTCTTAAACGCACCGGAAAACGATCTCCGGTGACCAACTCCTCCCCGATTATCACTCCTGTTGATATCATACTTGATCTGCCCAAACGGCGTCGCATTTCTGCAATGGCCATTAGCGCACTGTTTCGCCTTCAAAAACTGGCGGTGGTCGGCGGCGGCGGAGTACTCGTCGGAGCAACCGGAAGATCTATGGAAGAACGATTTGAGATAAGAGGTCCACTTCATCTTCGTCGATTGCTTGACCATCTTGTTTTTTTTATTGGACGGCCAGGATTTCTTCTCCTCCTGATCCAAACCCGAGAAGAAGTGGGCCAAGTACTCGTCCGGGTCGATCTCCCTGCTGACGTGGCGGGACTCCGCGGGCGACACGTTGCAGGATTCGAAAGGGGTGGCGGAAGTGGGGGTGAAGAGCGGAGTGCTGAAGGAGTCCACGTCATCGGGGTGGTGGTGGTGGTGGAAGGAGGTGGAGGTGTGGAGGGGGAGGAGTTTGCCCATGTAGAAGAGTTCGTCGGCGGGAGAAGTGGTGGTGTGATCTCGATCGGAGGAGCTGGAGAAGCTCTGGAACTCGAATTCTTTGTGGGTGGATTGGGAGAAGATTCTGGAAGGATGATCGACTTCCATGTTGATGTAATCTTCTTCTGAGTGAGAACTGTCACGATTTTGTTCCATTTTTGGCTCAATGATTTGTTTGTTTTTCTTCCTTTGTCTCTACTATATAAAGGAAAAGGGAGCTACGGAATTTAATTTTAAAATAAATAATAAAATAGTACGATTTTCTAAATTTTTTTACTTTTAGTTTTTATTTGATTCCCACATATGTTTCTATCCTATTTTATCTATTTATTATATTATATCAATCCTTATATATGAAATGAAATTATGTACTAATATGTAGATTAGACGTTGATCCTTAAAGTTTTATTTATAAAATAAGATTTCAATCCATATGGAAAAAATAAACTAAATTAAGCAAGTATATATATTTTATAAAAATATAATAATAATAAAACTTACTCAATGAATTTAACATAAAGCAAATGCATAAGGGATATAGTATATTGCAATTCAAATTACATGAGGTATTAAATTGATTGTGTAAGTAATCTTGATCAAATTTGATATAATCAATGACATATACATAATAATGAGAATAAGGAATAAAAAGGAATTCTCTACACAAATATTAGGCAAAGAATTGAATAATACCACGTAAGTTATTATGTGAGACGGTAAGTAATAGCTTTTATGAAGGAAAATGATAATAAATTAATGAAAAAGTGATAATGTTATTTCATGAGCAATTTATAGTATAAATAAAAAGTGATAATGATTTATAGCGAAAGTGATAACTATTTTAAAAAGTGAAAAATATTCTCACGTGAGACGGTCTCACGCAAGACCTACCCCAAATATTATAGGCAGAGACTTGTGTGAGACCGTCTCACGTAAGAGCTTATGTGAGACGGCTAGAAAGTGACAACTTTTATATAGAAAAGTGATAATAAATTAATAAAAAGTGATGATGATATTTTATGAACAATTTATAGTGTATTAATAAAAAGTAATAACATTTTATAGCGAAGTGATAACTATTTTAAAAAATAAAAAATTATCTCAAGTGAGATGGTGTCATCTATCCAATATTATACTAGTATCAACCATTACTTATCTAAGATTCTTTTAATAAGTAAATAAATTTAAAGTATCATCGAGCTTTTCTCTAATTATAGACTAGGTACCACATAATTTCACTTTGAACAGTTTTAGCACGGTTTTATTAATTAATCTATTAAAATTGGGTGGTTATTTGCACCCCAAATTTACTGAACAAATCCCAAATTATTTTAATTTATTTTTTTTAAAAATTAATAGGACTAAAATACCCTTATTATTAAATATACCCCAAAATTATTATTCATCCCCTAAATAAATCATTTCATTCTTTTCCCTTCTGAATATGCCACCTTGTCGTATGCCTCCACCTCCACCTCCCGAAAAACCATATTGTTTTTTTTTGGGATAAATTATCCCAAAAGCAATTTCACTAATCGACCCAAGGTTGAAGGCAAAGGCCCAATTATTTTATTCATTCTCAAATCAAGAACAACCAAGCTCCAGAGGTTCATTAGTTCAGAGGGAGTGGAACCTGAGATTTCATGATTTTTAGAAATATCAAGCATCTGCAATTTGGTTAGTTTTGTCAATGAGGCAATTCATCACTGAGTATATTCATGGATAATTTGAGAAGAGTCATTGAAAAAGGTTTTCTATTTGTTGCGGAATGACAACGTAGATGAGGTAATTATGAGAAAGGTCAAGAACCTCCAATCTGGTGAGATGTGACGGTGAAGACGGCACAAGACCTGAGAGACTATTCCAGGACAAATTGAGATGAATTAGAGTGGGAAGGTATCCTATTTGAGGCAGATTTGTACCATTGAGATGAATTAGAGTGGGAAGGTGTCCTATTTGAGGCATATTTGTACCATTGGTGCCGAAATTATTGGAAATGTGAAGCACCTTCAAATTGGTGAGATTTGCGAGTGAAGGAGGACAACCCACCCAAGAGATCATTATCAGATTAACTGAGATGAGTAAGATTAGATAGCTTACCTATTCCCATGGGATTCCTCCGTAGAACCAATCGCCGACGAGATTGAGTGATGATTTATTTTGGGGTATGAAAAGTATTTTTGGGGTATATTTAGTAATAATGGTATTTTAGTCTTATTAATTTTAAGAAGATTAATTAAAATGTTTTTGAGGTTTATTTAGTAAGTTCGGGGTGCAAATAGTCGCCCCCTATTAAAATTTTAATTACACTTTATCATGAGCAAAATTGATTGGTTTCTTGTAGATTGTGACAGATGTTAAAGTACATGATCCAATTAAAATATTATTAATTCAAAACATATTTGTTTAAAATTTGTCTCATTCTAATTTCGTAAAAACAAAGAAAAACACTTGAATGAGGAATTGCAAGACGGATAAAATATAATTATAAATTTATATTTTAATAAAAGGTATTCGAATAATGAAAAATAATAGTGGTGTGTAAAAAAATAATAAGTTTTAATTAATAGTATTGTAGAATCATTATTTAGTGTAAGTTTTGAATGCCAATAAATTAATTATATATGTTAAATGGTATTATGATATTATCATCATCAATCATCATGGTTGATCTCATTCATAAAAGTTTAAGGTGGATATTTTATTATATACTTATATATACACACATGCAACCCTTCAAGTTATAAGAGGTTAGAACTAGGTAGATAGGGAACAGCTTCAATAGTTGAGCACTCATAAACTGAGTCTCTTATTTTAATGTAGTATACCCTCACTGTATATGATTAATAAATAATTAAATAAAAACTAAAACACAAGACTATATACTATACATTATACCCGACTGATTAAATTTAACCTAAAAATAACTTCGCAGCAATAAACCAGAATTTAAGGAAAGCAAAAATCAAAATCAAATCATTACAAGCTGAACAGTAGAGAGGAAAGAAAATGGAGGATGAAATTGAAAACTAATTCATATATTGACAAACAATTTATATATATTGATCCTAATAAAGGATTTTTTTTTTCCTTTTATTGGAAACCACTAATTTGGGTGGCTTGAAAAGAAAAAGAAATTCTTTATCTTTTTCAATTGGTCGCCAATTTTTAACAACCAAACCTGGTTTTCTGTACCCTTACAATTAATTAATAATAAGCACTGTCAATCCACTCTTACACCCTAAATAGAAATATTAATTCAGTTTTAGGATATAATTATCTTATAAAGTAAAGTTTTAGGGGATAGGTCTCTCTCGGATAGAAAGATCTTCCAATAGTTACTCCACCAATCGCTTGATATGAACATGAGCAATAATGGTAGAGTACACTATTTTATTTTAGTATTTTTTAAGAAGAGAGTGACTATGTACAACCAGGTGTACCAATTGAATTAGTACACCCTTAGTCTCCACCGTTCTTAATTAATTCATGCTCCTTTATTAATGTTATTTTTTATTTTATTTTAAAATTTATTTTATTTAAATGACTATTATGCCCTAAACCCTAAACTCTAGGAATAAATTATACCCTAAACCACAAGGGTAAAATTACAATTATACTCTAAATCCTAAACCCTAGGGATAAATTATACCCTAAACCACAAGGGTAACACTATGACAAACTGTTTTTTAATAACGGAATATTCTGATGCTAAAATCCTTAATTTCATTGTTAAATTGACTTACAAACGGATTAGCAACGAAATCCGTTGGTAAAATTCCGTTGGTAAATTGGTGGTTGATAAATTTTTAGCAACGAAAAATAAATTCCGTTGGTAAATAATTCTGTTGGTAATCCGTTGCTAATAATTTCGTTGGTAATTTATATAATGATTCACTTGGTAAATTCATTGATAATTACCAACTGATTGAATTCCGTTGCTAAAATAGAGAATAAATCCATTGACATTCCGTTGTTAAAACAAAAATGTCATTTCTGTTACTAATTCATTGATAATTACCAACAGATTGAATTTCATTACTAAATTTGATTGCTAAAAAATACTTTTTTATAGTGTAAAATTACAATTATACCCTAAACCCTAATCCCTATGTGATAAATTATACCCTAAACCACAAGAGTAAAATTACAATTATACCCTAAACTCTAAACCCTATGGATAAATTATACCCTAAAATACAAGGGTAAAATTGCAATTATATCCCCAAAATTAAATAATAAAAAAAAGTAACAGAAACAGTTAGGGATGGCAGTTTAACGAATTTTTCCAGGTACCCGACCCGACCAAACCCTAATGGGACGGGTTCGGGTACCTATAATCGGGTTTGGGACGGGTTCAGGAAAAAAATAAAAATTACCATTATGGTTCAAATTCACCCCCTCAGATACCCGCTACCAGGATAAATAATCGGATAAGAGTAGCGGGTACCCGCATATACCCGTCTCATTTAATACTTATATGTATGTGTTTTATAGAAGGTTCGAACACTTAACCTCATATTAAAAAAAAACCCTTCACTATTTAGACACAAGTAATTCTTGTTATATTCATGTTTCAATATTTAAATAAATATACAAATCATAAGTCTAACCCACTATTTTATTTTATTTGTATGTTATTTGAAGTTTGAATTGAAGATCTTAAAACTTGTGTGGTAATTGTTTAAGGTTGAGATTAAGAATGTTTAATGTTGTAAACACATTTATTTAAATGTTTGAAACTTGAAATTTAATATTTTAGGTTTGAAAAAAAGTTTGACGGGTTCGGGTACCCACGGGTAGAAACAATCGGGTACGGGACGGATACATATATTGCAAGTAATATTTTAAACGATTATGGGATGGATACGGGTAGTAGTATTTTTATCGGATATGGATTCGGGTACCCTACCCGCTGCCATCCCTAGCAACACTTAAAAAAAAATAAAGGAAAACACACACATTGATGATAAAGGAAGAAGGTTATATCGGGATTATACCAAAATGGAGGTTGTATACAAGTCATTGTCTTTAAGGAAATATTAATTCAGACAAAGTACGGTAAGCCTACTCATTTAATCACAAATGTAGTACCAAGTTTGCATTAAGTAGCAATCTATTTAAATCAATGTATTTTTTATTCGGATATTTAGCTCGTGGTCCTATGAAATTAACCCATAAAAGGATCGGCACATTAGCATTAGCGGTATGTCTAATTTTTTTAATGCATAATTGTTGTAAACTACATGACTTAAAGTACTATTATTCATAACTACACAATTATGATTGTGATATCATAAATACCCCTATGTATTTGCACAATTTGGTTTTGCACAATTTGATTTTGTACAATTTTGTTTTTGCACATTTTAAATTCCAGCAGCAGGCGGCGGTGGTCAACGGCTGTCCGGCCGGCGGTCAACTCCGGTCAACGGATGTCCGCCGGAAGTCAACGCCTGTCAATGCCGGTCCTGGGTGAGTGAGGGGTATGATTGATGGTTTAAATGTATATGAGATTATAAGGTTATATTTGATATTTTACTTTAATATTTTGTATTTGAGAGTAATTATTTGAATTCCTTGTATCTCATAGAAATTTAGGTTAAAAATATGTATCTATTAGTGATTTTCTTTTTTTTATATGATATAATATATTAAATAATTAATATTAATAAAAATGATTAGTATATTAATTTGTTTTTTATATTAATAATTATATCATTAATGTAATGACTTTGAACTCGCAATACTTTGTTATCTTGTCATACAAAATAAAATAATTTAAAATTGAAGTGTATGAGATAATTCATAAATAATAGTAATAATCTATATTATATATAATAACACAATAGTCCTAAATAAGGAAAGTTCCCGCCAAATTGAACCTTCTATAAATAGTAATATGAATTAAAATTAACAAAAAGACACATGTCATGTTATCAATGGAGGTGTGTAATACACTCACCAAAAGGGAGAGTAGACAATATAAACCACCCCTCAATAACCAATCAAAACATTTTGTTTTTCTTTTATTATTTAGAATTTTATCCAAATTTTTAAATGGATATAACTTTTTTATTTTAAATTTATTTTATATGAAAATTATATCAAATAAATTGTCTTTTCTAGATCTTTAATTTGACATCCATATTACTAATATAATAAATAATTATTATAATTTTATATATTTTATATCATTTTAATCAAATTTACATATTAAATAAATATATATAAAAGAATAAATATTATTCAAATTAAAATAATATATTTATTAGTATTAAATAATTAAAGGTTCTTTCTAATTAAATATTTATAAAATAATTAGTTTGTTGTATTTATAAATTAGTTACTACCATTTTAAATTACTTAAATCATCTTTACATCAGTAGAATAATTGATCATAAAATTTTTCATCACAAAATAATATATAAAGTTATGTATTAAATAAGGTTTTTAGAATATTTATATTTTTAAAAATAATTAATTTTTTCGTTTATTAACTTAAGAAAATTGAGACCTTTGATGGAATGGAAGGAGTATTTTTTAAGATCATTAATTAAAATTTCATGTCGTATTATTAATGTGATTGTCTCCCAATGCATATAGTATTATGATTTTAAAATTTATTTTATTATTATAATAATTTCTACTTATTATTATAAAATTGAATGATAATATGCACTATATTATTTTTAATATTCTTATTTTCATCTTATATGTATCAATGTCAATGTTTTAATTTATTTTGGTATGATTAAATATTTTTTTTTACATGTAAACATGTATAAATTAATAAAATTTGAAATGATTATCATTAAAGTATAATGTCAAACATTTAATAAACTATTTAGAATAATAAGATTTATATACTTATATATATATATAATAATATTATTAATATATTTTATTATATATTAGAATACAATGCCAAGAAACTATTTAGTAAACCACCAAAATAATTTATTTTTTTTATTGTGAATTTTAATTTATTAATATAGGTGCAAGACTTCTACAAGAAAATTGATATTTGACTAATATATGCAAGACTTCCACAAGAAGATATGTGCGAGACTTCTACAAGAAGATTGATATTTGACTATATATAAATGGTCATGGGCAAAGTATTACTGAATCTCAAGGTAGGTTTGTGAATATGGTGGCCCACGTCGATTGCGGACTAAATATGAAGGCTCGCGGCAATGTGGAGGAGCCGACGCTACTTAATGATCTCTCGAAGTCGTCGATTTATATGGGGTCGGCGGCAATGGTGGAGGAAACTAAATTTAGGTTTTAAATATTTTAATTTATAGTATATTTTTTTGTAAATGTGAATTGTTGTAAAAGTTAAATTCATTTAATTTCAAAAAATATATATATATTTTACATGTGGAAGAAAAAAAAGACATTAAAGATTTCTCATTTATTTGAAATATAGTATAAACGAATTTAGAAATAATGTATACCAAATTTATCAATATTCCTTGCATAAATCATATAAATAAAACAATTAAAACATAGTGATTTAGTTAATAAATTTGCAAATAATATATACAAAATTTATATACAATTGAATACAGTAATTTTGTGAATTTATTAATGCATACGGTGAGGAAATCTAAATCTAAATCTAAATCTATCTATATACATATAAAAACAGTATAGTCAACTTTCCATCCAAAAGAGGGTTATATTTGAAAATTTAGTAATAAAAAAACTGTACAGATAGCTGGCATAAGTAGCAGTAGCGTGTGGCAAGTTATTATTCATTTAAAAGAAATTCAAATTATCATTTTATTGAAATATGTGCAAGGCTTGCGGTGAAAAAGTAAAACATGTGTCTTTTCTATAAAAGAGGATGTGTGTGATAGCTAAAATGGACTATCAGAATCCATCCCCACCGTCTTCTTTTCTGAGCCCCATCTTGGGGCGTCGCTTCAGGACGGTGGGTGGTGGGGCGGGGACACGGATGGGATTTCGATGAAGGGGAAGACAAAGTGGGAAGAAGAGGTGAATTCAAAAATCCAAACATTCCCCTAATTTCACCACTCGCACAAGTATTGTATAATTTAGAATAGACTCTCAATGCTATTGGAAAGAGAGATATGTAGTGTTGCTGATGAAAGATTGAGGTTTTTGGTTTTAGATCTCAAAGCTGTCAATCCTGCAGAAAGGGTGTGATTGGAGAAGTTGTGATAATTTTTTCTTTTTTTATTTCTGATCAAATGGAGAGAATATAACAGGTTTAAAATGAGCAGAAGTAGCACTATGGATCGGAATAGCACAAGAGTAATGGAAAGAAATCAGATTCATAAAGAGAAATATTGAGAAGATATTAAAGTAAAATCTTAGTCAGGGAAATTAAGTGATTGATTATATTAGATTCAAAGTAATCAGATTCATAAAGAGAAATATTGAGAAGATATTAATATTCTTTAACAAGAGATTCATAAAGAGAAATATTGAGAAGATATTGATATTCTTTAACAAGAGGGAAGTAAAATTAAGTCATAAAAAAATTGAGTGATTGATTCAACTCAGATCACCTGTTACATTATAGAGTTTCATCTACTGTTACACTCAACAGATGGGCGAGATTCTGAGAATTAAGAATTTAACTCTGGTTATTAACGCGGTCAGACTACAGTTTAGCTAATAAGGAAAGTAATAATCAATCCTTACATTTCAAAAAAAGGAAAGACAATCAGCAGGATGAAAGCGTTGAGAATGGAATAAATTTTCTGTAAAAATCACATATATCAGAAGAAATAGCGATCATGGAAGACTTACACCATCGATTGGAAACAACCGTGCATATCCAAAGTGTCGTCGGTGACAAAAATTTGAAGCTGGTATATAATCCTAAAACAATCTTCGAAAATTCCTGATCAAAATGGCGAAGAATTTCTAATTCATTTGCAGATTAAATGAATTTGCAGATTAAATAAAATTCCAGATTAAATTATTCAATTCATTTTATTTCTAATGTTAATATTTTCTTTTTGACAACCAAGAGCGATGCGCGTAATGTTCAAGTTCCTTATTGGCTAAACTGTTGTCTGACCGCGTTAATAACCACAGTTAAGTTCTTAATTCTCATAATGGAAGAAATATACACGTGTCGTATATCCATTGAGTATAACAGTAGATGAAACTTTATAATGTAATAGGGGATTTGAGTTGGTGATTGATTATATTGGATTCAAAGTAATCAGATTCTTAAAGAGAAATATTCTTTTAACAAGGGGGAAGTAAAATCTAATTCATTGGAAATTGAGTGATTGATTACTATAATATACGTACTATATAAATTGAGTAATTGATTAATCATAGAACTAAATTGTGCATTTACGTTTTTTTTTTACTTTCCCCTTTTATTTTATTTTTACAATTGAGATCTATATTATATTGATTAATTAATTAATACAAAAAGGAACTACTAGTAAAATTGTTATTTTATTAATATATATAGATAGATGTGTTTATATTTCTCATTTACAAATGATAATAATAAGAGATATATGGTATAAGTTCTAACTATTGAAGAAATAAAAGAGACTACTTATTAAAAAGAAATTAATACTAATAATAACAAAATTTAGACGGTCAGGTAAGATTTTATTTTTCATGATAACCCAATCACTTTTATTTATTTGTTTATTTTTCTATCAAAAAGGTTGACAAGATTATAAGGTGTATTTTTTATCTCATTTATTTTTCAATAAAGAAAACATTTATTGAAACATGGTGTTATGAACATGTGATAATCACCATGGAATATGCACAGAAGAGATTGGATATTAGCAAAAACAATGAGAATTTGGTAACACAAAATAGATTAGAGTGTGGATGGAACAAAACGTTGATCATTGATTCTTAATGTGTGTGCGTTTTTTTCTTTTTAACATATTATAATAGTTATAGGTGTGCAGATTATTATAATTTGAAGAGCTATTAGTAAATTGTGTAGGTTAATGTTTAATTGTAAAATTTGTTTCAATATATATATGCTACATTCATTCTTGAAGCTCCATATTATTTTTCCACGAATATTTAAAAAAACTCACTTAAATAAGAGATGACTAAATAGAAGTTAGGCATGAGAGATGATTAAATTAGAGAATAATAAGAGTTGCATTTTGAAAATATATATTTTAAAATCCAAACTAGAATGTGTAGGTTTTTAAAATCTAAAATCAAAATTTTAAACAAAAACAAACATACATGGATTAGATGATGTTTCCTTTGTTTTTTGTTTTGTTTTTTTAATTAAATAAATCAATTGAATAGTAATATAATATAGGAGTATTAATTTTGGATTATTTGGTAACAGTTGTTGTAAAGAAATTGATAAGACCATAATAAACAATAGAATATACATATTTGTTCATAAGTTTACTCCTATATATTTTTATTGTATACATTTCTAAAAGTGAGTGTACGTTACACCTGTGCAAATTATTTTAATAATCAACTAAGTAAAATATGATATTATTATTTTTTAACTTTCAAAATTATCCAAATTTTTAAATATTTATATTTTCAATATATATAACTTAAATATTTAAAATCGATTTTATTTTTTTTATCAAATTAATAACCTATTAATCGTTTTTTCAAGATTTTTATTTTGACATTCATATTGCCAATATAATATAATTAGAATAATAAATATTTAAATTTAATAACAACTTTTATATTTTAAATGTCTTTTAATCAAATTTATTATTAAATAAAAATTTTATAGACGAATATAAATTGAGTTGATATCTTGTGCATTTATATATGTATTAATTTTTATTCAATAATGTATAATATGTGTTTATAGATAAATGTATATTTTTTTATATTCAATTTTTCATTAATAAAATTAATAGAATATTCGCTAATAAAGTGTATAAATTTTTATTATATATTTTTATTCATTTATAATTTTTAATGTGAGTGCACGGTATATGCGGGTACACATAATAATTTGCAATATAAATAATTTAAATAAAAATTCTAATTGATTTTATTAGAATTTTAAATAAGCACTAATGTGAGACTAATGTGAGACTTAAAAACTAAAATAAGCACTAATGTGAGACTATGTTATAGTATACGGTGAAATTGTTTTTAACTTTTTTTTTAAATATTTTTTTAATTAAAATTTTTATCTTTAAAATTTTTTATTTTATTAATAGAGAAAAAGATCATTGTCCATACCCGAACTTTTGTTTTAATCTCTCAATAGAATCTCTGAGTTCCAACAATTTAAAAAATAATATTATAATGCAATTTATTATACACTTAAAATAAATTATAATATATTAACTAGCGATAGACATATTTTTTCTATATAACAATAATATTTTAACCCGTCACATGTAAGTTAGTTTCACAAGAAACATTTTTATTACATTTATATATTATTATTATTTTAAACTTTTATACAATAATTTATACATAATATTTTCACAAGAAATATTTTTATTGTATTTATATATTATTATTATTTTAAAATTTTATACAATAAATATTTTTCCGCGTATCCGCGCATCGCGTGGGTGTATTACTAGTAGTAATAATAATAAAGACAATAACAACTATGATACACAAATATAATTATAGAAATATTTGTTCCTTAAAAGTGGTTTGGGTAACTTAAAATATTTTAGTAGGTGAAAAGTGATCACGTACGAAGACAATAGTCGAGGCCAATAAAATATATAAATCCAGAAGAAGACATATACAAGTGAAATTGGATTACGTTTGAAATTAAAAAAAAAATGTAAGTATTTAAAATATAAGGAATTAAAACTTTATTGTACAAATATATATATGAAATTGGTGTAATATATCCTATTACTTTCTACTTTTTTATTTAAAATATAACCTTCTATATCTCAAACTATTAGTCTTTTTAAATAAGAAATAAAAATTTCAAATTACACTTTTAAAGAATTATGTTTAATAAACAAGTAATTACTCCCTATTTATCATTCAAAATAATGACTTTATTACGTATAAAAGTCAGTATACTTAAAACAACTCCATTCAATAGAAGCAAAGACTTACACAAGATTATTTAATGAATAGAAAATTGTGAGATCAATAAAAGGCTATAATATTTAAATATAAAAATATTTAAATGAAAGAAAAATAATAATTTTACAGTGCATTATTTCATGAACAATTCGAAGTAAAAATAATATTTTAATAAAAAATAAATATATTTAATAAATAATAAAAATTATCACGCAAGTATTACCCTCTATCTATTACTATATATTAGCACACCTCCATTCTTAAAAGAATATAAACTTAATTAAATCTCTAATAGTATAATTTAAAAAAAAATTAACGAATTTCAAATTCCATCCTCACTAATATTTCCGATTACACATTGGGCCCAAAAATAAATAATGTTTTTTATACTAAAATAATATAATTACATACTAATCAAATAAAATAATAATACTTTGGAGGTTGAGAGCCCAAATTCAAGCTTTACCTACTTCTTTTACTGGATTCCTGGACTAATTTGTTCACCTTTTATTCTTCATAATTATTTTTCTGTCATTTGGTATGGTAAAGTTAAATGATCAATTAATTAAATTAGTAATTAAATTAATGTTGAGTTCGTGTGGCATCTTTATCAAGATTGCTTTCTTAAACAAACTTTTTAAAAAGGGCCATTCATGTGTTAAAGATTAAAGAAAAGAATACTGTTGACTTGTTATTAACATCTGCTAAAACACACACTACCCGACATTTCTTGGTGGAGAGATATCACTGAGAAGCTCGAGACTTTTTGGTACTAGTTTATATTATTTTAATTAATTGTCACACTTACATTATTTGTATAAACTAATCTTAATGATCTAATATTATAAAGGTTTGTATCATCTTTTTTAACTAAATTATTTGATGATGATAAATTGCACAATTAATCAAAATTGATAAGATT
Source organism: Pogostemon cablin (assembly GCA_023678885.1). Taxonomy (NCBI): domain Eukaryota; kingdom Viridiplantae; phylum Streptophyta; class Magnoliopsida; order Lamiales; family Lamiaceae; genus Pogostemon; species Pogostemon cablin. The sequence continues at coordinate 1,778,643 of CM042980.1, read as the reverse complement.
TCTGGCTTAAAGAAATTCAGATAAAGTCAAGGTAAGAGCGAGCTCTCTTTTACTGTATAAGATAAAATTGCTCCATAATTAAATATTTTATGATCTTACAGCAATCGTCTGATAATTTTTCGATGTTAGTTTGTACTCTACGAAACTAAATTATTGACAAAATAGTATTTAGACTTTCGACTTGATAATTGATATGATATTTTAGAACTTCTAGGCAGTGACGTGGACTAGAATGTTATACTAACATAAATCGTTTTAATGTAATGATATTTTAAATCCAATTTTTTATTATTAAAAATTAAATTGTTGGTGGGTTCTTAAAATAAAAAGAAAGAGAATTTCTAACATTCCCTTTAAAAACACAGAATAAATTGTGAAATTATGTCATGACATGTTTAAAATGCTGTGTTGAAAGATGTTATTTTCAAGTGAGGGAATGATATTTTAAAATGTTAAATAAACTAAACTAAGTGTTGATTAATGGATTACTGAAATTAGTCAATTCTATTGGAAAATTCAAGAGCCAACTTTATACGAAGAGATAAAAAGAGAAAATGAAATAAACCACATATATAGTTGGGCATTATGATATCTATATCCTTCATCCCATAGGCTGAAAACTCATTTTCAAATCAAAATGTTTTCCAACTTTAGAAAGAAATGAAGTTAGACCACAACCCAGGTAGACCCACCCACAAATTCTGGATTATTACAACATTGTTCACTTGAATAGCAAACATGTAGACCCTTGAGATCGACACTTTACTTCCATTATTGCCAGTGAATCCCACAGCAACACTTAGTGGGAAAATGCGACTTCTCATAAGCTAAGAATCGCATTTTGATCTGTTGTTCCTTACAGATTTCAAGTCCACCAATATTTGCATCCCATTTTCAATATTTTTAGGCCATACCATAATAACTATGCTCATATAAAGCCAAACATAATTATAACCTTTTTTAGCTGAATTTTATTGTCAATATAACCATAACTAATAACTTACATAACTTACCCTTCTCTCTTGTTAAAATTTTACGTCAAAATAATAATAATAATAAATAAATAAATAAAAATAAAAAAAAACCCAAAATCTAAATAATATGCCAACTATCGATTCAAGGTATAATTTTTTATTTTTTATATTATGAGTATATTTTGAAGTAATCCTCCCCATATTTTAAAATAATTTTGATTTAAAATACACAGAATTTCTTAAAAAAAATTGTCATTATGTAGCAATATTTTTATACAATTGTCATTAATAAAAAAAGTTAAATTGGCAATTTATTTATTTCGATTTAATTTAAAATATAATAAAAGAATGTATGTATACAATTTTTTTGAGATGTCTGAAACTATAGAAAAATGCTGTTCTTTCACATTCACCAACATATGGACAATTTCAATGTATTATTTTCAATTCTTTAATTCTGCAATGTGAAAATTAAAATTTTATTCAACATAATACAAAAATCAGAAAATTCATATTGGGTCATCATGGGCCTTAACATAAAAAAATAGAAATGGGCTTTCTCAGCATAACAGGCCTTAACATAAAAAAATAGAAAGAACGATTCCTTATCTAAATGTGATGGCCTTAATAAAGAAACCTCATTGCAATTTTGCAAGTTGTAATCAATTGATTTTATTTTATTTTTGGGAAATTTAATCTTATAAGAACTCAAATTACTGTTTGATATGTTGAATTTATGGAATATATAAGTGAGTCCGATAAATAAATATTATATGTTATATTAGAGTGCTTTTATTTTCTTGTTACTGTAGTCATTTGCATTATTTAATTTGGTAATAATTTCAACTTTCATGTAGCTAAAAAATTTAATATAAAAAATGAAAAATTTTAACTGATACTTTTCAATCTCATTAAATCAACCACTATATAATTACATACTTGATGTTGATCCTCAAATTTAATTAATTAAGTTGATTAAGTAATTGATTTTATTTTAATTAGAAAATTAATTAACTGGTCCATTCTCTATAATATTAATACCCTATCCTCGTGGTCCACAGATATTACTTGGAAAAATGGATTTGAATTCATTAATACATTTTCCCATAATAAATATACCTAATACATTTTCCCCTATACTCCGTATATAAGTATGATTAATAAAGTTCATAATTAATTATGTATGGCTCATCAGCTTCAAATTAAATTACAACAACAAAATAAGAATTTCCTAAGCCTATGGGATAGGACCCAAATTTCTGAATCTTCTCAGTTAAGCAAAATGATTTTGTAGTTAACTAATTAATTATTAAATGAAACAAATTAAAAATACAAAGTATTGCGTGTAACCCTACCAACGAACCACCCATGTATACTACTTTATTCATAGAGTTTAATTTAATATATATCTTTACCATATATACCTATATATATATATCACGAGATAAATTATAATTAAACATTTTAAACAAAATAATAATAATAAATAAATAAATGGGAAGATGTAATTGGGGTACGTGTAACATGCTGAAAAATATCTAATTCACTGTATCTTGCTGACTCGTTCGACATTTATCAAATTTTCGCTGCAAAAATGAATTTTAGCAAACAGGATGAACCATACTCTTAATTATATATACCTACTATGTGCAACCGTACTCTAAATAAAATATTTTTTAATTAAATTTAATTCTTAACATTAACTTCATCCACACTGCATGATATTAGGTCGACATTTTTTTTTATCTGTAATAACATTCATGCACATTTCTAGAGAGAGAAAAAATATGTTACATTAATACAACTCATTTTACATACTACATCCTAGCAACTCTACACATTTATTTTATTAAATTACTTAAAATATTTATTTTTACACACATCCCAATAATTTTACACACTTTTTTTATTAACTTATTTAAAATATTATTTTGTACACGTAATTCCAATAACTTACACATTATTATACTTAAATTTTTTTTTTTTTAACCTCAGTGTACAAAAGGGAGGGAGTGCTCCATATCGTCTAGAATTGGGACGAAATATAGCAGGAGAGAAATTAATTTAGGGAGCTAGCCAGAGTGTTACACATGATGTGAAAATTAAATGTTATTTATTGTTGTATTTATGAACAATATTTGATCCACTGTAGCCCATGCATAGAATTCATTGACTTTTTTCTTTTTTTATTGTCCAAAATAAAAAAGCAGCGGAATTAATGCATGCAATTCCAAACATTACAAGTAGATTGTCCAAACCTAGGAATTCAATTTTGTACAGGTAAGGGTTATCCAATTACAGACGCCCATCTGTCCGAAATTGTTGTAGCCCAAACGTGTAGTTAAAACATTAGGCGGTAATTAGGTCAGATCTCATCCCCCAAAAGCATATCCTTCCTCACTCCCATTCCCAACTAAACAAAGATCCAACCTTAAGATACACCCTATACTTCACTCATCATTACATGTTTTATTACATACTTAATTAGGCGGTAAGAATGTATGAACATTTTCTCTCATAATTGATATTTTCTTTTTAAGGTATATGTTTTGTATTCCAACTATTTGTCATTCATTCAATAGTTCGCAACATAAAGTGTAACATCATAATGTAACAAGAGATCCGAGCTATTTTGTTGGGGGAGTGTTGTACAAATAATATACTCCATATACATTTAAGTGCAGATAAATACTATAATGTAACTGCATGTTAAGTATTAAGGACCAGTAAGAGAATGTTAAAATTAATGACCCTCAAACAACATATAATTACTTACTCTAACCATTTTTTTCTCCTGAATAAATAAATTTATTAATGATTCTTTTTTTTGGTAAATGATAATTCTCTTATAGATTTAGTTAAATAACACTATCAAAATGATACAAGTCTGTTTTTTCAGTTAGTATTCAAAGAGGAATTCGAATTTGAGACTCAATTAACAAATATTTAGGACGCATGGTATAATTAAGGTTAGGTATTGAAATATTACATCGAATGAACTGTATCTTAGTAAAACAATAGTCAGTTAAATCTTACATCGAATGAACTGTATCTTATAAGAAAACAATAGAGTCAGATGAACTATCTATAAACTAATTATTTGCACAAAAATATTGCTTTTATTATAGTTTTTTTTTATTTATTATCTCTCCATAATTTTAGGAGATTGGCAATTTTGAGGAGATACAACAAATTCTCAATATTTGAACTTGCCCTAAATGAGCAAAATAATTTAAATTATCAAATTGAGACCAAAATTAGTATACCGAATCCTTATAGCTACATGCGAAATAAAATATTAAACGTAATTTTGAAATATAAATTGTAAAACAAGAAAGCTAATTTAATTAAGATAGAATTTATGTGATATGGTAGTCTCATTATTAAAATATGTTTATTGTACTCCCTCCGTCCTTCCTTCATTAAGAGGGTCATTTGCTTTTTGGTACGTAGATTAAAGAATATTATTATTTAATGTGTAGTGGATAGTTGTATTAGTAAGAGTGTGGGTCCCAATATTTAATTGTATTAGAGGAGATGTATGGATCTCATGTGTGTAAAAAAGGAAATGAGACTCTTAAGGTGAGACAACCAAAATGGAAAAATGACGCTCTTAGCCTGGGACGGAGGGAGTATAGGTTAAAAAAATATTTTAAGTATATTTGTAGTAAATATATTATACTCCCTTCATTCCAACTTCAACTTCACATTTTTCGTTTTGGTCAATCCCGAATTCAACTTCACACTTCCATAAAAGGAAAAAACAACTAATTAATATCCCTCAAACATACTTTAATTTCAAATTTACCATCACTTTTTTAACACACATAATTTACTTAATCATTTATTTATTATCCAAAAATACCATACTACCCCAAAAGTAAGTCAAAAAACAACTTTTCTTAAACTCCATATCTACAATAAACGTGAAGAAGAATTTGAGATCGAGGGACTTTAACACTTTAAAATCATATTTCAATTAATGCATCATTCATTATAATTTAGAAAACATATTTTAATTATCAATAAATATATTTTATATATATACTCCCTCCGTCCCATAATACTTTTCACGTTTATTGTTCCGCATTGTTTAAGAAAATGTGCACTTTTTGACCAACTCTATTGACTTTGGAAGGTATTGTGGTATTTTTAGATAATAAAAAAATATAAAGTAATGATATGTGTGTGAAAAAAGAGTGACAAATTTAAAATTAAAGGAACTTTTGAGGTTGTTAGATAAAGTGATGTTTCCTTTTTTGGGGTGTGAAAGTTTTTGTGGGACAAACAAATGAGGAAAGTGTGAAAGGTTTTATGGGATGGAAGGAGTAATAAACATACTTAACATGCTTCACAATCCTCATTGATTATAAAATTTGTTTTTTTAGAAATATATAAAATGATTTAATATAAGAGTATTATGGTTGCAATTTTTGTGTTAATACCTTCAATATACATATTGGAATTACGTGCATTTGATGCACACAATTAAATCTTGCCAAACATTAAAATTATTCACTAATAAAAACAAACAAAGAATCGGTGAAACATTGACACATTATTGGTCCAAAATTATAATTTATAGTTGTGGTTTACGATGCTAAGTAATGATGCGTCGTCAAGAATAATGTACTTGTTGTCTACTAGAAGGTTTAGTTCTTAAATTGATACACTAAAATTTGATGCTCCCTCCGTCCCACCTATTTTTACCTCCTTTTCATTGTGGACTGTCCCACGTATTTTTATTCATTTTATTAATAATAAAAATGCATAATATTTTATTACCTATATTTTACAATCCCAACAACTTTAATTAATTTTTTACACTTTATTCATCATTACCAACAACTTTATTTACTTTTTCTTTTTAAATTGCTAATTTATCCATACTTTTTCTAACATTATATATTAAAAAAATAACACGTCTTAATCTCTGTGTCCGTACAAACGGGTGAAAATACTTGGGACAGAGGGAGTATTTAAATTAAGAGTAATTTATTTGGGACAGTATTGTAAATTGACACCATTTTATATTTCTTTAATTAATTATTAAAAAATATTATTATTTTTTAAAAGAAACATTATTATTTATTTATATTATAAAGTATTAATAAAATACTAATTTACTGTACTTTCATTGCTTTTAATCATGACAGGTGAGTTTTCCAATTTATTTTCATGAGCTAATAACATTGATTAAATAGTTTGCTTCCAAGGGTGTCACAAAATTAATTAGGTAAACTATTGGATTAATTAGACGGAAAAATACAATGAAATTAATAAGCTAAGTAAGCAAACAATTTAAATGCATTTTCACAGCACATACAAAATTTTTTAATATTGACTTTTACAATAAGTTAGGGGCATTTCGGACATTCTCCATTCACCGCTTTCCTTTATAGTGTAGCACAATCCCTGCTGTGATATTATAAAGGTCGGCCACAGTTGGTGTTCATCGACCGAAATTCCAATTTTGACCTTCTTTCTATTTCACACTACTCATTATATATTCAATCCTTCCATTATCCGCTTCACCCACTTATACCCCGCTGCATTTCAGCTTCAACCGCCGCACTCCGCCGTACATGTATTTGCAGTAACAATCTGATATGTCCCTCAGAGTTGTAGCAGATGATTCCTCCCCGGTTCATGAAAGCGTTCCCATCTATGAAAGAAGGGAATCGGAGACGGAATTGTCACGCGCCGCCGTCGGCAACTCCTCGTCTTCGACGCTTGGCCAGCTTCTGAAGTACGTTGGTGATGTGAGGAAGGAAGTCACCGGAGATGAGACTCCGGTGCACCAAGTGGTTGACGTAACCGGAGATGGTATCAATGAAACGATCCCTTTCGTTCTATCTTTCAGTAATCTCACTTACAGCGTTAAAGTCCGCCGGAAGTTTATCACTCTTCCAAAATTTTCCAGGCAGCTGGATTCCGGCGAAACAGAAATGTCGGGGAGCAAAACCATTCTAGACGACATCTCCGGCGAGGCGCGTGACGGCGAGATCATGGGCGTGATGGGTGCTTCCGGGTCGGGTAAATCGACACTGATAGACGCGCTAGCCAACCGCATCGCCAGAGGGAGTTTGAAAGGGACGATCAAACTGAATGGAGAGCAATTGGATTCAAAATTGTTGAAGGTTATATCGGCGTATGTAATGCAGGATGATCTTTTGTTCCCGATGTTGACGGTTGAAGAAACCCTAATGTTCGCGGCGGAGTTTCGACTGCCGAGAACACTCTCCAAGTCTAAAAAGAAGCAAAGAGTGCAAGCTTTGATCGACCAGCTCGGGCTGCGGTGCGCGGCTCAGACGGTGATCGGAGACGAGGGTCATCGCGGTGTTTCTGGAGGAGAGCGGCGTCGCGTGTCGATCGGTATCGACATAATTCACGACCCGATATTGCTGTTTCTGGATGAACCGACGTCGGGGCTTGACTCGACCAGTGCTTTCATGGTGGTGAAGGTGTTGCAGAGAATCGCACAGAGTGGGAGTGTTGTGATAATGTCGATACACCAACCTAGTTCCCGAATTCTTGGATTGCTAGATTGCATGATTTTACTGTCTGGTGGTAAGGTCACCTTCAATGGCCCACCGTCGAATCTGCCCCTTTTTTTCTCCGATTTCGGGCAGTCAATTCCGGAGGGTGAGAATCGGACTGAGTTCGCACTCGATGTGATTCGTGAACTCGAACAGTCTCCTGGTGGAACCAGAAGTCTGGTCGAGTTCAACAAATCATGGCAAGTATTAAAGAGAGGTAATCAAACCTCTCCCGTGCGTGAAACTGGATCGGATATGTCGTTGAAAGAAGCCATAAGTGCTAGCATTTCAAGAGGAAAGCTAGTCTCAGGCGGTTCCGCCACCAGTGTCGTCACCCCTAGCCAATCATCCATGGTACCAACCTTCGCAAATCCTATATGGGTCGAAATTGTGGTTCTGGCGAGACGGACGTTTACCAACTCATGGCGGATGCCGGAGTTGTTCGGCGTCCGTCTTGGCGCCGTGATGATCACCGGATTTATCCTCGCCACCGTGTTCTGGAAGCTCGACGACTCACCCAGAGGAATCCAAGAACGAATAGGCTTCTTCGCGTTCGCCATGTCCACCACCTACTACACCTGCGCCGACGCATTGCCGGTGTTCCTCCAAGAACGCTACATATTCATGCGAGAAACTAGTCACAACGCTTACAGGAGATCATCGTACGTGTTGTCGCATTCCCTGGTGTCCATTCCGGCACTACTGTTTCTCTCCTTCGTCTTCGCCGTCATCACTTTCTGGGCGGTGGGCCTCGACGGCAGCTTCCCCTTCTACTTCTGCATCATTCTCGCTTCATTCTGGGCCGGAAACTCCTTCGTCACTTTCCTCTCCGGCGTCGTCCGGCAGGTCATGATCGGATACGTCATCGTCGTTGCAATTCTCGCCTACTATCTTCTCTTCAGCGGCTTCTTCATTAATCGAGATCGGATTCCGGATTACTGGATCTGGTTCCACTACATCTCCCTAATCAAGTACCCCTACGAGGCGGTATTGCATAACGAGTTTTCCGACGCCACCAAGTGCTTCGTCCGTGGGGTCCAGATGTTCGACGAAACGCCGCTGGCGGCATTGCCGGAGGCATTGAAGGTGAATCTTTTGGAGAGCATGGGCAACACGTTGGGGATCACGATTACGAACGCCACGTGTGTGACGACGGGGGCGGATCTGCTGGAGCAGCAGGGAATGACGGATCTCAGCAAGTGGAATTGCTTGTTGATCACGGTGGCCTGGGGATTCTTGTTTAGAATTCTCTTCTATATTTCGTTGTTGATTGGAAGCAAGGATAAGAGAAGATGAAGATGATGGATGAACAGAGAATGAATAATTAGGCGGGAAGGGGTTTTTGTTTTTAAATATTTTTTAATCACAATTTTTTTTATATTTTAAAGAAGTATTATTAAAGTTGGAATTGTGGTATATTTCAGTTCGTTTAATTTTTCTTCATTTTTATTGTGTGAAATATGAATTGTGTGTGATTATTTTGGGAAAATAATATAATGTAGTATAAGTTAAATAAGATATAGTATTTATTAAATTAATGTAATTAGCAAATTTGAATTAATACTCCATGCACGTATTAAATATATGATATTAATTGCTCAGATAAAACTTTGCATATATGCAATTTTAAATGCAAAAGAAAAATTTTCAACCATACCAACTAACAGTAACTTACGCATCTGTCAAGTAATTGTTGCTTGATTATTTGAATATTTTTCATAATTAGTATTTAATCTCATAGTTAATTACGAAGAAAAACTATATAATCATACGTACAAATTAATAGTGTAATTAATGGCACGAGACAGCAATAACTACTTGTGTTATGACCACCTCTCATTATTTAATCACTCATAAATTTTCAAATATGACTAACTGTAGTTTAGTTGGCAATTAATTGCGCACTTAATTTTTATTTTTATATTTTAAAATGATGAATAAAGTTCAATTAATTATATATATATATATATATATATATATTTGAACCATGTTATACTAGTTCGATAAAATATAAGAATATGATATTGTTAGGAAATAAAATGGTTTAATGTATATATTTATACAGAAACTAGGAAATTAGAAAACTATGATTTAAAGTATGAAAATATACTACTCCACGTAGTATTAATTTACGTGTAATAGTCAATGATGTCGATGGTAGTTTATGATTTTATATGTTAAATAAAGATATATAAATCACAAGGAAATGCCTTCGTAAGTAAAGCAAAATAACTTTTAGAAAAAAGGAAACTGGTCTAATATAAATAATGGAAATCACAAGTGATGATAATTAGTAACCAAAAAGTTATCGTGTTGGACTGTTTATCTAACTCTAGTCGATTAAAGTTAGGTCTCAATAACATCTAACTAATTCCACCCAATAAATCCTATCTTCTAAACAACCAACTTATTGTTTGCACCAGATATAATTAAGGATTTAATACCTAATTAAAAAAATGATAATAATAACAGTATTTAATTAAATATTTTACATATTTTGATTGTGTTAAAAAGAATTCGTGATGTTCAACTAACATCCATGTGCATTATATTTCAAGTACTCCGACAATTAAAGAATTCAGTACATATCAATTTAACTCGACAGTAGCTATCAAAATTTTCTTGGGTGAATTATATATTAACATAAAAATTATTTAAAAAACAAATAAGAATTAAAACTCCTAATTGGTAAAGAAAAAAAAAAGAAAAAGATAGAGCATGGTAGATGTCGTAAAAATAGGGAAACCACACAGATTTATGCATAAAAAATAGAAAAAAATGAGAAAAGGGGGAAGAATACAATAAGTCAAAGTAGGTGATAATAATTGCAACTTTTATCAGACTCATAAATGTTTACAACCGTATTTTTACAAACAATATTGTCTTTTTACGCCTTCTGTTGTCGTCATTTTTCAGAAATTCAACCTCTTGGTTTTCCATTCGAAATATTATTGCTTTTTTTTTCCCCTCTTAATTAACAAAATACAATAGTTAATTACTAGAAGAAAAAAAGTCAAACACACAACTTGAGTCCAAACTCAATCGAACAAGTTATGTAAATTCGTTCGGTGCAAGATATCACGATTGAACCCACTCTTGATTCTTTTTTATTTTAGCTTTTATATTAATTATATTAATATAGTACTCTATTTTTATTTTTATTATCTAGTTCATGGAAAACCTCTAAAAGAAGTTACAGGATCATTGACTTTTGTTCGACATCATGATCACAACTACTCAGTTGCTAATCATAACCCAAAAAGTTACAAATGAGTATTACTTGGAGCATAGTGTTATGTTGTGCGCCATGACAATAAAATTGAGTTATAAAATATTATACCTTAGTCCTTAGAAATTATAAGTCCACTGAAGATGTAAAATAAATCATGAAATATAAGCATACATGAAATTAAAATTATACTTTTAGAACTAACAAAAACTCTAAAAATAAAAATAAACCATAGGGGTATGATAAAATAGTATATAAATTACAAGGTGTCAAGATTCCAGAAATTGAAAGAAAAATAGGGTATGAACTAAAAAGTAAAATACTCCCCCTGCTCCTTCTAAGGTGTCCATTTTATTATTTTTGGTATTCGATTCAAATGTATCAATTTCCCTTATTTAGTAAAAAAATACAAAATATGGTCTATTACTTCCCTCTAATACAACTACCCACTTTACATATAATAATAATACGCTTTAATCCATGTGCAAAAAGCAAACGAACACCTTAGGACCGGACGAATGAAGTAAAACATGAATAAAAAAGTGAAATTAAGTTATGTACTTTAAAAGTCAGCACTAAAATCTCTTGATAAACATTAAATTATAGGGATAAAATAGCATGTACACCGCACAAAGTTCATAAAAACAAAACATACCCATTTATTACTCCCTCCGTAGCTCCATCCCACTGAAAGGTCTCAATTTTACTATATTGAGCGTCTCATTCATAGGTTTTCCTCTTATAGTAAAGGGCCCAACATATGGTCACTCATTCATTACTAATACAATTATCCACCACACATAAATCCACGTGCAAAAAGCAAATGAAGACATATAACCGGGACAGAGGGAGTAATACATTTTTCTTTAAGTAATTTAAACTTATCCATGCGATATTGTTTACAAAAGGAATTTAATTTACTTCATTTTTCTTGAAGAGATGTTATGATTCTAATAAATGTGTGTACTTCGAACAGAAAGTATAGCAAATAAATATGTGTCCATAGAAGACAGGTGTCGACTTGCAGGCACTGCAGTTCTATTTTCTCTAAAGACAATTTCGCAATGCAATTAAAATGAGAAAAAAATCTTGTTTTGAGTGTTGGAGCCAAAGGTGGCCCTATTATGCGGACCCAACTTCACTCACCCTCAACCCATGTACGGTATGACAGGCTTGGCCTATGTGACTTGTCTCTACAAGCCCAACAATTATGTCCCTATGAGATATTGTACGAAAAGAAAAGAAAAGAAAAGAAAAGAAAAAACTTAAGCAGAGATACAGAAACAGTTCATGTGATGAGGAAATGTACAGAATATGGAGTTAGAATACAACAACGCAGCTTAAGCATACACATCAACCAAAAGAATAATACTTACTTTGATACACTAAAATTGTGATCCAACCTTTTAGAACATCATGGATCTCTCGAGCAGTACTGCAATTCCCTTCCAACAGCTTTAAACGAAATCTGGCTCACCTTTCAACCATTCCTTCAAGGGTTTGGGTGAAGAGTCGATGTTCAAAGGATCATGCATCACTAGCTTCCAGCTGTTCGAATTTGGCTTTAAGATAAACTCCGAGTCAAAAAATCATTAACCGCGAGACTTGCATCTCCATGTGAAACGGCATCTTCAGGGTCCGGCATATAGAGACTCGATGCAGAAGCCTGCACAAACAAAACCAGGCATTGCATGGTCTTCACTAGATGAAAAACCGTAAGAAAAATCATATGAAAAGATACAGCAGTATATAAAATTGTTATAGTCAGCTGAGAGAGGAGATACAGAGAGGTAACTGAAAACATTCTGACCAAGCAGCAACTCATTAACTCTTCGTGTACCAACTGCCAAAATTTCCAAATTACAACTAAACAGAGGAAAATATACCTTTCCATCGAGTAATGTCTCCCCAGAGCTGTCTGAAATAAGGCAGGCACCATGAGCTTTCAACCAGTCAATGCACTCCTCCACTTCCTTCTCATCACTTGCTTCATTTCCAGGCAATGCGCTTGTGAAGCCAAGGATCTCGGAGAGATATGACACTGAGACTGTAGGCCGGTAAGAACGAGATATGCACTTTACAGCAGCATACCTCATTTTTTCAACATAAAGATCTGCAATATGAAAATTTTTATCAAGTTTATGACGGATCATTAGAGACAAAATTTATAAAACTCATTGTGTATGTACCCATGAGGAAGGTGTTCAGATTAGGTGCCGTCTTACAGAGTCTGAAAAACAGCACATAATTTCCCGATGTCACAGCCCTACGGACAGAGAGTGCATGTTTTACTGCTTCGTCATTTTTAGCATTTGCTGATAATCTGTCAAACACAATGGTCAAACAAAGAATTGGTGAATCCAAGACTGCATCGATCATAAAACATTCTATCCTTTAACATAGATTGATTTATGTACTAAATCCACTCTCAACCCTGGGAACCCAGAGAAGCTTCTACCAAAGCTAAATTTGAACAGAAAACCATTTAGTTGATTTCGAGATAAACTAAATGCACATTAAGCGGGAATAAAATAAGAATAATGCTACTCTTTAAAAAACAAAACTCCCAAAAATAAAAAAGAAATCATATATCATTTGTTTATCAATGTGATTTTATATGGGAGTAAATATGTAAAAACCCAAGATAGAACAGAGAACGGTGAAGATGTAACTCAACAAGTGCATAGATTTAAACTCATGCGAAACAAGGACAAAGTCTTCACAAACCTGGACATTGCCGAAACAAGATCCCTGTTATTGTTGCTGTGCAATATCACACTTAATAAATTGTATGCTGCAAATTCCATATGACATCCTGGAATCCCTTCTGCATACAATGTTTTTAATTGAGATTGGCACTGCACATGCAAAAAGATATATTATTCAATAAAACTGGCTTACAACAGAAATTAATTTATTCACATGTAGTCTCTGAGACATAATACATCAGATCAATCAGTAGCAGCCATAGTTATAGTTAGCAGGATAAAATAACTAGTACAGAGAGTGACACTGCACATGTTTTAGTATGCACTTAAGATGATTATTATCCAGTGTAAGCTTATACATGCATCTGACGTACTTTCAATGTGAAATTAACGATACTCAAAGAATTTTCAATATAAACGTGTTTTAGTCCAAATGATGTAAGCATGAGCTGTTCTGAAGCAAATTCAACCACATTTTTTACCCCTCTATTTATTGCTACAATCAATAAAGTATGCAACATGTATGTCAACAAAAGAGAAATAACATTCTAATTCAAAAAATGCATAAAAAATTAAATGCAACCCTTAATTTGATGAAGGGTAAAAATTCAAGAATAGCCAAAGGATAAAATTTTCAATTTTCAGCAGAATTTCCATCAGGACATGAGACTGCAAAACATTCCAGATTCTAATTATCAACAGAAATGTAAAAAGGAATATTTTGCAAGGTAGAACTCGAAAGCCATCTAATTGCAAGAGGGTGTAAAGCTACCAACCTGATTGATCTCTGGCAAATCCGCAGCTTCTATAGCCAATCGCGCATGAGTTTCATACACCTAAAATGAAATTTTAAAATTATGCTAGCTAACAACAAAAACACAAAAAGAAGCTTATACTTGTGTCGACATTTTACACTAGGAAAACAATAATAGAGAGTAATCAACAGAAGGCACATTAGATCAACCAGTAAGAGATTAATATGGCATGTAATGAATAACGAAGACAAGGCAATCATACCTTAACAGTAAGCTCATTACGTATACGTTGTACAGTAAGATCTTGTCGTATTGATTTTAATTGATCACATTTGTAAAGGTAATTCTTTTTACAATTTTGAACCATTTGCAATGCTTTTTCCAGCACATCTTCCGGCCTCACCTGTAAATAATATCAACTTCTAACATAATCTTTCAAAAACAGAAATATCACATATTCCATCAATTCTTTATATCACAGCAAGAAGAAGCCGGATAGGTTTACCGTAGCCGGATCAGGTGCAGAAGTAAGGCGCAAGTAACGTTTCTCAATTTCCGGACAGGTTCCCTTAACAGTAAGAGCATCCCAATCGATATCTTCGACAGCCCTGTTCCCGCTTTCCTCAAAGGTTCTGCTAAGAACTAAAGCACTAGCCCGTCTTGCATTCAAGTTACCAACTTGAACATCTTTTGCTCTTGAGTTACTCTTTTCTGCTCGGGGTCCATGTCCTTTATCAAAACGTTTAGAACGGTTTTCCCGTTTTTTCTTCTCCTCTGGTGAATCTGCCAGTGCAATTGCAGCTGAATAGTATTTTGTCAAGCTTTGTTCCTTGTCACTATCACTAGAAGTTTCACCATCATCAGCTGCAATCTGATCTTCACCAAGACGTTGCCTCTTAGCAGGTCTGCCAATATCTTTAATGAAGGTTTTCTGATTTGGTAAGGAAAACCTTGTTCCCAAACTGGCCTTATTCTCTATTTTGCCACCAGAAATCTGCAATATATGCGAATTTACATGGTGACTTTAACAACAACAAAAAACCACATATCAGTGTGATATAACAAGATTTTTTTTAAAGAGGTGAAGGTCAAGTTCACATATTATTATTCCATAAAAAGAGCTGGAACTTCACCCATTTGATATTCCATGGCCCTTCAAAGTTCAGCATCATTTTTCATAACAGCAGTCAACTAGCATGTTGTCAATTACACAGCTAGACAATTACATCAAATACATTTAAGACATTCCTTCTGGCAGCTCGTTGCATGTAAATCAAGAGAAAGTTCCAATAAGTCAATAAACTTGATAAGCTAAGAGAAAATTTCAAGGATATGCATAGTCAAAACAATACTGGTATGAAAATAATAGAACACGTGTCAAGGGAATTCAATGAAATTCAAAGAACATGTGTCAAGAGAATTCAATGAAATTCAACCACCCCTCCTAGAATATTCTCCAACAGAAAACTACAAAAAACAATTCCACGACAATAGTTTGTAAGTACCTGTTTATTGTTCCAAGCACCATAAGTTCCATAAGAAATAATAGCAGATTTATCAACCACCTTTTCCTCTGGAACAGGCTCCCACCTACTTTTGGTTCGCCGACCAGGACTCCTAGTCTTTGGTGTTGCAGAAGTTGGTATAGGAAACTGTATATTACTGCAGAAAAACATTAAGAGAGATGTACTATCATTCTCATGTTGATAAACAAATATATGAATGGGACTAAAAGAAACATACTCCTTGTCAACATCAGCATTTGGCATGGGAAACAGAGGCTCAATGTCCCAATCCTTCGTATAGAGAGTACCATCAGCAGTCGCTTGTGTAATTACCTAGATGATAGAATGTGTATAAGATCCAAGGCAATACTTAGCATGTGTTTATGTAACATGACTATCAACTAATAAGTTTTAGCAAGAGAGCACTGTTAACTGTAGATGGGAACAGTAACAGCATAATCAAGATATGCATGATCTGAAATTAAAACAACAAAATCCAAATGAAAAATATATATATATATATATATCAACCAAACATGCCATGCTTCGCTCCAAGATTTTACTAACAATCCCTTCGGCTGGGATATTAGAATATATCTATCGAACAATCAACTATTCCCCCCCTAAATTTAACAATCACCTCATAAGCAGACTGCTTTCATCACATTGTTGATGATACATCTCACACCATATACACCCGAAAGAGGAAGTCAGGGCAAGTGTGAAACAATGTAGAGCTACACTTATGAGATAGCAAACTTTGTAATTCATGAACAGAAATTCTAATGGAAATACACAAACTTAAACCAAGCTGCAAGATAATCAATCTACGTGGTATAAAATCAAGTTGCATCAATAGCTCAATTGACATTTCTTTTAACTCAACCCATATTGCATGACCAAGATCTAGGGCATGGAGTATACCTCCTTCATGATAGCTTGGCAAGCTGCCTTTTGCTTATCATTTTTGCAGCGAGCCAAAGCCCTCTCAACATAACCACGCAGTGATTTTGGAAACACACCAGGCTGCAAAGAAGAAGATGACAATGACTTCAGAATACTATTTACCTGGTATACTATCCTAGTTCCATCAATTGCCAAGATATGACATGCTTTTTAAAGAGATGCAAAATTCGAATGCTGTTTGAATTTCTGAATAAATTATAACTTTGATCATAATATGTAATACGGATGACTGAAAAGATACAAAATAATACCTCACAATTATGTAAAAAGAAATTAATTCATTGTTCAATTCTGGTTGCATAATTTGAATTATAACTTATTATCAAATGCAAAACACAAGCAAAAGAAGCGACGTGACAGAGTACTGAACAAAGTATATGTAAGTATGTTGTCCGCAAGAATATAACAAATTGAACAATTCACCAACTACGCGAGGACCTCAACATTAGCCTCTCGCAGCAATAACAGTTTGCCTATCATAATTTGATTTCAGCAAGAAATAAATAAGATTGAAATTTGCTAAAGTACTGGAAAGTATAATACCATCCAACTACTCTCAATCTTTCTATTTAACACCTGATACTTGTTGGCAGCCAAACATACATAAACATGTATCTTATATTTTTGCAAAAAGAGTCATTTGGGGAGTAGTAATTAATTATTGCTGTCAACAACTTGAAGTCTGATGCAATATAATCTCTCTCATTCAAATCTTGAGCATCACCAGTTTTTCAATTGGAGACAGAAAAAAGAATTAGTTTCCATATCAAATCATGGGCATGGGTAGTAATTGTATTGGAAATAAAGCCTTGTCAGAACATCATTTGGGCACGCTTCTTTTATATATATCATTTAGGCGGTCTTTTATCCTGTAAATATTGAGTTTTGTTCCATCAATTCACAAACAGATGCATCTAACACCCTTTGCTATATTTATATGTAATTCCAATAATTTCCTAATTTGTCCCTTCTAGCCAATTGCTTTTAATTTATAATCTTTCCTTTCATACATATATATTCACATCAAACTAAGGTTGCTTAAAACCGTCATCCAAGGAACTTTATATAATTATATATTCAGTAAAGTTTAATTACAGAATGCGTTCAGCGTACATTGTTTCATTATGTTTTAGAGTCCTCAAACAAGCTTAAAAAATCAGAAAGACATGCTAACCTTGAGCATGGACTCAGCTTCTTCTTTTTCATTTGGCTTCTGCATTGGGACGCTGATATAGGCCGGCCTTGCAGCTGTAATAATCATAGAGTTTTTTTTGGTGGTTCTTGATAGACTCAGAGATAGGTTTGAAGCAATTCTTGGATTTGTTGGAATTTGCATATTGCTTGCTTTACGTGCATCTAAGGATTCAGGAGGCTGTGAAACAGTTTGAAAGGATGTCTGGGGACTTGGAGGAACTGCATAAGAATTAGGATACAATGTAGTGGAGACTGCAGGGAAAGTAGAGTTCTGTTGGTTTTGAAAAGTTTCAAATGCAGTAGTAACTTCTGATGGATTTTGGGCATGTGATTGTATGGAATTAGGAGTTTCATTTTGAAAAGCAGAAGCCCCATGTTTCCAGTAACCATCAGAGGTAGCATCACTTACTGCCACAGGCTGACAACAACACCACAAAACGAGTTCAGATTGAGATACACACTTTGACTCAAGAGGGATTTGGTAAATTTTACCAGCATATCTGAATAAATGCAAGCAACCTCAAAAACCCAGTCCCAAAAATCATGTATTACTGATGATCATTAAAATAAATCAACAAAATAAAATAATTGCAATGACTTGACAGTGAGGATACAAGCTACTACTCTACAGATGAAATCTGGAAATTTTGATCAATCACATATTAACAGCTAAATTGTCAAAGATTGAATGACAAATAATTCAACTGATGAACTGTTAATAAAATGGATATCAAATTAATTACACAAGCAGCGAATCTCTGCTGAATATTCTCGCCAAGACAACATAAAAAAACCAAATCTTGATGTCAAAAGATGGGGACAAGACAAGAAAGTCATCAAAAATTTTTACTAAACATTTAAGAGGTCATGCAAAATGAAACATAATATAATTACTTGTAATAAGGAGACACAATATCAATGCTCTCTCCCTGTTTATCAAAACAAACTTCACATATTACTGAAAATACTAATAATGATAAACTACAGTACATGAAATAAATGCATTAATTACAATAATAAACAAATAAATAAATAAAATTTATGATAAATAAAACTCTAAAGTAATAAAAAACCTAGTATTAGTTCATAACTTATTTGAACTAAATTAAATTAATTATTAGTATCCAACATTACTGAAGCACAGTCAATCTAATAAACAGAAAGTGCAATCAATTAGGATTGAATACCTCATCACCATTTTAAATTCTTTTGTTTATTGGAAACAAAAAAATAAAAAAAATAAAAATTAAAACTTCACAGTTTGCAGACACTTCGCTCTGACAGAACTTTTTCATGACATTATGTTAAGATGAGAGGAAGAAAAAAAAAATCAATCATTCATATGAGCTAATTATGTAATGAACTAATGATAAACAAGGGGTGAATAAAACCAATGACCAGAGACACTATCAGAATGCCTAAAACCTCAAGTTCTACTTTTCCTCACAAATAAAACATATGATTGGCACTTGCCAAGATTTTAAAGAGGGTTAGAATCTCCCAAGTGTTTACTAGGATAATAGGCAAAATCACTTAAATTTTGTTACTATTGCCCCTTTTAACCCCAACATCAGATAATTAAAATAGTCATTATACATACATAAGAAAACATGATTAAGGCTTAGGCACCCACTTATTCTTTACAATGCCGAAGGATATATTAATCAGAATGCAAAGCTTTGACCATATTTTAGATCCTTGTCCTGAAATAAGCCGATTTCTATCAATCTATTAAGAATATCGTTGTTAGCATTAACTTAAAGTATTCTCAGGTTATATGTTAAGTTGACATCAAGCAACATGTCATACACTTATTCCGCGAATGGTAAATTCCCCTTTCTACTGATTCAGCTAAATACATGTCCCTATCACTATTTGTGATGCTTTCATCAAATGGGCCCAAACTATATAATTAACTCACCAGTATTCAATCTTCCCTAAGTGACATTTTAGCAAAATCATAAGCACACCCACTCCAATTTCAACTAAATATTAATCACACAGCTCCTATAGATATCTATAGTAATACCAATTTTTGCCCCACAAGCTTACGGGTATAATAATAATTGCTAAGTTAAGACTTCCATCCAACTGAGGTAACTAAAAGAATTTAACACCACCAAACCTGCACAGAAGGCAATTCAGATGAACTAGATTCAGGCCTCCACACAGGTGTGTAAGCTGCAGTCATATGTATGTTTGAATCAGTATATCCAGTGCTTCCACTAGGAATAGAACTATTTACACTAGATGTAATAGAGACAGAAATGTTCTCCGTCCCAGGAGCACAGGTGACTTCTGTTTGAGTCTGATTGTAATAGTCCTGCCATTGCTTATAGTGTTGCTGGTACTGTGAAGTCGCAACTGCTGTGTTCGAACTATAGGCTGAATTTGAGTCCTGAGCATAATTTGGATACTGATGAGAACCATACGTTGCATATTGCCCTCCCTGCCACAAATTGGTCTGGGTACCATATGTGTCACTTGTGTAACTTCCAGACGTCTGATAATCACCAGGATTGTAATAAGTGCTTGAGTAACTTGCAGGTCCAGCATAAGACCCTGTATTTTGAAATGAGGAAAGAGGCTGATAAGGAGCACCTGTGTTTTGGTAAGCTCCAACATGATGAGAGTAAGACTGATTCTGCTGATACTGACTTGATTGTTGTGGATACTGATTCGATTGCTGTGGATACTGATTCGGTTGCTGTGGATACTGACTTGGTTGCTGTGGATACTGACTTGGTTGCTGTGGATACTGACTTGGTTGCTGTGTATACTGACCCGGTGGCTGTTGATAGTGATTGGATTGTTGTTGATACTGACTATAATAAGCTGCATAACTTGCGTTGTCATATCCATAGGGATCAGTATTTGGATACGTAGCATAACCACTATAACCTTGCGCCCCATTTGCAGGAACTGAACTTGTTGTACAGATTGTAGTAGCCACATTCGTTCCATCTTGGACACTTCCTGCGGTTGGCTCCACTACCTGATCGTGATTATAGCCAGAATTTGAGACAACTCCATTCTCCCTCAAACTATGATTCTCCCCTTGTGTGCTCCATGATCCCAAAGCACCATTAGAAGAGAAACAGGATGGCGTATGAACTTGGTGCGATTCATTTATCTGATTCTTCTGGTGAATGAGGGGAAAAAATACTTTAAAATGAGCTTGATAACTTTAAGAACATAAAAACAAATTTCAAGCATTACAAATAAATCAACATGAAAAGTGGCATAAAATCATTATCTGGAATAAATAAGGTAAATACCTGAGAACTTTACATGGCAGAGATTGAGAAATGCATATCATCATTTATTAAGGGGTCAGATTTAATGCTTATAAATACACTCAACACATGGAGATTGTGATAAAATTCAAGCGTTTACTGCATGTAAACAAAAACATTATAAATTTATAATCCAGCAGTCAAGATTAGTCAATTATAACTAAATTTTGGGATATGAGCTGGATGCATAAAACTCTTGGAATCGTGGATCTCTTACTCCATTCATAGAGTAGATGCCATCCACTGAGCATCACATGATGGAGAGGATCAGTAGAATTGGCAAGAACAGATTTTAGGCAAAGGTAGAGTACACAATAATTCAACACAGTCCAGATGCATTCTGCGGGAAACTAGGAAAGACTAAAGAGCGGCTATAGAGGCCAGATAGTCTAGAAGCAATTAACAAACTATAACCTATAACAAAGGACAAAAAAGTTCAGTATCAGAACCACAAGGAATATGGAGTCAAACGAGTACTGTTCAAGGCTATACAATAGACAAACCAGACAACTGATGCAAAAGGGCTATTTATCTTACTCCTCTAGCTCAAGAAGAAGTTTATCACTTCTGAATCCATGAGCTAGGATCTGATATCAGTTTACAAAGGTGAATGAGCAATTTCATGAAAATAAAAAAAATGATTTCCTATCATCCTAGTCCAGAATAGGAGACTGAAGATGAAGTTGCAAAGATATGTTAAAAATGCCCGCTGCTATTTCCAAAACATTCGATAATGAGCAGGATAGCATAATTAGCGAGTAACTACAGCACCCACAACCGAACAGGCTATGTTCCAAGTTTAAGCTATTTTATTTTTTACTTTATTGGGGGGTAAAGACGACCAATGGATTCAAGCCCTGTCAAAGATTTATTTAATACATGAAATAATAACTAGTTTTTATTTTTTATAACATCACAATCATCACTAAAATTAGAAGATATGAAATTCATTGTAGTATTGGCGTAAAAGTTGAGTTAAGCCACGCGAAAAAAGAAAAAAAAAGTGCGAAGGGGGCGGGGGCCAAAATCACAAAAATAAAACAATGCATCCACTTTAAAAAATAATAATAACATCATGGATAATAATTATGATGAAACCGTTCCACGTTCCACGTAAGGCCATCGCGAACATGACATATGGATAAGTTTAGGGGCGCCCAGTTTATAATTATCAACTATTGTAAAACGTAATACTCCTAATTTGTACTCCAAAAAGGTATCAGCAAATATCTATAACACTCCATTCTCAACCAACAGTAAGAGAAACATGCATAAAACAAATTGACATGTGAAGGATTCGATAGGCCACAGGTATTAGCATCAAAATCAAACATCGTATCAGCTTTAAAAAAATTACATTGATAATAAATGCATGACAAAACTCGTCCCATGTAAGGCCATCACGAAAACAAAACCTAATAACTAGGCATAAAACGAAAGAGTGATCACCTCTGCAGAAGCAACGGACTCGGTGCTTTCTCCCTGATTCATCATCACCACATTAGAATCCTAATCATCAGAAATATAATCGGGCTCAGATACTCGCTCATCGTATTTTGCAAAATTACACAAACTTTAAACCCTAATTAAGATTGCTCCGAACCTTTAAAACCCAATTGTATTCCAATCGGCCCTGCAACAAGCAATAGATTTCTCGAAGCAGAAAGCAAACGCAGAGATCCAATTAACAGGAAAGAAACGACAGACAGTATATAGGCGCGAATGGAATTTGATATTTGTTGACTTAATAAATCAGAGTGATGATTAACCAATTGTATTGCACATCAAGAATATTTCGGCATCATTTATTCAGCAAATTATACGTTTACAATCAAGGATATATATATATAAATTGGAAGGGGGGTGGGATGCGGTGGGTGGCTTCAGTTTCTTCTGCTACCAATTTGGTTGTCTGCGCAGGACGAGGGTTAAGAAATTGAATCAAAGTCATGAAATACTACTATTATTGACCAATATTCCATGGAGGCGTTTAATGTCGGTTTTTGAGTTGCATATTTTTATTGGATTCTAATAATTTAAAAAAAAATTAATAATAATCCCTCCGTCCCTGATATTTTTACCTATTTATACGGGCACGAAAATTAAGACGTGTTATTTTTTAATATATAATGTAAGAAAAAGTATGGATAAATTAGTAATTTAAAAAAAAGTAAATAAAGTTGTTGGGAATGATGAATAAAGTGTAAAAAAGTAATTAAAGTTGTTGGAATGGTAAAAAGTACTGAGGTAATAAAATATTATGTATTTTTACCATTAATGGAATAAATAAAAATACGTGGGACACCCCAAAATGGAAAGTGGGTAAAAATACGTGGGACGGATGGAGTAATAATAATAATTTAATTAAAACTGTAAATGAAAAAGTAACATATGTATTTTTTTAATTTTATTTGTACATGATGCGTAACAAAATTGAAATTTTTGTAGAACGAAGTTGGACCTTCTAAAAATATATATACTAAATTATTTAAACTGTCTATAGTAGCATAAGAAATTGTTATTTTAAATAAATAATAATCACAGTCAACATCTTAAATCTATTTTTCACATTTACTGAAAATTTGCTAAGAGAGTAATTATGGAAAATTAAATTGAAATTTTGTAGCTTACTGACTAATTAAGGAAAGTATGAATTAATAAATAAAATAATATAAAGTCTAAGTTTCATCTGTACACCCCAATTTATCAGGGAAATTAAAATATGCACCTGCAGATTATTCAGCTATTGAACCAGCAGAGTCATTATAAATAGTTCCACATTAGCAGGTGCAAATAAAACTAAAATGGTACCTATCTGTTTCCTAGCAAATATTACAAGCAATAGGAAAAACATATTAACCATTTGTTTGTTTCTTTACACGAGTCAACTCCCCTAACCGGAGCAATTAAACTCAACATCAAGTATGTGTAGTTGAAGTAGCAAGTGTCCACCAAGAATATGGTGTGATAGAGATGACGACGAACGAGCAATCAGCTCCGAACATTGTTCTTCTACGAGATATATGCTTTCACCACTTCAGTGTACTCACAAACTAAACCTGTCCGAGGACAAGTGATTTTCCCGTGGTTTTGCTTTGCCATATTCTCGAGAGCCTTGTAGATCACCCAACCCCACAAAAAAAGAAAAAATTACTAACCGCATATAATGCAATGATTAGCAGGTGCAAAAGCAATTGCTCAGAAACAATTTCAAACCTTAGTGCTGTAAACATAGCCATTCGGCAAGACCAGAGGTGGATTCTCAGTGTCCATCAGCTCTTTAGTTATGAAACAGACGAGTTTTGAGTGATGCTGCTTTGAATATGGAAGCGGCTGTGCTAATTTGCGGAATGCTTCCTGCGATAAAGGATCCTCTTTTGTGCAATCATCTTCATAACAGAATCTAGGTCAAGTCAAGGCAAAAGCAAGGTACAGATGGACATCACTCACTCAAACACATTGCTGTATCAATCAAATATTTAAAAAATGAGCAGCACTAATTAGGAGGGGAAGAACTGAGTTGTAGGAACAATAGAATTTAGCAGTCATAGGTAACGTCAGAGTGAGATATTAGCAAATTCACAATCCATAAAAACCAAAGCTAATCAGGAAGAGAGGATACGGTGTCTTCAAAGCAGATAACCCTGCTTGTAGATATATATTCAACAAGGGCTCAAGAGTCATGCCATACAATCTGCAGAATTCTTGTTTAAATTGGTCGACTAAAAAATCCCATTGTTTTTCTTCAAATAAGACCTGGAAGACGGAAATATTGCCGTTCGTCAAATTATCATTTAATGAGTCTGAAAATATCTACTTAATGGGTTGAAGACATTTACCTTTAAATCTACCAAGAAATGTTAGCTTCAACTCGAATATTGATGATTTATTTTTACATGCATCAATAACTATAAAATTCACAAGATATAGGATATAATGATTTGTAGTGAATCTCAGTGATATTTACTTGAACAGAAGAAAATTGTGGAGGAGTTTCTAAATAAGTTATATCACACGTTTGATAATGCATGGGCCAGTGGCTTGACATTCATATATAGACCTGATAAGCCTTTATCTCTGGCAACGCCTTAAGAGAATCAATGAAGCAGTGATTGACAACCTAGAATGTCGATCATTCAAAAAAACTTTGACGGCTGGCAACAAGGTACATTCAATAAATTTAATACAAATATAAATTTTTAACAAGAAAAAAAGGAGCTATCACTAGCAAGAACAATCTTTCATGCAAGAAAATGATGGAAAGAAATTTTGATTGGTATACCACACAAGATCTGAAAATCAAACATCTAACTGTCGACCAGTGTAGCTGAGATAATCCAGAGTCATGAAATTCAAGAGTTGAAGGGGTGGAACCTTGTATATCGGGCATTCTGTGTTACTTTTGAAAGCAAGGGTTGCCACAACACGCTGCAATTCTTTCATATGGGTAGCTCCCCAAGGTGCTAGATACTTTCGAGCATATGATATAGCTCGCATATTGTTTTCAGCTCTAACCAACTCAATGAATTCTTGCAGTCTCAATTGGAACTCAAATTTGCTCTGCAAAAGCACTAAGCAATGACATGTTCAGTATGTGCAAATGTCAATAATCTCAGAACCCTTGGCTGCCCAAGAGCATGTAACCGAAAGAGTACTACAATACAAGTTGATAGTCTTGAAATAATGCTGAAGAATATAACTGACCAAGGATGCTGCAAATGCAGGAACTTGAAAAGGCTTTACAAATAATTGAGAAGTAAGATAGCAAGACAAACATAGTCCAAACAGACAGTTTAAAGATCACAACATGGCATTAGAACCATGGCAACATCAAACTATTTCTTTCAGGTACAGTGTATGATAAACACTCTAAAATGCACCCAATGGATGGCAGACTGGTCTCTATTGCCTTAGGGGCCAAGCCAGGGCTTAAAATTCTAGTAAACTCGGAAACATTCATTTTGGTCTGGTCTCTGATACTATGCGATCAGCTCATTTAAAAGCTCAAGTCCTTACAAAAGAGTATCAATTTTACAACTACTGTAATGTCTTTAACAAGAAGGTTAGGACTTGGGACCAAAAGAATTATGTCGGGCTATGCCAACCATTATCCTCCCACCCCCTCACCAAACTAGAAATTTTGAATGCTTCAAAGTTTTAAAAACAATAAATCTCCCTAATATACTTATAAGAATTGGGTTAATAAGCTAGAAGTATACCAATGTGAACTGAGATATAAGGAGAAAGTACATATACCGTCCAACTAAACAAGTATTATGTGCTACAAGAAACAAAAGATTAAGGAAAAGATAGGTAGAGCATAATTTGCCTTTGACTTCTTGAGTCTCGATTTGTTGTCAGCACACCATGCCAGAGCAGGGGCTACCTCCTTATTTTGAAGGGCGTCAATAACCTTTTTTGCTTCAAGAAACACATCTATATCCACAAGATCCTGCTAAAATAGAAATATAAACAAATGTCATGCAACAATAGTAACAGCACTATGAGATCCTTTAAGGAAATATCCTGAGAAAGCTCACAGGTTGCAACTTCTTTCGTCCTAAAACATACCAGTTTTCATTACTGAATAGTCAGAATGAAACTAAGAGTTCTATTTATTTAATGACAATTAAAATGCTTTTTTTAAGCCAGTGCTAAGGGTCATAAATCATCTCCCCTCTCCCTATTATATGAATGAATGCAGCAAAAATTAAATTGACAACCGCAAGGTGAGTTAACCAAGTGAGATATTTAATTTGGCTGGCGAAAAACTCTATTAAGTGGAGCAAACTAAGGATAAAGAAACAAAAATAACCTGAATGTTGCTGCTCTCGGCAAGCTTTACAGCAGTGTCATAATATGACATCCGCAACATGTAATCAACAAGTATTCTCTTCAACCTTGTGCTATTCCACTCTGACAAATTGTCCAGCTCTGCAGATTCTAAATGTTCCAGCCTAGTTCTGCATCTCTGTGCTTGCAAGTTCTCTGTTCGACTTCCCTCTTCCAGCTGATTTACCAAGCAGTAATTAAAATATGGCAATATTAACTAAATGAGATTATATGAATCAATGAGTGGTATCCAACATTCTTTAAAGATACTGACTCAGTTTGCTGATTGACTAGGTAGCTAAAGAAAAAAAAAAAAAAGAATGCGATGAGATGAGATGCCACAATCATAAAGGAAACTCCGAATACTTTGAAAAAAGCTTCACTCCTTCTCAGTTCAATCTAACCAACCCAAACAATAAGTTCAGAATAAAATAACTTCAAACCTTTCTATTAGGATTCGTACCAATATTCTTATTAAACAGTGATATTCATAACATCCTTAGAAATTGAAGATGACGTATATTACTCTTAAATTTCATAATCATCATCCAATTGGTCCTTCTATACATCATTCTATAATTTCTCCATCACTGTAACAAACTAAATTTCATATGTAAATCCTGAATTATTGATAGAGGGGGAAATAAAACAAAATAAGCATCAGAAAAAACAATTCTGCACGAAAATAAATAATATACTTTTCTTTTGAGACCCTGCAATCGGCAGACAAGAGAATTGAGTTGTTGAACGGCGTCGTCCCGAGATAGGTCCGAATCGGCGGCGTCGGAGACGCCGGAGATGACGGCGGACACCTCTTTCTCGACGGTGCGGTGGTTGGACCGGATCGTCTTTTTGTAATGCTCAAAGGGAACACGGAGCAACTGGTGCTCCAGTTTCAAAGACTCCGCTAATTTCCCAAACTTCGATGGAGGAGCGGCGGCGGAGTTTCCGTTGGGGAGTTGTGCATCCACCTCCATTGGAGAAGACGACATTCTTTTTCTTTTTCCTTTTCTTTTTATCTGGCTTTTCTTTTTCTATTTATCTGGCTTTAAGGGGTAATAAGTGAAGTGGAAGCGTGTATAGCAGCAGCATTTTTCTTTATCAACTGAAACAGCTATAAACGGTGTCGTTTGAATTAATATAATGGGCCGGGTCGGTACGCTTGATTGTTGGTCAACAGGGTAAAAGCTTGCAATTAAGACCGATGATCGAATCTCACTCAAAACGTGGAGCAACCCTTTAATTAAGGGGGCTCCTTGTGAGGTTAGGGTGTAGGTCTAGCCCTGTTGCTTAATTAAGTTACCATGATTTATCCCTTCACAAGTTATCGGGTCGGAGTGTGGGGGCGTATGGGGTGAGCGTATCCACCTCTATGCAATTAACAACTTTATTCGCTATACCACATCTTTTTCGTCCTCACAACTTTATTTACTACGTAGTCTTGTTAGAGATACATTTTTACCTTTTGCACATAATATAATATTTTAATATATAGTGAGGCGAGAGAAATATTATTTTAATGTAAAGTGAGTAGATGTATTAATATAATGTGTGAGCCAATAAAGAAATATAATTAATTTGTTTGGTCTCGAATCCCTTTTACCAAAAAATAAAATACACACTTTATATTGGGATATACGAAAATGGCAAAGCATGTGCAAACAGAAGGAGTATCTTTTTACATTTTATTCATTATTTCTAACAACTTTATTTATTTATTTTTCTCTTTAAATTGTAATTTATCTCCACTTTTTCTTACATTGTACTCCCTCCGTCCCACAAAATATTGCACCTCTAATTCATGCACGGAAATTAAGGGAGTGATCATTTTTAGGGGTATAATAGTATTT
Source organism: Pogostemon cablin (assembly GCA_023678885.1). Lineage (NCBI taxonomy): Eukaryota > Viridiplantae > Streptophyta > Magnoliopsida > Lamiales > Lamiaceae > Pogostemon > Pogostemon cablin. The sequence goes on along the minus strand of CM042980.1, from coordinate 1,749,795 downwards.
TTGTAATAAATAAATGATAAAAGTATGTTAGGTATAGATGGTTTTTTTGTAAAAATATAAAGTGTATGAGAAGGGTGGTTGTTTTTTACTTTTTGCTTTGTATGGAAATGTACAAACTTTTGTGGGACAGCTAAAAATGAAAAGTGTGTCATTTGAAATGAGACGGGGGAGTATATTTTAGAAACAACATTTATTAATCTCCGAGCCTGTACAAACAATCACTAATACTCGAGATGAAATTTTTTTTATTTTATATCGTGCAGCCCGTAAACTCAACTCGTTTAATCTAGTACCCATTAGAAATAGTATTAAATTAACCTTTTAAAAGACTACTTAAACAGATCCAATTAATCGAACCCAGTTAAGACTGACCTTAATGAATTAGAGATCACTACAATAAAATTATCGAATTCCAACGGCGAAAAATCGTTGGAAAATACAAAAATACCGTTGGAATTCATGATTTCAACATATATTCCAACAAATTTTTTCTATTGAAAAAGTGGCCATTAGAATGTCATTTTTCCAACGACATTTTTTTTGTTGGAAATTTTCTTTATCTTACCGTATTTATTCGAATTCGAACCCTTGACCTATTGCGTATATCACCTTATCATTTACCAACTTAACTAATATATATTCTATGTTGTAAATTGATATTTAAATATATTGAAGTCCCTTTTTTCGATGGAATTTTCATATGAATTTTCTAACGGCTTAAGTTTAATTAGAATTTTTATTGAAAAATTCCAATGGTTTATCAAACTATTGGAATTAGCATTGAAATTTTCCAACGATTTAAATTTATAGGTTAATTTTCGTTGGAACTTTCCAACAATTTTAGGTTTTATAGGAATTTTCGTTGGAAATTTCCAACGGTTTAAATTTCAATTGGAATTTTTGCTAGAATTTTTCAATGGTTTAAAGTTTTATTGAAAAATTCGTTGGAACTCTAAAATTTCCAATGAATTGTCTTCTCGTTGGAATTTTTCTGTTGGAATTTAACAGTTTTCTTATAGTGGATGTACCGTTTAACATCCCTAACTCATTCACACAAAAAAAGCCACAAAGTCTTAGTCTCTCGTACAAACGAGTGGATCAGTTGGTTTGGTAGAGAGGGCAATATTCTAACACACAATCTGACATATATATATTGCATTTTCTGGTATTTCCCATTGTTTCTCCTCTATTTTTCCTCATTCTTGTGAACATTGCCGCTAATGATTTATCATTTATTCATATCTAGATATGGAGTATAGAAATTTATTTTATGTCAGAAAATGCTAATTTAACCATCCATCCTAAAAAAGTCGAACCTATACACTTGATATGATTGGTGGATATTCTCAAATCTTAATTTATTAGGATAATATTTGTGAACCTTATTTCACAAAAGTCCAATATATTTAAAATCTATAAAGATAAAAATCATTAAATGTTTTAAATTTTAAAAATAACACAATAAATTATATGGTAATCCTGGATTATATATGTACACATCTAATATAATAAAATTTAAGGTAGAGTGGGTAATTATTAAATTTATTTTATTTTATTTAACAACAAAAATTGAATAAAATTTTGATATAATAGATAAGATTATTCAGATGTACCAATCGTTAAAGTAGCCGATAATTAGACTCTAAATTATAAGGTTATAATTAAACGTGAACCTCCGATCCCCACTTTTCATAATTAATTAATGATCTTCCTCCTCAATTAATATTCCCCTCAATTAATATTATTTTTTGTTTTTTTATATAATTATTATACCGTAAACACTAAGTTTAAAATATTATAAACTATAAGGGTAAAATTATACCTACACCCTAAAGCTAAGAGTGAAATATATTTTAAACTACAAAAGCGAAAATAAAATTATACTCTCATGATTAACCATAAACTTTAAGGATAAATAATAAATCATATGGATAAAATATGCCCTAAACCACCAATATACCATAAACCACAAAAAATAAATTACAATTATACTCCTAAAATTAAATAATAAAAAAATCAAGAAAAAAAGACAGAAAGAAGAAAGATGGAAGCGAAATTGTAATAGAAATTGTGGGAGATGTCGGTCATACCAAAGTGTTTGTCAAATTTAAAATACTCCATGTTCATTCCAAATGTCCTAATTTTACCACTTAAGCGTTCATTCAAAAAGGTCATACCAAAGTATTTGTCAAATTTAAAATACTCTATTTTCATTCCAAAGGTCCTCATTTTACCACTTAAGACGTTCATTCAAAAAGTACGCATTTTTGTTTTAGTAAAAAGAGTCCACTTATATGACTTATCACTCATTACGAATATAATTATCTACTACACATAAAATAATAAATAATACTCCTTTAATTCACATTATAATAAATACAAATGCTTTGATTTGACTGGGATTATAAGATTTGCACATGTGATTGTTTTTTCATCATTTAATTATTGGCTCATTCATATGGTAGAATTGGCCCATAAAATTTATTTTTGGATCCTATCCAGGAATCACATTTATAGCACACTGTCCCCACTCCTAATCGAAAATGACCCAATAACATTTTTATTGCTCGCGTATTGTAATTTTTACTCATAAAACATGTGTATTATTAATTTTAAGAATATAATTGTTATTAATAGTAAAAAATAACAATGACCATAAAAATTTCATATACAACCTAATTTATGAATCCAACCAAGAAGTTCGATATACATAAAATGATTTTAACTGCTAAATTAAGTTATAAGTAATTTAATATATACCATTAAATAAAGCATAATTAATGATTTTAACTGCTAAACTAAGTTATAAGTAATTTAATATATACCATTAAATAAAGTCTAATTATACTGTGCACCCACTTTAAAAAACGTATATAAATATAAATAAAGACATATATAATTATGAAAAAATGTAAACAATTTAATTGTTATTTTTTTAATGAAGAATTGAGTGTAAAAAAATATACAAGTATATACTATTGAATAAAAAACTATACACATATGGATGCTAGTTTTTTTAATGAAAAACTTAGTGTGAAAAAAATATACAATTATTAAAAAATACGTATACAAAATAGAATAACATGTATACAAAATAGAATAAAAAGTTATAAACATATGAGTGCACCCTTGTACCGGGTGCATCTAATATCAACTCATAAATAAAACATAGTAAATTAAAATTAAATTAAAAAATCAACCACTACATTCTATTTTGGAGTATACTTATCAAGATGAACATTGAATCACCCACAGTGTAAATCTTGATTGTCTTATATCTACGTAAGAATACATGTGCATATTTGAATATTTTCTGTATGTTATCTTGTTATGTCGAATATTTTGACATTATGTTAAGATATAATGATATAAATATTATTCATTAATTATCAACCAATTTGATCCATGGAAATTATTGCTTTACTATCTCATAATTAATGTTTATAATGATGAGGATATTTGTAGGAATTTTATAAAACTCACCATTAATTAATACATTAAAGATAATTTTTTATTTTATTTATATATTTTACATTTTATCTTTAATAATAGGGAGAATTTTATTGTGAATTTAGTATTTTGAAAGTAACATACAACTAAGCATGAATTTTAAAAAGAAGTCAATGTCAACAGTGAGGCATTGGTCCCACCCAAATAGAGGTGGGTATCGGACCGGGTTTCGGGTCCCGGTACCCAAAATTTTGGATTTTAAAATGCATTACCGGAACCCGAACACATATTATAGGTACCCGATATTTCGGGTACCCGAAAAAACCGGGTACCCGATCGGGTAACCTGATTTTTAATTTTTTTTAATTTTATTTTCTTCCTATATTTTCATATGATAAAATTGGTATTTCATTTTGTCATACTTGTTATATATTGTTACTATCAACAAATTTAATATTTATCATCATTAAAGTAAATTTATTAAAAATATTAATTAATATTAATATTATACTTAATATAAGAAGAATAATATTGTGTCAAACTATTTATTAAAATGTGATTTAATGAAATTTAAATATATTTTTAAGATGTATTATATTATAAATTTAGTAAATTGTTGTATAAAATTGTTTAAAAAATATATTAATTTATTTGTTATTTCATATAATATATGAATAAATGGAGATTGAGATTCTTCACTAATTGAAAATAAAGATTTGATGGATTCTCTACTTCTCTTCAATGAATGTGTGGTGTGAATCGATGATTGGGAAATGGAAACCTACTTAATATTAGTATATAGTATGTATATAATAGAATTTTATAAAAAAAAAAAACTGGGTAACCTGATCGGTTAATTTTCAAAACTTGATACCCGATCCGATAATTAACAACCGGATTCGAGTTTACCCAAAATCCAAAATTACCCGAAAAAATCAGATTTTTTGGATAATTTTTTTCTGAATTGGCTCGAGTACCCGAAACCCGAAAAAATATGCCACCCTTACATCCAAAGGACAAACGAATAAACGCTCCCCCTAAACGCGCGGCTTCGATATTTAAAACTTTCGTCGGTTGCCAACATTACCCCTCTAATTATCCTTAATTCCACCCATTAACCTAAAATTGGCAACCGTACACTCCCTTCTTCACTCTTGAGTCTTCAGTAATTATCTCTGCTTATTTTGTTTCCCTGATTCTAAGCCCACGCTCCTGCGGCCGCCTTTTCAATTTTTGCCTCATTCAAGTAAAATCTCTCTATCTCTCTCCGATTTTGCGACGTTATCGTAGATTGTGTTTCTTTGATCCAATTTTTTCCTACTGGTTGTGTGGTTTGTTGAAATAGGTTTGGTGATAAGGTAAGTAAGTGAGTCCTATATGTGGTTCTTCAGACTTTTTGATAAGTTTTATGGCGATTTATGATTCTTTTTCGAGTTTCGAAATGTAAAACAAGAACAATGAACAGTCACTTTAACGGTCAAGTTATTGCTCGATGGTTATGGCACATGGCCGCAATTTGTAGGTTTTTTTTGAATTTTTAGATCTTATTTATTTCTTAATGAAGCAAGAAACAAGAAGTATTTATTCTTCTCCTTTTCTTTATTCTACCACTTTCTTCTCCTTTTTTATTTTTAAATCCAAGAAACAGTGTGGACATATTTTCGTTAATCTTGTCGACTGTAAGTTTCTGATCGCACGATATTTTGAATGTGAAATGGGATTTATTTGAATTGTTTGCTTCTTATGGATGTGCTTATTTGAATGGGGGGCACAATCTCTTTCTTTTGTGAAACTTGATTTATTATTTTTTAAGGGAGTAATTTGTGTAAAACCAAAAGATTGAGGGTAGATTAGTCTTTATGACTGAAGAATCACCAAGGTACTCATGAAATCTACAGACACTATTACTTTATGCAATCATAGATCAGAAATACATTGATTAGTGCTTTTTTATTGCATGGGAGTCTCCATGATTCATGCTAATGGTGAAGGCGGTGACTGTCATCATTACTGAACTTTGCTGAAACCCACAATATATTTAATAAACATAAAACTACTATTATAAGTACAATTTTGTACTGTAGAGCTACTAGAAAACTATTTTTGTAGCAGGGATCAGATGATGTGAATCCAAAGGTTTTTATTTAACTGACGGCTTTTTTCTTATTCATATATTTTATTTAATTGGTCATTAGTTTACGCTTTACAGTCCTGAAGTTGTAGTTATCTGATGTGCTTTTGGCCTATGATTTTGGTTGGATTTAAAAAAGTAGTCAAGGATTCCAGAAAAATGTTTTAGATGCTTGGCTTTTTTCATTGTTGCTTCTTGTAAAGCTCTTTACACATTAGACTGGTAAACATGAAATTCCCAAGAGTACTTCTTTATTTCTTTGGCTGTGCTTCTCAATACTAATCTGTTAACTTGTTCACTGATATTCTTCATTTTTTTTTTGGAAGTTATGAGCTAGCATTTTCTTTGTGGAAATTATTTTTATGCAATCTTATGCTTTCTGTTAAATAGTTTGTGGTTAGTACTCAGAAGTTATATGGATTCATATGTCCTGAATGTTCTGCATTTAATTATTCTTTCAGATACTCCCCTACCGTTGCAAGCTTACTAATGCCATCTGCCTTTGATCTTTTCCTCTATTTTGTATAGGTCTGTTGCCAAATTCTATGATTAAATAGTAACAGTCGAAGTCACAGAGATGAAGAAATTTTTCTCTTTTAGATCTCAACCATCAAATAATGCTAACAACAACCAAATTTCCTCACCCTTGACTGATAAACAAGTTTACTGGGAAAAACCTCCAGAAAGAGTTGATAAGTCTACAACATACAAGCATGGTTCTGACGATCATATATTTGGAAGCACTGCTTGTTTAAGAAGAAGCCTTTCATTCTCATCTGGGTCTCTTTATGAAACTGGAGACGGCCTAAGGAACAATGTGGACCTAACTGGTTCTCCATGTAGTGCTATTTATTATTCAAATAAGCAATCTGGACACCGTTCCTCGAGGTAGCCAGTCTTTTTGTGTATGTTAATGACCTTCATACATGACATCTTATTCTCCATAATCTTTTAGTTGTTATGGTCCTTTTGCACTTTTACTTTCTCTTAAGTTGTATTCTCTTTGTTTTCAGATCTCGTGCTCTCACTCCAGAAAGGCAAACCAAAACAAAATGCCGTGATGGTGCTAAGGTTCAAAATGCTCACAGACTGGAGAAATATGAAAACGTACCCAGATTACATTCTGATATGTCTGAGATCTCATCGCATTGCTCTAGTAATATCTCAAATATCATTTTGGATCGTTACATTGATGGAGAACAGATGGAAAGGTGTGAAGCAAAGACCAATTTTTCAACGAAAAATCAATCTGAAAATGGGAATGTTGTAAAGCGCCCGCCTAAATTTCAGTTTTCAGCACCTGTTTCACATGATGCTAGGAAACAAAAACCAAAATCTCAATCATTCAGAGAAACCAAAGTATCACCACTTCAGGTTTCCTCTAGCGATAAGTGTGATAATGGATGTTGCAATGGATCTCCACGAAAACTCGCAAGGCATGTGGTTGAGAGACTTTCTCAGTCACGGACTAGGTCAAAAGAATTTGAGCCTGACAACCCAATCACCATAGAAGATGTCTATGGAAGTACCTTGAACAAGAGGTCCAATGCATATACTGATGAAGCATCTAAAAAAAATTGTACTATGGATTGGTACACTGAGACTAGTGATGGGTCCCACCATGATGAATTATCAGAATTCATGGAAAGGGTGCGTGTTTCTGATGATAAAGACACATATGGAGAAAACATTGATGCTGTAACTAATGCTGATGTTGAACTATTTAAAAAATTCAAGGAAGCTGAGGAACGGGCTGCAATACTCTCAGATGAAGTTGAAAAGGGAAATTTGATCCAGTTTAGAGGGCTTACTGTGCCAGCATTGATTCAAACAATTAGAAGCTTGACAGAGGAGAAAGCAAACATGGCTGTAGAGATTTCTACAGTTTTAGAGGATAGGATTGCTGAAAAGGCCTTTTTTAGGGAAAAGCTTAAACAAGGAAGGGCAGAAACAGATGCGTCATCACGAAGGTTGGAGAAGGAAAAGAGTGAGATACAGTTGGCACTTGAGAAGGAATTGGATAGGAGATCAAAGGACTGGTCTCTCAAGCTAGAAAAGTTAAAGGCAGAGGAACAGAGGCTTCGGGATAGGGTACGGGAACTAGCAGAACAGAATGTTTGCCTCCAAAGGGAAGTCTCTTCTTCTAGTGAAAGGGAAATGGAGACTAGAACCAATATTACAAACTCAGAAAAACAAATTGGAGATTTATCTGTTCAAGTTGAGCATGCTATTGAAGAGAACCAATATTTGCAGAAAACACTTTCTGAATTGCAAGAGAATACTAGAGCAGCAGAAGAAGACAGAGATTGCATCCGAAGGAACTATGAGGAGAAGGTTTCTGAGTGCAAGGATATGCATCATGCTATAAGTAGGCTCCAAAGAACATGTAGTGATCAAGAGAAGACAATTGATGGATTACGAGGGCTTTGTGAGGAACTTGGAAAGAAGATTTCTCAGGAGACTTTTGACTTTGGGATTGCGAAGCTGCAAATCGAACATATGAGACTGACTGGAGTGGAGCAAGCCTTAAGGAAGGAAGTGGTATCATATAGGGTTGAAGTGGATTCACTCAGGCATGAGAACATTGATCTACTCAATCGTCTGAAAAATAACGGAAAGGAGGGTGAATTCTCAACTTTTAAGCTGGATCGAGAACTTCAGGGTCGTGTTAGCTACTTGCAAAATCAAATGCTTCCATTGCTCACTGAGAGCAGCCAACTTTGCAGGAAATTGATTGAATATGTCAAAACCAATGGTTGCTTCCCACTGAAGAAAGGGCCGACGTCCTATGGTAGCCAAGTTCTTGTTGAATGTGAAGTGAAGCTTCAAGGTCTAGAGAGGGCATCAGAAAACTTGACAACCAGTATGACGACCGTGCTAAGTATAATTCAAGAGAAATCATCATTGTTGCATGAGAAGTCTTCCTCAGTTGATGAAGATAATAAAACATCTAGTTTGGGTGATGACGCACAGAAACGAGATGAACAGAAATCAGAGGTGGATGATGTCAAATTTCTAACTAATGGCAATTTTCTCTAAGATATGTTGTTTGAACTTACTTATATATGCTATTTGGTTTACTTTCAGGATGTAGTTAGATCAGCATATAAAGCAGAGACATTATTGACCAGCTTGTTGCGTGAGAAGCTTTATTCCAAGGAACTTGACATGGAGCAACTGCAAGCTGAGCTTGCTGCAGCTGTTCGAGGCAATGACATTCTCAAAAGTGAAGTACAAAATGCAGTGGATAATTTTTCATGTACAAACCATAAGATGAAAGAACTTGAACTTCAGGTAAATTCCATCACCATCACCGATTTCTTTAATTTTTGCATAAATAACTTATTGTTTCCATGCAACAGTTTAATTGCATTAGTTAGAAATGCTGCACATCCATTATCATTGAATTTGTACAAGTTGCTAAATGCATTCTGCTAAATAATGTTTTAGCGTAATCATGCTTTTTCCAAGAAATATGGGCGCTGATTTACTCCACACATAAAATGATTATTGGACACAGGTGTAATTTATTTTTGTTTTTACACAATGCTTCAGTTCTTTGGAAGTTTAAGAGAGATATATTTGAGGGTAAATGGTTAGATAAGCAGCTTGTTACTTGAATTTAGTTTATCTAATTAAATTAAGTTTAACTATGGTAGCTGTCTTTCTAATCTGAATCCTAGTGCTTCAATTATAAATGAATTTATATTTCAGATGAGTTTGAATATCATTATTTGTCTCTATGCATATAGTATTGTTGATCAAAGAAACTGTGATGAATTGTTGAGTTAATGTCTGAGTTAAGTGGTTGATCAATATAGTTTAAAAAAAAGTGGTTGATCAACATGTATCACATAACTATGAATAGATAGTTATCTTTTCTGAATGTATATATATTTGTATCCTACTTCTTTCCATTATCCATCAAATTATATTTTAGATAAATTAGATTATCATTGATTGTTTCAATATAGTGGATATGATTCATCTGAGCAAATTATCTGTATATATGCACGATTATATTCAATCTAAGTTAAGTCTTCTTTGTGTGCCCAGATGATGAAGAAGGATGAAACTCTCAATCAGCTTCAAAGCGATCTGCAAGAATGCAGGAAAGAATTGGCTATCATGAGGGGAATATTACCAAAGGTGACTGAGGAGAGAGATGTGATGTGGGAGCAGGTTAAGAGGCATACTGAGAATAACATGTTATTGAATTCTGAGATCAATGCATTGAGAAAGAAAATAGAGGCCCTCGATGAGGACATTCTACTGAAAGAAGGCCAGATCACCATTTTAAAAGATAGTATGAGCAAACCTTTCGACTTTCTTGCAAGTCCAGAATCTAACGACGACTTCTTTTGGACAGCTCCACGTTAATTGGCGGTGATCGTGCTATTAGGCGTCAATTTATCATGTGTCTGTTCTTTTTTAGACATGTCTATCTTGTGAAGTACAAAGGGTAGAGGTTGTTAAACAACTCTTCACTGCATAGTTATGGAACTTCTGTGATTAGAATAATGGTTCTGTGATTGGACATGATCATTGTCCTAATTAACTTGATGGCATGTATATAGATGCTGTTTTTGATCTGGCGAAGTCTTCTTTGTTCTCGTTGATTACACATTTTATATGTACTTTCAATTTGTCAAAAGACCGCAAATGTATATTCATATCTCACATTTTGTTTTAATTTGTACAAAATCAAGAATATATTCTGATTTATTCAGAATACAGAATGGGTTGCGATGAGAGGAGAAAAAAAAAGTAAAATGATGGTGGATTGTTATGTGGCTAAATTTAAAATTTTCAGAATACATAATGGATTGCGATGAGAGGAGAAAAAAATAAATAAAATGATGGTGGATTGTTATGCGGCTAAATTTAAATTTTTTATTGGATAGTACATCTCATAATGTGTATATATAGACTATAAAATAGTAATGTACAATATTTAGTATATGATATTTGGAATTGTAACATTCTGCTAATCTTATGCTTATACCTTTTTTTAAAAAAATTTAAGTACATAATATAAATAAAATTTATAAAATACAAATAAAAAACTACTATTGGTCTTTGAAGTTCCATGTTTAATTATCATTTATCACCTTATGAATTCGTCTCATTAGATTATGAGTTCAACATAATAATTTATCATGGGGATAAGTGCAAATTACGTGTTTGTTAGGGGTCTCTTCGGGAATAACTCTACACTAGAGGCCTAATTACAAATCCATTTTCATTTAAGGGGCAAATTGTGAACATTAAAATTTACTGGGGGAATTGCCAAGGAAGAGAAGTGAAGATGAAAGTGCGCATCCAGAGATAGAAAGAGAGGGAGAGAGAGAGAGAGAGAGAGAGAGAGAGAGAGAGACGAGAGAGAGAGATGTTGTTTCAGGTGGGAGGGCAAGGGACGCGGCCGACATTTTTTGAGATGGCCGCCGCGCAGCAGCTGCCGTCGAGTCTACGCGCCGCTCTCACTTATTCACTCGGTGTATGTATTTGTTCAGTTTTTGTACGTTGCTTTCTAATTCAACCGAAATTGGGCTTGACGGGATAAACCTAAAACCTGACGTTGTTTGTTTACCTACAGTAGGGAAAAATAATCTCAAGAAGTTGGAACTAGCTAAGTTATGAACAGTAGAATAAACTATCGGTTCATCTTAATGAATTATATGTATATCAATGATTACGTTATCAGTTGATTCGACATCGATATATGAGCAATATATCAACTAAGTAACTTGTTTGGTGGAATTATATTCTTGCGTGCTCTGCCTCAATTTTTTGTGGTGAAGTTTATAGAGAAAACCTGCTTGCATCTGGTAGTATATTTGCTTGGTGTAGTGAATCATAGTCATTTCATTAATATATATGTATATTTCTGTGTGGTTTTTTGAGAGATTTGGTGGTGACATATGACTATATGAGGTAAAATGTTCTCTTCTTCCTCGCAGGTATTCGCACTAAGAAGACCATTCATTCATAAAATTTTGGACTATGAAGATGAATTCTTTGCGTTGCTTATGCTAGTCCTTGAAACACACAGCTTGCGTACTACAGGTGAACGTCTTCTGATATATATGCTTCTCATATAATTATGGGTTGTAACTTGTGATATCCATTGGTCAGTATTAGATGATCTGATCAATCGAAATAAAACCTGTGAAACTTTGTTGATGTGACTCAATATGCCATGTTTAAAATTTATTGATCTACTGCCTTCTTCTAAAGAGACGGAACCACTATAAGCCTCTGACCTATTATAGTTTCATCTCTGGACGGGTAGTATTGGTTATTTCCTTTGCTGATTCTTTCCTTTATGTTGTTAGATGCTTCATTTGCTGAATCTTTATACGGCTTACGCCGAAGAGGAGTTAAGATTCGATTGAAAAAAAGCAACATTACAGATTCTGGCGATGAGGTCCATCACACTGGGTTGCATAAACGTCAAAAAGTGCTCTCTGTTGTGTTTCTGGTGAACAATCTTCTTAAGTATTTGTCTGCTATTGAGTTGGAATTAATTATAACTTTATTATGATTGTGGTCATTGCTCTGCTTCTTGCACTTTCTGCTTTATTGCTTCAGCTATCACAAAGTAGGCCTCTCATAGTGCTCTTTTTAGATTATTGTTGATAAGAATGCTTCTGCTCTTTTTCAGGTGGTGTTACCATATTTTAAGTCAAAACTGCAGTCGATCTACAACAAAGAAAGGGAAGCTACTCTCCAAGCAAGTCTATGGGGAGATAGTCATCAAAGATATGATGATACTGACTATAGTGGAGGTAATATTTCATTTGGGTCAACAGACAGCTCTGAGACTGAAGCATCAACTGGAGCTCGTTTGGTCAAGAGGCTACAGAAAACTATTGGTACTTGTTACCCTTGGTTGCATGCTGCAAATGAAGGTACATGTAGTATTATTTTGCCCTTAATTATTTTTTAATATCTTTTATATTTTAAGAGTGATGCTTGGGCATATTTCGTTATAGCATTTCATTTATTTTGCTGATTAAATTATCCACCATAGTAAGTTTATGAGTCTTTATTGCATGGCTTCCTTGGCTTACTTTCTCTTTTTCCTTTATGTAATTTCATTTTTTTTTTCTTTGAGAGTAATCAAATGTTCCTTGAACTGAACTTAACCACAATCAATATACAGGCTCATCCAACCTATACACACATCAATCAGAATAAGATATTAATCATAGATCAAGTTTTTAAGTTTTCTGCTTAACTGCTGTCAGTCTTCTGATGTGATCAAGTTCTGTGATGTGCAGGATCATCTTTTGCTTACCAGCTATTATATTTGTTGGATGCTACTGGGTTTTATTCTTTCGGTTTACACGCACTTGGCATTCATGTTTGTCGAGCTACTGGGCAAGAGCTGGTAAAAAATTCAAGATGATTTGCCTTGAAAGCTCTCTAGATTTCAAATTCTTTAGAACTATTTTTTCAAAAATCACAATTGGCATCTCTTTTCCAATTTTTTTGTTCTTCACAGTTCAAATCCTGATGAAATTTGAGCTAAATAAAATTGAAATTCCTTACAGGGAGATATAATATTTAAAGTGATCAGTTGCTAAATTAAATGGTGAATGCAATAGTTTGCCTACCCTCCAATTATCAGAGCTTTGGTCATTGAAAAATAAATATATGGATTACAACATTGAAGGCAAACCATTATGTAATTAAATTAAGACAAATTTATGTTGTTCCCATGTCATATAAAATGCTGATAATTTTCTTTATTCGTCAAGTGTCTTATTGTCATGTGTTCTTATGCTTCTTGTATTACTTTGATCATTTTCTTTTGATGTCAAGATAGATGGACACTTCATCCAGAATTTCAAAAATAAGAAGCCGTGAACGTGAGAGATTCCGTGGCTCCCCGTGGCTAAAGGTGCATATTAGTATTAGTTTTTGTGTTAATTTATATACATCGTAACTACAATATGCAGATAGTTTTGTTGCTGTTCAATTTTCACGACGACGTTGACTAGTTTGAGTCTGCAAGTACTTGCCCTGGCATTGAATGATCCAATTAAAAATTTCAATCTAGTGGTTAAACTAAATATTGGCAATCTGTTAATTGGCCTTCGTGATCAGGATGTTTTTTTTGTCAAGAACTGTGCTGTAGCTAGCTCCTAACTGACCTAATCTTGTCCATATTTACTTATAGGCACTACAAGGTGGTTTGCTCACCTGTGCTTATGCTGTGCTGGACTATGCCCAGACTGGTTTAATTGCAGCTGTGTTTTTCTTCAAAGTGAGTATCACAAAATGCTCTGCGTTGTTACTTTTATTCGGCAAAATGCTATGTGCAATTTGTTCTAACATATGATTTGACAGATGATGGAATGGTGGTACCAATCTGCAGAAGAAAGAATGTCAGCGCCAACTGTATATCCCCCGCCACCACCTCCTCCTCCTCCAAAGGTCAATGCATCTACATGAACAAAATCTTAGTTTCCATCTATTTCACTATTTGTTTATTCATTTACAATAATAACGGTAATAATATTATTTTAATCTTAATGGCAACGGAGTATCAGACTTAATGGTTTAGTATTTTGCTGCCTATTGCAAATCTTGGTTTACTCAGATGGATATATCTATGATCTGTAGGTTATCTTGTTCCTGTTCACAATTTTATTTGAATTGGAGAAGCTATTTCCTCTGGAAGTGGATGATCCGAAGCCATGCTTGATCAAATTTCAATATTTCTTTGTCAGTCTAATACATTATCAATTACTAATCATCAAATATGATAACACAAATACTTCAATTTTTTTTAAAATATTTAACAGGTTGCAAAGGAGGGGATTCCACTGCCCCCGGATCGGGCGCTATGCCCTTTGTGTTTGCAGAAGCGTACAAATCCATCAGTGATGGCTGTTTCGGGATTTGTTTTCTGCTATACATGCGTATTTAAATACGCTAGTCAGGTGAGAATCTCTTCCATGTCATCCCTTTACTATAACATGGATTGCATTTTATTTTCAATCTGGTAGGGGGCTAAATATTTGCCTGAGTTATTAAATGTAAAATTTTAATTTTTCCTTTCGTTTGTTGTTTAATATGTGATTTTTTTTATAAAATTATTTATGGACACAGTACAAACGCTGCCCGGTTACCCTAATGCCAGCAACAGTGGATCAAATCAGGAGGCTATTTCATGACATATAACAAGCCACACACACAAAAGGTAAGAATAACAATGTACATGCCATTTGTTTACCTCACAGTAGATAAACAATTCTAGATGACAAATACGTTCCAACTTTTTGTAATTTTGGTAAATTTTATGATTATTTCACTTTCTCGTTTGATGGAGATGGAACTCTACATGATGCAATCTCTGTGCTAATCGAATGATAGCACCGAGTCATATGATCAGTTGACGAATGCCTGGAGAAATTTGCCTTCTTTTGCATTAATGTTTATCAGGTTCTTTTAGTTGTACAATAAACATAGTTGGGATTGGTTGATGATGGCTAGAAGAAATTGTTCCAAATATTATCATCTTTTTGATCAAGTGTAATCCGTGTACTAGTGGATCATAAATCTAACCAAATTACTCAAAACACAAAATAAATAAAAATACAAAAGTTACAATCTCTTCTATTATTAGTAAATTTTTGTTCAAGTTGAGGATTTATATTATTTGGATTTTAACCTATGTTTTCGTACTCGTTAGATGTTTTTGTAGCCTTATCAGCCTTGTTACATCACAGCATATTCAAGGTTGAAAATATATCATTTCAAGATATGGGGAAAGAAATCTAGCTTTAAAATTCTTTGTTTTAAAAATCAGACATAGTCTATTCGTTTTCACAGGTAGTTCTGTTACTCCATTAAATCAACTTTATGACCAATCTGGTTTGAATTTTAAATGAATTGATAGCGATGCACTGAAAACACCAAAGCTGAATCGGTTACACAATCTAATTTATAAAAATTATGAAAGAGAAAATTAAAACAAGTTCTTAGATATATTATCCATTCAAGTAAGTTTTTATACTTTGGTACAAACAGTAGACACACCTCTGCAAGATCCCAACCCCGCATCCGCCACCTCCTCCGCCAGCCGTCTACGCCGCCAATAACTGCCAACAGTGCCCATTCGGAGCTGACTATCAGCACTGCGGCTAGGTGTTGTTCCACCAGATGAAATCTCATTCAACTCTTTAAAATCTTCGCTGGAATTCATTGCTCCTAAACTCCCTCTCTCTATAGTTCTTCTCACTTTCAGGCGAGCAGTCTACACTCATATTCTTGAGCGATGATTTTTCCGATGCAACGAGCCAGCTCGACAAACTAGTATCAACTGCTATTTCACTCCCCATTTTCTTGAACTGGTGACCATCACAACCACCTGAATTCTTTGTCATTGGATGTTTGCTCAAAGGGATATTCTCTTTGTTTTCATCACACTTGAATGATGTTTTTTTCTCTAAGATGATGTGGATGGATGTTGACCTCTTTATCTTCCATATCTACTGTAAGAAGTTGTTTTCTAGAATCTATGGATAAAGAAAACAGTGAATCAGAAGATTCTTCTTTCGAGATTAGAGTGACACAATCCTTCTCATTCATCAAGTAGCTTGAAATTTTTGACTCAGAAAACACCATCTTTGTTCTTGATTCCCTGATTAAATTCAGCTTCTTTTCCTGTTTCATTTTCCCCCAACTTATCATCAATGTTGCTGATGGTGAGTTCATTAGTCTCTTTATTGATGTTTGAATGATCTGAATTCATCTGCTCTTTACATATACATCTGTTTAAAACATGGGAAATGATGATTAAGAATTTATGTTGTAATAAGAAACAGAAACATATTCATAATGAGTTTGGTTTTAAAAAAGACATGAAACATACTTGGACAATGAAACAAGTTTTATGGCTTCAACAATCTCATCTTCTTTCAAGTGGGTAAGAGCTTCACAGATTCGTGTAACACATCCATGGGAGACGAAAACTGCAACCAAACAAGACCATGAGTGAGAGAGAGAGGAGAGAGAGAGAGAGAGGGGGGGGGGGGGGGTGCAAACACACTTGAAGCAGATTCTTACCTGATCTTGACCATTTTTCTTGCTTGCTTGATGTCTCCAATGACCAAAACAGGTAGGAAAACATCCCATTTGAGCTAATCCCAAGTGGGTTCTTCACCAATTTTCTTAAATATAGATACTTTTACCTGTTCTGATTGAGAGAGAGTAGATTGGTGCATTTCATTAAGAATTGTGGATTTAAGATTTAACAGAAGATTTGGAAAAATATGACCGTTGGCTGTTGGGGTGGGAGAATTCAATCGTAAAATATCCAGCAAGTTTAATAAATTATGTGGCTGGCAAGCTTCTTTGTCTCATTTGCATCACTTATAGACAAACAAATGGTGAAATTTATAATAAATGATTAACGTGTTTGATCATTGAAATTAACGTGTAGGATTATATATTTCTATTCGGAATACCAAGAATTGGGCCGAAGGTTCGGCCCAACTTCATTGAACAAGCCCAAATCGACACGGATATTTTTATTAAATACAAAGTTCTAGACTAATTAACAATAGATAATACTAGTCTCCTTGAATTATTTGGTAAACCATTTAAGAAAATAATTAATTTTTAATACACAAATGATACTAATCTAAAAAAACCTTTTCAATGACTCAAGTAATTAATACTCCACTGAGTAAACCCTATCGGCCCACCCTATGCATTTGCTTGCTTGCTATGGAGTACTTGCACTAATAGGCTTTTCTAATTTTTTTCTTCAGCTCTCAATTCTCAACTACCAGTTAACCTACCTAAACTAATTTAATAATTTAATAAATGTGGAATTTAATTCAACATATGGAGTATGTTATAAACTTATAACAATCACTTTTAAACACTAATAAAATAAATAAATAAATGTATTAACTTTATTCTTCATTCGAGACCGATATTTGTGCATACGCTATGACTTATATTAAAAAATAATAAAAATGGGCTTAATAAAATTTGAATTGTTATTTTGAAATTAAGAATTAGCTTTTTCCAAAATAAAAAAAAATATTTATAGCTGTTATCAATTGACATCTGACGAGTGACGAGTTTAACGGGTCATGGTTTGGCTGAACTTGGCAATATTTATCCCTTTAGCAATTAGAATCAATTCAAATAAATAAATAAATAATAATAATAATGATAAATACGTAAATTTTCATTATATTATAAACGTCACATCAAACATGTAACGTCAAAATACTCATATAGTATCCTCCTTATAATCATTGTAGTTGGTAAATAATTGTATCAAATAATGCATCTGAAAATTATATTCTTATGTAATTACTTTGGTGACAAACATGATATATCTTAAAGCTAACTCAAAGTTAGCTTTTGATTTTCTTTTAACTAGGGAATTCAAAACCATATTGCTACTCATTTGGGCTTTATTTATACTACAACTCGATATATATTTATTTTTATTAATTTAATTATATGTTTAACCAATTAAATAACCGTGTATATATATTATTTTAAAATACATGGATTAATTCAATTACGAATCAAAGACAAAATAAATGAAATGTTAATGAATTGGAATTGGAATTGGAATTGTAAACTACTACTTTATTCCTTAATTCAATAAATTGTATTAAAAAATTGTAATCTGAATTCTAAATCACAATTTATAGGCAGGATTGATTGATGAAATGAAGGTATTATAAAGTGGGGTCCACCTAAGCTCGGGAATATATGCTACCTGCACCGCACCGCATTGCACCAGCTACTCACGTATAATTACCATCTAAAGTTTGCAATATTAAAATAAAAATATTGTAAAAATAAATTAAAATTACAAAACGACGACAAGGACAACATGTGCAAATAAATTACTTCCGTCCCACGTATTTTTACCCACTTTTTATTTTGAGGTATCTCACGTATTTTTACTTATTCCATAAACGGTAAAAATATACTCTACATCTTACCTATTTTTTACACTTTATTCATCAATTTCAACAACTTTATTTATTTTTTTACACTTTATTCATAATTTCCTATAACTTTATTTGCTTTTTCTATCAAAATTACCAATTTATCCCTACTTTTTTTTACATTATATATTAAAAAAAACACTTCTTAATATTCATGCACGTACAAACAAGTAAAAATACCTGAGACGGAAGGAGTATTTTAATTTAGGAGTACCTTTATTTACTAAATTTCTCGTATGATTATTTGTTTTTATAGAATTTAATTTTTCATTCGTGATTCTCCGAATTTATAAAGTATTACTAATGAAAAATTAAATTCTATAAAAAAGTAGCTTAATTAGAAATTACGAGTTTATATTATTATTACTATATTATGATGATTATGATAATTAAGTATAGCTTAATTTCCTTAATCAAAATGTTGATTCTAACAAAAGTATATTGATTTTTTTGTGGTTTTTTTAGTAGATTATTACTCACTCCATCCCCGTTAAAATTTACATATTCTATTTTTTTCTGTTCCAAGTTAATGTTATTATTTTTATTTTTTTTGTTAAGTAAAATCCTAGAAAAAATTAATTATTCTATATTGTCACGCATAACACTAATACATACTACATATTAAATATGCCACTCAACTCACTACACATTAAAATATTATAGTATCGCTTAATCTACGTGAAAAAAAGTAAACATAAATTTTAATGTGGGATGGAAGGAGTATAAATAATATCCACGTTATCAGCATTAACATTTCAAAACATTTTTATACGCCATATGATTTTTTAATTAAGTTATCAACATTAGATATTAGGATAAGCCATACTTGGAGTATACATTTCAATGTTATAAGAGGTGTTTCACTCATTAAAATTATCCCTAGGTTATTGAAAAAGTCATAAAATATAATGAACATAAAAATCGTTTTAATTCTTTATTAGTTTTATGTAACACCTTTTTCCCTAAGGTTCTAATTCATCTAGACTCTTGCTTCAACTAATGAATTTAGAAAGAAATTAAGTTCCATTAGAAAGAAATTAAGTCTAATTAAATGTAATTGGTATGTAAACCACTTTGATTTTAGTAATTTTTAAGACTATTATTAAATCAATATAAACAAAACACGCTTTTAAACGAACCTAGATTTAGCCACGATAAACTTTTTTGGGAGACATATCTAGTAATTAAAATATGAAATTATATTAACTTGGGATGCATTTAATATTGAAGTATATAAAGAGTCAAGAGTGCATGAGATATTAATAAAGGGCCGTCATACAATAAACCATACTCCATTAATTAAAGTTGATGGGTTTTTCATTTATTATTATTTGTATTAATATTTGAAAAGAATGCATGTAGTAGTAATGAGTTGATTGATGATAATACAGTACTAAGTACACAGCACATAGTATACACACAGTAGGCGTTTTTCAAGAAAGCAAAGCAAGTCCCCATGAAACATACTCCCACCGAAACTGAATATTCATTGGGATTATGATATGTCTCTATCCTACTTTTGTATTTTGTTCTTCACGCTGCTATCTTTCCACTAAACAAAGATTCAGGGGTATTTCCCAATGCCCTTTCTCTCTCCCCAGTCCCCCAAAGCCGATTTTTTTTGTTATTTTCTTATCATTTATGAAAATTCTCTGATTTTTCTGAACCAAAGTTCGTCTGTCATACTGCCATTGTTCAAGGATAAGCTTTCAGCCCTTTTGCTTTTCTTTTTTTTTCTTGATTGAGCTGTAATTATTATTTTAATTAATAAAAAATTAAGGGTAGCATATGTGTCACTTTGCATGTTTTTTTTGCTTTTCTTTCATTTGCCAATTTGCCATTTTTCTTCCCTCTTTCGTCTTCTATCGCTTGCAGAATTTTCAGTCTCTCTATTCTGTCACCTTCCTCAGTTGTTTGTATCAGTTTTTTCAAAAAAATATTGTGCGAAAAAGCTCTAACAGATTGTCAGAAACCCTGAAAAAATTATTACTTCATCTTGAATTCAAACCAAATATTGTGTGCTTTTACCAATTCTCACAGTGCATGACTACGTTTCTTGATTCTTTTGAAAATTCTCTCTCTCTTTTTTTTTCTTGGTTGAATTTGGTAATTTTATCTTTTATAAGGGTATGCTTTTTGAGTTATAATTGTTTACTGATTTTCAGGTACCTCTCTGCTATAATAATTGTAGTTATTTTTGGTTGAGCCCATAAAATTAGAGATGATCTGGGAAAGTGCATGGTGAATTGAAAGTTCATGTGATTGCAGTTGTGAGTTGGTTGGGAGCACGACTAATTTCTTTTGTAAAATCTTTTAATTCTTCAGTTCAATAACTTTCTTGAATTTACGAAAACAAACATTCAAAGGAAAATTAATGATCTTTTGCGTTTAAAAAAAATGGAGGCGCTGAATCAGAAGTCACTTGAGAGGGTTGTTTCACAGAGAGCAGTTCAAATGGGGAATTCATTTCCATGTCAAATTTGTGTTGTGGGTTTTCTTTGTGGGGTTTGTATAGCCTCCCTGTTTCTTGCTGTTCTTACCTCTCTTGGTGCTGCTTCCATTGGTAGCATTTCCTTTTCTCCCTTTTCACCCGAAATCAAGAATTCAAATTCAAGTTCATCTATGGCTATCGGTATGTTTCGTTTTCCATTTCGTCTGTATGATGAGTTTTTCAAGATTCTGTTTCTTTGGTCTTTTCCAGATCATTTTATGTTCTATGTTTGATGATTTAGTTTACACATTTGTTCTTGTTATGATCCTGATATTTGCAGTTCATTGATAAAGCAGTTGGTCTAATGCAATGAGGATTTTTTTTTTGGGGGGGGGGGGGGGGGGGGGGGGGGGGGGGGGGGGGGGGGATTAGATGATAATAGAGTAGAACAATGCTCGAAATAGGATGATTAGCAGCAATACTTTCCTTTTCTACAGCCTTTCCGGTGGAAGCAACTGATACTTTTTCCTTTATTCGTTAACAAGACTCACTTTTATCAAATTTTTATTAACCAACCGATGGCTTTAAGATGTACTTAGTACTTATAATAATGTGTGGGGAAATTCTGGGACCCAAAAATTGAGAAATCTTATTGGTCAAAACAGAGCAACTAATGCCATGCTCAGCCTTCTCTTGTGTTGAGGAGGTATGTTGCAGAAAATGAACTTAAACTTTTATAATATTATATACATTAGTTAAATTCTGTGATATGCTGGAATAAATGGTAGAAAATGATCAGAAAACTGACAAACAAGAATTAAGTAAATATTAACTTGCATTCTATCATCATATTACTAAATCATTGTGTGTTGTCTATAGATTATTGTCTGAAACTCTGAGCTTGTGTTTTACTGCTCCTTGATCTGTGGGGTATCTCAAGCAAAGTTCGTAATCTTTTTACCTTCTCTTCTACAAACATAAAGATTTGTAATTTTTGCTATGAAAATTGTAAGAAGTATAGATTATACTTGTTTATATTTGAATACAGTCATGTTTGTGTTTCTTATATGACAAATGGTGTAGGTGGAGATTACAAGAGCTTACTCAGGGCAGGAGATCGAATAATGTATTATGAGGAAAGCGCTTTAAGTGGGACTGATGAGAAAGTTTTTGAATTATATAAAGCATGGGGTGATTTATTAAGTAAATTGGTGACTAATGAAGATCAGTGTTCTCAGAAAACCAGATTAAGAAAATTTAATATTCACAATGCCCCTCATTTGGAGAATTGCAATTCAAGTGTCAAAGCTAATCAGCGTCTTGATGTGTACCATCCAAATGGGAGTTTCCCTGTGTGGACTATTTGGAAAGGAATGTTGGATGACCTTTCATCATCTTCCACTGATGAACAGATTAAGAAATATCGTGATCAAATAATATTTGAAGGAGCTTATCCTCCCTGGGTATCTACCATTCCTATTTTGCTTTATCTGCATTTGATCCTTGATAATGTTTGCGCCGAAATGGGGTTGTTTAAACATTTCTTTAATAAACATAGATTGTTTTGGATGCTGCTGTTAATAATTTAGAAGATCAGTTCCATTCTCTGCTCATAGAATGCTATTTAATAAGGTCACAAATCTATTAATGGGGTGCATTTTGAATATCCTTGATACAAGCTGATCAATGTAGGGGAAGCACTAGCACTTAAATTTTCATATACTATGTGATAATTTACTCTATCTGAGTGGAATTCAATAAGTTTGGTATTTCAAAATGGAATGATATCAAAGAAGGTGGATAGAGTATTTGTAATTTCTAGTTTTGTGTGCAATGCTTCAATTGGTCCTTTAGATCTTAACAATAATGAGGTCTGTAGATTGCAGGATCAGATGAGAAAAATTATCCTCTAACAAGGAAAGTACAGAGGGACTTGTGGCTTCATCAGCATCCTGTGAACTGCTACGATCCCACAGTAAAGTTTCTAGTAGCCGATTGGGAAAGATTACCTGGATTTGGTATTGGAGCACAATTTGCTGGAATGTGTGGACTATTTGCTATTGCAGTTAATGAGAAGAGGGTTCTAGTTACAAACTACTACAATAGAGCTGATCATGATGGTTGTGAAGGTAATATATGGTGATGGTAGTAAAAGTGACATTGTCTATGATTTTTTAACGGAGTCTCCCGATTTTAGTATCTTTTAAATTAGCATGCTAACAAGTAACAAGTGTTTCAAAAGCCCTAAGAAGCATGTGATAACATATTGAGTGAAGCTATGGTTAGTCCTTATTTCTTCTCCTGAGAATTTTTTCTTACTACTGACCACGTCTTGATATTTGAATTCTCAAATTTTCCAGTTGTATGGGTGCATTTCTTTGAGCTATACCATATGCTTGATTGGACCTTGAATGCTATCATTCTTTGTATGCATGAATGAATGATTTAATATCTCATGAGATTGTTATTTATCCATTTAAATGTTTGACTTGTTTTCTGTAGGTTCATCACACTCTAGTTGGTCATGTTATTTCTTTCCGGAGACCTCCCTCGAATGCAAGAAACGAGCATTTGAACTTATGCATGACAAAGCAGCATGGGAAAATGGAACTATAACAGGGAGAGAAAATTATACTTCCAGACAAATATGGTTTGGTCAGATACCTAGGTAAAATGTTATATGCATGTGAAAACTTCCCTGCTACTACTGCCCCCATCAACTGCCATTTGCTCCTACTGAAAGAAATCCAGTCTTCTTAGAACTTTAATTCTGACCAAGTCTCATACTTCAGGGTATGGGGAAGTCCTTGGAATATTATGCAGCCAACCACAGAGGTAAACGGAAGATTGTTATATCATCATCGGAAAATGGACCTTAGATGGTGGCGAGCTCAGGTATTGTATCAAAAGACAGACCTTAGAATTTCCATTCTGAAATTGTTTGACTTAAAAAATAAATCCAAATAGTAAGCGTATCTGGTTTTGCAGGCAATTCGCTATCTCATGAGGTTTCAGTCGGAGTACACATGCAACATAATGAACATTGCACGACACAAGGCATTCGGTCTGGAAGCTGCTAAAATTGTTCTTGCATCGTCCTCTGAAGATCTAGCTGAGGTATGCTAATTTATCCAAATCAATAGAGAATATGGAGGTTGGTTTTTACCGAGTTACATTCACTGCATCATGCATTCTATAACATGGTGTTATGATCCAAAAATGAATTAGTGATCTATGATGCCAACACCTAAATGACATTTATATAAGATTTGCATAGATTTTATGTAGTTTCTCTATTTCTGCAGAATGAGCAAGAGCACACAAACGATTTAGAAAGATTTGTGTGGTCAAATCACAAACCATGGGTTCCCCACCCGTTTTTAAGCATGCACGTTAGAATGGGGGATAAAGCATGCGAAATGAAGGTGGTCGGGTTTGAGAATTACATGCATTTAGCAGACAAAGTCAGAAAGCGCTTCCCACATCTGAATCGCATCTGGCTTTCTACTGAAATGCAGGTAACCTTCCTTAACGAAGGAAAATTTTATATTTGGCTGTGTACAAATTTTTACTTTTTAAATTAAATTATTCTATTTTCATGTGAGAAATTAGAGTCCTTGGTATTCATTTCTTTCTACAAACGTTTTTCTTATGATATCAACAAGTGCAATGTGCTAACTGTAGAAGTGTGTGCAATGTGCTAACTGTAGAAGTGTTCTCATTTAGGATGTCATTGATAGATCAAAATCCTACCAGCATTGGAAATTTTACTACTCTAATGTCACACGCCAAGTGGGGAACATGACCATGGCAACATATGAGGCGAGTCTTGGCAGGAAAACAAGCACCAATTATCCTCTGGTAAACTTCTTGATGGCAACAGAAGCTGACTTCTTCATCGGAGCTCTGGGTTCTACATGGTGCTATCTCATAGATGGCATGAGAAATACTGGTGGAAAAGTCATGTCCGGTTACTTGAGTGTCAACAAGGACAGGTTTTGGTAGAGCAATAGAATGCACCGAGCACCTACCGTGGCGCGTATTCTGAAACATGTACAGATTTTGTCCCGAAAAGTTGCATGGAGTCTAGCAGCAGAAAATGAAATATACCAAAGCCCGCAATGAGGATGATTTTTGGGAGGTATATGAGATGTTTATTTTGTGAATAATGATTTGGTTTTGCCGGTTGGACATACATTTAACAGTTGAGCCAAGAAAAAAAAAAGAAAAAAAAAAAAGAAATAAATTGATTGGGTTACTCATTGCATCCAAGATTATTTCCTTCCCAACTTTGAATACATATGTATAATAGAAATGATGTGGCATCAACAAAATCATATTAAGCATCTGGTCTAATTATATAAACATTTGGCTGGTTTATAAGATGCTGTATATTTAGGATTAAAAAATTAATAATTTTAAAAAATAGAAGAAAGCATATCCGCTTCATCTAAGAGATTTAAAATCTCATTCGATCTCTCCCAACATCAAACTCTTCAATGCAAACACATCCTGTATAGATTGTCACATCTACACAAATTATGCATTTGCAAAATATATAAGAAAATCTACTTGGTTGAGGATAATTATATCTTTACATCCAACTGCTGTTTACATGAAGTCTAGAAAACTGTTGCTAATTATAGAAACAAAACGAAACAAAAGAAATAGCTCCAGCCAAACTACAGTCAGAACGTTAAGAAAATCAAGAAAGAAAACAAAGCAAAAAAAACAATAACAGAACTATAGGAAGCTATTGATGCAGCCTCCTAAAGAAATAATTAATAGGAAATATTTTCTTACAACTAGACGATGAAAAAGTACTAAAAGTTGTGAACTAACATTGTCTATCGCCTGTTAATCTCCAATCAACAAATGGTGCAAGCTCACCAAGCCTTTCTCCAAAGGTCCCATAGCTCGGATTAACATTTCAATGGGGCAAGCTTGCTACCTGCAGATAAGCTCAAAATTCCATATACAGCCTTCAAACATACCAGCAAATGCGAGTGAGAAAACTAATCAATCCTGTCTGAGGGCTTGTAATGCTCTGTAGCCTGCTTGATACAATGAATTCATCGAAGACACCTGAACATGCAGAGCCAGC
Source organism: Pogostemon cablin (assembly GCA_023678885.1). Lineage (NCBI taxonomy): Eukaryota > Viridiplantae > Streptophyta > Magnoliopsida > Lamiales > Lamiaceae > Pogostemon > Pogostemon cablin. Next base: position 1,723,684 of record CM042980.1, on the reverse strand, counting down.
ACAAACATCAACAACTAAAACAAGAGATATAACTAATTACGGTGATCATTATAAAAATGAGGCAGAAAGATGAGGGACCTAAGCGAGATGAGCCCAGAGGTAAGTGATAAATGAAGTGATTAGGTCTAGATTATGGTTTTCAGTCCCTATATCTACTGTTTAGAACCCAGGGAAATATATAAAATGAACCCCCAACATTTCAATGATCAATAAGCCAAAAGATCCTAAGGATACTCACCAGTCACCTGGTAGAATTCAAAAAGGAGCCTCAAGAGATTCATCCCAGACATCTGCACTTCCATTAGAGGCATCCTCTGCATCTTCCTCCATTGAAAGCCTTATGTATTCTCTGTGTGCAAAGCGGTCCCACTCGGTCAAATTTGGATTCTCTCGCTCCTGTCCAGTTATTAAAGTCAAAATGAGAACGACACTGGAACGCTACAGTGCGTATTCTGAGCTGAAGCATGGTAACATAAGATTTTACCTGGCGAATCAGAAAAGGGTCACGAGTCTCAAATGCCATGAACTTGTTAAGGTTAAAAAGGATATTGAAAACACTGCCAGAAAGTTTGCTTCCTTTTATATCACGCAGTGTAAAATAGCTCTCATCCTGCATATAATATAATTTAATGTCAGGGATGTTAAAGTCGATTGACACTGATAACGCATGATTTGTGGAACATGATGAAAGGAAGACAATTATGGCAACACAAAGGTGTGGGAAAACCTCATTAGAATTATACTCAATTCTTTAATATAGTAAAAGCGGCAAAACAGCTCCACTTACATATAAAGTAACATCTGAGACACAAAAAAAAATGGAAATAATAGACTGACAGAAAGCTTACCTCAGGGCTAACCATGTCGACTATTTGACACAAAATATCCTCAAAAAGCACAGGCTCTTGAGCCATGCATTCCATTCTATGCAATTGTTCCTCATAAAAGAATTGCATTTCATTCCTTGTAATAATGCCATTTCCATCTAAATCTATACACTTGAACCTGAAATAATTTATTATTTAATGTGTAAAAGAACAAATAAAGAGGAAATAATAATTGCAAAAAAGTCAATGCAACCATCATAAATTCATCAAATGATTCAAGAAGAAAAGGAAACACAAGACCCAAGTGTTATGATATCCCACATCAGTTCCACACGCAAGTGTGGAAGAGCGTATAAGTGGGGGTCAACCCTTCGGCCAGGGTTTTGGATGAAGTTAGTACTCCCTAGCTTATATGCCCAACAATTTGGTCCGACCTGCCGGATCCTGGCAGGCAGCTGGAAGGAGCTACCCGATGGTGGGCTCAGGGATTGCCACCCCAGATGTGGGCCCGAGGGGAGTTGCCACCCGGAGTTGTGGGCCTTGGCATGTAGGTTGCCACCTGGAGTGTGCCTTCGTGGACGTCTAGTTTGAAGGAAGATGGATTGTTATGATATCCCACATCGGTTCCACAAAACTGTGGAAGGGCATATAAATGGGGGTCAACCCTTCATCTTCAACCTTGGTTTTGGGAGAAGTTAGGACTCCCTAGGTTATATGCCTAACACCAAGTGTGCATTATATAATCTCATCTTGAATCCTTGATCAGATAAATCAGCAATCACGCTAATGACACAATTTAAAACCTAGATTTTCACAACCAAATCAAACCAGATTGGGCACTAAGGCTTCAAGTCATTAATATACTCAAAGCCTCAACAGGAGATTAAAGATGTGGAAGGTCTACGCTCCCTACATTGGGAAAGTATAGTTCCAACTTAGCAAACCACCCACTAAGTAGATAGTAAGACAAAGAAGTAAAATTCCTGTCTCAGCTACCTGTTAATGGATCAGCAGTGAACAGTCTACATCCCACAAACCCTAGAAGTGTATAAAGGTCTCTAAAAGGAACCAGGCTAGATTTTTCCTGATTATCCATCTATTACCATTATCAAGGGGGCCATAATAACTTCAATAAATGATAAACTCAAGTGTGGAAGAGAAGAAATCAACACGCATGGATACAGGTTGCTAATATAAATTCACACATACCAATACTCAAGACTAGGCTCAGATGATTTATCCTCCTCTGACAATATGAAGTAAACAAAGTCTTCATATCCCATCTTTCCTTCAGCCTTACTGGTGAACTTTCTTGGTACCTTGGGCAATTCCAAGTAACAAAACTTAGAAAGATGGGTGAAGAATCCTAAGAGATAAATCAATATTACACAGCATGCGATATATCATTAGGAAAAATATGGAGAAAAGACAGACCTGAGAAAATATTCTATCAACAATCCGGTAAGTAAGTGCATGGTTACCATATCTGATGAGGTTTTCTTTGTCAATCAAAAAATCATGATCTGTGTCCAGCTCCCAGAACTTGCAATATATCACATAAAAATGCTCATATGAGAAATACCTGAAGCATATGGGAAAATGAAAAAGACAAATAATGACGATTAATATAGATGCTAATGTTGTGGTCAGTGGTAATAAACAAACAAAAACTAGAAAAAATAAATAAACCCAAATATGAATAGCAATATAAAGAGTTGTGTTCAATAATTGATTCTTGTTTATTCATACCAGCAAAGATTTATATAATGTTACATTGGCGACATCTTTGATCTCAAGAGAGAAAAGTTTCATCTGAGAAAATGATAATGCTGGTTTTTCCACAAATTATTATCATCATACTCAACGAGGTATGAACTTGACAATATAACTTATAATTCACTAACACTAACAGGAAAAAAAATGTACTAACAAACTAGAACTGTTGAAAAACAAACGCATCTAAAACCATGAAATTGACAGATTATATCATTATAGTAATAATTTTAAATTTAAATTCAATATGGAAACTGATGTGCAGGCAGGTAATTTTTGGTATAAAGGCTTGCCATGTGGAATATTTCTAAATTGGGTGGTGAGATTCAAACACATAACTGTCATTTGGCCTGAGTCTGTCAATGACTAAATTATGTATAAGCTTAAGCTCATAGACAGGAGCATAATTTTAACATTAAATTAAATTCAATTAAAAAAAACACACACACACACACACAAACAAGGTTCTACAGTAATCACCTCAAGACTTTGTTAATATCCTCTTCTTCATCTGCATGCTGCATTGCAGCTGTCAAGTTCGAACGCCTCAGCTCCCTTAAGCTAAGACGACCATTACCCGATCTATTGACGTAGTAAAATATTCTGAAAATAACAGTTTCCGCTGGATATAACAACCAATTCCACTGTTAATTCAACCAAGATTTTGAACACTTCCAACAAGTAGATGGGAAAATTAGATTCAATATTTGTTAACACAGTCCAGCCAAACGTCGATAATTAAACCAAAGTTGTCTTAGAAATTATGAAAATGACATTATGCATAAGAGAGCCAATGTGAGGTCTTAGAAAATCCATACTTTGGTTCATCAGCCATGAAGGCTCCCTTTTATCAAATGTTAAAAACATAATTAGAAGATAAACAAAGTCAACAGTATACTTTATCATCACATTTGCACAGCATACTTTCAGTTAAAAAGGGTGGACAATTATGTTGTCAGAAATCTTAAAGACCATGCACAACCATGTGGAACCCTTTCTTGGCAACGAATTAGCTACATGCTTACTCCTAACCACATAACAGCATGCATTACTTCAAATGAAGTCAACAACACCAAAATAGAACGCAAAGATTTGATCATTGTACCCCATATACTCTGGCCATAACACATATAGCAGTAGCATAGTGACATGAATATAACAATAATAAATAATAAAATATATGTTGGGCTTTAGCATGAAGATGAACTCAAACAAATACAAATCTGTAACACAATTAATAAATTCACACACAAGATCTTACATACCATATCTTTCTTGAAATTCAGGTGTGCTTTGTAGGAACTCTAACCCAGGATGAGTTGCCAAAAGTTCCCGAAGCACAGGTTTGAAGTCATCCTATGTCATGTTGTTTTTCAATTAAAAAGTAAGCTATTAACACCTAGGTTAACTCAATCTTTTGTAATCAAACCATCAAAGAATTTTCTTAACCTGGACCAAGCATTTGAGATCTGGTTGCTTCAAGATTGTAAATAATTGTGTTGCTATATCTTTCGTCAACATGTTTCCATTAATCCAATAATCAACAAATGCATCTCTGTTGCAAATCAAAAGTCAAAAGGAGAGTAAATACATTTATTAAACAACAATTTACATATGAATCATCGATGAAAAAATCAACCACAAACGCTTGCAATAAAAAAGAGAATGTTGCCTATCGATATTGAGTTTAGTAGGTCTCTCAAACAGTATGACCAGCTGTTAGCCATTGCAATATGATAAGGCAATAAAAGACATGTTAGCTCGGATGTTATGAAGTAGAACAGAATCTAAAGTTAAGTTATTTCTAGATAATTTTTGGTCAGCTTGAAGCATGATACCCATACTGAGTTCATAATATTTGAGCCAATCAGTAAAACTGTCATATTGCTCTTCATAATATTTTTGAGCCAATCTCTAACTTATCATTTTCTCTAAGCCAATATAATCTCACATTAGGGCATACGTGGGAGGAGTTCAGCAGATCTAGAAAAAATAAATAAGCAAATCTGAAGACCTAAGGAAGCAGAACACAGTTGGAGATTTTAAATAACAATTACCTGGTCACGATTCCAGTGCCCTCAGCATCAATCTTTCTAAACAGTACAGTAGAGAAGAAAGATGGGAGCTTGCATATTTCCTTTGTTACTGGTTTAAATTCTGAAAACACACGAAAATATTAGTAAATAAACGCTGAAAGGTAGATGATCTACTATTCACCATGCAAGTTCCACATGCAATAGCACATTATAGAGTCTGAATATTCCAAGATAGCATCTCACCATGCATTTGGAGTCCATCCACATGACCATAAAAAAATTGGTTTATTCTGAACAAGCATCGTTCTCTCAATTCATTAGGGGGAGGACGGCCATCTTGGAAATAGAACTGCACCACTCACAGGTATTATCAAGAAAACGACATTTTGTCAAAACATGAGGATAGGAAAATAAGCAACACTACAGCTTCAACAATCAATAGCACATCAACTAACTCAACCTGAGGTATAAGTTCCTTCACGGGCTCATTCACTAACTTAAGGGGAGAGCCTAAAGCAGAAGGACCTGCCCGCTGTTTCATGATCCGAGGAGAACCTGATGAACTCCTAGGTGAAAGTGGTGGCGTACTGCCAGCAGGAAACATTGAAGGTATTGAATTGCTAGCTGCAGCATTTGTGCTACCAGACGCCCCGGAAGCATTGAGTGGACCACCTCCCTTGGCATTACTAAGAAAGGATTTGACCTGCAACACGTAATTTTCATGAATATATCCATTAGTTTTCAATAATAATAAAACTGAACCTAAAGTATTCGAATTATATTGCCACCTCTGCCTGCACGCCAAGCTAAATTGCTTTTATCTGCACTCACAAATTCTGAAGGCAAAGAAAAATCCACTATACACCCCTTGTCCCAAATTATGTCCCTTTTCATATATTGAAATTGGAGAATCTCCCCAGTGCTTAATCTAAGTTCACAGAGCACAGTGTCACTACTTTAAAAGCGATATTGTTAAAGCACAAATTTTCATTTGGCAATTTTTAATTAAAAAAATGGTCTCTTCAAATTATTTTAATACGTGTATGAGTGCGTGCCTTTTTGTACACGTCTATAGTCTAATACAATTTGCATGATCGAGCATATATTGTACAAATTCTAGTTATAGACCACAGGCCACACAAATCTTTGTTTATGGGGTTAGACCACACACTTGTTCTAATGATAAACAGAGTTTTCTATCAAAATATAGAAAATCAGCTACCAAAGAAACTCATGTCATATAGATAGTGCAGAACTTTTATTTTAGAATAATTTGAAATATAACTGGTGTATTAATATTGAACAGTCTAATAATTGGTAAATGGTAATGCAAAACTATCAAGAAAGAAAACGGGTGAAAGGGCAGGGCGTAAACTTCTTGATCTAAAAAGATGGTGTGATCTTTCTGATTTACAAGGTTGAACTTTAAGTGTACACAGTACAACACTAGAGAATCAGAAAAAAAAATTGGTTATTTAGGAACTAATTTTGCCCCTTTAGAATGGCTAGCGTATTAAAATACGGAGAAGTCTTGATAATAGATGGAGCCATATTTATGTAACTTATATCTCCTGTCTAATTTTCCAAGGCCCTAGATATATTATCTACAATGTCTTTGCAATAAATGACATCAACTCAAACATTACTAATTACCAGAATAATTAATGTGTCAATAAACAACAGCAGTTGTCATCATGAAGAAACTAGTGCTACATGGTGGAAATAAACCCAATAAAAGAATTTGCAAATTAAACTTTCACTACGGTTTTAAACAATAATCAGCGACATCCTAATTCCGAAAGCCCAGATGTTATTTCGAAACCACCCATGACACGAGAAACATTATTTCTCTTTTTCCATATCACAAATAAGCAAGCACAGACAGCGTAAACCAATCAAGCATCATTAAAGCAAAAACTAACTAAAAACAGTGAGAGAACAAATTACCAACGAATTGGTTTCAGGAAGCGAAAGCCATTGATCAAAGAGCTTTTCAGCAACATAAGGGTTGGCTTTAATGGCTAACGGTGAGACCTCTGAAAGCTGCAGCAGTTCAGCATCGAGGCACGTGACATCGCCATTGAAATCTAAATCCATATCTGTTTCTCAAAAGTCGTTAAATTACAATACAAGTCACAATCCTCAGATCTTCAAACGCTACTTCAACCATCAAACGGAGGCAAGAATGACCTAATTCCAAGCAGAAAACGCCTAATGATTCACGGATCTTTACAGATTCCGAATCCGCTGCACATACGAAATTCCAGATCGTATAATAAATCAAACAACCCTAGAAAGCGATTTGAAGTGAGATCGGAGAGACGGTATTTACAGAGATTTGCAAACCCTGGGCAGAAAAGCAGTATATCTCTTGTGGGAAAATTTTACATTTTCTTCGTAAGAATTCTTTCAATTCAATTATAGTCCATGCGAATATATTAGTCACATAGTTAGCGATTTTAATCCCATAAAAATATTATAATCAAAATTTTTAATTCTAAATTAACTTATATTATTTTAAATTACCAAATTTATATTATTTTTTGTGTTTCAAAATAGACATAGTCCGATCTTGTTAATGGTTCAGAATATTTCGTCAACTATTAACAATTTAGATGAAAAATTCCTGTGAAACTAAATCTACCAATTTTGAAACTTTTTGACATTAAACAATTTTTAGGTACTAAAAATGAAATTATCCCATCACTTGTGTGTGTGCGCGTGCGTGTGGGGTGCAGGTAGAGAGAGAGAGTATACAGTGGATATAAAATTCAATCATATTTCATAAATAAAACTTTGTTCGTCAAATCTCCAACCCGTACACAGAAACACTCAAAACGAAATTAAATTAAATATATGCTTGAATAATTAACTAAATACAAATATAAATACATTAAATATATAAATACTTCAACCCTAATTTTTTAAATTATTTTTTAGTATATAAAAATTTATTTTTGAAAGTTAATTTATTTAAAAAAGTTTATTTATTTAAAAAATAAATTTTCATGTATTTATTTATAAAATAAAATACCAATTGAAAACAGAATTTACAATGTAACCCGATCCACTACTAGTTGTCTTATTAAATTTGTAAAAACCCTTTGTCTTTAAATAAAAAAAATATATTATATACTCTATGTACTAATTATCTCTTTCTTTCTCTTTTTCTTGCACTCATCTTTGTATTAATTAATTAATCTTATTTAATAATATTATGTGAATCTTGAATAATATTCAACTATTTATTAGATAATTAATAGAAAATTCAGTAATCGTATATGTTTAGAATATGAGTACAAATTTGAATTTATAAATTAGTGCAATCGAAAGTCGAATGCACATATAACAGTCTCTTGTTACCACAATGATATTATTTTATCATTGGGAATATTTTGGTATTTTCTTAATAATGATAGAGTACAAAGTATTTTTTATGTGTTGACCATTTTAAAATTAAAATGTACATTACAAATTTATTATTTTGAGTGTTATTATTATTATTATTATTATTATTATTATTATTATTTATTTATTTGGCCCAAAGAGTGTAATTTTTAATCTGCATGTACTGACATAGACATCAACTATAATAGTAATATTATGAAATTAATTAATAAATATGTGTGTTATTTTGCGAGTACTAAGTTGCTAAAGATTGTGGAGTAATTGAACTAACCTACTTACAGGTTTCAACGACAAATTTTCTATAAAATAATAATGATATTTTTAAGTTGGCTACACTGTAAAATGCTTTTATACATCTAAAAAATGCGTATATTAAAAAAAAAAAAATCAAGAGTATGTGAATTTTAATTTGGGCTGTATGCTGTGCATTGAATCATTTATGTAAATAAGATTCACTGTTGGTGTTTGGTTGCGGTCAGTTGGAGATGGGTAATAGAAATTGAGGAATATTCACTTTTCTCTAATTATTTCTTGTATTTTAATTCATGTACACTCAAATATTACTCTTTGACTATTAATTTGTGACTGAGAATTTTTCTCTTAGTTAATTTTGAAGAAAATTACTCTTTAACTATTAATTTGTGATTGAGAAATTTTTCTCTTATTTAATTTTTTGAAGAAAAGAACTCTTATAAAACAGGTTGTATGAGAATTCGTTATTATTAGTGATTATTACATAAATAAAATATCCTTATGGATAGTTATAGTATTTTTTTTTAAAATTTAATCAAAATATGATTCTCAAATGTCATTACAAACATATTAACTATTAATAAATATAAATTCACCTATATAATGTTCATATCTAAATAATTGATCAATTGATCATCTCATAAGACAGTGTCTTAATTTTACTTATTATTTTTTCATTTTTTTTTGTTGAAATGAATAATTTTTTCAAATTTTAAAGTAATTGTACATTACTCTAAAAAATGTATTTTCACATATTAAAATATTAAAAAAAATCAAAAACAAGGGTACCTTATAATAGGGTTATACAAGACAAGATCTTCATTATATTGAGATGTTTGATGATCATGTTCATTAGTTAAAAAAGTGGAATTGTACATTTCAGAGGTCTCCACACCCTGACCAACTGTTTGTGGAGGGGTAAATCAGGTATTAAGTTATGTGATAAAATATAATAATATTTCAATTATGATATTTAGTGGCTGAAAATTAATAATCGTTCAATAAACAATTTAATGAATAATTTGTACTATATATAAATAAAAATTAATAACGAGCATATTTAATAAAAAGTGGTAATATATTTTGATTTTTAAAAAATTAAAACGATTTCACTATACAAGACAATCTTAGACAAATATATGGCTCACTAATGCAACATCACTACCACATGCTAAATCTTCGTCCTGACCAAAGATCACCGGTTGCTTTTTACACGTAAATTAAGGAATACTATTATTTTATGTGTAATGGATAGTTGTATTAGTAGTGAGTGGTGGACCATATGTAAGGTCCTTTTACTAAAAAAGATAAATTAGGACATTGAGTGAGACACTCAATATAGTAAAATGGTGATCTTTGTGTGGGACATATGAAGTAATAAGGACATATTTAGAATATGTGGATTCAATTAATCTAACGAATAATTGCTAGGAAATTTTTATTTTTTATATAATGTAATGTGATTGTGGACAATATATACAATTATATTAGCTATTAAATTATTTTATGAATTTCATTAAGTGATCAAATTAAGATTAAAGGTTCATAGATTATAATAATATTGTTATGAGTCAATTTAGTAGATGTCAAATAGTTCATGACTATGTGATTATGGATGACTTAATTAAGTAGTATATAAATGCTTAAAGTTATAGTCCCCAATATACTATAAAGGCTCAAAGTTATAGTCCCTAATATACTAGCTGCTCTTCACATCGGAAAAGATTACGACGGTCTTAATGGATGGAACTGTCATGGAATGAGGAAGACCATTATACCATTTATCTTCGAAATTGTATTCCTCCTTGATAACTTATTGAATCAAGTACTTTGCTTTACAAATTAGATCACAACTTATTATAATAGAAGATTCCAGTATTAGGATATATGAATTTATTTCCTACAATAATATTAATCTATTTACATTTCTTTTGAAATTTGAGTATGATACATTTTAATTCGATGTTAAATCAATAGATAACGTAAACTAAAAAATAGCACTAAGAACTAAAGTTCAGTGTAATTTTAATTAGAAGAACATGACATTCGTCAAGTTTCATTATTTAAAGGCATTAATTTTGTTTATATTAAATTAAATATTTATAATTAAACTAACATACAAATCACCCCTAATTTATATAGGGAGTAGTTTTTAATTCAACAACTACATATACAATGAATTATTCTGGAAACTAAATTTAGGAGTATTTTTAAAAATATATTAACACCCTTCCTTATATATCCACAGAAGCGAGTGCCGTTGGCGCGTAGCTCAGCCTCAGTTCAGAATCTCAGATATCGCGATACAGAGTGCGGGAAAGAGTTCCAAAACCCTAAATAGGAGAACCCTAGAACAGATCGAACCAGCTATCGATTTTCTTTTTCTTTGATTTGATTTAATATTGCTGTCCGTTAAATTAAGCCGGCACAATGAGGATAATGATCAAGGGTGGAGTATGGAAGAACACGGAGGACGAGATCTTGAAGGCGGCGGTTATGAAATATGGGAAGAATCAATGGGCTAGAATTTCATCGCTCTTGGTTCGGAAATCAGCGAAGCAATGCAAGGCGCGCTGGTACGAGTGGCTAGATCCCTCCATCAAAAAGGTATATTGCTCGATGGGGTTTTCAAATTGTTTGTTTTATCTTCTTTGATTTTTTCTGGCATTTAAAGTTGATTTTATGTATTTTTTCTGCTGGGGTATTAAATAGACCACGTATAATACTGGGATTTAGAAATTTAGTAGCTAGAAAAGTTGAAATTGGGAGATTTCGAGGAGCATGGATATATAGAACGAAAATCACACTGCGGTGATAGTAGGGGAAGAAGGTATGCTATAAATTTTCCAGTTGAATCCTTTATTCTAAAATATAATGATACATAGTTGAATGCATCAATTGACATATTAATTGGGTTGTCTGATGAAAGTGAACTCTTAGGGACTCCCCCAGGGAATTCACGTCCAATTATGTATTAGCCTGACTATGGAATGGTTTTGAAAGACTTGCAGGAACTTTTATTTAAATTTCTGAAGTTTGTAATTTACTTATACACGAGTTATAGTTGACGAACGTTCTTGAATTGCAGACAGAGTGGACACGGGAGGAGGATGAGAAGTTATTGCATCTAGCTAAACTTATGCCCACACAATGGAGGACTATTGCCCCTATTGTTGGCCGTACTCCATCCCAGTGCCTGGAACGGTATGAGAAGCTCCTCGATGCAGCATGTGCTAAGGATGAAAATTATGAACCTGGCGATGATCCACGAAAGTTGCGTCCTGGAGAAATTGACCCCAATCCAGAATCCAAGCCAGCACGTCCTGATCCTGTAGATATGGATGAAGATGAAAAAGAGATGCTTTCCGAAGCTCGGGCACGATTAGCAAACACTAGAGGCAAGAAGGCAAAAAGGAAAGCCAGAGAGAAGCAGCTTGAAGAGGCTCGAAGGCTTGCTTCATTGCAGAAAAGGAGAGAGCTTAAAGCTGCTGGAATTGATGTTCGCCATAAGAAGAGAAAGAGAAGGGGAATCGATTATAACGCCGAAATCCCTTTTGAAAAGAGGCCGCCTCCTGGCTTTTACAATGTTGCAGATGAAGATCGACCAGCCGAATTAGTCAAGTTCCCTACAACTATTGAAGAACTTGAAGGTGAAAGAAGAGTTGATAGGGAAGCGCGCCTAAGGAAGCAGGATGTCGCCAAAAATAAAATAGCACAGAGGCAAGATGCTCCACAAGCAATATTGCAAGCTAACAAACTTAATGATCCAGAAGCAGTTCGAAAAAGGTCTCGACTAAATCTCCCTGCTCCGCAAATTCCTGATCATGAACTGGAAGCAATTGCCAAGATAGGTATTGCTAGTGATCTTCTTGGAAATGAAGAACTAACAGAAGGAAATGCTGCAACGCGTGCTCTTCTTGCAAGCTATGCACAGACTCCTCGACCAGGCATGACTCCAATGAGAACCCCACAAAGAACTCCTGTAGGCAAGCAGGATGCCATTATGATGGAAGCAGAGAACCAGCGGAGGTTAAATCAATCTCAGACGCCGTTGCTTGGTGGAGATAATCCAATGTTGCACCCTTCAGATTTTTCTGGAGTGACTCCAAAGAAAAGGGATATTGCGACACCAAACCCTCTATTGACTCCTTCAGCAACTCCTGGAGGCACTGGTCTCACTCCTCGGATAGGCATGACACCTTCACGTGATGCATACTCTCTTAGTATGACTCCAAAAGGAACTCCAATGAGGGATGAACTGCACATTAATGAAGATTTGGATATGCATGATGGTGGCAAATTAAGGCAGTCTGATTTAAGAAAAGAACTGCTTTCTGGATTGAAAAACCTTCCACAACCGAAGAATGATTACCAGATACTTATCCAACCATTCCCTGAAGAGGATGAAGAACCAGAGGAGAAAATTGAAGAAGACATGTCAGACAGAATTGCTAGAGAGAAGGCCGAGGAAGAAGCAAAGCAGCAAGCATTACTCAAGAAAAGATCAAAAGTATTGCAGAGGGAGCTACCAAGACCTCCTGCCGCATCACTGGATCTTATTAAGAACTCTTTGATAAGAGCTGATGAAGACAAAAGCTCTTTTGTTCCTCCAACATTAGTTGAGCAGGCTGATGAATTAATTAGAAAGGAGCTTGTATCTTTGCTAGAGCATGATAATATAAAATATCCCATGGATGAAAAAGCAACCAAGGAGAAGAAAACAGGTGGAAAACGTGCTGCACATGGGAAATCTGTACATGTTCCTTCAATTGACGATTTTGAAGAAAATGTGCTAAAAGAGGTATCAAACCCATTCTGTCTTGTGCTTGCCATTCAAATACCATGCTAATTGCTGCTTATTGCAATGATATTTTTTTTAGTTTTTTATGTAATAATTACAGTTTTAATAACAGTAGTGTAAATATGAAATGACCTGGTTTTTAGGAAGTAGAAGTTGATAAAATGGATTTTAAATTTGATGTTATTTTTTTATACATACATAGAAGTTAATTATACAGGTCTTTAACAAGTTTCCCTTATTATTTTCTGTCAGTATCATTAAATTAGATTTTCTTAGAAGAGATCATCTATGGCTGTATCTCTCATTTTTCTTTATGGTTAAAGAATCTCTTTCTAGTTGCTCCCTGTCGAAGTAAGGAACCATGGCATATATGTTTGGAATGGATTCCATTTTGAGTATTGCGCCGAAAGTCTGATTGTTGTGAATAGCGTATCAAAGCCACTTCGTTTATTTTATCGGACCTACATTCACCTCGTTGATCCTTATTGTTCATTGCATTGACTAATAATCTACTTCCGTGCAGGCTGATGAATTAATAAAAGATGAGGCTCAATATCTTCGCATTGCAATGGGCCATGAGAATGAATCTCTTGATGGTTATGTGGAAGCACACAAAACATGCTTAAATGATATTATGTACTTCCCTACTCGTGATGGATATGGTCTGTCAAGTGTTGCCAATAATATGGAGAAGCTTGCTGCCTTGCAAAATGAATTTGAACATGTGAAGAAGAAGATGGATGATGAGACTAAAAAAGCACAACGGCTAGAGCAGAAGATAAAACTTCTTACGAATGGCTACCAGGTCTGCTCTGAATGTTATCTATATTGTGTTTATTTTTCTTCTTTTGGGCTTGTAGATTTGTTGTGGTTGAATGGCATGGGTTAAGGTTGAACTTGAATTTCGATAGGGGTTTCTTTTGGGTTGTTATGAAATTTCAAGATATTTGGGTTATCACACTTTTGCCAAAAATGATAATGGTATGTCTGATGCAAGTTTCTGAGAATATTTTGATCTTTTTAACTGAGTTAAATGGCATTAAATTAACCCATCACCCATGAAATTTGATTTAAGGAATATGAATATGCTTGTCAACACATGAAGTTTCTTGCATTTCGGCTTGACAGAGAACAAGGTCAACTCTTGTTGAATGTATTCGTATAGTCTTTAATTAATGGATATGACAGCTGAATAGTTCTTGCCTTGAGATAAGCAGCATTGTTTTGTTAAAGTAGAAAATCTTGAATGATTTTGCATTGAGTTGTGGTGGCAAATATTTTGCTTCTAGCTTTTGTGATCTTTCATGAGAATAGTTATCTAATACCCTCTCTAACTTTTGGTAGGCGTTCAGATAATTATTTGTATTTTGTTTTTCAATTTTATTGACATTCATACAAAAGTTAATCAAATGCTTTTATGAATAAACAGATGCGAGCTAATAAACTTTGGGCACAAATTGAGGCGACTTTCAAGCAGATGGATACTGCAGGGACAGAGCTCGAGTGCTTTCAAGCTTTGAAGCAGCAAGAGCAAGTAGCAGCAACAAATAGGATCAGCAACCTCTGGGAGGAGGTTCAGAAACAGAAGGACCTCGAGCGCACTTTACAAAAGCGGTATGGTGACCTATCAACCGAACTAGAAATGCTTCAGCATTTGATAGATGGGTATAGACAAAGAGAAGAAGAATATGCTGCAAAGAACAATGACGTTGTTATGGATGAGATCAATGTAGCTGAAAACCAATCGGTTGCACCCAATCTCGAAACTCCCGTGGAGGAGATTGGCCTCAAGGAGAAGGAAGTTGCAATGGATGAGGTTAAACCAGTTGAAAATCAACTCTCTGAACCTGAACTTGAAACTTTCACTCAGGAGTTGGGGCCTAAGGACGTTGATGTTACAATGGATGAGGTTAAAGAAGCTGAAAATCAACACGTTGAACCTGATGTTGAAACTTCCACTCAGGACATTGGGTCAAAGGACGGTGATATCACAACTGATGAGGTTAAAGCATCAGAACATCAGCACATTGAACCCGATGTTGAAACTTCCACTTTGGGGGTGGAGTCCAAGAACGATGATCTAGGAGAAAATGACAATCAAACTGTTGAGCCAAATCTTGAAACTCACAAGGATGAGATCACGGTGAAGGATAATGACCATGCATTATCTGAGGCTGATACGGCTCAAGGCCCTTCTGCTCCACTTACGGTTGAGCCTGTGGGCATCAAGGATGAGGGAAAATCTAATCAAGTGCTCAACACCGATGAAACTGGAAGTCAAGAGGCAGATGCTCAACCAATATCCGAGAATGGGGCAGAAGAGAATACATCAGCCACTGGTGAAGCATGTATTAATTAGGATGATCATTTGGTTCATGGATGCATACACCATTTGAGATGAGTTAGCATTATGTGTAATTGTATCTGTTTCGAGAGTGAGGGAGCAAAAGTAAACATTTTTGTTCTTTTATTTTCTTTTTGTGAGAAGGAAAAGTACTGGTTTATTCCAAAAAGTAGAACGATTTTTATGTTGAATGATAACTTTTTCCTTCAATCTTGAAAACATGGATTTAAATTCACGCCGTTTGCAAATTCCTTCAATCTTCGAAACATGTTTGTTGTCCGCGAACGAAGTTACTCCCTCCGTCCCCTTGAAAGGTATTCGTTTACTTTTTGCACGTGGATTAAGGAGTATAATAATTTAATGTATAGTAAGGTGAGAGAAATAATATTTTAATGTATAGTGAGTAGTTGTATTAGAGTTGAGTGTGAGGTCATGTATAGTAGTTGTGGGTCACATCAATCCAAAAAGGAAAATGGATACTTTGTAATGAGACGGACCAAAATAGAAAAATGAATACGTATCAAGGGGACGGAAGGAGTAATTGCTAATTCAAATATGAAATATTTTCAGCATCCCAGCGTGATCTTGTGTATGTATATTTTAACAAATAAAATCATCCTTTGAAAACGAATACATAAAAAAATTATACTCCCTCCCAGTAAATTGTGCATGGATTATAGTGTTCGGAGATTAAAAAAAGTTACTCCATTCGTCTCATAAAAGTTTGCATACCTCCAGCACGGAGATTAAGAAAAGTGATAACTTTAAGGGTAATATGATATTTTTTGGTAATAAATAAATGATAAAGTAGGTTAGGTGTGGTGGTTTTTTTTGTAAATAAAGTGTATGAGGAAGGTGATTGTGTTTGATTTTTTACTTTATTAGGAATGTGCAAATTTTTGTGGGACAACCCAAAATGAAAAGTGTGTCATCTTAAATGGGACGGAGGTAGTAATTTCTTATGTATAAATATGTTTAAAATTATTGAAATGTGTAAAAAGTACGGAGATTAAGAAAAGTTAAAATTTTATGTATAAAGATGTGTAAAGTTACTAAATATGTAAAATTGAGTATTTTAAATAATTCAATAAAAAAAAGGTATTTAAAATTTGTTGGGATGTGATTAAAAAGCGAGTAGTATTGCAATGATTTTTTTTTTTCATTTTAAAAAATGTGTATAAATATTGATACAGATAAAAATGGAAAGTGTTTCCTTGGAGGTAGTAAAATCTTAATAATTTTGTAATCGTTATCAATTGAACGAATGACACTCAAATAATATAAACAAAGTTCAGCTGAACTTCATTTACACCCTTAAATTCGATATGATTGAATTTTCAACTTGACTAGAGACAATCAAATGTCCATAATAGCTAGTTAATTAGTAAGTATATAATATAATAATGAGATATTATAAACGTGGCATCATATTTCCTCATGAAACATTTAAAAATATTCTCTTCACATTAATCAGTTTAATAATCCAGTGGCCCCCAGATTAAATCATATATAACCAGAAATTACTTGCAAACTTTTTATTATGCTTTCTTACTGAAAAGGGCAATACTATAAAATGTCTGCATCATTTGCGGGATTAATCAAATCCAAGGCCAATAGAAACCTCTATGTTAAAAAAATATATCATTAGTATTAATAAAATTGTGTTGTTAACAGTAAAAGTAGCAAAAAATGTTGCATCATTAAAAGAAAGGATGCAACTTTCCATACATCTCTATCTGGGTGCTAATAACATTTGATTACTCAAGGAATTTCCTGCCTCCACTATGCACTAGGATGGAAGTACCAAAAAATGAGGCTAAGTTAAGAAGTTAAAGTGACCAGCTGATCCTATATCACAGGGCCATGAAATCTTATCCCAAATGCTTCTTAATCTCCACGAGAAGCCGGTTCGATAAGATTTGCTTCGTAGTTGATTTCTTGTTATCCAAAAGACTGTACAATGTATGAAGTTCCTCTGGTTTTGCCTTCTCAAACAGGCTTTCAAGTATTCTCTCAACCCTCTGGTTTGAGTGATTAACGGCAAGGTTAGTGCTATTTTCTACTGATTGAGACTGTACGGGAATCTTTATATCTGCCCTAGATTGCCAGTACTTCGTGCAGACTCGATTGTGGTCCATCGACTGAATTATCTGCACATGGGGAGGAGTAACTATGGGTTCAGAATAATGTAGCAACAACAATCTGAGCAAAGATTTACATTAAAAGTATACTCAAACCAGTTGGGGTTCAAAGAACTTGCCTTCACAATTGCTGGTGAAGAAAGGCCAAACATTTCCATGCCATCCAAACTCCCCGGAGGCTGGATAGGAGGAAGCTTCGCCCATCCTAATTTTTGTTGCTTTCTGATCTCTTTATTTACTCTCTCCCGAACCAGTTCCCAGCAACTACTAACTGAGATATGAGCAAATACCTCTCTTGGATTGTGCTCCACAAACACCTTTAAAGGCAATCAGCCCAAGTTAAGGAAAAATCAGGATAAGAAAATAAACATAAAGAAATGTAGAACTAACAAATCAAGCAAAGGCAATCAGTGCTAAAAAGTTGTATAATGAGCAGAATATTTAAAAAAAAATAGAAAGAAAAAAATTTATATGCATTTTCTGATGGCGAAAGTGATTCACATGAGGATCAAAATATACAAGTTTTCTCATGTAATAAAGTAATAAAATTACCATAAATAGAGGTCGACCTAGTCCAGCATCCAGAATTTCAGAGACATAATAGCACATATTAGTGGGATCAACATCTATGTACCTAACTCGACTCCTGTATCCTGTGTTCAACAGAAAATAAAAAAACTCATTCTACTCGATCCGACAAAAACTTCACAGAGGCTACAAAATCCACTAATGATCATTATGCCCCATACCCTGTGGGTATATAGCCCGACTATCACACCATAACTTTCCATTATGCACCGTCCCAAAGTCCAATGGTTCAACATTGCGATTATTTCTCCTGACTATTTTTGCAATACGAGGCCCCTTCTGGCGAAAATACCGATCCAAATTGCTTTGGCGGCTTGATTGGATTGATACAGTTGGCATGCTATCAGTGGATCTCAACTCTACATCCAGTTCCAACTTTCCATTTGACTCGTCATTGTGGTGATTCTCTATATCCATTCTAACATGATTGTTAGAATGTACAACTGTTGAGGGAAATTTAGCACATGAACTGCTAGGTAGATTGCATAAATTCTTCATACTGTCAGAGAAAACTGGCTTTTGAGTAGTCGCATTTACAACAGAGATGTCTTTACTGGGCTCGTCTTCCTCATCATCACTTAGGATCACCACATCTTTGTCAGAAAATGGCAATAGCTTCCCTTTAGACTTATCCGAAGATCCTACAGAAGCTACTTTTAGTCTATTGACTTGAAAAGCCTGGCAAGATTGTATATATTCTCTGGTCTGTAAAGAGTTCTCGTTCTCGAATGGTTTACTAGATTTAGCTGATTTAACTTTCTCGGTATGACACTCTGATGTTTTCTTGCTTTCCAAAGACAAAACTACCTCAGGAGGTTTTACAATGTGAGACAAGTCAGAAGTGCCAGTATCCTTGGTCAAATTCATATGGTCCTGACACGCTTCATTTTTATTTTCTTCTGTTAGTGAACTAATTTCTTTTGAAGTTGATCCTTGAGATGTTTGATTCTTCATGTCATCTTTGAGAGCACAAGAAGTTAGGGCAAATCCCATGTCAAACCTTGCCCAGCGATATACTGCACTTAGTTTCCCCTCCAAAGCTTCAACCAACATGTTCAACTCACTGATTTCATAGCGGAAAAGGAAAAACTTAGCACTCCATGAACACGAACACAACTGTTTTGCATGCTTCAAGCATGCATATTTATTTGGTGAACAGCGGTGGCAACCAACAGCAGATAAATGCAGATCGAAGAGGCAGACACTGCATTCCCTCTCACTATTTGCGTCGAAAGAACTCTCCATCTTCAGTATCTGAGATGATTTGCACAGTTGCTCCCTTGACTTGCACTCCATTTCAACACGAGTCTAAGAACAAAATAATGCAGAAGAATTAAAAACTAGAATGAAATTCAATGAATAATGATCACTTTTTAGGCAAATTGATCATGAAAACAAGATAATCGAGAACTAATTACAGCAATTTGGAAAAAAAAATCTCTTTTTCCCTGCCTTGAAATCTTTCAAGATCAACACCAAAATCTTAATCCAAATCAAGGCTTTATATGTCCCAAACAGAGGCGCAGATATTATATTAAAGTGCTGGATATTGACAACAAGCCAAGCTTAAAGAGTTTATCACCTTGAGTGTTTTTGATAAGATGCCATTCTTTCCACACACTTCCTTCCATTTCAAATTGTTTAAAGTGTGCTTACTAATTAAATTATATTCCCAGTCTGCTTTCACAGCTTCTCTAGCTGCACCAAACAATAGTTTATCATGTGAAATAGATGTTCGTCTGCCTTGCTTACGGTAGAGCTCCACAGCAATCTGCCCATGTGGCAACCAGTCAACAGGGGCTACATTAACTGCTTCAGCACAGTTAAAACCACAGTTGAATCCAGCATGATATGCTCTAGGGAAGGTCAGGATAAACTCTCCTGGATGCTGAACACATCGATAAACTGGAACTCCTTCGGATCTTAGGATAGAAGGCGAAAGTTGGGTAACCTGCACATTGTTTAAAACATAAATGAAACTAGAAATTCTACATTAAACAAGTTAAAAGGCTTATGTATAGCAAATCTCCACAAATTGTCCCTTCAGTGATGGTTCTTGAATCCAAGAATTCTATTTAGAAGAAAGATGTCATTCATAAATCAACAAAAGCTACTATATAGATGAAATTAGAGCTACAACTACAAGCAATTTATTTATTGCATACAGTTGAAAGAAAAAGTTAATGATTTACTGAATCACAATTTGGATCATGCTTCCATTGAAAAATTTGGAACTGCAAATCAGTTCTTAGCTTTGACCTCGTGATTACATGCAATATTATAACTGATAACAACTTATGCTAGCAGGGGTTCTAAAATAGTAAAAATTGCTTTTCATCAAATTAATTTATTCAAGACCACTCAAGCAAACACCAATTAAGACACAGGCTTATAAAAGGCTTTTTTGATAGTATAGTGGTTTGTACATTTTGTTGACAGTGGTTGATAAAAGAAAGTCAAGAGTTAATGCTTACCAGCTTATGAAGCAAGTCAGGCTGGTCTTCAAAGAGGTCTGGCAAATACTTCCTCATAGCTGCCTCCAGTTTCACGGCATCTGATTCTGGAACACCATACCACATTTTTGGAGATCCCCAATGCATGTAATTCAAGGAGTACATGTGATGGTCCTCAACATGCTGTCATCAAATTAAGAAAATGTGAGCAAATGAATACGGAAAAAATCAGAAGCATTACCTGTAATACTGTGAAGTACAGCAAAAATGAATAAAAATCAGGATAGGCTAATGTTAGAACATGTGCGAGCATGTATTCATGTGTACTTATTTTACAATTATAAAAAATGCGCAGTGTGTTCTCTTCTACTGGCCTTATGACAGGATGTTATTTTGTAGCTCATGAGAAGACGATGCTTTAAGATGACATTATGCAAGGCCATATCATATAGTAACGAAGAATGCTGAAAAATATACATTGATGTACCTAGAGGTCCTAGCCTACCCATAGCTTAAATGTTTCAAGCAATTTGTCTTGTCAAATTTTATGACAAAGGAGCTCCAAGGAACTAGGCCTCAAATATGACAAATGCTAGAAACAAAACATCTCTCTTTTCCTGCCTCACCAACACTTTTTATTTGCATATATTACAGCCCATGCAATCGAAGAAATTTGTTCCTTACCCAACAAAACGAAGAAAAACACATTCCTACGTAAAGCCAAGGAACCACAACACCAGATATATCATCGCTTTCAAATGAAAGAACTGAACCGGGAAGTCGGGCGAAGTTATTCAAGTTCCATCCAGATTTAATGTAATCTATGTGAGAAGCAGAAGCAACTTGCTGCGAACTTTCAGGAAACCCACTGCCAAATTCTCCAGTATCCAGATCAGCCCCATAAAGCACCTTATAAGAAACATAAAATGTTAGTAAATTAAGCCTTCATATGACACATAAACTATTAGAAAACTGTTACTAAATTAAGCCTAGGTAAATTAAACCTCTGAGGAATCTCTATATGAAATCGGCATCAGTAAATTACCTCAATTTCTTCTGTTGGTTTCTCTACTATCCGCCAATATTCTCCCTCAATATCTTCTACTGTGGGCTGCATCTCCTCCAGTGTAATTCCGTTATCTCCTAGACTTGAAGTGTTATTGTCTCTCCTGAAATACTGTGTCTTGAAATCAGAATCATACTTCTGGAACGCATCCAGAGTAAAATCCTGACCAGGTTCAAAGCCAAATTCAACTTCAGGAATTTTGATTTCCTCATTACTATTTCCACAATCAACACCTCTTCTGAGGCATCTTCTCCTTTTCTTCCTCTTGTCGTTATTGACTTCCATTATCTTTCTCATTGAATCTCGATTTTGAAGTTTGTCTACACGCTGGATTCGAGTAGAGAATGCAGAGCTTTCTTGTATATTCTTTTCCTTCAAAGGACAAGGAGGTGTCCAAGAAGAAGGTGGTACTATTCGACAGATCCCGTACATTTCCGCTTTAGAGCGTATACTTGAAATGTATCCTAAGGTGTCTTCAAATTCCTACAATATTAGGGAAATAAAAAGTAAATTTAATACCAACTCCATAGAATTACGCAGCATAACTAGTATAAACAGTGAGATCTAGAACACGGTGATGACTAGAACACAGAAGGGACAAAACATACCTCTTTAGTTGGATAAAAGACAGGAGCCTCCTCAAGATCTGGCCTGCGAGCTTCTTTCGGACGCCATTTTGCAATAACCTGTCATGAAAATCTTCCAGGGTGAAGCATGCAAAACTCATAAAATTCTAACATCCAAACTAGTTCAGGCATTTCATAACCGGTTCGCATAAAGTATGTGATCAGCCAATAATGCTCAGAACACTGTCCCTATGTAAAATAATTTAACATACCCTGGGTAGGATATACACCAAAATTGATACTAATTTTTGTGTTTGGGTCCATAAAACATGACATAGTTAGTTTTAAATGACTGACCTTTTGACAGTTCTCACATGCTTTACACCCTCTTATGACCCCTTTTGGGAGACAATTCCTGGGCATGTCCTGAGACAGCAGAAAACAGAGACCTCTTATTCTAAATACACAAAAGAGTCAAATGGACATTCTATATAGAACAAATCTTGACCAACCTGCTCAAACTCAATTTGATCATTTGAACTACAACCAAGACAAGAGCTGCTGGGTTTTGAATAGTCAGTTGGTGTTTCCAACTTTATGTTTGGGGCTTTAGAAGCACTGGCAGTTTTTAAGTTATTATTACTATCCACCCGTCGTCTTAGAGTGAATACAAGTGATTCAAAACCAGGAGGGATAGAATCAGCTGATGATTCTTCCATGGTATCGCCTTTGAAACAAGGTCCAACAAGTTCTGTGCCCATTACCACTGAGACACCAAAGAGGAACATAATGTATATCAGAAAAAGGATTGTATACTAACACAATAATCTGATGCTCTTCAACTAAACATAAAAGGAGTGTAAAAAATTAATAGAATTATTCTCTAAAGATTTGAATTTGAAATTTCAATGCCCCAAATTTGTGAGTAGAAAATACTAAGTATCCCAATATTACAGAAGCTCCATAAGCATGAATATGGAAGTATTCCAAAAACCTTATTGAAAGCGAAGAGCCAGTGACAGAAAAAAATTCTGCATACAAATTAACATAACAATACACATTATAATTTTATTTTCTTGCAGAGACTAATTGCAGGTATTTACTAAATTATGCACAATCAATAGCATAATTCAAAGTTTAAACCTACTTTTCAGTAAACCAATCATTTGGTTTATCAATTTAACATATTATGAAATTCTTGAAAACACACACACACACACCACCACCACCACCACCACAACAACATTAAGGTCCTACAACAACAGTGAATATCTGATGATAGAAAAGGAAAATTTCTTCTAAATCACAGCAGAAAAATTGCTCTTGTAATACTTACATATCCTGATTCAACGATTCAACCCTCTTTCACAGCACAACAGCAATCCCTGCATGAGATTTTCCATAGAAAAGACAATCAGAAAAGGAACTGATCAAGAAAAATCTGAACAAAAATTATTTTATAATTATGTTTAAAATATTTAAAGAAAAGTGTAAAACAACAACAGTGAAAAGAAGTCCCCTGTGCAATCTGATTATGCAGATCTCACCCTAAACCTAACCCTAATTCCAACACTGTTTTACTCCCCTTTATCACCAACCAACCAATTTGATATTGTAGTCTTTAATCAGATATTTAATCCCATCCCCAATTTAGATAAAAACCCTAAATCATTAATCCCAAGACACATTCACAAAACCCTAATCAAGAATGGGTATAATTATTCATTCATCCAATTACAGAAGTTGTCCTTCAAGAATTTCACAAAGAAAATTCAGAGCTTTTGGATTTCTATGTATTTACTAATATATATTTATATAAATAAAAACCAAAACCCTGATTTCACATGAAACAGGCACCTAGAAACCATGGGCTATTTTCCCACCAAATACATACCACCATAGAAGAAGACTCTTTACTGAAAACCTACCTACAAGTTCTTAATTAAACCCTTTCTCCCATGGATTGAATTTATGGACAACAATTTCCAGGGAATAATAGTATGCAAAGTAGGTACATAGGCCAAATTTTTTAATATTTTTTCAAGTTTATCTCGAATAGTAATTTTAATTTTCGTTTACAAGTTACAAGATCGTGTAACATGGAAGATGGTCGCACTTTTTTTATGCATATATACTATAAAGAAAAATTAATATAGAATTTAATATTTAATTCTTACTGATGGGTTCCTCTGATTTTCTTTCTTTAACCTGTTACGAAATCCAAAAGTTAATGAATATAAGAATATAAATAGCTTGAAGATGAGTATATATAATAATAATAATAATAATAATAATAATAATAATAATACTATGTGATTTAGAAGATCAGATTTGAAATAATTATTTCCAAATATACTAAGATTAGTATTGGATCTCCTTTGACGGACTCCGTCATAATCTCTCGTATGATAACGCGTTTTATTTTATTTTATTTATTTATTTACTAATTTATTTATTAATATATAGGGTGTTATTTATTTTATAAGAACTTGCGAATCTAAATTTATAAAATTTTGTAATGGGAATTTCTGTTCTCTACAACCAACTTAGATTATAAAGATAATAATAATGTTAATTCCTTTCTTAAATTTACATGTTTCAAATTAAAATATTTTACTTAATAAAGATGTTAGTGTGAATAAATTTAAATAACACATTCATTTATTTATTAATCTATCTAAAAATAAATTCACGAAATAAAGCTAGGATTGGGACCCGCGCAAAAATAGAGACTACAGGATAATTGAGCCTCTCAAATATTTTTAAGAAAATAAAAAAGTTTATACATATATATATTTGCGTAATGGATATACACAAAAAAAAAACCTTCCAAGAAAATATATAATATTCCATATAAAGATCGTACATTACAGTATATATATAGCATATTAAAAAAAATTTTGTTTTCTTGTAAATATCATATAATCCCAATAATTTATTTATGAACATTGTTTTAGAATGCAGTAGATTAAGGAACATACCCTTTATTAAATATTGAGTATCACTTTCCCTATTAAATTTCACATTTTAATTAATATATTAATTACAAATTTACTATCCCTACCTAATACACATAATATATTTTATAATTTATTATATAAAAGAATTATATTACCCTATAAAAATTAATTAAATTAATAAAAAATAAATTTTGTCAAAGTCTTTATTATCGGTATGACTTAGGTAGTAAGTGATTAATCGATTGAATCCAAAATTGGACATTTTTTCTATCGAATAAACGTCCAAATAAAAAAGCTTATGCAGCCCAAAATCTGAAAGTTCGTTTACTAATGGATTAGATTACAAAGCCCAAGATCCCATAATGGGCATGGTCTTGGTCTTTACAGTTCCTCAAGTAAGATTTTCTAATATTCTAATAAAAAATTAATTTTCAAATTAACGAAGATTGAATGTAGTGAATTATTTTATGATCAATTAATTAATATATAAATAAAAAGTGATTGATCACTATTAAAAAAAATGTAAAAACAACTTCATGCTATTACTAAAAAATGTTATTTTGAGCTTTTTTTTTTACCATATTTCTTTGCTCAAAAAAAATATCTCAAAACTCTAGTATGTCTACGTGGCACTCTTCTAAGAAAGACAAGAAAATTAACCTCTGGGTCAAAAAACAGAATCCGTAATTGAATAAGATTAATTGCGTTAAATTACTCTATTTGTATAATCAGTTTACTAATATCATTTAATTCAATTATTTTTTTGGTAGAATAATTAACTACTAAAATATTGCAACTATACCCACAATATTTATGTTAATTCAAACTCGAAACACAATTTTTAAGGTGTAATAAATTCTAAGAATCAACTCAAATTATACCCACAATCAATGGTTATGACGACAAAAAATTATCAAGGAACAATAGTTTGCAAATAATTTACAAGCACAAAAGCCAAGCAGAAGAAAATGAATAAATCAACAAAGAAATTAGCCATCATTGCTGTATGTTGAGCAAACAACCTGGCTTCAGAAAACATGATGGCTTTTGCAGCTCAAAAGACTTGCATCTGCTATGTCATTTCACTTTCACGCCCAAGTTTGGATATTTCTAGGTTTGAGTGAAACGAAATCAGCATTCAGATCTCCGCAAAGCTATAGCATCCATAGAAAACACGGTTGCTTCCTGCAAATCTTACACTGTACGAAGAAATCCACGGACTTGTACGAGGAAAGCATGTAAATTTTTTCTGAATCTCTGGTAATTTGTCCGGTCCAATGTTGAAGAGAGATTATTCAAAGTGGTGAGAGACTGGAGAGCATTTGTCAACCGTGTTCTGAACGCTGGGTTCGCCTGTGATTCTATCAACTCGTTTACTAATTTCTGCAAGATATGTTTAAAATCAGATTAATATCATAAAGACAGAACGGAGCGAGATTTGACAATGTTTTGTAATTACTGATTTCAACAAGATCAGGTAGGAGAAAAAGATAACTTCTGGAGAGAACATGCCACAAACAAGTATTGTTAATTCGTCATGTTATTCAAAGTCAACACATTAGAGACATGCAAGACGCTATGTTATGATTACCTGATAAACAGTCTGTTCACAGAGTATCAATGGAAGGAGAGCATCTGCTGCAGAGCCAATAAGATCAGTGCTGTGGCATAAAGCAAGATATGTCAATACAGTGTGTCCAACTCCAAAGTGATAGGTCAGTGAAGTATATGCACATACAAATCAATCGTTGCAATAATTTTACAGCAGTATATGAATATTTACTAAAAGAGAATCTCTACAAATTAAAAGTTGATAGTTAATAACTCCAACTGTATAATGGACAGCTTAGGCCAATACCATAGTAAATAAGGCATCTTTTTTTTTTAAATGTTAAATAAATATATGGCCCAGATCATAAAATGAAAGGACAATCTGCTAGAAGTACGAAGATTAAATAACTAGGAGAATCTGTTGTTATGGTTAATACACAAAAGATAGATATTTCTCTGACTTAAATTTGATATTCTTGATTAGTATTTTTCTCAAAATTATAATTTAATAACTACAATTAGACAATGGGTGTAAATAGTGTAATTATAATACTAAGTTGATAAAATTATTTTAATCGACAAAGCTGATTAAATATGTTGTTATATGATCACTAGATAAATAAATCATTTTTCACCGCTCAGAATTATTAATTTTAAGTAGAAGTTTTATGTGTATATATAGATATATATTAGAGTTTGTAGAAGGATTAGATATCATTTTCTCTCTCACCTGTAATCCTCAAAAAGAAGAAGTTGCAGCAGCGATCTAAGGAAACGACTGAGAATGCCTTCATGAAAATTCCCATCAGGGTCCTTGTAACTGGTAGCTTGTGATCCTAGACCAATTTTTCCTGCACTTCTGTCCTTAAAATGGTAGGATGATAGTGCATTAACAGCTCTTAGACACAGATCCACAATTTCAACATCCTAATCATTACATGAAAGCAGAGTAGCAATTTCTTGCATCAGAAAATTATAGTAGTATACAATAGTTCAGTTAAACTGGATAGTGAAGTACCTTTTTGGGCACCTATTGTGGACCTTTCAGGAAGACAAAAAAAAAAAAAAACCAGTATGTTACCTGATGACGAAGACCAAAATCAAGTGTTGCAAGGATGTGGCTAAAGGCTTCAATATTTAGCTGTGCGATTATTTCAGGATACACCTCCAGCATATGCGATAGCAGAGAAAAATACTGTCCCAGAACAGGACTACTTTAGTTTACACAAAAATAAATCTTAAGCCCCTTTTAGCCCAATAAGAAAAAAGCCTTACACTGTGGCAAAGTTTAGGAAATTTAAGCAGGTCCAGAGTTATCAGAGGTGTGACAATGTGAAGACCTGTATAAACAACCTGCAAGAGAGTGGTGCAGTCAGAAGACTCAGAACTACTATAAAGCAGTCATTGTAGATTCAAGTATGAGAACCTTTTATTCGTGTTTATAAAATGATATTGCATGACATACCTGAGAAATATTTGTACCATAATTTTCAATTGGTTCAGATGCAAAATCTATCTGCGAAAAAATCTCTATTTTAGAATAGCAAGTATTACAATAAGAAAAGAAAAACTACAAGTAGCTGTGGAATGCAGAAAGAAAAAGGTTACTTACCCTTGAACACAAGCCGAAAAGAAAAATCTAAGTATTATTTCATCTGATACCTAATGTAAATGGGTGATTCTGTCCCTTGAATCAGGAAAGTTTCAGATAGTTCTATTGATATGCATACTGCATACATAAACAGCTTGATAAAATAATAAACCTCAATTTTCTGAACTTCTTTTGAGAGCTTTGATAATCTTGTCAATATTTTTTTACAGTATAAGTTGCTAACTTTTCCACCACATCCTGTTTATTCCATGGCAACCGGTCACCCATACCAATCAGCTGCTTCATTGTCTTGTCAAGAGTTTCTTGACATATTCCAGATTCGAGAAGTTAGCAAGACTTGGTAGGTGACCCTAAGTTTGTTGTATTTGGATCATGATGAGCAATGGATTTCAAATCCACAACAGTAAATGCATCAATGTTGTTTAGATAATTCAATTACCATGAATTGAAAATCCATAACACTTAATTTTTTAATTATTTTTTATGATCTTGGTTGAACCAAACTCGATTACATAAGGAGTGATTTTCTAACAAACCCTATCACATCAAATTCCACCTAAACACAACCTAGCAGGATATTAAGTTAGAAAATGGAGTAATCTAGCAAAATCACATTCCCTTCCTCAAGTTAACAGGAATATCAAGATCATGATTTACCACTCAAACATTAAGATAAGGATATGTCACTGAAAAAAGAAAAAAAAAATCCTTTAATTTGGTTAAAATTCTGATCATGTTTGAGATGAATCTGAGTCTCTAAATCTTGATTTTGACTTATTCCCGTAATTGAAAAAGGAACTTATTTTTAGACCAAAGGTTGTCTGCCAAAAAAGATTAGCTTCAGCATCTTGAGCATTCCAATATTATTTCAAAGATAATATAGTTAAGAAAACAACTGTTTTGTCACTGAAGTTGGAGTTTGGATGAGGAAGAAGACATGCAATTGCATGATGGGTAAGAAGAGTTACCATATCTTTTGAACATAGATTAGAGAGAAGTTGTAGAAGTGCCCGCAAATCCTTATATTTCTCTGCATCTGCTTCACTACGTAAGCTATTTGAGAGGCCAACAGATATCTGGGAAAGCAGAAATCATATGGGTGAACTCTCGAAATTAAGAGGTAAGTACATTTATTACCGTAGGATGTCTAAACTAACCAGGGTGCATGGTGTGCAAAGTAGGAACCATTTTGTGAGTACACATGCATACATAAATGCACACAAACACCAACAGCTGAACACACACACACATGTATACAGAACACACTGATTATGTATAGGCGTATCTGCAATATTTTCATAATTCATCATTTCAACAGTTAGTTTATTCTTTTGGTCTGAAGTATAAATAATTCATATTTTTACCTTGCCGATGTTGTTGGAGGAGTAGAGCTGAAGCAAACGCATACAAAAGTCAACAACAGCAGCAGTTTCTTTAGCCTCTAAGTAGATAATTTGGCCTTCCACCCAATCAGTGACGAATTTGAGTAGAAGATAGACCACCACAGACTAGATGGAAAAAGTACAAGATGGAATTATTGACCATTCAGGAGCCCAAATTTTTGGGGAAAAAAAGAAGATATAATTCTTTAGCATAATTACAATAATACCAGTACAAAAAAAAAGGAGTTACTTCATGAACATGTCATATAAACCATACTATAGATTAGTTACTTCAGAAATCCCAAGTTTTTTCCTAGAGCAAGTCACCATAAAATTGCATACCGGGAAAATATAAAAAGCATAATTCACCTCATCTTTGTATGCTTGAAGAAAGACAAGCACAGAGTTCATAACGGAAAATCCCATTTCACAAATTGCCTTCTGTGTCCGAGGTTCGGAGGCTTTGGCAACCCCACGAAGTCGCTCCAACAAGCAACTGACCTGTTATATGTCATTAGGTCACCAATTATATAGAATTCATTCAAGCACATCAAATGAACAGCGTACAAGCTTTACCAACAAAATGACATCAGGCTGATGAGCAATGCTTTTGAGGTCATTCTTGCCTGAGAGTTCCACAAAATAAGCTGTCACGTGGCTTGTCAGACTTTTTATATACCTACAATAATTTAAAAAAAGTTTAGGATACTAGCATTATGGAAAAGATGAAATTATGGAAAAGATGTCACTAACTGATTTGATGCCTCAGAAGTTTTCATGCCTGAAGCTGAAATAGCAAGTGTCTGAGCCAGTGAACGCTGAAATTAAAAGGAAAAGAAAAAATGTATTGTAGTCTTTAATTATGCAGGGAAAGCAGAAATCTGCTGTGCAAGCAAGACTGAAGGAATGAATGAACTTGTAAGACTAGAGAAAGCAACTGAAGAAAGTAATGAGTAACTGAGAACAGCCGAGATGATATAAACATCTACTCACCCATCCCACACCATTGTTCACGTTTATGGCTCCACGTTCAAGAAAAAAGCTACTTTTAGACCAATTGAATGAACTTTTTTGGGGTAATTTGATATTTTCAGGTAATGAATAAAGTATGGAGTATGTAATTTGTGTTAAAAGTGATGGCAATTTTGAAATTAAGGTATACATTAGAGGTTTGGGATTAAGATGTTACTTCCTTTATTGGGGTGTAAAAGATTCTAAGGGACAAACAAATGAAAAATGGGTGAATGATTCTACAGAATGGAGGGAGTAAAAAATTTATTCTAGCGCCAATATACAAATACATAGCAGATAAAAGATCTGGTACTCTCTGTTAGTATGATATCTAAGAAATGCAGCAGGCAGAAACACCTAGGATATACTACATTTTCTTATTTCCATCCCCAATATCTTGGGACAACACAAAAAGAACTTTGACAATTAGGTACCTGGTGAGCACCATTCAATGAGAACAAAACTCTTTCATTTGAGAAAGCATTTGCTAAGTCACTCCACGATTCCTGCATGTATTAGAGTGATGTTTAATAAGATCATAGTCAGATTTTATAACAATACATCTGTCAGTAAAAATATCTAAAAATTGGAAGGTATCATTTACTCAGATTAAAAAAAAAATTAGCTGAAAATGTATTTGAGCAGGGAATGCCACTATATCTTTTATTAACCATCATTATCTATATAATTATAATAATAATAATTGAAGGAATAATCATATATTTGACGGAATATGTTACAATAAAATGGGTAGAAAAAATTTAAGGGTCTCAAAGAACTTCTCCCACTCTAAAAGATACATGATAGGGCAATCCAGATAAAGCAATCGAAAAGGTAGTCATGTACAAGTGACATATTAGCAACCACAAACCCCAAATGAAAGCAGCAACAAGAAGTAAATCCAGCAGTCAGTTTGAATATAGATTAATCAGGAAAAATATAGTATGAAGAAAATAATGAAAAACAATAAAACGTTTATAATTTATAATTCCAAGTTTCAATCAAAAGTCATGCTTGGATTCTCGTTGTTTGATTTGCAACACCACTCTATATCTGTATCCCTTTCCCTCTGTCTGAAAGGAAAAACAGACAGCCGCAGATCTTGTCAAAATGTAGAAATATCATGCAAAGGTTTAGTTAATCATCCATAAAGTCAAGCTGAAAATCATTAATTCCTAACAACTCAAAGAAGCAATATGTTTTAGGGTAATGTATCTAGCCACTAGCTAATCTCAGCCTACAGCTTTTAAGCAGAGTGAAAGAGACCAGAAATCCTTTTCAGAAGGCCATCTTATCCAGAGTAGACAGATAGCATAGCAGAGATTCTAACAGCGAAAATAGGTGCCAAAAGTAAGAGCATAGTGATATAACAGGACTCTTCTTTAGACCTCTGCTCCCTCCATCCCACGCACTAAGAAGCATGCATAGCAACATAGTATATCGCCATGCAATGTAATATTTCAGTCATATCCCTCTTAAGCCATTAGCCTAACCCCTCAGTATTAACCTCCTTCATACCCATTCAAACATATAGCATAAGAAAGCATGTTCAAGTAGTTGCATAAATGAAAAGAAAACTAGATGGAAAATTTTGCAACTGCATGGAGATGCTACTTACCAAGGTAACAAGGTGGAAAATAATATTCCTTCGTTTCACAAGTCCATGAAGCAGCTGGAAACATGTGAGTGCCTGTCACAGAATAGGAATCAAGAAACAGAAATCTCTTCAACATTTCATATTCTCTCACAGGACGGCATCAAACACTTACAGATAAAAGTATTATTATGAGGCCTACCACAACCGATTTACAATTATCAAATAAATAAGATGGACTTAAGAGTGAAAAACAAGAATATAAACTTGAAAAGCTACACACCTGCAAGTCCTTCTCCCCAGGGTAAGAAACAAATATATTCAAAGAAATGCGGACAATGATGTCAAGCACAGCTTTTCCTTGATCATTCTCCCCACAGAAACTAAACAATGCATAGCTTTTGTTTTCTGCACTTTGTACAGGTGGCATCAGGTATGTTGATGTCCATCTTGCAAGGTACCATACAACTGCCTAGAATATTAAATTATGTAAATGCAAACTGTTTCAATATTCAAATGAAAATCTGAGGATATATTTTTAACAACGCAGTACAAATGAAAATTCGAAAAGGATGTGTAAAGACTGATGGGGTGCAACTCTTTTGTATCAAAACAATCAGCTGGATAATTGAGAACTGGTTTCAAGAAAATTAAACAGTTTCAGCAAGTTGGCGAGGAAAATTAGTAATTCTAGAGAATAATAAGTACCTCCATAAGTCGAGGGCTAAAAAAGGATGCTCTGGTTTCTGGATCTAAGCTTAGCTCAGCAAACCTTATAATTGAACTGCAGGAAATTTCCACATTAAATGACTGAAGTCTACAGAGAACCAAGAAAGCAGGAGTGAAATCTCAGATACCAAGAATTCATCCTATTGGTTAGGATAAAGTTGTGTGTAGGATGATTCCATTCTTCTAATTTCTTGCTTTCCTTTCTTTGCACTTAACAGTGGACTTTATGAGGAGCAAAACAACAATAGGGGCATGTATGGTTGTTTCTTCTTTGTAGCTTATAACAACTCAAATCTCCAAATCTAAATGATTGATATCCCCTTACCATGTATATATTATCATCAAGCAAATTATTGATGGTTCTACAAACTGGTTTGTAAATAAATTTATTGAGTTATAAGATAAACAAATCAAGAGAATGACAGTCAGAGAACTGGATAACATTGTTTCTTCCCCAGTGATATTGCAAATCATAGATTCGCCACAAACTTTAGTTTCACACAAAAAAAAAAAAAAAAAACTTTAACAATCTTTAAATTAAAAAGTTAACTAGACTTCTCAATATTCTTGTCGAGTAAAGTAAGCATGTATTACAGCTTAATGTGCTTAAAGATATAGGCAGGATTGCATTTATGCGGGATGTATAATGGCTCATTATTAAATTTAATCAATCAAAATGCGAACTGATACATTCAACAAACCACATAACAGACTTATATCATCCACAATAGACTGAGAAAACTCACCCACAAAGTATGACAACTGGGTGTTTATCCACCTCCAGAACGTTAGCATAATGGTTTTTTATCTCCTTTGGAACCTAGAAATTTCAAAATTTAACAATAAAACGAGAATCAAACTTTACAGATATGGAATTTGAAAGAGAAAATGGTTAAAATGATTTCCTATGAAACATGAGATGTCATAAAAAATAAAAAATAAAAAGACATTGTTTAATAACGTGAAGTAGATATAGGGGCTATTCACCCTTCCCCAAGTACATAATGGGGCTCTCCATCCTTGCAGATGTGGAGTTTCACAAAGAAGCATGCATGTTGCATAATTAGATGAACAAGTATAAGAGAGAGATAAGAATTATAACCAAGGGAGTTTCGCCCTGTCCTTCATCAGCCAAAACGTGCCCAGTTATGAGTAGGAGAGAATACAGTTCTTCCAAAGTTTCAGTTGGGTCACTTAAGCCTCTGCCCTACATTTAGTTTGAAAACATGAGAATGCCAAGTGCTGAGAAACTTTATGAATCATTAGGCACTGGCAACATGAAGCTGTAATTTACAAAAATTAGTCAAAAAAGCTATATGAAGAAATTTAATAAAAGTCATGAATTTGTGAAATTACTTTTATTAAAAATGGTGCTATACATTCAAAACAATTTAAAAAACTATCTGTTGATGGAGGAAGTGGCATGAGTAGGAAGTACCCAATCAAAAACACTGCAATGCATATGTTTGCACAACAAAGTATCTTTTGAAGAAATAATAAAGTTAATAAAGTACCTGATGAAGCTTCATTACTTGTCCTGAGAAAAGTTCAGACAGAAGAGGGATCGCAGCACCTATAGCTGCTCGAGCAATGAGAGCATAAGAGCTCAACCTCTCATCCATCGCTACAAAGAGAAAACAATTAGTGATAAGGTGAGTCAATAGTGATTCTAAAGATGACTAAAGGGGCAAATGCTACAGAATCTATTTGAGAAATTCAGATTATAGTATACCAGCAATTGAAGCCTGAGCATAATCATGCACATCATCATCACTGAAGGCTGATGCAGAAGCAGCTAATCAGGAAATAATGTCATAAGAATAATCAGTGGCCCAAAGAGAAAAATACTGTATAATAACATAGAATTAGTAGTATAATGTTACCCTTCAGTTCAGATTCTACAATCAATGCAAAGAGATTGGCTGCAGCAGTAACGCCTTCAGCTGGAAGCAAATGATTATTTCCACTACTGTCCATCTGCTGTAGTTGTGTGTATACAAAAAGCACCCAAATAAAATCCATATTCAAGATAACAAGCTACATACAACAGTCCACACTAAAAAAAAGAATCATAAAATGGACAAATATGGAAAGTCTAACTAGGTAAGTCCTAAATGCATAATGGGAAAATATTAAGTAATACTGTTTCTCATGGTGGGAAATGTCAGGCCCCTATTGGTTTTAAGAACAATCAAAATAACAAAGAGAGCTGGTATTTTAATGTAGGAAACTGCTATATCTTTCATCCCCACCAAATTATAGAAGCATCATTTTATCACAGGCTGAAACCATGTACCATGAACCATGGACCGTGAAAAAGAATATCTGACCACACTGGATAGTAGACACTTTACAAGACACCAAATAACCTCTTTTAAGGCCTTCAGCCAATCAATATCTAAAAGGTAGATTTGGTGGTACCCTGATTCAAAACGAAAACTTATTAATTGCACCTTAGACAAATTTCCTGCATACTTTCAAAAGAAAACCAAAAAAAAAAAAAAACTCTTCTATGCTATGGATGAATATGATCCTCCTCCATAAATTCTTTTAAGTTGAGAAATGGCAAAAAAAAAAAAAAAAAAAAAAAAAACCATTCACACCCAATCAATGGCCAGAAACCAGCTTTTTGTCAAGTAACATAGATAAAGAAGTTCTTTGTGTAGCCATACTTTCAAGAAAGTGGTAAATCCACAATAATTAAATAAAGGACATGCATATTCAGTTATGGGGGCATATCAGGTGCAAAAGCTAAGAGACCAACAACATATACCAAGAGAAGGGCTGTCCATGTATCTAGTAAAATATCACGTGCAACCCAGCTCCATGTCTCTTCTTCTGTTTGATTTTCCATGAGGTCTTTGTAGACTTCACACATCAAGGCAGATAACAAAGTAAGGGTGCCATATGGCCTGCGCATAAATCAACAACCCACTTTAGTAGAATACACATACAAAATAAAGTTTAAAAAAAAATCCCTATTTCATCTGTAGGGATTGTCTAGAAACCCCATTCCATTTCTTAGATAAAACATTATTTATAAACACACTTTTCAAAGCACGTGATGTGGCTGACAAAGAGTTCAAAAGTCTTAACAATTGTTTTCTGGGTTGAAAGACTGCAGTACTTGGTAAATTCCTCTTTTCCACTCATATACAAAGCTATGACCATCTAAGGGGCTCATTTAACCATAGCCAGAATACAGGCAGATCATTTGAGTAAGATTAATGCCTAAGGAACAATTAGGTCAGGCGCTAGGCATCAACTAGGGTATGACTGACCTCAAAGATTTCAATAGCTCATCAAAAAGAAGTGGGTTAGTCACAGTTGCCACAGACATAAGTGCACGGCAGCCATCCAGCAATTCACTGAAAATATCAAAGAAGTAATATAATAAGTAACTGTTATAGAACCAAAGAAAAATAGCCATTAAATTTTTTACCTTTCACTTTTCCCCAATTTTATTGCTTGTGAAACAGCATCAGGAGGTTCCATCCACAGCACAATTCCCGATAGCAGTTGCAAAAGGTGCTGCTTTTGGATGAGCCCACTGTCTAAATTTCAGGGATTTCAGTAACATATACATACAAAAATTTAAAATCAGTTACAAACAGAGTACGCAATGGAAAGAATAGCAAAAAAAATCAAGAATAATATAAGACTAAGCAAGAAGAGCAGAAGTTAATCCAAGGATCCAACAAATATCTGAATTTTATTGTCACTGATACAATTATATCAACAGCCTTATTCTTTGCAGCAGTTGAAAATGTTAACACGTGGCCTTAAGGTTGGAGTGCTGTTTAAATTCAATTAGTGTAGGAGTCAATTGCCAAGAGAATTAAGCATGGATCAAAGTCGATAAAATCAACTTCAATTATCTAGAAGAAACTACTAGGTTTTATAGACACAGTGTAAGAGCCTCTACAAGACCTTTTCTTAATCAGCAAAAGCCGCGCAACATATTTGATTATAAGTCCTTCCACGAAAGCTCTTTCTGAAGAAAACACGCATGACGTAGAAGCAGAGAATGACGGTCATAATTTTATTTTCTGAAAATGGAATGCTTGAAATATAAAACAATCACCTCATTATCCCATTAGATATGTTCTTTTTTCACCTAGCAAATTAGATGACACAATTTCTGACAACCATTGGTAGCATGACATGGTCCTAACTTAAGAACCTTTCTTCACGTTCATTTTTTCGCGTCTATTGTATATATAGAACACACAATACAAATTATAAGGCTTCCATTATTGATTATTTACTCTTAATTCAGAGTCATTATTTAGTATAGCATATTTAGAATCCTAACATATTATGTATCAAGTCGATAAGTGGATGAATTAACTACATTTTTTTAATTTTTGCACAATGAAAATATGAAACCTTATCCACCAAGAAGAAATCATGAATGACTATCGGAAAATCATAATATTAACACTCAGAAAAGTAGTAAGAGGAATAGAACATACCAGGTGGGAAGATAGTTCCTGTAAGAGAGCAAAACTGCACTAACAGTTTTCGGGAAGAAACTGCAAGAGGGCAGTCAATCCAGTAACCTTCGCGTGAGAACTTTTGCCTAATTGCAGTATAGAAGTTTGAAAGCCATCCAATATGGCCACTTGAAATCAAAAGGTCCCGCCACGCAGGTCCAAGCTTCAAGGGATCAAACAAGGAGATACAAACATAAATATCAAAATCATTTGAGACAACAGTTAATTTCAATAATGTTAAACAAAATGTCTAATATTTATATAATAATTGCAGAATGTTAAGCAATAAAACTGTGACCTTCAGAGGCTCAGACAACAATAGAACATATATTTTACCTAATCTAGTTAAATTGGACATTGGTGGTCAAAATACATGCAAAAGAAAACCATTAATAGCTCCCAGCTGGGACAGAAACCAAACCAACTTTGAATAACTGATCCAAGATCATTTGCTAGTACCACATTGAGCTACATACAGAAAACATAACCAAGCATGATGAAATCTAAAGCTCAGCAAGGCTAAAAGCCTAAAAGGATCAAACTATCAGAGACTTGCATTCAGCTTAATCAAACCTCATTTCACAATCATCTAAACTCAAACTCGATAAAAGTTTCAATAATAATTCAAACAAGCTTGAAGAGCAGTACGTGCTAAAGTCAATTTGTGCAAACCAATCAGATAATTCCGGCAGATAATGAGCCCAAGCCTGAAGAGTCAAACTAGTTTAAACCCAGCTCAAACATGAAGGTCCAATCCTCAGTTTTGCACATAAATATTAACCAGGACTTCTGCATTTCTTTTATTTTTTATTTTTGTCTCTAGAGTACTTGAAAGTGTATATAAATAGAATTTGTTTACTCTTTGAATAATCACATTTATTGAGCTTTCATATACTACCCAGGTCTGCTTGAGACTGGACATCAGGTTCAAACTACCCAAGGATAAACAATTCAAGCCCCAAGTTCCATTCCATGGATTTTATTTGAGATTACCACATCTGGACATAGTTAGGTTACCACGCACCTGCACCAAAACACATTCAGATCTTCTAGGACTCTCTTGCTTCATACCATCAAGGAACAAATCCATCCCCCTTTTCGAATTCTCAACAGCATCCTTGCCTCGAAAGTCCCAGGTCAAAATTTGAAGCATCAGACGTAGAGCAGCAGAACAAACTTTAGCTTCAGGAACTTCAGAGTCAGCTCCAACAATTGTACTTGACACGTTGAATGCAGCATGTTGTACCCAAGAGTAGAATGCCTATGAATTGTGTAAAAGGAAACAATACTCCTGAGTGGAAGTGAGAATGAGCTTAGCCTTTCATAGGGAAATCCATCGTGGCCATGAAGGAAAGCAAAAGAAATAACTATTAACAAGAAGAGAATTAATTCTGTACAGTAACAAACCTTTAGATAGTCTTGCTCTAGGGATATTAAGCACTGCTCATGGAATTCTCTAGGAAGGCCCATAGCGGTAGTTGTGGAGGGTGAAAATTCAGAAACCTATTGGAATATACATATGCAAACTATGAATGAGAAAATTTGTAGATCATAAAGCAATAAAGTAGAAGCAAATGGATAGTTTCTCTTGCTGTCATTAACAAGTTAAATACCAATGATTCCAGAAAGTTGATTCCAGTAAACTGCACAATCGAACCATGAGTCCCATCAACAGCTTGCTTCACCTGCAACATACAGCCCAAGATTTTTTAAGCGTAAACAGTTTGCTTGAACAAAAATGGAAAACGCCAAGTGCACCGGTGTCAGCTGGACTTCTAGAACTGTATTTCCAGAAATCTGCAACTTGCCTAAAGTAAAAATAACAGAGCTGACAAAAAATAAAAGAGAGAGAGAGAGGAACTGAGGAAGATGCCCTCAGATTTTCCGATCCACATCCCTTGAGGGTTAAGAATTTTGTTATGCATCACATCTACCAATAACGGAAACGATTCTAGAGAACCTAAGAAAATGTTCCTGAAAACTAAGCAAAATATCCTAAACATATATTGCCAGTATTTGGCATCATACATGTGTTAAGCCAAATCAGATTATTTGGCTCCACCAGAAATAAAAGAGTACACATTTTCATTATCGACCAACGATACCTCAATGCTTCAAAAGCACAAAAAATGATAAGAAATCATTACCTCAAGAAAGAATGCGTCCTTCTCAGAAGCTGTAAAATCTAGCCTATGTGAAGAAATAGCAACAAACACAGTTACAAGATATTCTCTTTGACCATGGCCAAATGCAATTTCAATTTAAAGTTATTCAACAGAGAAAGCAAGAAAAACTAAAAAGTCGATGGACTGACATAAATCTATGCATGCACACCCTTAGATGTTGTATAACCTTTATCATTTGGTAACTTAAGTCTTCTATTTCAACTTCTTCAATATGGACGATAGAACGGACCTAGAAAGGTCCCTAACATGACCCATTGATTTTCTATTTAGAAATTTTAACAACTTTAGAATATCATTTTTTACTTGAGGGACTTGTGGATTTTCTCCCAGAAAAATCTCAGACTCATTCAGAAAACATATCAAATAAGTCAAAAGGAAGAAAATAACTTTGACTACGAAGACAGGAAAATAAGAAACAGAGAAAAATCTATTCCAAATTTTCTTACTCAAGTGGTAAGAATTGTTTGTATTTTACCATATAATTAACTTTAGATTTTAGAAAGATCATGCAGAGACCACAAGCTATCTCCCACCACATTAAATTTAGGTAATATTATTCAATGTCAGTAAAATGGAGGCATGCCACATTTTCTTTAGATTAAAAAGAAACTTACCAGCCCCTTTTAAGCAACTGCGCAGCCACTGATGCAACCTTTGCTAAGACATAACCCTCTGGTGAATTAGCATGTTTCATGATAAAGCATAAGCAAAAACTGCATAATATAAAATAATGATCAGTGTAGATTTTTATACAAAACACCCAAAAACCTAAAAACCCTACCTAAAACCAACTTTTCTAAAGTTACCTAATCAATCCTCTCCTCTCATCAGTCTCAAGGAAACCCCATTCTCGTATTGCTGCATCTCGAATTGCTCCGGCAGCCTGAAATCTTGCATTTGGCAACTGAGAATTTTCTGAAAGATCAAATTAATTTCAGCAAATGGCAGTTTTCTACCACAGATTAGGCAGATGACAACCCAAAAGATCACATCTCAAAAAAATACAAATATGTAATTATGTGTGGACTATAATAAACAAATACCCACACACTCACACCTGAGGTTGTGTGGGGCACTATAAACAAATATTAACAAACACTGGAGACACTATCTTCCATTGAACTATATGATTAACCAATAATCAAATAATCAAATAACCAAAGGCCTGATAAATAAATTATTCTACCAGCATATGTCTATTGCACTGCAGCTAATGAGTGACAGTCAAAATAAAAATAGGTGAATACTACAGACATCCAAAATTATGCTTTCCAGGGGACTAATTTAGTTTACGTCATTTTTCTAGTTAGATTATTCCATTTATAGCATGAAGAGGAAAAGAAGTTTTATGATTGTTCATTAATCTGAATCTGCTTTAGGAGAGAGTAACAAGATATCCCATTAGAAAATCATAGAAAGGTATATAGCAACCCACCAAAGAATGAATTCATGCAGAATCGATTT
This sequence comes from Pogostemon cablin, assembly GCA_023678885.1. NCBI lineage: Eukaryota > Viridiplantae > Streptophyta > Magnoliopsida > Lamiales > Lamiaceae > Pogostemon > Pogostemon cablin. Next base: position 1,682,444 of record CM042980.1, on the reverse strand, counting down.
CTAAGAGTAATTCCTAAATAACCACTGAACATATACATATTAGGCTTTACTAAACAGGGCACATGGGGAACAATTACAAACAGCTCGCAAGTGCAGAACTGCTAAAACATACCTAGAATGAATTGGCATGTCAGATATGGACGAGGAGATTGGTGTAGTGATAATATGGTTGCTTCAGAAGCAGCTGGATTCACATTTATCTGTTAAGTTTTTCCAATGCATTGCCATTGATCCATGTAACCCCACAGTAAAGATAAATAAGGCAGAGGACTTGAGAACTTACAAGATAAGAAATAAGATAATAAATTAAAAACCAGTAATACCATGCTTCAACTTGTACAACAAGAGAAGATTGACTTATAACACAATTAAATTTATCAATCAAGTTCTGGACTGAAGTTAGTCTAGCTCTACATAAATCATTATAGGTTTCATGAAAAATATGTGATTGGATAAATAGTGAGATCGTTGCACAATTGCTTATGGTCATATTTAGGATCTGCTTAAGCACATGATTATCATCAGTGGTAGATGGAGTGTAAAAAGCTGTGAATATTTAAATACGTGACACACCATGAACTAACAATAATTGTTGAAGAAACCCTAAGCTCAGATGCCAAAAACCAGTTGCGCCGTGCACTTGGTACGTTTACGTTCCAATTTTTCTTCTCATAGAATTCATTTACAGATTTGGTGGCAACAAGACTAATACACAAGTCGATCTCCAACTACCAGTTTCACTCAAGCATCAGCATGAGTTACAACAGTAACTCCAATTTATGGAATACGTTTATGGAAGACGCTTAATCACCACACACAACTAATCCAACAACGTTATATAAAATGCGAGATAAGTAAAATTTCTAATATGCAATTCCAGTTCAGCTGAAGATCTACAGGTGTTCATTTCAGAAGTTAATCAATACAATCATACGAGAATCTATGTTTCGGAAACTCCGCCGCTCCAATACAAGATTAATTCACTAGGCAAGGGTTTAGGCTGTAGATAAATTGATTAAGCAACCTGAATGGATTTGCAGGCAAGTTCAATAGCTTGCATGGTGGCTTGAAGCTGAGCCAAATCGGCTTGCCCTGTGTTCTGGAGAAAGCCTCGAGGAGTCGTCATCTCTCGAGAGTCTACACTGATGAGAGAGCACTCAGTGCTTTGCTAATTTCTACACAGAAAGATTTTTCTCTCTTTTTTTTTTTTTTTACTTAATTCAGTTTTCTACTTTAAAACTAGTGTTTAAAATAATATGTTAAATAAAATTTCATGCACTGTTTCAAATTTTTTTTTAAATTAAAAAAAATGCAAAATTCTCTGGTAAACCCACTAATTACGGTAAGTTCGAGTACAATATTATTACTATTTTGGTTTATTATTTATTTTGGGAATTTACTAATACTTCATTTAAAAGTTTAAATATCAATAAATTTAGAATTAAATCCCCAACATTTATAAGGTAAAGTAGGATTAGTGGGATAGTTTTTTTATTAAAAAACTTTAATTATATTATATTATTTAATAGTTAAGATTAAATTTAAAATTAATCTAACGGTTAATATCGTCCAAGTGCACCGGTGCACCAGGTACACCTTAGTCGGACTCTTAAATTTATCATTTTTAATTATATAAATAAAAATGAGTTGCTCTAGGCGTTCAAGGTAACATTTTTTGTTTTAATGGTATTATTATAACACTTTAATTCAGAATTATAGACATTAATAAATAAGTGTGCTAAAGATAATTACTTTTATCGAGTTGATAAATAAATAAAGAGTTTAATTGGATGAATAAGTGCAAGAAGCCATGGGCTAATACAAAAATTGATGAAAAATGTTCATTTATAAGGCCCATATACTGAGCCCAATTCTCTTGGGCCACTGAGACCATCTTCATGGTATATGCCGCAGTCCATCACAATATAAATGTCATGTGGAGTATAATTTAAGCTATTATTACAATTTAATTTATCCGTGGTAGTATATTTTTTATTATTAAGAGTAACTTAGTGGAGTATTTTTTGAGATCAGTAAGAAAGTGATAATATATTGTAATAAAAAATTATGCTTTATTTTGATTAATAAAAGTGATATTGGATAAAAAGTGATATTCTCTTAGTCCCAACAAATTTTCACGTTTTCATCATTTGTTTGTCCTACTACACTCTTCACACTTAAAAATAATAAATGTTTCAAAATAAATAACCTCTCACTACATCATATTTAAAAAAAATGTCACTCTCATTTAACTCACATAATTATTTTATTATTTATTTATTATTTTAAAAATAGCATAATACTTATGAAAGACTATAAATTTGGTAAAAAAATAATTTTCTTAAATTTCGTATTTACGATAACAGTGAAGAGGAGAAAGTATTTTTAATAAAAAATAATAATAATATGGGATATTTGATAGAAAATACTCCCTCCGTCCCACACTTATGTTCACACTTTCCGTTTTCGTTTGTCTCATACTTATGTTCACCACCCAAAAAAGAAAACTTCACATTAACAAAAAACTCAAAAGTTATCTTAATTTCAAAAATATCATTCCCACCTAACACACATAACATACTTTATAATTTATTTATTACCTAAAAATACCACAATATCCCTAAGAAGTCAATAAAGTTGGTCAAAAAGCAACTTTCCTTAAACTTCGTATTTACAGTCGGTGAACGAACGGAGGGAAGTAATAATTATTAAGTTGAAATCCTTATGTTAGAAGCCTTATTATTATATTGTATTTAAGTTCTTCAAACCTTACAACAATGTAGTATATAATGACTTCTTAAGATATTATTTCTACAAGTTTATTAAGGTCATCCCAAAATCTCTATAACAATTTAAACCCTTTATATAAAAAAACACTGATAAGTTACTAAATTAAACTTAATAATACAGCTGTAATGAAAAATAAATAAGTGCATGAATTCTAAAATCCATACATACACATCAACTCATTTAAATATGAGATTAATTAATTGCTAAAATTTATTTATTGAAGAAAAGAAAGGAAATAGAATGAATTTTTCTCTCCACGCCCTTCTAGAAAGTGATACGTTGTGCAAAGTCAAATCTTTCTATAGTCTACCCCTCGACACAACTAATTAATAGGTTGTCGTTACCTTTTTCTAGGATTCCAAGTTTACAACACGTAATTGTTCCCTCTTTTACTGTTTCAAAGATTCCTTTGACACCAATTTAGTGCTGGATTCGTTGTCATATACTTATAGCATCCACAAAAAAAAAATTCTTGAATATCATATTCACAATATCATTTTAATTAAATACTAATTGGGCAGCGCTATTGTCACTCGAAACTCTACTTAGGGCACCCGAACTTCAGAAAATAATGCAGTGAAAGTATTAAAATACCCTTATATTTAATTTATCAGCAAAATATAGAATCTTATATTTTTACTTTCTCCACCCGAATATATTTTGAAATTATTAATGCAGTAAAACATTGAAGATGACGATGGATTGATTTCAATCTTCAAAACAAATTCATTGTTTTCTGATAAGTATTCATTTATCCCCATCAGTGAATAATATACATGAGTAATAATAATTTTAAAAAAAATCAAGATCCAATCTTTAAACCCCACCAAAATCGAAAGAGAAGAATGAAATCAAACAAGCACTATCAAGCACAAGGATTATTAACGAGCAACAAATCCTCCTCGTCGCCCCTGAAAATCAAGCAATGAGTTGCTGAGATGGAGAGAATTAAGTTTGCAAATTAATGAGATATGTATTAATTATTTGCAGATCTTGTGGGTAGTACAGAAGTTTCAACACTCCTTATCAATTGGGAAAGATAAGGATTGATCAGAGTTACCAGCAAAGTGGCGATGAAGAAAGGGGATATAGTGGTTGCCGAACAAATGGGTTGCCGGAGCATGAGAATTGGGGTGGGTTTAGCAAATTGCATTTTAATTAAAGAATTGAATATTATGCATATGTTATTTGGGCAGTGAGTATTTTAGTACTTTTATTGTATTATTTTTCAAAATTCGAGTGCTCTAAGTAGAGTTTCGAGTGGCAATAGCGACACCCATACTAATTTACTCTCATTCATTTCATTCATTAGTCTCATCTCTATTTATCATAATTAATTCACATTTTATATTAACATACTATGGTAATAATTTTAATTTTTAATATTCCTTATACCCTATTATGATGTTAATTTTTGGAGTGGATAGACCGGTAGACCCTAAAAATGGGCAAGAAATGGAAATATTGCAGCCCTGGTCTAATTTAAGACTCTGAGATGCATCTAGAACGTTGAACCATATATAATTAGTTCGAACTCTATAGAAGTATATCATTATTATTATTTAATTATTTATTCAAATGCATCGCTTTAAATTAGTACTGCAAATCTTAATTATTTAAATTCCACTTATTTTGCACTTGTCACAACATCGTTTGTGAATAAGGGTACTTCCTATAAATTACTTTAAAAACTCATTTGTTACTATGATATACAAATATACAAAAATATTACTACTAATTACATAAATATATAGTGATTTTTCAATATTACTCTTACAATGTGCTGCACATAAATTAAATGTTTTGTGTGCAGTAAAAAAAGTGTGTGTAGCAAAAAAAAAAATGTGAATTGTAAGTTTCATGTGCAGCGAAAAAATTATATACTCCTACTCTCCGTCGGTGGTCGACGGGGATCCGACGGCAGACGGTTCGGCGGCGGTCCGGCGTTGGTCCGGCGGCGGCAGTTGGGTGGGTGAGGGTTTAGGGTTTGTGGTTTAAAAGTATATGAGATTATAGTGAATTAAGGTTATATTAGTATTTTATTTTAATATTTTATATGTGTGAGTAATTTTTTTAATTTTGTATCTCTTATTAATTTAAAGTACAAAGTGTGTATTTATGAGTAATTTTTCCTTTGTGAATATAAGCAGCATTTAAGAGAATATAATTGGGAGAAAATAATTTGAATAATTATATTGTTACTATACATCATATTAATTAAAGTACTTTGGTTATAAATTATTAATCTGATAATTCATGACAAGAAAAATGGTGTGAATAGTTGTATATGAGTCAACATTTAGAAAAACTGCACAACACGTTAAGCACCAAAGCATATTCCCTGTGCAATTTCCAATCGGCACGGGTATTGTAATTAACCCTAAAAAAAATTGATTATTTATGTTTTTTTTTTCTTTTTTGCGAAATTAATTTATTCTAAATAAGTATATAAATTAGAGCATTTGCAATGGGAAAGGTATCTTTTCTATTTAAACTAGTAATGTCCCCGCGCGATGCGCAGAATAATCTCACAGACAAATATTATGTACATTATTATATCAAAATTAATAATAAAATAAATAAATAAAAATAAATAAATGAAAAAATCTCTTAATTTACTTTGGGAAAAATATTTTTTATACTTTGAGATATATTACTTTATTTTTGTCAACAAACTTACTTAAAAGACTAAAACTTTATTTTTTTACTCCCTTAGTAAAAGTCATGGAGTTCTTTTTAATTGAAGTTTTAAATGGCAGGTCAAGCTATGAATTTAAAAAAATACAAATAAATAAATAAATAAAATAAAATAATGTTAAATAATTGTAAAAATTAATGTAAAATGTCAACCGTCTTAATATATTTGAATACAGAATATTTTTATTTTTTTTAAATAAATATAATGTGTTCGTAATTTTCATTCATTGCGGCAAGTGAAATAAGTTGTTTGTCAATAAGGTTACTAACTTAGTTACATATCTTATATACGACTCATTAACCCTGCCTACAAATGAATCATTATATACCAATTAAATATCATTAAATCTTATAAGTCAAGCTTTGTCTCCTTAATTTAACTTTTCAAATGAGTTGAATATTGTGGAGTACATGATGTTTTCTATTTATGGTAAATATTTTTGGGATCTTTCCTTTTATATCACATAGATATTTATTATATATGGCTATAGATATCAATCTATATACATAAATATAGAGTTTTTTTTTTTTTTAAAAAATTAATACTAAATGTTATACCTTTTACTATATATATTTTTATTATATATTTCTTGTATGTCGATAACTATAGCATTAGAGGGAAATGGTAACATAATTTATGTAAAGATTGTTTGATAAATAAAAGGAATGAATATTTTTAAAGCCACCTATATATTTCTTTTTATTTTTTTATATTTTTCATTTCACTAAAATAACACATTTTGTTTATTTATTAAAAAAATCAGTTTTCATTTTTTTAATATTATAATTTTTTTTGAACTTATTTAAATCAAATAAGTGATATTTTTCTTTCTCTTTCAATAATATATTTTATCATTTCTTCTATATACATATAAAACATAATAATTGTATATGTTTTTTTTTAAATAAATCGAATTATCAATTATACAATATTCACATTAACATGAAATATTTTTAAAATAAAAGTTCAAATTTATTTTATTACTCCTAAATATATAGGATTGTAAATGTTAGGATGGTAAACATTAGTTGAACATATCTTCGTATGAGGATAGAACTCCCCTTCACATGCTTGGTATGAACCCTTCATATGTTCGTATGAAGATAGAACTCCCATTCACATCAAATTTCTTAAACCATTTTTTTCATGTATTAATAAGTATAGTATAAATCTATACTATAGATTTCTATTAATACACTAAAATTCAAAATTCTATATGAAGTTTAATAATACGATATATAGATCTTTAAAAATATATTGTATAAAAATAATAAAAAATAGCAAAACCAATGTAAAAAATAACTCGAGTTTCCAATTTCTTAACATATCTCCAATATTTCTTTCTCATCTTATATCTCTATTATATATCAGAAATTAAATTATTTTCTCAACATAAATGAAGAAAAAAATACTTTGTAATATATCCTACTGATAATTTATAAGTTTGCTAAAATATATTCGTTACACCATAATGTCGGCGCAAACAAAATCTCACACCCTCTTGTCGGCACAAACAAAATCTTACCCCCTCATGTCGGCACAAACGAAATCTCACCTCTGCTGCGCTTGTTGATGCTGCCCAAACAAAATCTCTCACCCCCATGTCGGTACAAACGAAATCGCACCGTCGGCTCAAACGAAATCTCACCTCCGCTGCGCTTGTTGATGCTGCCCTCTGATGTGACGTCAGACACCTCTGTGCTAAATCACAACCTCCACCTCCACTGCGCTTGTTGATGCTGCCCTCTGATGTGCCGTCAGACATCTCTTTGCTAAATCAAAACCTCCAACTCTACCCTCCTCCCACAAAATATCCACACCCCTGTAACGTGGTATTCTCTTCCACCCATCCACCAAATAGAGAGGAGCCTCCATCACAATATCACCACCTCCGACTCTACCCTCCTCCACAAAATAGAGGAGCCTCCATCACCACCTCCGACTCCACCCTCCTTCCACAAAATAGAGGAGCCTCCATCACCACCTCCAACTCTACCCTTTCCCTATTGAGTATTTTATCCACTTCCAACTCTACCCTTTCCCTATTGAGTATTTTATCCACCTCCAACTCTACCCTTTCCCTATTGAGTATTTTATGTCTCTGTTAATTTTATGTCTTTGTCAATGTATTTGATCCTTCCCTAAAGCCTATATATAGGCAAATGTTAAATCTTCTTGCAGAAAATTCACGTTTATGGACCATAATAATAATACTTCCTAAATATTTTTTTTCTTTAACTTTTTTTTCTTTTTCTTTTTCTTTTTTCCTGTTTTTGGCGGCAACTTCCATTTGAAGCTACTATTCTGTTTTTATTAATATATAGATATAGATTATTGTAGATAGACATTTAAATGATATGCTATGCTTTTTAAATTAACCTAAGTTCAATATATTGGAGGCGACCCAAAATATTACAACTGCATCCCGTAATAGTGTATAAGCTCAATTCTCACATAGTCACACGCTATTCACTAACTTGGCAAAAACGGGTGGGAATTACTATTTAATACAAAATGTAATACTAAAAATGTTAATCAACTATTTCGATTATAATAACTTTATGTACTTTAAAGAATACCACCCAATATGTAAAGAATCGTTATCCCTGAAAAAATGCACCATATTGCACAATAACATCTCTTCATTAACTTTATAACCATTCGAATAAACATATATTTATATTTTAAAGATATTTTATAAAAAAAATCGAAATTAACTCACCCTTTTATCCAAATTCAACTCCAACACAAATTTTAAGCTCTTTTGCTACGTGACCTATATAATTCCTACTTTAGAGAGATCCTCCAAATTTGATTCACTACAAATCAATGCACCAAATATACATAACTAATTAAATGAATGAAGTTCAGTAATATTATATTTTCAAGATTAAAATATTATTTGGGTTATATGTTTGATTTATACATTTGTATTGTTTATTTGGCAATGTGTTGTGAAAGTTAGCATATGCATGCATGAATAATGAAGCAAGCATGCGTATTACTTCAAACAAGTTTTGGCTTCTGGAAACGTCACGCAACTTGTGTCTCGCTATAACGTATACGTTAAAATGTTTAAAATTTAATATTATTTCCGTCCCACATAATTGTTCACATTTCCTTTGTAAAATTTTTGAAGAAAATACAAAAGATTTTATGTGAGGTCAGGCTGGCCCTAACATTTCGGGGGCCATGTGCGAACTAGAAAAGTGGGCCCTATTTATCTTTATAGTTGCGTAATCTTTCAATTCCATGCACATGTTATTACCTTTTTTTTCGTCCTTTCATACTTAAAAAATAAATATCACTAATACCATAACTTTAAAACTACATTTAATTTAATAATTGACATTCATCTTTAACATACGTTGTATGCGTTATAATTTATTCATTTTATCTAAAAATGTTGAACTATTTTAGAAAGTTTTTTTTCTTAAAAAAAAAGCAATTATTAAAGTCAATTTTTATCCATGAAAAAATAAGTGTGAATACTTATATATGACATGAGAACTATTAATTAATATATAAAACCTTTAAATTATATTTCCCGGCCGTCTCAATATTTACTCCACACTTTTTCATTTTCGTCCATTCTAAAAATTATGCACATTTCCAAATAACAATTCACACAATACCATACTATTATAAAATAACCAATTTTATTATATCTTAAATAACTTTACAAAATTTTCTTATTAAATTACCTAAATACTCATCATTTACCTTACATACACTTAAAAATAAAATAATAATAATAAAAATTTCTTATTCTTTACCCACAAAATCACTTGCACTAATTATATTAAAAATTTTATAAAAAATACAATTTATTTTATTAATAAATTTGATAAAAATATATAAATTAATTAGTAATATATATATATATATATATATATATATATATATATATATATATATATATATATATATATTTGGGCCCCTCAAAATTGGGGCCCATGGTCGTCGCCCCTCGCGATATACCTCTGTGCCGGTCTGATTATACTCTATGCATATCAATTAATTACTTTTTAAAAAAATTAGATAAATGAATATAACATTTTAATTTTTTAAGGTTTATTATATTTTTTTTCACATTTTAATTTAAAAATGATATATTTTTTGTAATTTTAATATTAAATGTGAAATTTTATATGGGTTAATTACAAGAAAAACCACGAACTTTACTTATATCGCAAATTAATTCACACTTTTGATAAATTACAAATTAATACACACCTTTAAGTATTATTGCAAAACGCACCCAATTTGTGATATCGATATCGATATATCTCGATATTTTTTTGATATTTACTCTATATCAGAAAATAAATATCTTTTCCCCAATATCGATATCAGTATTTAAAAAATGAATATATTGTAGAAATATCAAGAATATTGCTAGTACTAAAATTAAAATAAAATTTGAAGACAAATTCATCAACAATTTGTTTGAAATCAAACAAAATATAACAAAACATCCATCATACTTTCCCGTAAGTAGACCCTCCATTCTTCAACTCAATGAATCATTCATTAGGATAATGGGCATCCTCCATGAACCTTGACCAGAACCAATGCTCCTTCCACACGACCACCATCTCCTCGATCGGAGTATTCTTGGTCTCCAGCAAGAAGAAGATGAAGGCAGTCATGACGGCAACGAAGAAGGCAAAAAACAATAACAAGTCGAACTTCAAGTGGCAGAGCATGTTGAGGAGACTAGAGACACAAAGAAAGTGAAAATCATGTTGACTGAGACGTTCAAAAGCTCTGAGTTGCAAATCGGATTTCCAGAGGGAAGATCTCATGAAACTAGCCACCCTAATGGCCCCATACAAACCATGATAAGTATATGCATATAAGCCAAAATAATTGAATTTTTAATTATAGTGTATTGTGCATGTGAACTCTCCTAATTTAGGAGTTATAATATTTTTAATGAAAATTAATAAAAATGTCAATATAAAATATAATTAATTAAAAAAAACGTAAAACAGTCTCACTATGAAATGATTTCAAGTAAGTATTGCTCTATTTTTCATTTTATTTTTTTACATTGAACAAATTAATGACAAAAAAATGTATTTGGTTGATAACATTAAATAGTTCTTTGATACAACAAATTAAAGATTTAAATTGATACATGTAATTAAGTGAATGAAATTAAATATCAAATAAATAACGATATTAACACATTATTAAAGATCTAACTATTATATAGGAAGTTATTTTTTATTTATAGTATATAAAATAATCATTACAAATTTTACTATAAAGCAGATAGATAGTAGTATATAGAACAAGAAAGTTAATAAAAAAGGCACTAATGTTAATTTTAGAAGATAAAGACCACAACAAGATTATATTTGAATCTATCGATCAAGCGGTTTAATGTAACTAATTGCAATAATGTTTAACCAAAAAAATAAATAAAAAAATCTTATTGTCACAAACATAATTTCAATTAAATTCATATTATTGCAAGTTCCACCCCGTTAAAGAGGGACGAGAAATAATGATACGATATGCTATTGCTCTATATTATTTTTATTAATTATTTTATGTGCTTTTTCTCTTACGTTTCATCCCTCTAGCTATCTAACCATGAAACACACGAAATATTGCGTTAAAATGACACATGATATCCAAATCGAAAAATAAATGCATGTTTCACCCCAAATCCCCCACCCCACCCTACCCTTCCTTCCTACACTATATTTTAAAATCCGTAGGAATATTCTTTTCAGGGTGCACCCGAATACACTCTAAGATAGGATGCATCCATATATAAATATAAACAAAAACATATACAATTATGAGCAAAAATGTATACAATTTAATTGTTAGTTTTTTTAATGAAAAATTGAATGTAAAAAAATATATAATTATTAAAAAATATGTATTATATATACTATTAAATAAAAAGTTATACACATATGAATGTTAATTTTTTTAATAAAAAATTTAATGTGAAAAAAATATACAATTATTACAAAACACGTATTCAAAATAGAATAATATATACAAAATAGAATAAAAAATCAATACACATACGAGTGCACCATTGCACATGAATGTCACCAATATACACTCTTCTTTTCAAAACCCAAAATTTTGAGTCTATAAATAAACCCACTCCGTCTAAACTCCGTTTGTTCTCAACAAACTAGTTAGAAAAAAATATCATGTGCGACAGCTTGAAGAGAGACTATCAATTGTGCGAAGAGCTCGGCCGCGGCCGATTCGGCGTCGTTTATCGCTGCTACTCCGCCACCGCCGCCGCCGATTCCTTCGCCTGTAAATCGATCTATAAACACTCCCTTTCCGATTCCACTGACCGCCGCTGCATAGACGTCGAACCCAAAGTACTCTCCCTTCTTTCCGGCTGTCCTAGCATTCTCCGCCTACACGACGTCTACGAAGATGACGACTATATTCACCTAATCACCGATCTCTGCGACGGCGGCGATTTATTCGACCGCATCTCTTCCGGCGCCCGCTTGTCCGAGCCGGAAGCTGAGGCTATTATCAAGCAATTAATGACTGCGATTGCCTTTTGCCATCGATTGGGCGTCGCTCACAGGGATATCAAGCCTGATAATATTTTATTCGATTCTAGAGGAAGGTTGAAACTCGCTGATTTCGGATCTGCTGAAATGTTTGAAATTTCTGAGATGAGTGAAGTGGTAGGAACGCCCTATTATGTGGCACCGGAGGTGTTGATGGGGAGAAATTATAACGAAAAGGTGGATGTGTGGAGTGCTGGTGTGATTTTGTACATAATGCTAGCTGGAATACCTCCTTTTTACGGAGAAGGAGCGGCGGAGACTTTCGAGGCGGTGCTAAGCGCGAATCTGAGATTTCCGATGAAGATTTTCCGATCTGTTTCACCGGAGGCTAAGGATCTGTTGAGGAAGATGATTTGCAGGGATCCTTCTAGAAGGCTATCCGCAGAGCAAGTTCTGAGTAAGTATTATTGCATTTGCACCGAAATTAATATAGCAATTTTTCTTAATTAGTTCATTAATTAGTTGTTAGTTGATTTCTCCTGATGTCAATTTTGGATGCTAATTTCAGGGCATCCATGGATTATCAATGGAGGAGAGACGTCATCAGTGGAGGATTTATCCTGAATCGCGTTTCACAAATATCCGACTGCAGGCGCTGTTCAGATGGCACGGCCGGCAGCGGACGGTGGCCGGAAAATTCAGATAGCAACAGAGGAGTAATAAAAGTAGGTTAGAATCCCCTTTTGAAGGCTATGAAAATCACGCCAATGTGGAAAACGGCAGAGCTCTTGTTTTAGATCAGTCATTTTCCTCTTTATTGGGAGATTTGAGTCTGAAAAATATGAGAGATTATTATAGAAATAAAGAGTGTAATTGAATAATCTCCCTCTTTCCATTCCTTTTTTTGGATTTTGTAATCTGAGGCTGCGGATTGAAGGTTGAATTTGAATCTATGGTGTATGAGTGTTGAATCTTATTATTAAATAATAATAATAATATATTATTATTATTTTTTGGTTGTTGCTTGGAAATTGTTATTCTCAACTTCCATAGCTAACGTGCAAATTACGTTCTGTGAATCTGGACCAGTTATAATTATAAGTTATGCCAACCAAACTTGATAAGTAGACTTAATACTCAACTCATCCGACTTAAAAGCGCTATTATTAGATATTTATTCTAGAAACGCGACTTTGCTATGCTGCTTGTTTGTTTGACCTTATTTATTTATTTTTTAAATTTATGAGTAAATGGTGCTCAACTTTGTAGCTAAAATGTTTTGTTTTAATTTTAAGCTTCATGATAATATTTGGTGCTTGAAAATTATCTAATACTAGGTAGATATTGAAAACTCACTAATTTGATTTTTTTAAGAAATTTATTATTTTGTACTACTTATTAGAATTAATTGGGTTCATGTGATATCGCCCCCCACAATGGAAATTGAAACGAAGATCATTATTACTAATGCCTAATGAATAAACGGTCATATTTAGTGTTAAATTTTTCATTTTTTTTAGTTTTATATATTAAACTCCATCATAAAAAAACTTTATATCAATAATCAATCTCAAAAATATATTTTAATTACAAATTTAGTACTCTTATTTCATATACATAATATATTTTATAATTTATTTATTATCTAAAAATATTAAATTATTCTTTAAAAGTTAATAAAATTATTTAAAGTGCAATTAAACACATTACAATTTACAAAGGAAGGAGTAGTTAGGAAAAATGTGATAAAATATTTGGTCAAAGAAAGTAATTAATGTTGGTTTTGGCGGAGGGTTAATTAATGGAGGTGGCATGTGAATTGTTGGGGAATCGTATAGAGAATATGCTGATAGAACGTGTCACATTTTCAAGATGTGGACTTCCAAGTATGAATGTGATATCACATATCAACGTATCTTCGTCTTTCCCTCTTCATTTTCAAGAAAATTGCTCTGATATTTTATACTCCATAGTTGACTTTTTAGTGAAAATAAATTATTAAGTATTTGTAAACAAGATATAACGCGAAAACTATTAGTTAAAAAGTAATTAGTGGGCTCTGTCCACCCGGGGCGCATGGAGCACATTTCGTGCGAATTTGTAATTTTTCTACCCTTGTACTTTGAAAAATTAATAACAAATGTTAAGAGTAAGTTTAAACTCAATGTGAAAAAATCGATCATCAACTCAACTATTGTTTAAGGAAATAATTGTTCTAATGTTTTAAAAATTCCAGAAAAAAATAAGCTAAATCTCTCTACTATTATTATAACTTAGTAATTTATTTTAAATATATAACTTAGTACTTTATATATTATTTTCTAAAACCATTTAATATTATGAAAACTATAAAATGAATGGGGAGTATGTTAATTAATATTATAATACGACGATGATAAAAATTGTTATTAGTTCTTAATATATTGTACTAACTTTAAATAGAGTTGGTCAATTGTATGTTCTAACTAAAAACAAATTATACAATTAATTAGTAATTTTCAAAATTCCCTCCTTTCTTCATCTTGCAACAAGGCCCATCTATGAAGTATCCCACTGGAGATTAGAAATTAGATAAAATATGATTATTTTTAACTGTGGTTCACATGATAGGATAATGAGATTTACTAATATTGAAGGAGCATGTTGAAGGAGACATGCCACTACCCCCCATTTAATTAATAAATTAAATGGGGGGTTCGAATCCTGCCTTTGGCATGGATTTGGCCCCTTGCAAGCACAAGTTTAACAGTGAGCCCTCTCTATAAGCCACTTGAGGCACATCCTGCGATTTACCTCCTCCACCAATCTCCAGGGCAGGGGCGGTGGGGGCCCCTAATGGTGGGGTACACCATTTTTTCAATAAATTAAAAGAGAATTAGCAGCATGTTGAAGGAGACATGCCACGTGAGACAGCGTATTTGAAAACGATGATCAGCAGACGGACGTATCATCTCAACATGGGGACCACTTATTCTACCTCCATTTGCCACGCTACTTAACTCCGTGAATCAGGGGTTATGGTTTTTTTGGGTTTAATAAATTACTACTTTATTTGAATTCTTCTAGAGTAGGTCACTAAATAATTTCATTTTTAATTAGTTTTATTAGTTTATTCAATAATTAATCGGTTTTACTATTTATTTAGATTCTTCTTTCTTTTCTTTTCTGAGACTTCGTACTTTGGTGAGTATTATATGTACCTACAATATTTTTAATATTTTCATAAATTCAAATTATTAATATCCTCATTGATTACGATTCAAACCTAGTTACACTAGGTTTTTTCTTAATTAACTTGATTTACAATGTTTAGTCTGATGGTTTTTATGTAAGACGTATGATTGTTATTATATAGTTATATGGAGTATATATATCTCCATCTAGAGAGTGCATACACCAAGTTATATTAATTTCATGAGTGATTATTATGCAGGCTAATAACGTGACTTAATGATGTACTACTACAATTAGATTATTTGTCACGTGAAGTTTGGCAGAGTTAGTGGAATTTCCTACTCTGAACGTGAAAATTTAATATAACGATGCACGATTTTGCATTAAAAAAAGTAAACATTGAAATTAAATTAATTAATACTGATGTTAAGTACTACCATATTTATTTGCTCAACATGAATAATATTGATAGGATAAATATATACGGATAAAATGGATTATTTAACGTAAATTTAACTTAATTACACACCACTACTCTTGGTTAGCTAGATTGCATCTAAATAAGGCTAATGTAGCATAAGTACTCTATGTCCAATTTTCAAATATTGTGTTCAAGATGCCTAGTATTGTAATTTAATCCCCCGTCACTTACTAAAAGAGTCTTTTGTTTTTTGGCATGCGAATTAAGGAATATTATTATTTAATGTGTAATGAATTATTGTATTAGTGAGGGCATGTGTCTCATATCTTAAAAAATAGTGTACCCCACCATTAGGGGGCCCCCACCACTCCTGCCCTGAGGATTGGTGGAATAGGTAAATCTCATAATGTGCCTCAAGTGACTTATAGAGATGGTTCACTGTTTAACTTGTGCTTGCAAGGGGCCAAATCCATGCCAAAGGCAGGATTCGAACCCCCACCCTGCAGCAACCAAGCTCAGTTGGAAGACCTTTCCACCCCCCCCTTTACCACTTGAGCGGGATAAAATATTTTTTTGCCCCATAAGTTTGGTCATGTACAATTTTTGCCCCGGAATCGATCACTTGCATGTCACGTGATCATCGGATTTGATATTTCCCGGCGGGATAAATATCTTTCGCCCCGTAAGTTTGGCCATGTACAATTTTTGCCTCAAAAAAGATAAGATTTGGGCATTTGTCCCAATATCTTTATAGTTGCGCCAATGTTGCCCCATTTTATCCGGAATTTGACATTTTCACTAGAATCGATCACGTTCATGTTACGTGATTATCGGATTTGGCATTTTTTGACAAATTTCCTGACCTGGCGACACAGTGGCATCCACATTAATAATAATAATATTTTATTGGTAAACTAATTTTAAAAAATACCCTCAATCGATGAACCTATTTCTCACGTGCCCTCCATGTGCTTCCACCATCTACGCAAACTCACTCTTCTTATCAATCAGGGATCCCCTGTGTACCATCTCACCACCATGGGCGGCAACTGTCAGATCTTCTCCTCCAAGGGCCTACCACCAACGAACAGATCACAGTATAATTGCCATCGATCCGTACCATCCGACAGTGCGAGCAACCACATGATATCAGAGCCATGCAGAGGAGGTTGGGGTCGTTAGCCTTTTTTTAGCTCCGATTCAGTTTTTTGCACCCCACTAAAGAACGAATGGTTCATTATCAGTCTCGCGATTTTAATTGTGATCTGGAGATCAATATCAAGTGCACGCATCCCCATGTGGTAGACCATGTTGCTGGTGACGCTGCTTTTCATTAGGAAAACCCCTAGAGAATTCAGCGAATTTTTCGATCGAAGGGTTAGCGTCACGGCCGGCGAGTGCTTAGGTTTTAGCCCACTGTACTTCGTCCATGAGGTCATAGTACGCCTCCAGAAGACGATTCTCCAATGCTAGGCATTACTCGACGGAAGCGATGAGGGAAGGAACGTGAGCAACCTTACAGTTGCATGACTCGTGGAAGAATGGAGTGGTGACACTCAAGAATACGAATCTTTTACCGTGAAAGTAGATGATGATGGGGAGCTTGGTGACGTGAGTAGGGTAGCGCGAGGGGAAGATCCAACGGTTGCCACTCATGGTGGTGAGAGGGTACACGAGGGATCTTCTAATTGACAAAAAGAAAGAGTTTACGAAGATGGTGAAAGTACGTGGAGGGCACGTGAGAATTGAGTGTATTGATGGAGGGTATTTTTTTAATTAAATTTTTATTAAAATATTATTATTATTGTTATTGATGTGGATGCCACTGTGTCGCCAGGTCAGTAAATTCATCAGGAAATGCCAAATCTGATAATCACGTGACACACACGTGATCGATTCTAGTGAAAATGTCAAATTTTGGGAAAAATGGGACAACATCGACTTAATTATAAAGATATTGGGACAAATGCCTAAATCTTATATTTTTTTGGGCAAAAATTGTACATGGCCAAACTTAAGGGGCAAAAAAATATTTTATCCCGTCGGAAAATGCCAAATTCGATGATCACGTGACATGCACATGATCGATTTCGGCAAAAATGTGAAATTCTGACAAAAACGGGCCAATATTGGCGCAATTATGAAGATAGTGGGATAAATGCTCAAATATTATTTTTTTGGGGCAAAATTTGTACATGGTCAAATTTAAGGGCAAAAATAAAATTTATCTCCCACTTGAGCTATGTCCTGGGCCTGGGGGCAACCATATCTTAATTGTATGAGTGGATGTGTGTGGGTCCATATATGTATAAAAAGGAGAAGGGAATTCTTTGGGTGGGACGCCCAAAATGAAAAAAAAATACTTTATTTTAAAAGGGACGGAGGGAGTACTTTATTTTTTTTTTGATGAGAATAAGAATTATCCATTCAAGCCATATCTGTTTGAGCTGCTAATTCTACCCAATTTGGAAAATCACACTCCACCCAAACACGCGGGTTAGGTGATAAAAAAGAAAATTTAGCTAATAAATCTGCCAATTTGTTAGCCGTACGACGAATATGCGATATATTGAGGAAATTATGGTGCTCCATCAATAATCTCACATCATCCACTAGAATTTTTGTAGAATCAAAATGAGCTTGTTGAGCTGTAACTGCTTGAACAACCAACGAAGAATCAGAGAACACATGAACTCGTTCATAACTACAATCTACACAAAATTGTAGGCCAAAATAGATAGCACTTAATTCTCTCAACAACACTGATAAAGGCTCCCTGATAGGAATAGCTGCTGCTGCTACGATTGCACCAATGTGATCTCGGATAACAAAACCCACTCCAAAATATTCCTTGTTTAAGTATTAATGCTGGATGAATTAGAATATCAATAAAACCTGTCTATATTGTTAATTATGGTTGTTAACATCCACATTTATATAAAAATGAGTTTTATCAATTCAAGCCTGAATTATGGGTAAATTATCAATTTGGGACCTAAATTATTTTTCTATCAATTTAATGTCTAAAATATGTAAAATTATCAATTTAAGACCTGAATTATTCAAATATTATCTCTTATTTTATCAATTTAGGGCCTAAGTTCAGACTCTAAATTGATAGTTTTACATAATTCAGGCCCCTAATCGATAGAAAATATAATTCAAACCTCAAATTGATAGTTTACCCATTTTTCAGGCCCTAAATCGATAAAATTCCGGTCCAAAAAATATATATACACAACGTCTTAAATTGCAATGTTACTTACTGAAAAAAGAAGTTAAAAAATTATTGTATTAAAAAAAGTAATATTAACCGTTATTATACAGAATAATAATCCGTTAAGAAAAAAAATTAAAAAATTTACCATATAAATAAGTTGAAAAAAAAAAAAGCAAGCTCCAATAACTTTCGTGACTTGGAAAAGTACGTGTTTCAATATATATATAAACGGCTCTGCTTATTTAAAATTTAAAATCCTGTTTGAACTCGACTTTTAACTTATCTTTTAAGGTTCAATTCTATTAGCAAACACGTTAGGTAACAAGTTCTTGAACATATTTGACAATTTGTTCATGAATCATGAATAACAAACATTTTATTGGTTAACACATATATAATACCGTTTGTGTACATAATAAAACAAACAATCAAGAATTTTAAAATATTATTTTAAATATCTCTTTAAAATATTTTTAGTATTATATTCAAATTATAAAGAATATTAGTAATAAATAAGATTTTTTTACAAACATTAAATAATATTGTTCGTGAACTTCGTTAAACAAATGAGTTATGTAATATCAACATCCATTCATTTATATAATAAACTTAAAATAAGTATCTTTAGTATTTATTTGACTAGTGAAACATCCATAAATGACCATTTATTAAGTCAAGTCACGCCCAACGCTATATTCATGAGTATATATATATAATACACGTGTATATGCTTAGAATGAGCCGCTAATTTGAAATTTTGAATTCATTGGGTTGAAATTCAAACTAAAGAGCAACTGGATCAATTTTCTAAATTATAGGCCCATATCTTTTTTTCCTTAGAAGTTATAGCCCAAATTTCTCTAACGGCCCATTTGTTCATTTCGTTCTCTTTAACACGTCGATTCTCTCTGCACCATGAGTCGCTATAATAATTTGGTGATGTATGAAATATTTAATAATCAATAGAAACAAGATCAGAATAATGTAAGCTAAATAATTCCTTTATCAATTCTGCTGAAACGATGGTCTAAATCAATACTCACATAAAAAAAATAAAATTTTTTTAAAAAAGTTGAGTGTTAGTATACTACTACTTGTAAGTAATTAGTTAAGATGATTATTTACTCTTCCCACACTTAATTTTTAATTCCACTTATAATGTAAAAACATAATTCAAGAAAAATTATTCGTTGAACTAACTTTATGGAGTAACTTTTTAAGGATATTATGATATTTTTTATTAATAAATAAAATATAATAAAGTGTGCTATATATATGGTGAAAGTGCTATTTTTAAATTAAGATAAAATTTTGAAGTTATAGATTTGATGTAATGTTTATTTTTTAAGTGGTGAAAATAAGTTGGGGATGGATAAAAATGAGACGTGCAAAGATAAGTGTAGACTAATATATATTTATATATTAAAATAAAAAAGATAATACTAATAAAAAAAGGATAATTAAATATAATCACGTGTAAATGAGATATACTAAAAATAATTAGTTTTAATTACAAAATTGGATGTGCTAGCCTATTCTAGTGGCGCAGCCGCAGCCACTTCCCATATCTTGTCATCATGTGATATTTCTGCGCGCTCAACCACACAATGTAATATCCGTGTCATCTCCGCCGTGGCCATGGCTCTCTCACTGCTGTTAAAATTCATATATTCGCCACCGGCGAGCGTGGCAGTGACGGTGATGACGGCGATAAGCTTCGTTTCAATGAGCAAAGCAGGGTTGATGGAGATGAAGGGAAAGAGCATGCAGTACTCTAAGATGTTCAAATTGGGGGAAAATAATCCAAAAGTGAGAAGCAAATTAGGAATGCTCGTAGCTTACTCACCTACATTTCTCGCCGGAATTTCCTCTCTCTTAATTTTCCCAATTGGGGATTTCAGGTTCACTCTGATTCGATCTGCTCTAACCCTACATTTCTTCAAAAGACTCTTCGAGGTACAACCACTAAGCACTAATGTACAAGTTACAATATCACACTTCTCTGTTTTAATTAATTTCAAAATTGTGAAATATTGATGATAAATGTAGGTCATGTTTGTGCACAAATTCAGTGGGTGGATGGAGAGGGAAGCCATGGTCGCCATTTCCGTCAGCTACTTCTTGTCCACTGCAATCATGATCTATAACCAGCATCTGGTGAACCTGCTCCCTGAACCGCCGGTGCATCTCTACTCCATTGGAATTCCGTTGTTTGTTGGGGGACTTGTTGGTAATTTCTACCACCATTATCTTCTCTCCAAACTTAGTGAGGGTGGCGAGAGGCGTTACAAGATTCCGGAAGGCGGGCTGTTCTTGGTGGTGACGTGTCCTCACTACTTGTTTGAAATTATCGAGTTTTGGGGGATTTGTTGCATCTCCCAAACAGCGTACACGCTGTTGTTCACTGTGGGGACCATCTCTATCTGGTCGGCAGGAGTTATGCTACAAGGAAGTGGTACGATTCTAAGTTCCCAGATTTTCCCAAGGATATCAAGGTTCTAATTCCCTACATTTTTTAAATTTTATTAAAAGAAAAATTGATTTATGGGAGTTTTGTTTTAATTTTAATGCGGGTGTGTGTTTTTATTTTCTTAAAGAGAAATATCGTATATAATCATACAACTAAATTCAAAATTCATTTTCTATAAATAGTGAGGCTCTTGTGCGCCTGAGACATCGTGCCCCTTTGCAATTTAAACCCCTAGCAATACATAAATTTAAATAGAATATAGAGAAGAGTATTGTGTTTCCATGTGGCACGAGTGTTCTCGGGGATACAAGAGCTTTTGCCCTCTAAAATTGTTAGTATTAATATAGAGTATTATAAAAGAAGAGTGTACTATATACGGAGTATATAGTTAAAACGGCTTGATGTCAACGACTACATTCCCATTGTTTAGTAGGCAATTAATGATTTACTATGTATCTCCATCTAATCTTATTACGAAACTTATTCAACCATTTACATTTGATGACGTGTAACCAATAAATCATTTCGGAATTTGTCAAATAAAGAAATAAATAAATAAATTATTTCTTCAAAAGAAATCAAATCTCTTTTTAATTATAATTATATGTATATTTTTTATGAGACAAAACTTATTGAGTATTGCCTAATATTATCAGTGATTGGCATTTGATATTGTTAACGATTTTGATCACCTTACATACTCCTACAAAATAAGACACCATTCCGTGTGAAATAATGTTACGAGTTAATTCTTGATATGAATAAAAAATGTTATTTTAAAGGGCTAATTCTTAAAATATTTACCGATCTATTGAGAATTTTTAAATATATCACGATTTTTTATTTTTGTTAAATGTTATTTATTTATTTTTTCACGTGGTTTAAGAAATATTATTATTATATGTGTGGTGGGTAGTTGTATTAGAAAGATGTGCACTACAAAAAAAGTATTTTTAGCAATCGAATTTACCAATAGAATCAATCCGTTGCTAATTAACAATTGATTAACAACAAAAATGACATTTTTTATTTTAAAAACGGAATACCAACCGAATTATTCTCTATTTTAGCAACGGAATTCAATCTGTTGCTAATTACCAACGGATTACCAAGAAAATCATTATAAATTACCAACGGAATTATTTAGCAACGAGATTGATTTTTCGTTGCTAAAAATTACCAACCACCACTTTACCAATAGAATTTTACCAACGGATTCCATTGCTAATCCGTTGGTAAGCCAATTTAACAATGGAAACAGTTTTTTTGTAGTGGTGGTAGGTTAATGTGTGGGTCATTTTTACTAAAAAGTGAAAATAAGGAGTATCTTTGAAGTGATCGCAAAAAATATTAACAGATACCTTTCAAATGGTCGGAGGAGTATTTTCAATTTTATTACAACTTTTTATTTTTCTCAATTCAATACATGTTTTATTTAATATATTTATAATTCTATCACAAATTTTATTTTTGCAATTTGATATATCCCTTATTTCATATTTTGAATTCAAATTATTATTATTATTATTATTATTATTATTATTATTATACCCTAACATTTATTGAAAAATAATGTAAAAATAAATCAACCAAACCACCCCCAATATTTCATCAAATTTTACAGGACTAGTTTGAGCACAAATAATTTCGTATTTTGTAATGTGTAACGCGAAACTTTCAAACTGAATTTATGTTAAATAACTTAAATTAATTAAATAATAACACCAACGCCGAAAATTCCAACTAACTCATTTAAAAATAAATAAACAAATAAAGAAATGACTTCTTTAATTTATTATTAGCACCCTAAAATTAATTAAAGGCTGATTAAATCAAAACTCTACACCAACCGAAGCATTGAGAATTGAAAACAAGAAATTAAAAGAAATAAATGAACATACTCGTAATTAGATTTATCTCAAGAGCAATTTGTAGTGCAGATAATTCCTTCTAAAACAAAAAAAAATTAATTAAATAATAAATTTAATTAAAATATAAAATAAGTGTTGTATCAAATTGCAAAAATAAAAGTTGTGATAGAGTTGAAAATATTAAATAAAGCGATATTGAATTGACAAAAATAAAAGACCATAATAAAATTAAAAATATTAATTGACATAAAATAAAAAAATTGTGATAAATTTAAAAAATCGATAGTAATTTTTTTTTTGGGAATTTAACCCTATTTTTAAATAAAGAAAAAGAGTCGCTCTCTTGTGAGACGGGTTTTTTGTGAGACGGTCGTGAGACGAGTCAATCTATTACTAAGGTATGCTTATTATATAATTAAAGTATGTCAATAATAAATCATATTATAACACCATAAAATCATACTTTAATTCATCATTCATTATACTTTAAAAAACATACTTTAACAATAATTAAATATATTTTATTAATATAATAGACATACTTTAACTCGTTTCACAAACCATCTCACAAAATTAAGATCTCACAAGAGACTTTCTCAAAGAAAAGAAGAATACGTGAATGATGAAAATTGATAAAAGGTAAATTAA
The DNA here is from genome assembly GCA_023678885.1 of Pogostemon cablin. Classification (NCBI taxonomy): domain Eukaryota; kingdom Viridiplantae; phylum Streptophyta; class Magnoliopsida; order Lamiales; family Lamiaceae; genus Pogostemon; species Pogostemon cablin. The sequence goes on along the minus strand of CM042980.1, from coordinate 1,658,643 downwards.
ACTCACTATAAGACGACACTATGCTCATGAATAGAAGTATATCACAATGGATTTTTGTGTTATTTTTTTTTTACGCTATTTTTGTATATCATTTTCTGTATCATACCTTATACGATTAACACGTAATAGGCACGAAATGTTTTGTAACACTTTAATATGATATCTCCTGTAACATTCTCTTGTAAAATAGGTAGAAAAATTCAATTTATTACCCTTAAGATATACTAGTGAACTTTAAGGTATAGTTTCTCTTCTCTTTCCTACGTATCACTCATCCAATATAGTGACACTCATATCAAAATGGCGCAGAAGTTAAGATCTATCTACTATGTGTCATTAAAGATAGGAATAGTATATAATAAAAGGGTGTGGCTATTTACAACCCCATTTTTTCTAGGGAAAATCACTAATAGATACACACTTTTAACCTAAATTACTATGAGATACAAGGAATTCAAATAATTACTATCACATACAAAATATTAAAGTAAAATACCAAATATAATCTTATAATCTCATACACTTTTAAACCACTAACCCTACCTCCCACCCACCCACCCACCCGCCGTTGACCGATGGCCGGACAGCAGTTGACCGGCGTTGACCGCCTGCCGGACCGCCGCAGCCTGCTGTCAGAATTTAAAATGTGCAAACAAAATGTGCAAAGCAAATTATGCAAAATCAAATTGTGCAAAATAAATTGTGCAAACAAATTGTGCAAATACATATGAGTATTTATGGTATCACAATCATAATTGTGTAGTTATGAGTATAGTACTTGAGTTATGTAGTTTACAACAATTATACATTATTTTATGTATCAAATAGTAAGTGACCATTTTTTCTAAACATACCCCATTAAAATTAAATTAAAATAATCATATATGACATGACTAAAATACCCTTTAATGTATTAAAGTTAAAAAATATATTAGATTTACATTTATTTTCATATCTATTCCATCCCAATAGTCAAACTTTAAACCCTAATTCAAATTATAGGGTGCATTTGTATATAAAGGTAACTAGCTAATTAAATAATAAAGATCGTATCAAATCTTTAACTCTTTTTTTTAACTAATTAAATTTAGTGTCGTTTTTTTGTTTTTTTTTAATAAGAATCATCACCCACACTGGAGAATTCTGCTTCGTATTTTATATGAACAAAACAAATTTAACCTCTGTAATCATCTATGTAGTGTTCGAACATATATATATTTGCTTGCAGTATTAACTCAATTAATTTTTTTTTTATATTGAATAAAACTATATCATTTAAAACATTAAATGGAGGTGAGTATGATTAGAACCATTTTAAGTGACACCTTTCAAAAAGCTATACAGAAAGAAATGGGGAAGATGACAACTTCACAATTTTAATGACAAGTATAACTATATTATTTTAATAGAAATTAATGTGAAATCGATGTTTTTTAGAGAAGTATGCAGAAAAAAAAAAAGAATGGATTGATCCGTATTAGAAAATAATGCTTCTTCGTCTCAAACTTTGAGAAACTATTAAATAGGAAATTGGGGAAGATGAAGTTTATTTCTTGAAAAAGGACAATATAGTTTAATAATGGGGTATATTAAGTAAATTTTTATTTTCTTTTTATATTAATTGGGGTTTACTTAAATTATGAGGTATGTTTAAAAGAAATTGGGGTATAAATAGTCATATAATTAAAGTAAAGGTATTAATATCTTAATAAATAAATATATTTTAATTTTATTAATTTTTGGGGGTGCGTTTAGCATTGGGGTATAATAGCCACTCCCATAATAAAATGACAAAGAGAATTCAATAAAGTTGTTAACAAAAAAAAAGTTTTTTTCCTTTTAAAGAAAAGAAAATAAAAATGGATTACGGCTTATTTATGGAATAAAATATTTGAAATGATCGGCAAGTCAGTCAGCGGCGCCTCCGTTCCCACTCCTGCAATGTTCCCATATAATGGTTGATCATGATCGAGAAAACCTAAGAGAGAGATGATGGGTGAAATTGTTTTAGGGTGTGTATACGAAGAACCCCTATCAATCTACAGAATATCTTTTTATGGAGTGTTCTTCTCGACGCTACTCTGTTTGGGCTTCTTTGAAGTAATTGGGAAGCATCTCCAGTATTCCAAATTCTGGAATTCGGCTTCTAATAAATCTGCTAAACGTTTTCTTTCGAGTAAAACTGGAATGCTTATCGTCTACACCCCTGCATTATTTGCCTGCATATCTTCATTTTGGCTTTACCCAAATGCTGAAATTAGGTTTCTGATGCTCAAATCAGCACTCACTTTGCATTTTCTTAAAAGGGATCTTGAGGTATTCAACTTTTCACTCTGTATTTCTATTTTCCCCAAAATTTGTGCACCTTAATTCAGTAAGTTATTATGTCAAGAAGTTTGTGATGATCGAAGGCATGTGATTGAAACGTTGACTTCATCATTTTGTTGACTCCATTTGAGCATCAGAAAGTGATATAAGAAAAGGAAGAAGTTGATCACATGTTCTGTTTTCAATATTATGCTACGGATGCAGGAGTTAGATCTATGGTGGGGAAATTTTTGAATACCATACTATATATAGCATTGAAATTTAAGGGGGTTTGAAATTATAGAACACAATCATGTGTAAACCGGGTTCACATGTAAACTATGTGGATCGTCATAATATCAGTCAATTTCATTCTTTTAACTAACTGCGGAAGAATTTGCAAGTTGATAAAACCCGGCGGTCTTATTTTCCATCTCCAAGGAAAAACACTCCGTTCTCCTATCAGAAAAATTCCCAATTCTCCTTTTGGTGCTTCAACTCTTACATAAAGTTCTTGCTTGGACAATTCCCCTTCCATTCCTATATACCTATGTATACCCGTATTGCTGGAGTGTTTAAATTAAGAGGGACCATGGTTTACAAGAGACTAACTCATTATAGAAACTATAGATGTTTAAACTAAAAGATTTCTACATAATACCCCTGCACCCCATACATCCATGCGTAGCTTAACTTGATTGTGTGTTTACATGTAAAAGTGAGTGAGTTGGGGATGCAAGGTGGGATGGGGAATGGTTTCTTGTGTAGGGAATTCACAGTATATTTTGGTCATTGCATATATATTTTGATGTTATCCACTTCTAATTGCCGGTTCCCTTTTTGTGCTGATGAATGGTGGAGATGTTCTTTTAGTTCATATAAGGCAAAACCATTTGCTCGACCTTGTTTTAGTCATATGTGATCGCCCTCCTTTCGTGATGACTAATATCCAAATTCTAAACAAAGATAAATAGTTTATGTTAATTTGATACCATTACACTGTTCTTGAGCAAAACTACTACTGAATTTGATGAACATACAAAGTGGTAGTTGTCTCCAATTCGTTTGATGGTTTAGCTATCTTCTCACATGCTCTTCTGTTGCAGGTATTATTTGTTCATAAATTCAGTGGCTCGTTTGCGCTAGACAGTGCGATAATTATTTCAACTTTCTACTGCTCTGGTTCTGTTTGCATGCTTTATTTCCACCACCTAACTCAAGGGATCCCAGAGCCCACAATTGATCTCAAGTATCCTGGTTACTTGTTGTTTGCAATCGGAACTATTGGAAACTTCTATCATCACTACCTGCTTTCCAAGCTTAGACAGACGAACGATAAGGGGTACAAGATTCCACAAGGAGGTTTTTTCAATTTGGTGATATGCCCTCACTACCTTTTTGAAATCACCATGTTTATAGGATTCTCGCTCATCTCCCAAACAATTATTTCCTACTTGACTGCGATCGGAGTAGCTCTGTACTTGGTTGCAAGGAGCCACGCCACCAGAAACTGGTATGTTTCCAAGTTTGAGGATTTCCCTAAGAATGTCAAAGCTTTGATTCCATATGTTTTTTAGATGATCACATTATGTGTGTTGAAACACTGTATACTGTGTGTAATCACTTTTTGAAAATTCACTATGTGTACTTTATGTATCAAAGGATGGAAAATATTCATAAATCTTTTTTATTGGTTTTAATAAATTGATTTAATTTAAGAAATTCCTAGAATTTGATACTTTCCATGAAATGAATATTTCCACATGATTAAGCTATCATAACAAAGATATATCAAGAGATGCTGTTATTACACAGTTCTTGAAAAACACAAAAAGAGGAGGGAAAGAAAAATATAAAAACCCTTAATAAATTACTCTCAAAGATAAATGAGGACAAATAAATTCAAACAAATATTCCATGTTTGTTTCAAATCAATCAATGTCTAATAAGCAATAGAGAGTAGATGTCATGTCTGAGAATCCATGGCCAAAATGGTGCTGAGATTCATCGGATTCATGTACTCAACCGAGCCAGTCATGATCTGCTGAACTATGATCCTGTTGGCTCGTTCCGAAGGGTGAAACGGGTCCCAGAATGCGTAGATGTCTCTGTTCGCGCACAGGTTCGACAGGGGCGTACACAGGCCGAGCCCATTGTAAGGGCCCTGCCCACAGCACGCCACCTTCGACGTCACGAACCCTGTTCACACAGATATGTTACTTGTTAGCAACCATAGTTGATAGATGAGTGAGAGAGGGGAGAGATACCAAATGCTTGTGGATTGCTGATGAAATCATAGTGAGTGAGCTGTGTGTTGACAGAAATGAAAACGGGTGACCCGAGTTGAGCATTGAGTGACTGGAGCATCTCATTCAGCTGCGGGTTAAATAGTCCAGCTGCAGCTTGGAGATCCGGCGCACATTCGCCGTTTCTGCTACGTTGCGCCAGTTCTGCTGGTACGCACCCCAGTGGACCAGTCCCTGTCACCAACACTCTTCTTGCTCCTGCTTCGTACAATCTCTGCAAGTTCCAACTTTATTTAGTTATTACAGTGCATTATAATGATTCAATTGGCTATTATAGTATTATGTACTAATAATTTTACTGTGTTTTTTATTTTTAATAACTATTGGCTTTTAATTCCACATTTATTAATCCCAACTACCAACAAATTCAGAGTCACCCCCAATTACTACTCATTAACTCATCACACCACAAATAAATGTGGATGTTTTTAGTAAGTACTCACTCCAGTCTCCAATATATGCCAAGAAAGTTTTGTTATCTTTTTCCCTTGGTTTCACAAAATGCACATATTTCTTCATTAAACGTATTGATTATCAAATGTGAATGGACAAAAAACCCCATTCAAGAATTCTAATTTTAACAAAAATTAATAGAAAAGGGTAAAATATAAAAGTTTCAGGGTAAATATTACCTACAATAATAAATGTATCTTTCCCATCTTAGAATAATGGAAATAGTTTAACAACACCAACCATGTTATGTTATATGATTGACACATGAAACGAAACAAGAAATCTGAATCGAGAAACGAGACGTACCAATAGAACTTTGCGGTATTCAGAGATGACATAGGGGACGTAGTTTTGAAGGGAGAACTGTCGGGATCTGGCAGAGAAAGGGACCAAGTAATAGTTGTTGACAAAATCGTTGCCTCCCAAAGTCATTAGAACCAATGCATCGTTCACTAGTCTTTGAGTCTCAGCTGGTCCGATTAAAGCACTCACCCTTTGTTGATATTGCTCGAAATATTGCAGTTGTTGTCCTATTCTGATTATATTCACCTGCATTTTTCACCCTTTCTTTTCAATTTTTCATATAATTATAATTATAATTATAATAAATGGAGTACTATTTTCCTTATTGTTTATGTACTACTACTCCTATTACATTATTTTTTCAATTATGTCAAAATATCGAAGGTGGTCCGGTTTGGATATGATTTATTATTGCTCTGTTGTCTTTGGGTTGGTAAGAGTTTTAAATTTAGGGTGGGGGTTTGGGAAGAATATTTTTGAATATTTTTTTAAGGGATCTCAAATTAAGAAATTTCTAAAAACTGAAGTACTGAGCGATGTTATGAAATTCTTGATTTATTGCTATTAATATATTTTTAGAATATTTAATTCTTTTCACTTTTAGTCTCTAAATTTGTAACATTCTTTATGTTTATGAGAATATATATTGAAATTCCCTTGAAAATCCTGCTAAATTGCTCGATATACTTCTTGTTAAAAAAAAAAGAAAAAAAAAACCCAGTAAGATCTTATAATTTAATTTTTTGTTTCATTATTATTTATCTTGTATATATGTCTCATGTTACTTGGCAAAAATTAAATAATAAATGCATTTTAAGTTGACCTGAAATCTAGTAAAATTTGGCAAAGAACACGAAAAAGTCTACTCAATAGTACTGGCTATTGTAGCAATGGTCAAGCATAGAACATGGAAAATCACTTGACATTAATTAATTAAAATTGGGACGTTATATATATATATATATATATATATATATATATATATATATATATATATATATATATATAATATAATATAATATTATATTATATTCTTAATAGACATGTTAAAAAAAAAAAAGAAAAAAATAGACATATTATTTCTCTAGTGACGATTTCGTGGGATTATTAACTCCGTATTAAAGTTAGACACCTCACGTTCCGACAGTATTGATACATGTCCCGTTTAAATCAAGAATCTCGTTTGCATATATTAAATAAAAACATAGACAACAGCTCGTCCAACATATTTAGAAAACACACTCAACAAGATTAATGAATAATTTATAGAATTAATTAATTTAATTATTACTTACAAATTGAACTCCAGTATCGTTGAGAACTCCAACTCCAGCAGATGCAAAGTTGGCTCCAATAAGCAATCTTTGCCCATTAAGAGCTGGGCTCAAGTAAGGCAATGGTGCTTCAGGTTGACCAATGTTTTGACCTACCACATTTTCAAATTATTTATAAGCTTAATTAACCACTTAATTAATTGAAAAAAAGAAAAAAATGTGACTCACTAATGAGATCGGGTATGTTATAGCCATTGGAGAAGCGGCCGGTCGCCCTACGGCCGGGATAGTCAATGCCGTAGGGTGGAGCATCCGCTCGAGCAGTGGTAGCCAGGTAGTTGTTGTTACCGACATCCACGAGGGAGTCCCCGAACACGAAGAATGCTCGGGCCTCGACTCGCTTGGAGAAGAGCAATGTGGCTGAAAACAAGGCCAAAAGAAGAGTAGGGGTGCTACAAAGAGTAGCCATATTGGAGTGAAGAGGTAGAGAAAAGTGAGTGTTGTGACCAACCAACTCTAGCTAATTGTTTAGGTTAAGGGAACAACACACACACACAAACATTATAAGGGAGCTAAATAAAAAGAGAAGGGAATTATTAATATATTATACTATTAAATAAATAGTTGGAGTAGTAATGTGAATTAATAGTGTGATATAATGACAGCCATTAAAGACTTGGATAAAGCAAGTGGTGGAAGGGTAGTTCTGATGCATTCAATTGGACAGTTGGCTGGCTGGCTGGCCAGATGGTTCAATAATCAACAGAATAGAGCAACCCTAAAATAACTGAACATGTGGTACAATGACTAATTTTACTATTTATTTAATGAGTAAAAACTTATATGAGACAGTCGACGTAATAATTTTTATAAGACGGATAAAAATTGATAATATTTTCAATTAAAAATGATAATTAATTAATAAAAAGTCTTGATAATGCTATCATAAACTATTTCATGAATGATTTATAATATTTATAAATAAAAATTGATAACATTTAAAAATAGATATCATAACAAAAAATAATACTCCTAATAACTAACTACGAAATCGTAAAGAGTTAGTTTCTTGTAACCAGATTTGCATTATAAACCCTTATAAGCTATGTGGTTCTTAAATTTAAACATTTTAGCAATACATATGGTACATAAAATTAGAAGAGGAATCACATAATTTATACCGTGAACCCAATTCACACAGATATTTGTGAATCGTAAAACAACGGTTTCACCCAAAACCTATGCTCTATAATTGCTTAAATTTCCTTATTCCAATTTATATCTTTATTTAAACATATCCGAATTCCATGTTTTTTTCAACACATCTTACTATTTTTTATTACTTCTATATTTTTTTAAAAATGAATGTACTATTTTATAAGAGTATATTTTTAAATGTAAGATAATTTGATATATTCATTCCTAATTAGGACGAACCATGCATGTAAACCAAATAGTCTAACACAGTGCCGACCAAATTTTACGGTGGCCCACCGAATAAAAGAGTGCATGATATAATTATCAAATAGTAATAATAATTAAAAATAATAATCATACTAAATTGATATACTATCCAAATGGGTTTTTATTAAGCTTCGCTGATTTGAGATTTAATATTAATGAGTTTTTAATATTTATTTTCGAAAATTAAATGGATTTAGAAATCTTCATGATAAATGTCAATACTGTGTGTTTATTAATTTATTAATTAAAGAGTTTAATATGAGATTTAATTTTATATAAATTAACTAAATTTTGCTCCAAACATGGAGTTCAAAAATAAGAACATATAAATCATGCTACACATGCATTAATTTGTTATCCATCTCAATTTCTATGTGATCCCTAATGTTTTCGATCGAATTAAAAATAAAAATTAAAATTATGAATGGAATTACATCTATACTATTATTTTGTACAACATTATTTCAATAAATTTATTTTGTGCAACATTCAATATGCACATCGAATATATGCATATAGAAAAGGTATATGCAATAATATAAATAGACACACACTTGTATCATGTAATACTCGTGTGTATGGATAGATATACAAGTATACATGTGTGTGTACGTACTATACCATATATATGTATATGTATGGACATATAAATATACAAGTATTATTGGTAAATGTAAAATATACACGTAAAATCAAATTCTAAAAGAAAAGTATAAATTTTAAGGTTAATTATAAAATTTCTTCCATTCTTTACACTACTAATAAGAGTAATTTAACTAATGTAGATGATACATGAAAATGAGACGGAATCTAGTTTACACTACTAATAAGAGTAATCTAACTAATGTAGATGATTCATGAAAATGAGACGGAATCTAGTATTTGTATGCAAAATAAAGTTTACATAGTAAGAATTTGTAAGTATATATACAATATATTTATGACACAACTATATATGCAAATTTTAAATATAATAATTAATTGGATGTTTCTATATTAGTGAATTATGCTGTGCTGTGTTCTGTTATAAAAATAATAATTTATGACATGTCCTTGATTAATAAATTTTGTTTATTGTCCAATGTTACGTATACATATACGTATGTGTGAAAAAAGATGACATAAATTATAAGGTACCTTAGTTGTTATTTCCTCATGCGATGTTTGTTGCTAGAGATTGATTGAGATGTAGCATAGCAATGTTAGATTAAAGATCATGTGACATACATTAATGATTTACTCAACCATTTCGATTCTTCATCTCACCTAAATCAATTCTCTCTCACCTAATTCTTAAGTCCTTCATGTGTGTGGTTGTGCTTATTCAAACTCCTTTTTAAGGAAAATATTATTTATATTTTTTATTTTAAAATAAAAATAATGTTGAAAGTGAAATTTAATTATTGATCGAATTTTTCTTTATAGTAATTTTTTTTAATATTTTCATATTCTCTTTTTTATTCCATAAAACTCCTATGAGTTACTCTTCTGAGACGAGTAATTATGAGATGGATTGTAAGATGAGTCGACCCAACTATTAAAGTATGTTTGTTATATAAGTAAAATATGTTTCTTGATACTTAAAGTATGTTTTGTAGTGAATCATACTAAGTATATTTTAATTCATTATTTGTTATACTTTAGAAAAACATACTTTAACTAACAATAAACATATTTTAAATATATAATTATAATAATGCTACATTAACAATGGGGTCAACCCGTCTCACGTAATAACCGTCTCACAAGAGAGTTTGTCAACTCGTAATTATACTCTTGAATCCGCCACGAATTTAATTCAACTATTTCATTAACATTTTATAAAACTAAAAAAAATAATTATCATACATATTTTGTATAGCGTTATTCCTGTTAATGCTAATGGAAAACATCAATTAATGCGAATAATACTCATGTATGCTGGTATCATACTCATGTTTCGAAAGAAAAATGTATATCTTTGGTGCGAACGCTCAAAATCGCAAAATATATACTTTGTCGGCGGTAGAGGGAGTATATATATAAGTGTATGATGAGTGATATTTTCACCTAGATTTTAGTGTCTTTTTGTATGTATTTTCGTAGTATTTTATCCGCATTTTATGTATATTTTGGTTGTGTTATGTGTTTTCATGAAAATGTGTGAGGATGAGCCTAAATATGTTGAAAACAGGTGAAAAATGGAGACGGGAGCTGAAATGAGCAAGAAACGGGCTGCCGAGACCCAGCTCGAGTTGCAAGGTGCAACTCGAGTTGCCAACTCGAGTCTAGTTGGGGTCCAGAAATTGTACAGAGACCCAACTTGAGTTGCAAGATCCAACTCGACTTGCAACTCGAGTTGAGAGAAGGTCGAGTTAGGGTCTAAAAATCGTCCAGAGAGCTTACTCGAGTTGCAAGGTCCAACCCGACTTGCAACTCGAGTCGAGCTAGGAGCAGGGCAGCGATAAAAAATATACAGTGAGCTAACTCAACTTGCAAGCTGCAACTCGAGTTGCTAGCTCGAGTCGAGCTGCCTTCAGAAGGATTTTCAGTTTCAGAGCCTCGCAACACGACCGAACAGGCGGGTGCACGAGTAGCCAACACTAGTCTAGCTACTTCAACTCGAGCTACACACACGTAACTCGACTCGAGTTGGGTAAGGCCAACTCGAGTTGCATGTTTTTTGGGCCAAAATCCGGATTGTCACTGCCAATGTATGTAAGTGTGTGTAAAAAGCCCATTTGATGTTAAATTCGTGGTCCAACTTGGAGAGGATATAAATAGCCTCAAGTTCAATATTTAAAGAGAGGATTGGATATTTCACACAAGGGTTTCACCTCTACACCTAGATCACACACCATTTCCTCAATTTCACACCATCATCTTCATCCATTCACCATCCATTCCATCTACCATCATCCCACCATCAAAACCTTCATCCAATTGAGAAAAAGAAGCAAGGAAGAGAGGAAGATTGCAAGGGAAAGAAGAATATCACCATTGGAGACACAAATGGAATTTTCATCCAACTTTTGTATTGAAACCTTATAGTTCATCATGTTTTGTAAGGATCTTAATGTCTATGTTGATTTCCTTTTGAATATGGTAGGCTAATCTCCCTTGTGAGATTAGCAACATGAGAGTTGTTGGATAATTTTGGAATTTGTGTATTTAAATTCATATGTTGATTGGGTTAATTGATTTTCTATCATTGATGCTTTATATCTTGATGTTTATGATAATTTGTATGGTTTGTTGTTTTAAATATGTGATTAGATTGAGAAGCCAATTGCATATTTAGGATAATTAATAAATTCATCTTGTCATACACATCATGTTCATTATAAATCTTAAAGAGATAGAGATGTCCTTTAGGATTTAGAACCCTTTGATAGGACATCTGATTGGTTTGATTGAGAGGTTGATTAATCGTGTGAAGGGACTCTTATTTAAGCTTAGTACCTTATTGGAATTGTTTGAGTAAGAACCAATCTATTAAGCTATGTTGGGATTCTTAAACGAATCGATATCCTATTCATCTCGAGAGGGAGTTTAGGTGAACTTAGTGTTGACCCTTAGTCTTAAGCCCATGATTCATATGAATTTGATGCATATATCCTAGGATTTCCACTTCTTAATTTTTGTTAATCTCGCTTTTGCTTAATTTGGTAAACCACTATCCATCCATCAATCTTGTTTGTTTGATCATTGATTGTTTACTTGCATTGATTACTCTTTAATTACTCGTTTGATCACTCTTTAATTACTCGTTTGATCACCAACCTCTTTGATGATTCGTCTCCATAAAATCATGAAAAATGTGATATCGCTTAAGTTCTAGTGTCTTCCTCCATATGGTTCGATAAATTCTTGAATTGGTCAACCCGACTACAAGTTATGGCTAATCAGTGTACGTAAATTAAAAAATTAATAAAATCTAAAATAAAAATAGTAATTATAATTAGATCCTGTATCTTCTGGCCAGCTTTAAGTTATCTTTGAGTTTCATTAAACCAGTTAAAATCCAAAGGAACAAGAAACATATAACATGTTGAAGTGCGATTTCATTTATAGGTTTCAACGACTTTAGTCGTCAGATATTTTATTTCATTTAAATTTATATGGAGTTACTCATGTCTTCAAATTTAAGTATTAAATAAGTTTGGTCATTTCTAACTACAATTAGTGTATTTTAAATTGATAAAATAAAATAAAATAAAATAAACAATGATAAATCCATATTTTGAGTTCGGAGTTAGGGTTAACAACATAATTTTCGTTTAAATTTACACAAAAATTTAAGCATATCGTTGTACAATCATACAGTATAATTAACTAATACTAATATCATGTACATAAGTGTTTAACGTTATATATTCGTTTTGAATTGAAAAATTCAAATCAGAATGCTAATCATAATTAGGCTAAAAATTCAGTTGGGACATAATTATTATTAGCATAACATAATTACACTAAAAGTTCCTCAATCTAAATATTAATTATACACGTAGCATGGAGTTATCATGCTAATAATAATGAATTATAGAACTAATTTTAAAGACGCTCAAATATAGAATGCTATCAGCTATGTTCATTATTATGATTGATCACATATGTCCAATGATTAACTCAGTGAAGATTAATAGTAATTAAAAAATTATATTATTTATTCAACTTAACTATTCATGTCATATAATATCCTATATAACTAAGAATTTTCACTAAATGATTATGCATAATGCTGCCTACTATAATATCATAGATGTTGCTTTTATGTATAAACATAAAATCTATACACATGATGGACGTGATACTCAAAATTAATAAACTAATTACTACAACAAAAGAAAGTAAATTAATTTGATTAGTGGGTTCCTATAAAAGTTAGAACTAGAAAGAAATTGTCCCATAATTTGTCTTAATTACATGATTCCATTTCATATAAGAATTATTTATATATAATGTTTGTATACTATATTACAATGTACAATTTCTACTCATAATTTGCTTATAAAATATGTCTAGCTAATTAATACGACCCGCATATTTTAACGGGCTAATGGGCTAATAACTTATTATAACCCCATCTTTCTAAAACTAAATTAAAACATCACAAGCCCAAACTCGAAATGGGCTCAACCCATCTAGTCGGGTCGAATGATAAACCCCAAACTAAAAAAAAAAAAAAAAAATTATATATATATATATATATATATATATATATATATATATATATATATATATATATTCTCTATTTAGTCATTTATATTATAAGAAATATATACTCCATTATAATCTAACATAATATTTTTAATCTAAAATATTTTAAAAAACTATCCATTTTCTTAAGGCTGATTGAAGACATTCACCCCTTCACCGATCGATATACCAAGAAAACCACAAATCACTCTTAAAATATTGGTAATGATAATTAGTTAAATTTTAAATAATTAAAAAAATATTTTTGAATAAAGAATACTCTCTGCATCCAAAACAAATACAATGACTTAAGAGTAACGTTTATTCAATGAATTGAATTTTTGGCTTGTGTAATCTCTTTTTGTTTACTGAATTTGATAGTTTTGTATGTATTCAATTCTTATACTATAAATTGCTGGTGGTATTTAATTTAGTGTTTAATTATAAATATTGTTACTATGATTGACCTTTTCAATTATTCAACTCAAAGATTTCCATTGCTTGCGGTCTTCCAATGCCTAATTAGTGGGCACTACAGACTTTTACATAGTTTCATTTTTTCCAACACAACTTAAGCCAACATAAATTAATATTCATTATAAGAAATTAAGCTTAATTAAAAATAACAATTTAGATCCCCTAAGTATAAATTTTATTCTAACTTTTATGTGTTATGGAAATGCTGTATATATTATATTAGTATTTCATTTTATTTATTATACTATCTTACGGAGTAATTATTATCACAATAAAAAAATATTTTTTAGCCACTGAATTTACCAACGGAATTCAATCCGTTGATAATTACCAATGGATTAACAATAAAAATGATATTTTTTATTTTATCAACGGAATGCCAACGAAATTATTCTATTATTTAGCAACAAAATTCAATTAGTTGGTAATTACCAACGGATTACCAAGGAAATTATTACATAAATTAGCAACGGAATTATTAGAAATGGATTACCAACGGTATTGATTTTTCGTTGCTAAAAATTTACCAACCACCACTTTACCAACGAAATTTTACCAACGAATTCCGTTGTTAATCCGTTAGTAAGTCAATTTAACAATGGAATTAAGGCTTTAGCCAACGGAATATTCCGTTGTAAATTTATTATTTTATTTTTATTTTTATTTTTATTTTTATTTTAAGTGTATTGCATAACAGCATTATTTTCTCATGACATGCAAATTGCTACATAATTATTCAACATAAAATAGCTTTCCCATTTTCTATTCAATATTGTGGAGTTTGAAAGAAAAGTATCACGTAAAATTGATTCAAAAGAAGATAATTATGTGCCTTGATTTAATAGTATTAAATTTTCACAATAAATATTAATTTAAGAGAAAATAATACATGAAATATGAATTATAAAAATCAAAATATGATTATATTATATGAAGTAACACTAAATTCTAAAACTAAAAATTAATTAAACATTTAAAATATAATAATAGATGAATTATAAAATTGTAAATGATAAATTGTGATACGAAGTTTTTATAGTCATCTACCCCATATTAATTAAAATGATCAATATATTTATATATATAAAAAAATTAAAAATAACTTAAAGAGGACCTAGCTAGTGATAGTTTTAACCCATAAGATAAAAGACTTGTCTATAATCGTCTGATCACACAATAATTTTCTTAAAACAAATAAAAAATAATAAAATTTATAATAAAAAAAATAATGTTTAGTTGAATAAATGTAATTACATTTTAAACAAAATAACATCTTTCATAAAAATTGATAAATAATTACAAAAGTGTAAAATAATTTTATCGTACCCAAATCTGAACCAATCCATAATAACCCCTCCCCCAAGAAACATACGATGTAACAATAAATCAAAGCAAGCATGATATAATACTTAAAATGAGGAAATTCCCACCTAACAACAATTCTAACATATATGACGTATCTTATATTTATTATAGTTACATGAATTTAAAATTAAGAAAAATTCTAACGCATGACATATCGACAATGACTACATCGTAAGAAGTATGCATAAAGAATAGGAGAAAACCATAAAGGTTGAAATATTCAAAACAATGAAAATAATAATAATTGACTTTTTCTCCCTTGTTATTACAATTTCAAGAAATTCCCTCAAATATATATTTTTACACGAGAATTAATTCTAACTCACAGTGTTCCTATTTTTAGAATCTACAAGTCAATCTTCAATCCGCGGTTCCACAGTCAACTCCCAATATTTTAAACTACTACTCTACACACATATACTTACACATATATAAGACATAAATATACACATAAAGGTCACCACCTTCATATATCTCTCTCTCAAATCCTTAATTTTCACCAAAAAAAAAAAAAAAGAAAAGAAAAGGACAAAACCCACATCGAAAAATCAGTTTTCTTGTTGATATCAGCTAGAATGGCTAGTAATACGTATAGCTGCAAATATAAGCATATACATAGAGTGATGTTATTCGTTTTCTTGATTTTGATATCATATGGTTGTGAAGAAACGATGGCTACTAGGAAATTAAATGGGGATGAGTGGATGAAGAATAATCTTGTTATTCAATCTCTTAGAGGCCCCGTCCCGCCCTCCGGGAGCAGCCCATGCACCTACATTCCCGGAGGATCGAGCCGGGGACGGTGTACGTTGGCCGGAGATTTTTCCGGCCATGCAGTGGCGGCTGCACCGGCTGTTTTTCCACCAGTGTACAAAAGTGATGAACTCCAAAAGCAAGATTCAAGCTGATTCTATTTCTTGATCTGTTTAGTTAAGAAATTATTTCATCAAATTTAATCCACGTGTAAGTAAATCACATACATGTAGTATTAATTTTTTTTTTCTTGGAGAATGTAACCATGCATTAACCTCCAGTTTGCAAGATTGTAATAGTAATTATAAACAATTTATACTGACTCACAATAAAATTTATTGCGTCATGAAATAATCTGCAAGTTTCCGTATTTTGCCATTTGGATCTAATCTTGCTGTGTTAATTTCATGTAATTTCATGAAACATTCTTTAGTATTTTGCCATTTGGATCTAATCTTGCTGCGTTAATTTCATGAAACATTTTAATATCGGTCCAGATTCTAATGATATTTTGGTGTATCATTTTTATGTGAAATTATTAGATGAGTGACACGTAGGAGAAAAATGATTTTATTATATTATACTAATAGGAAAATATCAATTCTAGGGACAATGGTTGATATTTATTTTCTTACTTGCGTGTAGGACTATAAACGAGCCGAGTCGAGTTTTCCACCGATTGAATATCACTTGTTAAGTAGGAGATGAGCTCAAACTCGTTTAAAAATTTAAAACCTTATTTGAGTTCATTTGTTAGGGCTCGATTTCATTTGTGAACATGTTCGCAAAGCGTTTCTGAAAATGTTCACAAATAACAAACAAACATTTTATTTATAAATACTTTTATAATTTCATTCGTAAACTTGATAAATAAACGAACTAAAATTCTAAAATAATAAAATATCCATCCAACTAATGATAACCAAGGAAACCTGAAAACATATATAAACACTTTAAATATTATATTTAAATTATATAGGAAAATAATTATATTATAGTATACTTTAAATAATAAATGCTTTAATATGTCTCGATATTGCCGGATAAGATGGTGTCTCAATATTTACTTTCATTTTCTAAATTAAAACAATATCCAACCCTCGTGCTTTTAACTCTTTTACTGGGTTCCATGTTATTTATTTAAATGTATATAGAAGTAGCCAAGTAGACAATATTTGAAAACAATACGCAAGAATCTAGATAAAGGATAAAGGAAAATATTAAAATATATAAAATAAAAAAAATAATAAAAAAGGGTCTGCTTACATTTTTCACCATTGTACATAATTAAATCTTGTACTCCCTCCCTAGGCCTAGAATGGCAAATCCCAATTCAAATAAGCTTCTTGAGTACAAAAAATCAGCGTATGGTACTAAAAATTACATCCAAAGTCCTAGAGATTACATCCAAACACCAGTCAGAAAGGCACTATAGTGGCTATAAAAGAAGGGGAATGGGCAAAAGAGTGCAAAACAGGGTTAGAGTGGTGTTGGATTGAATATACACACAGCAAATAAGTTAATATTCGCCCCCTAATATCATATAAACCATCTCAGCCCTATCCTTCTCCGGAAGGCTAAAGAATAGATCCAAGTCTCCTGTTTTATTAACAAGAAACTTTGCCACTGTCAACTTTTCACGTACTTGGAGCCCTGGAATCCTGCTAAGGGCCGCGTACACTTCTTTTCGAGCACCCGATACGCCGTACTCATACCCGATTCTTCTGGCGATGTCTTCGAATCTTGCGTCTAGTTTATCACAGAAAACATTGATGGCCGCTACAAAAGGATCATCAGAACTACAGTCGGACATCTTCCGTTTCTTTGGTGCTAGCTTCTTTCCAATCCCCTCGCTTTCAGGTTGACACACAGACAAGTCATTTTCGTCGTCAAGTCCCTCAAAGACACAACCGAACTCCAATGCACCTTCTTTATCTTTACCGATTTCCGGAGGTACTTCTTTCTCTCCAACAGCGGCGGTGGCGGCGTCTCTCTCTTTCACTCCATTTGTTTCCATTTCTTGAACAGCATCAGCAAAATCTTCAGCGCTTACTCTGATTATTTTGTCTTTGCCGAAAATTTCACACCAATCTGTGTAGTACGGCCACGGCTTGTATCTCATTGTTCGAGCACTGATATCTTCCTGAGAAAAAAAAAAAATATATGAGAGCATGAAGCAGTAACATGAATCTCCTCATACCGTGTCCTAATTGACCTCATCAGCAATTGTGTTAGAAATTGAACAATCTCGATGATAACAGGTTTACAGTCAATGCTCTACTTCGTGAACAGAAATTATAGACTTTTCCTAAACCAATGGTACTAAAATGGTATAAGAATTCACCAAGATTTTATTAATAACACTATGACAGGGAAGGGATAAAACCTTAACATGGACAAGAAAGTAAACTGCTATAAAATCAGACTAAGCAATATTCTATCATTTCCAAAAAAAACGTACCTTTACATACAACTCCCAAGCATCATCCTGAGCATCAATCATTTTGGTTGACTCATTCCAACTAATACCGTCTATCCCAAACATGGATGCCAATGAACCATGAAATTTTTTCCAAACATGAATCTTGGAATTTATGTGAGGTTCCGCTCTAATGTCTGTATTCGGATAAACTTTCTGCATTGCCCGTTCAAGCAACCTCAGATATCCAGTTCTAAAACCATTTTCACATTTCCAGCCTTTTGCTATTATATCTTTTAGTGAGGCAATCAACACTCCCTCTTCCGCAGGTGACCAAACACGCCTTCTTCTGTCAATTTTCTTCCCCTGCCCCTTAGATGTCAGCTCCATTCCGAACAAAGAATCCTTGCAGATAATAACAGTTTCAATTTATATTATGTTTGAAGGAAGAGATATAACATATAAAATTACTTGGGTTCTCAGGTTTTATACAAATCCAAACAGAAAATATAAGTCATCACATAAAGTGACTAGAGCAGCTATAATAAAGGAAGATTCGGAAATTTGCCACATTTTGGCACAAGCCCGCAAATTGTGCCCCCCAGCCTAAAAAATTGGACTATGCCACTCTTCCTGCTGAGAAAGACTAATGTATCCTTGTTCTTCCACCTAACAAATGCCACAGGACATGGGTGGGGTCTTGGAAAAGGACATGCACACTTAAGCAGAGCATCGGAAAATCCAACATTTCACTAAAGTGGCTGTGGGTGGTTCATTGAGTCATTGACGTTAAAAAGAATACCCATGGGCCATGGCTTTTACATCTTTAACAATCATGCAACTTCCAACCAGATCAAGTTTAGATGAAAGAAGCGATACATTTCTTTCACTACTGACTAAGATTATTGATAGTCCATGCACTGGAAAGATGTAGAACTTCCACAGAGCAACGATATAAGAACAAATACAGACATATGGGATAGTCCTCTATGAACTCCGACTAATCATAGCAATAGATGCAGGACAGGCGACCCCATCTCAAGCAACAATAAGGAGACTGGATTTGACATTTCAGTTCGGTTGTCAAATTAAAATTTCCACAAAGATTTCATTCTTCCACACAGGCAGCATTATGAAATGGAGTGCTAAAAGATTGCCTCAGGTTAGTACACATAAGCTTCTTTTCCGTTGATATATTTTTCAGGGCATTAAAGAACACTGTGCTCAGGCTCTAGGGTACACAATTTTGCATACATGTCATTAGGCATGTCACCGTGGTGGGTAAATAATTGTTTTACAACAATTTGCAACATGCAATCTTTCAAAATTAAAAAGACTAATCAAAACAGTAAGTAGAAAGAAGCATAACAAAAATAAACTTAATTATTATACGTACCATTTTTGTGATCCTCTCTTAATTCTAGAGAGGTAATCTCAGGGATTTAGTTTATTACTAACAAAAAATACATACCTCGAAATTCTTTACATAAATCAATTTAAATTACTCATTTCATTGCTTCACCATTATAACATTAGTTCTCATATTATTCTCTATAATCTTAAAGCTTCAAAAGCAGATTTTCTATTCTTTTACAAATTGTACCATCTTATGTCTTTTGCATCATGTATTTATCTCCACATCTAACCCAAGGATTACATTTTTAAAGGCAATTCCATATTGTGATGACGAAGTGTCAATGGCCCCAAAAAACAATACTCCAGTAACTAACAGACTGTACCCATGGGGAAAAAAAAGGAGAGAAAACGTAACAGTGATCATAACAGGAACCATCGAATTTAACAAACTAAAACGAACATGAACAAACTTACATAAAAATCTCTGAAAATCTTCAGGGAGAAACTAATCATACATTATAAAGAAACTGAAATGTCGATAAGGTAGCAAAGAAAACAACACAAAAGAATTAACAGCCAACAAAGCTTGAATCGACGGAAAATGGAGGAATCAAATTTTAGGAAAACAACATATACTCAAAATTTGAGCAAAATAAGCGTGAAATTGAAATAAAGCGTCAGTAAATTTACCGAATTGATGGGAAGCTGTTTGAAAGCAGAATATTAGGGGAAAAGGGTCGGGCTCCGAGCCGTAGACATTCAGGCGAAATGGTTATGAATTGAAAAGATGAACGAATTTCTGTGGTTGTCCAACGGGCAATTTAGTCATTTCGTGCCTTTGATATGAAAATGTTGTGTAAGATGTTCTTTGTAGGGGTGTCCACGGTGCGGTTATATGATTTTTTCTATATAATTTAAATTGTATTGTTATATATGGTTCCGGTTTAGTAATCAAATTTAAATCGCGGTTTTTCAAGTAATATTGATTATGCGATTTTAAACTGTCTCGATCGGTTTTGGTGCAGTTTGAAGGATTTTATTAATAGATTAGCATACATAAATATCGATCTGAATCTCTTATTTTACAATTGTACTACACTTCGTATTTTACAACTTATTTTCTAATAAAAAACTATTCCGTAAGTAATGATTATTGTATCCTTGTACATTTGACGATAATTTATTTAGTCATGATAATAACGCATGTAAAACATTTAATATATAGAATAGGTAATGAAACTTATAAATATAATAGGTGATCCCATTTACATTAATATATAAACATAAACCTATAGTCATGTGAAAATATTTGCAACCTTGATCTAATAATACATAGCAGGTTAGACTAGTTGATTAGGTTATAGTTGAGATTCTACATAGATGTATGAGAGAAATAATAAAGATAAGAAGTACTCCATTGAAGTAAAAAGAAAAGAAGTTAGGACACATCTATAGAGTGAAGATAAAGACAACAACATTAATATAATTTATTTTTTATTGGAAGAGTGAGTGAAAAACTAATGAGTAATGACTAAACTACATAAATACTAACATGTATAAATATATAATATAATCCTAATAAAAACTAGCGGTGCGGTCGGTGCGGTTTCGACTATAAAAATGAAACCGCACCATAAAGTGTGGTGCGATTTTTTCTTAAATTATAAATTGCGATTTATCTAAATAATTATATATAGCGGTGTGGTACAATTCGGTGCGGGCGATTTTTGCGGTTTTCAAATATTTTTGCCCAGCTCTACTTCTTTGTCATGGGTAGTTATTTTAGCACCCATTTATAAATTCGTCGGGTCGGGCCATCCTATATAAGAAATAAATAATTGCACCAACCCTAAAAGTGCACCAACTATAAACCTTAGAATTACTCTAAAATTAAATTAAATTAAATTAAATAATTTAAAATTAAAAATAATAAATGTACATAATTTGAATTTATCAAATCTAAGTGCACCAACTAAAAAACTTAGAATCACCTAAAATTTATTACATGCTATTATCATCGATATATGATATCGATTAATATCACGGTCGTTCTCAATATTATTTCAAAAGAATTAGTTCTACATACATAGTAAGATATACATACATTTGGGTCAATTTGAAAAAGAAAAAATAAACATTAATCCAGTGATAAGAGATGAAAAAAAATTGGTTAAAATGCAGGTGTACAAATTTCTTACCCGTGTATAAAAACTTCGTAGATTCAAAATGAACGTTTATCAACTCAAGTGACAATCTACCACAAAACCCTTGTATACATATTAATCTATCTTCGTTGAATAATTTTGTGGTATGATAATTCACATGTGACATCTTAAAAGTATATAAACAATTGAAGGGTAGAGAGAGAATTGTATACTTTTTTCTCAAAATTCTGACTTCGTAAATAACATATGAATGCTTGTGGAGAGACCAAGAAAGCTTCAAAGGATCACTATAGTTGAAGGTGCTTTCTTGCCTCAAAACATCGATCAGGAGGGCTTGTGAAACTTCCCATGAATCCATACTCTTTTCATGATCTTCCCATTTTGTCGATTTACAGACTTCACACAGCAATATTCGAGCTCCAGCTACAAAAAGGGACATAGTTAGAAGGGAAACCATACAAGCCAAGAAGAGTGTTCCACTGAGTCAATTGGTTTCACTATTTCTGTAGTGCTAATGCTAAACCTAATATTACTACAGGGTGATATTCGTAGGTCTGTAGTTATGGGGTTCTTGAGGTTCTGATTCTATCAAGAAACAAGAAACAAGACACTTGAATTTAAATGTAACCAACTAGATTTCCTTTTTATCTGAGAAAAGCTTTGTGGTTGTCCAATTGTATGAGGCGAATACCAGGTCATCCTGTGTTATTTTAGCATATTACATTGTCAAGTCATTTTGGTAAACTCTGAACCCATTCAAAAGCAAAACGAAGCAGGCTGACCTTAGTTATTACCAAAAGAATAAATTGATTTGGTTCCATAAAAGAGTAGGTCTGCCAGAGGATTATACCTCAATGAAGCCGGCAGCAGAAGTTAAACTTCTAATGGTGTTCAGGCAGAAGAAATACGATCGTGTTCCATCTGACCGCAAGTATTCTCGACTTCCTATTCTTTGTTCTGGCTCAAACCGAAGCATGGTCATATCATAAAGACCTGTGCCCAAACAATAGTATGTTTGATTAATCTCATATCAGAAAACAGCTTAGAAAAAGATATTCTATTTTATAAAAATCTACGTAGTTATTACCATAGTCTCTTAGCAATAGCAGGCCTCCTGGCTTCAGCACATTAAAGCACTGGGTAATGGCCATAGGCATTCTGTCAAGTGGTAAGGCTGATAAAGTGAATATCTGTCATAATTAGATACACGACCATTAGATTTTACCAGGAACTCTATACTATATTATTTATCTAAATGATGAGAAACGTATAGAACTTGAGATTGTGAAGTACCAACGTAACAAAATCTACTCCACCAATGCAGCATTTAGTTTCATCAGAGCCGAACGGGTTATTAACATTTATCTCATAACTGATGTTTGCAGCTGGAGAAGCTTCACCAACAACAAATTAGACAAATTTATTTACAACCATAAATGAAAAGCTGGCTTTAAAATTGGAATGGCTAAACTGCAGATGGTAACTATATGTTACCTGAAGGTCCCGAATGTTGCTCTTGCAAAAAGCTCTTCGAGCAAGTATTGCAAACCAACCATGAAGGAAAACCCACTGTCGAAAAATCGCAGAGGAATGGGTGAAATCGATGTTTAGCCGAAATGTATTTAGTATCACCAATTATCTCTTTAGTCCTTTCAAGAGCCTCGTTGCTGCAATCGCACGCATATAAGATGATTCCCTCTCTCGCACTGCACGTAAAGAACCCATACTCATCCAAAAAATCTTCATAAAGAAGTGGAAATGGCAACTAAGAAGACGCAGAACCCTTGAAATAGTTGGAAAAATTACCACAATAATGGAAGAGCTGTACTGCCATTACCACATCCGACCTCCAAAACTTTTGAATTGTCATTGCAAGAAGCTAGTTCTGGAAATTCCTTCAACAAATATCGCCTCTCCTGCCTCAAAAAAAATTGTTCAGCATTGCTAATTGAGGTACTAATACTTGTGTGCTCAAATCTAATAATTTAGGATAGGGGAGAAATCTTAAATTGCTAGCAGATAGTGAAAAGCCAAAAATTAATAAAGCTAATAATACAGATTGAGATACGCAGAGCACATCAGTATAGGGCTTTGGATCAGATTGTTTATGAAAATCGAAGATGCATATGTGGAAAACATAATCAGTTTCTGATTTCTTCAATACACACAGAATTAAGGTGCGATGTATAATTACGCAACAACATAAAAAAATCCTCATCGAAATCACTCTGATTATAAAATTAAACAGCTGATTAAATTGAAAGACAAACTTTAGGAATAAAAATCGAAACAATTATGACGTTAAAAAAATACCTTGAAGAACTTGCCAGTAGAATGACGAGCGTGAAATTTATTCCAGGCTTCGGAATCCTGGTGAGCGTTCTGGATTGGAGTATTCAGGTTTGAATGAGGGAGCAAATGGAATTGAAAAGAGGGATTGGTTTCCACTTCTTCTCTCAGTTCGTCCCAATCGAAGTCTTTGGAGAAATAATTTTCTGCTTTCAAATCTTTTTTACTCATTGTCGATCACTGCTGAATCTTCACTTGCATCCGTTGGACTATGCTTAATTACATAACTAGGAGAGTTGCACCTCTCTTCTTCGTGAGGTGCTAGCCCGTTTAATGCGATTTTTATATAGCAAATTTAGTGACATTGAAAAATGATATATTCGGGCAACTCATTGTTGTGCTTTGAATTTTATATGAGTCTTTACCTCCGGCCAACAATAGATATAAAATTCAAATGGAGTTATAATATTTATATCACATTATCACTTGTGAAATATAGAGTGGAAAAAATGGCAACAAGAATTGTCTTTCGAAGCATCCAAAGTCCGAATCTTGTAATCTCTTGTAAAGTGAATATGATCACTTGTAAAGATTTCTGGTCTAAAGCCATATCTGCAGAAAAAAAATTGTTACTGAATTGATTAGGGTGTGGAGTGCGTAAAGTTTGCAGCAGGAGAAAAAAAAAACCGCATCACACAACAAAAAGACAAAAGCTCATGTGTCTCCCTTGGGACACACCTTCAAACATTTAAAAACTTCAGAAAATAACCAAATATTTTTTCAATGATTTTATATGTAATAATATCAAGGGATTACTGTAGATAGGCATTAATCAAATGACTGATTCTTGAAATTCAAAACTCCATGACATGAAAACACTCATTTCTACAGTACTCTACGACGAAGGTGGTGGTGTAGAAAAAATTTTGTAATTCCATAAAAGGAGAAATATGTAGAATAGGTAATGAAACTTATAAATATAATAGGTGTTAGCATGTTTCATTACCTATTCTACATATAAAAGAATTGTGTTAGCATGTTTTTTTAGCTTTAGGATTGTTGGCAATATTAGTCAAGGACTGATCAGCAGGAAAAGTTATGGCATGTTCATTTTCTAGATGAATTGGTAGGCATATTACAGGAGGATAAATATGGCTGAGTTCGAATTTAAATATTCGCCAAACTGCTTCAAGAGGAGAAATCCATCTAGCGTTTCAGAAATTGTTTATTTCATCATTATTTGTAAGTAGTGTTAAGTAGTGTAGGCCTTTGTAAATATATTTGTACATATATTTTATGGCTTGAATGGTTGAGCAAATTTCCACGTTAATGTGGCAGTTAAATCAGGTAAGCAAATAAGAATTATAAGGCACAACCCATCTATTATCAAGTTGGGAACCTCTAATAGTAACAGTGCGTTTGTTGTCAGTACGACGGTGTATAAGGTATGAATTCTTTTCAAATTTTGTGCTCTCTGAGAATTGTTTAGGATATTTGAACTTGCAAAATCTTTTTTTCATACAAGGGCATGTTGGGTTAAGTGTACCACAAGGACCATGCATCATATGTTTCGTTACTAAAGAAAATAAATACGGATCAATAGATGGATCTGGTATTTCTGCAGAAACAATTCTGTCAAATGCCTCAGAAGTAAATATTTTTTATGATTGACTTAAGATAAGCAAGAAATGAGCATGAGGTAGACCTCTTTTCTGAAATTCAATCACGTAAGTGTATGCCACAATATGACCAAAAATTTCTTTGTCAAATAATTCCTTTTTTAAAACCTGGAGTTTTGCATGAAATATTCTAGCTACTAAGTCAGGTCTATTTTGAATTTCATCAGAAGGTAAGGATAATGCCTTAATTTCTGGCCAATTTGGATTGGAAGTAATTGTCAAGAATATATTTGATTTTTCATACCATTGTACCAAAGCTATAACATCCATATACCTTTTGCGCATATCTCTAGGACCACCAACGAATGAAGCAGGTAATAGAACATGCGAACCAATATCAGAACCAATTTTACATCCTTGTTCAATGCCATCTAGCAAGCCATGATAAGTAGATTTTCTTAAACGTTTTTGCATCTCCGCACTTCTGAAAAAATCTAACCTTGATGTTTCAATCTTAATGTACATGTCTACAACATATTGCTGCAGAAGTCTACCAGTATGTAACAAAAATGACGTATCATTCGCTCTTATTTGAAGCTTATAAGAGTAGTATTCACGATACTGTTGTCCTATCAGTACTATTTTTTTGGGCACCTACACAATGGGAGTTTAAATTTAATGTAGCAGAAAATGGCTTAAACTAATTCTTTTCTACATTAAGGGAAAAAAGTATAAAAAATTACCTCTATTTCGGATAGTATAAATTCCTCTACGTCTATGCAACTGTGGATATCACGGATAAATTCCCTGTCACATGTTGGATGGGGTGCCATTTGTTTTTGTCGCTGATTTAATTTTTTAATGGCACGATGCCAACCAGGCTCACCATTGGGGAATAATAGAGGATATTGCATAGGGTCATAACAACCAAAGTACTGCTTAATGATTTATGTTTGGCTGTTTTTTTGGTAAACCTGAATATGTGGGCTTGTGCATTGGTTATTGTTGTTTGCTTCAAGCCATATTCCAGCAACTTGAGATGCAGAAGGTTCATTGAAAATGTTCTGGTCAGATAAGGGATCAACTTATAAAGCAATTTTGTAGTCATCTAAATTGTGAATATTGTTAAGGATGCGGAAGAAATTTGCATAAGGATTTACTTGTAAAATGTCTAGCAACATTTCCACAAGGGGCTCACTAAATTTTGAGCTAATTAACATGCGATTCAAAATTTCGTGCTCTGTATCAAAAAAATACAGTTGCAGGTTTTGTGGGTTCTTATTGTCTGATGGTATTAACGACTTCAAAAAATGGTAAAGATGTCCTTGTACAAGAAATGTATAAATTCCAGCATTTCTTTTAGCCAAAGATTTGTCAGTGTGCACACCTAATGAAGTGAAGGCAAACATATTATTGTAACAACGGATATAGTTACGAAATTCTTTAGCAAGGTTGTATTTACCAAGGTATAAATGCAATAACTCAATAGGCATTTCAGATTGTGATGATTTTATATCTCCTAACGAGCAACAAAATATTGGTGGTTCCATGTAAATACGTTTTGCGCCACAATGTTTAAAATTTGGTGCATCAGGTAGCAAGTCCGAAACTTTAGCCAAACATTTTAAAGGGTCAACATTTACGGGCAACATGTTAGGTATAGTTTTATGTGAGTTTGCACTTTGTTTTTTTCGACGGACATTTTAAGCTAAATTTCGATCTTTCAAAGAAGTTTATTTTCTTTTGTGAGCACTTCTTGATTGTTGTGATGTAGGTATAGAAATTCCTTTTCTTGGCATTATGACTAAGAGGTCGAATCAGGTCAAATAAAAAAGATAGAGAAATTCAGTGGTTTTCAATATTATAAAAACAGAAGGTATAACATTAAAGGAGCCAAGTTAATAAAATGGGAGAACGTAAACACCAAGTAAACTATTGCAAAACTGAATGGAAAAAGGACTAACTTTAGGGTCAGCCACTTCATCACACGTTAACGTTGGTAAAATTACACGGGGAATAAATGCAAGATCTGTTGAAAGGAAACAAAAAAAATTATATTATTATCCACAACTCTGCAAGAGAGACAACACATGTCGTTGAAAGAGTGAATCAATTTAAAAGTTGCTGTCCAAATGACATAATAATGCAGAGGCTGACAGTTATTGACACGATGGAGAAATGCAGCCTATATGCATTTCTAAGATATTTGATTATGTTTTCATTATAACCACATATAAGGGTAACTGTACTTATACTACATTTGTGAAATTGTGCATTGTGAATGTACTGGTCAATGTTATATAGGCAACTTAAGTTAATCATTTCAAGTTCAGTTAGTACTTATAATAAGGCACTTTACCTACGGTCAAAGTAGAAAAACCTTATACCTAAAGCATCTGAGCTGGAGTTCTTTTTTTCTGCCAGAAATTCTATTAAATCAGTTTTGCAGGCATCGCCTATACTTAACAAGTCGATTTTTCTCTTATCAGACACGGACGTGGAGTCAGTTTATAGTGGAAAAACCAAGAATAATAAATTATTGTACTCAAACGGTAGCAATTGAATGAAAGAATGTAATATCATATCTAATATATTTTTATCTACCTTTAGATTATCCAATCCACTTCCCTTTCTGTTCCTGGCTTTTATAGACAGTGTATGTTATTTTAACATAAGAATGGAGAGGTACAAGGCCTTGATAATCGGTGAGCAGGAAGTAGCTGGAGTCTATGGAAAGGTACAACTTTATAACTCAAGTAGAAGTTACCATGTTCACACTTCTAATAGGGAGAGCACATGAGTCCTCATGAAGAGCAATAACTTTTTTCAAAAAGCATGTAAGCCGCACTATAGGTTTATATTACTTGAAGGTATGAATTAAAAGTGTAGGGTTGGCTAAGAGTTATATACTAAGAGCAACTTTTAATCAGTTTGCAAGTTGACCCTCTTCTTATGAAGGTGAAACATGCTATAGTTGTAGCCTATGCTAATTTACCAAGGTACCTTATTAATTAAATATGCTAGTGTCCAATCTCTTATGAAATTCTGCAATACAGGAAAACCTTTTTTTTTTAAGAATTAGGATAGGTAAATGAACTAAAAAAATGCCGAACGATACTTCATTAATCATTATTCACGTTAACCGTCGTCTAATTTAATTCAACATTTAAGTATCACTATGAATTTCAGAGCGAGCACTTATTCACAGTGAGCACTATAACATAGTGCTGGTTCTAATAGAATGCACATATAAGTGGCTCGTTTCTAAAAGTTTCTTATTTAATTTAAGAAGGCAGTTTAAATTGCATAGGCTCAGTTACAATATAGTGGTGTTTCAACGTATACATAAATGGGTCATTTCTAGAAGCAACTTTTTTAAATTTATAAAAAGAATATACAAGATGGAATCAGTTTATTTAATTTAAAAGAAGGATACAACTTGGAGGAAATATAAAAGTAGGGTCGAATTAGAGATGTGTATGAAAGCTATTTTAATATTTAAACACAAAATCAGCATTCAATGTTGAGTGACCATCATTAACAACTGAATCATACTTTTAAAATAGGCAAGCAAAAGTATTATTATGTGGGGGCCGAAGGCAAAGGAAGTAGTTTGTATGCAGGAAATGAGTACCATGTCATGGGTTCTGTTGTTTTAGAAGTTGCCAAATTAATCAATGGGAAATTAGCAGCATATATTGTAGAAGGGTGTTCTGCCAGCAACAAATTCTTTTAAACCAACTAATTTGTTGTGTTGTCAAAAAAATTTTTATTGTTAATGGTGAACATATGACTACAGTCTGTAGTTGTAATAGCAAAACTTAATTGAGGACAGACCATCTATTGTCTTCACATTTAAAAGTGCATAAAATTGTATATAAATGCAGCTATCATTCTTAAAAAAAAACACAAACAAGTGAATGAGAAATTCACATAGTTAAACATGTTTAGATCCATCCCAGAAATTTTGAACTGCATATGGTGAAAAGATTATGAATTCAACCTCCAAATGAGGTGTCAAAAACAAAAAAAAGGCCCAAAGAAAAAACTTCAAGATGAATCAATCATAGTCAGCAATGAAATATTTATCTGCATTAAGATAGAGAACCTCCTGAGCAAGTACATTGCCCCCACAATGGGATGCATAGCATTAAATACATGACCAACCTCAAACAGGGCTAGTAAAATATAGCACAGAAGGAACCCCTAGAAAAGGAAAAATATATTAATATAAACAAAAACTATAAGATATTTTAATCTTGCTCACGCACCACCAACAATTACATATGAGTTGACTGAATATAAAAAAAATTAAAGTAAATGATACAACAGTTACTATAATAATCTTCCATAAGCTTAGTATTTCCTGGATAATTTATTTTTTGCATCAGGGATTTGACTAAAATAAATTAATAATCCCGCAGCAAGTGAAATTCTCCACCTGTACGGTGTCAGATATAGCTGAAAAACCCATTGAAAAACCCAATAATAACATAATACGCAACTGATGAAGAGTTTCATTGAACAGAAAATCCATTTGAAGACACCCAACTTCAGAATACAATTAGAAAGCTATTCTCTCTTTACACGTTTGAACAACATTAATTTAATTTGATCCTTTTCAATATATGTTAATTGAAAACTGAATAAAAAATTGAGGTAACAAAGTCCAGCGAAAGCTTTGGAATTTAGAAAGACGAATAGGTAAGACGAAAAACGAAATTGAAAAACTTACCGCGATTGAGCGAAATTGGAATGGAGAAGACAAACGAAATCAGAGAACGGCGATGCAGGAAATAAGTTTGCGCGAAGAGGAGTCAGAGGGGAAAATCGTTGGTGTGCGCGTTGGCATCGTAAGACACGTCTGCGGAGTGGGAAAAAAGACAGAACACGCGGCAAACAGGGCAGGTAGCTTTAGGGGAGCTTACGAAATCAAAGGGGAAAAACCATAATTAGAGGCGTCATGAATAAGAAAAGTGAAGGGTGAGCGAAGTTGGACGTAGAGGCGAAACTCACCGAGAAAGCTTGAATGAGAGACAGCCGGTAGTAACAGATTCAGAAACAAAACGAAGGCGATGCGATGTTATCGTTGGATATTTTCAGGAATTGAGGCTAATTTCAACAGAGTTCGAAGCGCCGGAAGGAGATATGGAGAACGGGAGATAAGATTTGGGAGGACGGCGATGAAGAAGAACAATTTTGTGCGTGTGGAAGCGTCGTGCGGTGTAGTTTGTGTTGGACACGTAGAGAGAGAAAATACTCGGCGTAGTATGTGTTAGACACGTAGAGAGAGAAAATACTTGGTGGACACCAATTTCACAGTATTCCCCGTTATATGTAGGTATGGATATGGATATATACTCCCCCTCTCCTGGGCACTACGTCAGTGTATAGAGACTCTTCAAATTTTATATATAGAGAATTCAGCCCATTTGTTCATTGTTTACGTGGCTCTCTCTGATTAGAGAGAGACAGCATCTGCTCCATCTGTCTGCCATCGTCCACCTCCAGGTTTCCGTCTGCTGAAATCAGTCTTCAATCCACTCCTTTCCAACTCTCGCATTCAGAAACAGGTATGTCTTCATTTGGATTTTCCCCTTGGTTTGTGTGTTTTTCGACATTGGCCCCTCTGGTTCCAAAGGTTTAAGCGGCCAATCTTAGGATAACCCATGCCATATTAAATCCAAAAAATTTCAGCTATGTGACTCTCAACTTTATGCAGAAAGTTAAAACACCAATACAACAAATCATTCTTCTGTATATTTTACTGAACTATTTTTCATGTTTCTGTTAGTGTGGTCCTCTTGTAGCTTATTATAATCTTCCTCTTAGTCAAGTGCTCGTGGTAAGGTCTTTTAATTGATGTTTTGTACTCAATGTTTCTTGGCTGGATATGCTTTCCATCTGGTGCTTCAAGTTTTTCCTTACTGCTTGTGAGCTTGTAGTTCATGTGAGATAGTTTGTGCTGTCAAGTACTTTGTTAAAAAAATCATCTTATGGAATTTATAATATACACATATTGTATGTAATGCTAGATTTTATATGGTGCAAATATAGAACAAATAAGCACATGTAATAGGTTTCAGGCCTTTCTATTCACATATTACAAGTTTATTTGATGCATTCAAATTGCTATGTATGCACGCACCTCAAAATTTATTCTAGGAGTTTCTAAGGTCCTAAAATCTGGAGTCTATTCCAGATTGATTAAGCTTCTAGAGTCTATTCCATGATTGATTAAGCTCAATTGTATGTGCTCTTATATAATTTTATCTTCCATTTATCTTCTGGATAATAGGTTTATAAAGTTGCACCAGTTCCTGGGGAGACTAAAGTTTGGCAATACATAACGCTCACAAAGAGAATCTTTCTGATTGACTTCCCTGAAGTTGTTTATCAGAATAAAGACATTGTAACAGATGTCATCTTGAAGGGAGTGGTAAGTTATATTTGGGCCGACTAAAGGTTCTTATAACTGTTTTAGGTGCGCTCTTACAATAGATGAGATTCAAATTGATGGTTGGTGCTGGTGAAAATGGTTCGCTTATACATAGAAAAACTCAAACTATTCTTAACTTTGGGAAAATAAAATTAAATAATCTTGAAAATTTCCTTTATTTGATTGCTTGCTTTAATTTACTGAAGGTTAAATTAAAATTGCTTTAAATCCACCTAGGGTGATATGGAGTTACAAGCAAGTAATTTTAGTTTCATTTTTCCTCAGATTAAGTCAATAACTTTGTTTTCTGATCCATAATGTACAATACTCAATATCATTAGAGGCAAAATGGCGTGTTAAAGAAATTGTAGGAAGTGGAGATATGAAAATATGTAATTTTGCTTGACCCTTCTAAGCTCACAAATTTGAGCATGTACTGCAGATTTTCTACTGTGTACAACCTTGAGGAAAATGGCATCCATAGCCACATTTTAATTCGACTTCCCTTATTACTATGGCCTCCATTTGCTATAATAGGACATTGATTTATTTTTTAAATTCAACTTGTATTTTGCACTGGTCCTATCTTACAATGTATAACTACGTACACTTGTTTCTTAATACGCAATTAGAGAAACCCTCATTTTCGTATGTAAGCAGTTATAATAATATGGTTGTGGATGTAGAACGATTGTCTGAAATATTTTGCTAAGCAAATAGTTACGAACATTTGTACCTTTTGTTGGATTAGCTAACAGTTCATTCTGTTTAGTCAAGAATTGTATGTTGCATTGAAAGTTGAATTATCCACCTACTACATACATGTGTTTGATTATCCTCAATATTTCTATGGCATATATAATTATGTAAATGAAGTAAATTGTCTTGAAACAATCTCTTCTTAATGTATTCCTATCTTATATACTCCGTTAGATAATATTTTACTTTGCTGTTTTCATGTACTTGTGACAAATTTACAGGATGCTTTTGAGCACATTGGTGAAGTTGTAAAACGTTGTTAAAAAGGAGCACATAAAGAGAGCTTATAAATAGGTGACTGGTGAGTTAGAATTTTTTGCTGTCATACAGTTGTTGAAGAGAAGTTGCTTTCTAAAATTTGATTTTCTCAATCTTTCGTGTTATATCGCTTGGACTTTGCTTCGATTATGTACTGGCCTTGGCATAGAGAGAACTCACAATTGCACTATTGCAACATTATGGTAACCGAACTGCTTGAAATGACAGTGTAGCACTTGTTCATTTTTAGTGTTTGATGACAATGATATCCTTGTTCATTATAATTGCTAAGTAGTTTATTTTTTATCCTATTGATCGTTTTCTTCTTAGAAAACTACATGTGCATTAACATTGTAAATGCCCATTCTGCAGCATGATTATAAGTATAAATACCTATAGCAATGTATGATTATAAATATAAATACCTATAACAATATTTACATCAACTTCATATAGGTACAAGCTAACACCTCACGAGGTGAGGTGTTCACTTTCCTAGTTTTTATAAAATAAAGATTAATTTTAATTTTAAAGAGTCTTTTTTTTCCTTTTTATTGTGATTCAACACATTCTTATAAATTTGTTTCAATGTTCATTTATTATATTTTTTTCTTTTTTATTGATTGTTTATACTATTTTTCATGAAGTGAAAACATCAAGAATTAAATACTATTAATTTAATGAAATAAAAAGTATGAATAGTGGTTTTGACTCATCAAAATTGAAGAGTAAAGATTTAAAGTGAAGATGACTCTTTAAATTAAATTAAGAGTCTTTAAATTAAGTTAAGAGTAAATAGTATGTTAGGAGCTTATTTTCTTAATAAATTTCATTTCAAATTAGTTTTTTGAGATGCTCTAACACTTTTGACATTTCTTGTGATATTTCTTTATAAATTAACACATGTTTGAGTATATTTATTTTAAAATTAAATTGTAGTATTATTATGAAATTATTGAGTTGAGTATGTTTATTTTTATATTTATTTTAAAATTAAATTGTAGTATTATTATGAAATTATTGAGTTGAGTATGTTTATTTTTATGAAATATACTGAAAATATTTTCTTTGCCCGTTTTAAAGAGTCCTTTTTTTTATAAAAAAAAAATTATTTTGGGCATCCACCTCAAATGGGCTAATTTCACTTTTTAGACCTATGATACACACACCATTCACTAATACCATTAAAATATGATTCATACATTCACTAATACAACTACTTACTACACATTAAATAATAATAATTCTTAATTTCAAAAAGAAAAAAAAAACTCTTTATTCCGGACTGATGGAGGGAGTAGTTTGAAGAAATTTTGTTAGTATTATCTATGACAATGAAGGAATTACTATAATAAATATTTTTAAAATAAAATAAAATACTAGTATCTAGATGCACAACAGAATTTAGATGAGAAGTGATCAACTTTGAGGATTGTGAGGTAAGTTTGTTAATTTTGGGTAACAAATTACCAATAATCATTTTTTCTACTGCTCCATACTATATGAAAAGAAAATCGAAAGCAATTTTATATTTTAAATTTTTTTATTTTATTGGAAACAAAATCGTAATCAAATTTTGTTCTAACAACACTCAAAAGCATTGGTCCAAAGTGGTCGTCGCCACTCAATAGCAGCTCAAATTTTCTAATTATTTTACGCAGATATGCTAAAAGAGTTTCACGATTTTGGATTGAAGGAGAAGATTTACATTCCGAACGAATTCCAACGTAATCGTAGAAATCCGTCGTATTTACAACCCCTTCATACAAAACCTTGCATTATTGCTATGGCCCAAAATGCATCTTCTGCAGCTTCGCCATTGAAATACAGCAGAGTTGAAGAAGAAGAAACTCGAACCCAGAAACCCATCTTTGATCCTCACAGCATTGACTCTAATTTGATTCAGAAAATTGGGTATGATGCTTTGGTTTGGAGTTCTCTTCATGGACTTCTTGTTGGAGACAGGGCTTCTCAGGTTTGTATTGATAGAATACCTAAAAATTTCGATCGTTTTCTTTGTTTATCTTAATTTTGCCTTTTTCGTCTCTTCGTAGAACCATAGAATAGGATAATCTGGATTTTATTTTTGATAATACTTTCCTGAATTTACATTTAAGAGCTCGCAGTTTATGCTGTGTGGATATAGTGGGATCAAGAGTAAGGGAACTTAGGTATCATGCTATGCAGCTTTAGAGAGAAACTTGGTGAATTTGGCACTTGGTTGGATCAATACGAGATAATTTAGCTGGCTAAATAATAAATCTTTCATCTTGAATGTGGAATGAAATCTTTTGCTATGGTTGTGGAGTGTGAGCTCAATTATTGTTTTTAATTTCTGATTTATTTGAGTTTGCAGAAATCCGGTAAAGTTCCAGGTGTGGGCATGGTACACGCCCCCGTCTCTTTGTTTCCAATTTTATTTCCTGAAAGTCATTTGGAGCAAGCTCGTGAAGTAGCTCCTATATTCAATGAACTGATAGACCGTGTGAGCTTGGATGCACCATTCATACAAGAGTCTCTTTCTAGGTTAAATGGCTTGAACTTCTGCTTGCCCAAACGCAATCTCTTTCATGCATCTTACCATCGAGCCACTAATATCAAGAGTTCCTGATGTGAAACTGTTGTGAGAAACTATGAAATGCTGATTATTGTGATCTCCATGACTCAGCCCTGACCTCCTCCCTGACCTCCTCATTGGTCTTAATTGGCTGTTAAAATGCTAAATGTTGAAGGTGGTTTAATTTTATATTTACATCTGCTTACCCATTTTAACTTCATCTATCACCACAGGGTGAGAGCTAAAACTGCAAGTTTTTTTTTTAATGCATTCATTCATTTTGCTTTAAAATGTGCTGTTAGGGAGTGGGCAGCATCACATCATTGCAGTAATTGAGATGTTCAACTTATTTTGTTATAGGGGTTATAAAAATGAGTCCTTAATCTAGGAAAAAAAGGAGTTCTCTGTAATAATTTTGTTACTCGACCATTCCTGCAGGACAAAAAAAGTCGACTCTTTTACTTCACGACTCCTTGATATTCACGCCAAGATGTTGGATATGAAGAAGCAAGAGGTACTTACCATGACGTGTTTTGTTGGTTTCAAAATAAGCGCTTGATTACTGGTCTGTGTGTTATGACACCAGTTTTTCTTTTAAATTTGAGGTATCTTATTCTAGTTAACTAGATACCATATAAAAGAACTCTCTTGATGTATTTCTTACCCACCATGCCAACAATGTAGGATTTTGCTGCAAAAACAGGTACAATATTGTACATTTTCTCTTCCTACCCTTTCCTTTGAAATAAAGTCACACTGTTAAGCTAGTTCAGTGGTTTTAATTAAACATTTCAGGTTTATTTGATTACAAGTGAATCATTGTATACATTCTTATTCTCTTTTCATTTTATTTTACATATGATACTACCATAGATGCTGGGTTGATTCATATAGTAATAGCATATTATAGTTGTCATGTTGCAGATTTTTTCAAGTTGATACTTCTGTGCAGTTAAATGTCACCATTATGTTCCTGCTATTTACATCTCTAAATTGAATCTCAGATATGATTCTTGCAAACCTAAAAAAGGAGATTATGCTTATTATGTGTTGGAAAAGATACTGATGTTCTACATACTTTTAATCTAGGATATACGCTTAGGACTACATCGCTCAGACTATATGCTGGACGAGCAAACTAATTTACTTCTCCAAATAGAGCTCAATACAATTTCTTCTTCATTCCCTGGGCTGAGCTGCCTTGTTAGTGAACTCCACAGGTTATTTTGGAGTGTATTCGTATGTCCTTTAGGCTCATACCTTACTTATAAGTGATTTTCTTAATTTTACTGATTATAAGATGTGTACAAAAAGGTTAAACTTGTATCGTGTAAGTTTTTCTTTATTATTATTCTATCATAAAAACACTATTGACTATATCTAAACATTCTCCATTGAAAAGCTCACTACTATGTTACGCTTCTATAAGGAGGGATAGTTGAATTTTCAGGGGCTTGCTTGATCAATTCAAAGAGCAGCTTGCTTTAGATCCAGAAAGGATTCCACCAAACAATTCTGTTAGTCAGTTTGTGGAAGCATTGTATAGAGCCTGGTCTGAATATAATAACCCCAGGTTGGTTAATCTAATAGGCCTTATCATGCAATTTTCAAATTTTAAGCATTACTGAAACAAGCAATTTTTTTTATATCCAATACAGTGCTGTAGTTATGGTTGTGGTTCAACCTGAAGAACGGAACATGTACGATCAACTTTGGCTTTTGTCAGTTTTGAAGGAAAGATATCCTCCACTTCGCCTTATTGGCCGCTATAAAAAATATATACAAATTTCTATGCAATTGTTGGTTATAGTACACATATTTACCGTCATTAATTTTTTGCACATTGCAAAGATTTCCTTAGCTGTAATGTACATTTCAAGTTAGAAGTATTAGGAAGACCTTGGCAGAGATTGATGCACAAGGGGAGATTCTTCCAGATGGAACACTTGTTGTGTAAGCATCTTGTGGACTGAGATGCATTGATATCCTGATTTACGCAGTATCTTCGTGTATTTGGGTTTTAATATTTAGAAGTTTGCAATTACAGGGATGGTGAAGCAGTTGCATTGGCTTACTTTAGAGCTGGATATGCACCTACTGATTATCCTTCAGAATCGGTAAATTTTTTGTTCCATGATTGTAAAGTGCTTTCCCTATATGCTCAGCGGTTTAGGGTTTAGGTGGGGTAAAGCACTTTAGAATCAATTTTTTACTTTACCCCACCGTTATTGTAGAATATACTCCTATTATGCTAATTGACTATCTACCTAACTTCAGAGTACAGGTTCCGTATTATGCACATTTTAGACTAATAATCACCCCATTTCTTCCACTGGTGATAAACTACTACATTTATTTCATTATTTTTAAATATCATCTTCAGATTGTGCATTTCCACTTATGCTACCTATATATATATTCATTTATATAATTAGACCCTCTTATGCTAGTCTTTAGTTCAAAAAGGATCTTGGCAGATCCATGCTTGGAGACGGTTAGACTATGACCGAAAAATTATCTTGTTCATCTTCTTGTAGGAATGGAGTGCCAGGCTATTGATTGAGCAATCATGTGCAATAAAATGTCCTTCAATTGCGTATCACTTGGCTGGGACTAAGAAAATTCAGCAAGAGCTGGCAAAGCCCAATCAACTTGAACGGTAACTTCTTCTTAATCTCTAGGTCGAAATACAAATTGCATGAAGTGTATTAACAAATTGATGGTGGGGATGTTATGCTGATCCTCAAGAAGTTATTCTATATTTTTGCTTCAAGTTTCTTGGTTCTGTGAACAGATTTCTTGAGAACAAAGATGACATTGCTAAAATACGTAAATGCTTTGCTGGATTGTGGGGTTTGGATGATTCAAGCATTATCAAGGACGCAATCGAGAGGCCTGGATCGTATGTCATGAAGCCCCAAAGAGAAGGAGGAGGTTTGATATCTGAAACTTGACAAGATTTGTGCCAATACTTTTGTAGTCGTTGACAAGTGACCTTTCTCTTTAGGGAACAACATTTATGGTGATGATGTGAAGATTGCATTGCAAAGAATGGAGAAGGAAGGTACAGAGGAGGATGCAGCCTATATTCTTATGCAGAGAATCTTCCCATCTGTTTCACCCGCCATCCTGATGCGAGAAGGCATTATTCATAAAGAACACGTCATATCAGAACTCGGGGTTTACGCCACGTATTTAAGGTAAACATCATGGTTATTATTTTTTAATAAAATGTGTTTCTTCAGCTTATACTATGTGATTTATAAAACTATCACATTGAACTTAAAATACCTTGCTACGCCAATCTTTGAGAAAGATTTGAGAATGACAATACTTACCGGATCATCAAATAACGTCTGTTTAGAAGTTATTATTCGGCATCCTTCTTTTTGCAAGTGTATGATATCAAAAGCTTTTTCAATGCACAGGAACAAGAACAAGGTGATCATGAATGATCATTCGGGCTACTTGATGAGGACAAAGGTGTCTTCCTCTAACGAAGGCGGAGTTGCAGCAGGTTTTGCCGTTTTAGATAGTGTTTATTTAGTTTGACAACAAAATCAGGTTTTGCTCTGAATTCGTTCATTGCCAAAAAAAACTTGTGTTTCTTGAGACTCATTTACTTTGGTTCTTCTTGTCCTTGCCCCTCTCTCATAAGAGATTCGTAATGCTGTCACGATGTTGCAGTTTAGTTAAATTCTGGTGTATAAAGAACATTTCTGACAGGGTAAATTTTCTTGAAATTGAATATATAATCTCTGCTTTGAATCTTGCAGCAGAGAATAAAGTCATATTAATTCAATTCTGGTGTATAAAGAACATTTCTGACAGAGTAAATTTTCTTGAAATTGAATGTATAATCTCTGCTTTGAATCTTGCAGCAGAGAATACAGTCATTAATTCGTTTTAGATTTCAAATAAAAATTTGGAACTTACTATAATTTAGCGATTTTGAAATTGTGATAAGTAATGATCTGTATGTGTTTGTTTTGGATTTTTTTTAAATAAAATAAAATTCAATTTAATAACAAGTAAAATTCAAATTAAAGAGGGGTAACTCCAAACTCGGCTCGGATTCTCTGTGTCATTTGGTACATCATTTTCTATGCCACACCATTAGATAGACGATACTTAGAAGAGAGAAACTATACTCTAAACCATAATCCCTAAGGGCAATGGTTGAATTTATTTCTCCCTCTTAAGTGTCAATCACTTAACGTGTGACACAGAAAATGATGCACAAAAATGACGCAGAAGATCAGTGTGCCCCAAACCAATCTTCAAAACCCTAAGAAAAATTAAAGATTATAATATTCTAACTTTCAATTCTTGAGTACAAAATCTTGATCAAGCATGAGGGTCAATGCCAAAAGCTCAAAGACATAGTTAAATGAAAAACTCTAGTTCTAATTCTATTTCTAATCTAATACTATATAGTGTGGAGAGAGAGAGATCATCCAAGAAAGTTCCTAAAACACTAACAAAGAGAGGATCAATTGCCAAAGAATGGGAATATAGACAAGAAATATACAAACTTATCCAAAGAATATGGCTATACTAGAAAATGATGAACCGCCATAAATCTATAACTTATCCTTTAGCTCATCTCCCCAACCATGCTTCTGTGCTCGACTCATCCACAATGCAGTAAGCTTGCGCTCTGCTATCAATGCTACCTCAGCTCGTTCTCTTGCTTCCTCACATGTTTGTACTCCAACATTGCACTTCTCAGCTTCTCTCTGATAGTGCGAAGATCCTCGGTTGGCAATCATGATTAGTGTGTTTGTCCGTTGCAAGGCATCACCTGTTACGTTTGCGTTTAACTCAATTTCCTCCGTCATTAGAGCGGTCATATCCTTTTTCATTTCAGCTTGAGTTTCAGGATCATCTTTACCACATTCTGTATACAATGGGTGACCAAGTTATACGATGGCTGGAGAGATTGACCAACAAAAAAAACAAGATAATTCCTCAGTGAAATAATGATAAGTTTTTATTGTTTCAGCATCTCTTTTTTACTCTGTCAATGTGAATGTTAAAAGACACTCGTATTTTCCTAATTGGAGAAAAGAGTTTCATGATGTGCAGCTGAAACATGCAAAATAAAAATAATCCCATTTTTAAAGAGAATAATGCAAATACGTTCGTGTGGAGAGGACATGATTTGGAGATGCTGAAAAGGCATATAAAAACTGAATAATTGAATACATAACTAACCTGCGAATGAGTCTCCGAAGAGCTCTGCTATAAGACAGAAAAGGAGATGAGTTACCAACAAGAATATGGTCACAAGAATTATCTGGTTTTAAGAGAGTACGGTTATCAGCAGGGATGCAAGCTTTTAACAATAACATAGTAAACACACGACTAAGAAAACTATGACGAGAAAAGAAAATGCATAAATGGACTGTAAATAATAATGCTTTATCCCATCGGTAAACCAAGAAACACTGAACAAATAATCATGCCATGCATTAGTTGCTTATACACTAATTCATCGTTTCCTCAGATTTACAAGATAGAATTAACGAGTGATAATATGTCCAAAACCAATTTCCGATCACAGATTTGGCATTCCAACTTCGATTATCAGACACTGTGCGACAGATTTAAAAGGTGGACCTAGAACTCTCAGAACCTACAGTGTCAACTGCATATAATTCCACAAAGCTTCAAAGTTACACCACGAGAATCTTATACTTCTTGGATTCACCAATTCCATAAGTTTCTACTTGGTAATTTAAATGTGTCCTCACTTCTCTCTAAATCAGTAATAAGCTACCTTTCCAACTTCTCAACAAATTGCAATCTCAAAGAAACTTAAGCTGCTTCCATTTATGTAACAAAACACCTCCAAAATTAAATTAATTAAGCATATAAACTTGGATAAAGGACATTGCAGATAGAACTAAAACTCAAGAGTCATAAAACACCTACAGAATCAAGCACAAAAAAAGGAAGCAACAAGAAAAAAAACAATCACACTACTTTCAAGGTGTAAGAAAACCATCACAATTTACAAAGCAATAATTTCTTCCATTTACCAAAAGAACAAATGAACACACACAATATGTGTGGAATGTGGAAACAAACTCACCAGAAGGCAATGGACGGGTAGTCTCCAAAGTACAATCACAAGAACAAGGGGGGCATGATACAGCAAATGCAGTTGAATATCTTTTGGAATGCCTCTCCACATAACAAATCAAAAATAATCCCACTAGAACTAACACCATTCTCAGAACCTTCACACGGTTTACTCTCAAATCTGACTGTGGATTAGCCATAAATTTCTCTTCTTTTTTACCTGAAAATCCGAATCTTCAGCAACAAGGAACAAAATCAAACACACAAACACCAAAAAAAGGTGAAAAAAACATTTGAATAAATAAAACTCAAAATCTACATTATGAACACTCACAATGTGAATCAATCAATGCCTTTTATGAATGTAATCGCTGCGATCTCTACAGTAGCGTGCATATTTCGTGACCATCAATTTCCATAAAAAAGAAAGGAGAAAAAAAATAGAAAGAAAAAACCCAGATTTCAAAAAGGGTTGGAGAGAGAAGTGCGGCAAATGAATTCGAGTTTTATCGATTACTCTTCCATCACTATTCGCAGATCCACTTTGGCCGTAAGAGGTGGCAAAATAGTTTCTTTTTCTTTTTTAGTTTATTAGTTTGCAGAAACGTAATTTTTACGAACAGACCTCTTGGAAATAGCGTAATCCTATGTTTCTTTTTCTTTAATCTTTAATAATTTAAATAAAAAAAATTCCTATAATATGTAACAGAATCCGAAATAGGATGTGAAATCAAAATGATCTTTTAAATTTTTTTCAAGCTTATCTTTACTCATCCTTAAACTAACGTAACGTAATAAATATGTTCTGTAAATTAAATAATACAAAAAATGCAGAATATAAAAATTAAAACAAATTATATAAACAATTTCAATTAAAAAAAATAGTTAATCTAACTCTATTTTACAATAATAATAGAGGTTACAAATATATTTCGAGGAAAAGAGCCCAAGCCCAAGCCCAAGAGTGAGCCCATTTTAGTTGGGTCGTTGGAATAGGCCCATATATTTCAAATAAATAACGGCTAAGCCAGCAAGAGGCAAGATAGAGCCACTCAGATTCCAATCCCACATCTGTCCCCCAATTTGAAACCCTAGAATCATAATAGGTTATTATAGGTTGGGAACGAGTCAACCAGAGAGCAGGACGAAGAATTGAGTTCACGGGTGCAAAGAAATGATGAAGAGGGTTTTCGGAGTAAAGAAAGATAAGGAACCCTCTCAATCTCTTCAAGATGCCTCTGATCGGGTTTGTAATATGATCAATTATTTATATATTTTTTTGCTTTATTCGATGTGATTCTTAATTTATTTTATATTTATCTGAATTGAGCTCAATCTAGTGGCTTCACATCGCGGAATCACGCGACAATGTGAGCAGTAGGGATAAACTTTTACTTTGTATTTATTGAAGAGGGTTTTCGGAGTAGAAAAAGATAAGGAACCCTCACGCAAGTAATTAGTTAGAACAGATTAGTTTTTCTGTGATTTTCCAACACTTTTACTTGGTATTTCTCGAGAAGGTTGCGATATAACAGCTCGAGAGGGTTGTTTTGTAGTGATTCTATTCTCGTTAAGTGTACTTGAATCAGCACCAAATGAATTTTGTATGTCTTTGTCTTTTCAACAATTTATCAGGCAACTAAAAGAGGTGACAATGTTGAAGAGAAGATAAAGAAACTTGATGCTGAACTTGCTAGGTATAAAGAGCAGATTAAGAAGATCCGACCAGGTCCAGCACAAG
This sequence comes from Pogostemon cablin, assembly GCA_023678885.1. Lineage (NCBI taxonomy): Eukaryota > Viridiplantae > Streptophyta > Magnoliopsida > Lamiales > Lamiaceae > Pogostemon > Pogostemon cablin. Next base: position 1,615,074 of record CM042980.1, on the reverse strand, counting down.
AAGCTGTCAAAGCTAGAGCCATAAGAATCCTTAAGCAAAAAAGAATGTAAACCTCCTCTGTTATATCTTCCAGTCATAATTTCCATGATTTTGGGCTTCAGGAGATGGATATTAGAATTTTTCTATTAAAGTCGAACTCCCGTAGCACGTGAATAAACTGACAAACTAACTCTTGTGCATGGATTTCATGCTCCATGTCATTGGGACAGATATGAGGGTCAACGTGATGCTCTGTACAATCAGACATTTAAACTTGATCGAGCTGCATTTGCTGCAGAGGAAATAAAGGATGCCCAACGAACAGTATGTCTTACATGCTTCTATATCCCCACGTCCCAACCCCACCCCAACAGATTTAAAATATAACGTTTCAAGGTCAATATTGTTGCATGTAAAATTTGTTGCATGATTTAGAGCTTCAAAGTTTAAATTGTTTTGGTGTTGCTTGTATTTGATCTCAAGCCTATTTATGATGCTTATAAAAGCATCATTTATGTTACAGCTTCATCTTATTAACTTGAATAAACTATATTATTGTCTTCAATATCACTTTCTGGGTTCAAATTAATTGTGAAGTATGTTTCTCTTGATAGCGCTCCATGGGGCAAAGTTCAAGACTTGTCACACGGAGCTTATTCTGTAACGTGCTAGGGACCTGCTGTCTGCCTCCATAGAGGTGGTAAGGCTACCAATTTGGCACAGAGAAGGAAATATTTCATCTGTAATGGTGCATTGCTGTCGCGCTATCATAGTGCTTGTATCTTTCTGCATCTGTATAGATACTTGATTCGCACTTTTGTTTCTGTTACTTTTGATCGGTTAGCAATTCTGCAGATGTCGGCTTTAAAATCTGATAATAAGGACCTGAAGGGAATGATGATGAGTGAAAAATCAAGATATAGACGTTTATACCTTGCTTCTGGATAGTTTTCAGTAAACATCTAAGATATATTATTGGATGATTCTTCTTATATTGCATGATGTTTTTGATGTTTTCAGAACTTGCAAGATGAAATGAAGACCTCATGGAAGTGATCAGCAAAATCCAGGAGTCCTGAAGTAGAAGCTATAAAACACTTGACACGATATTGATGGGGATTAATTCCTGGGTGGTAAGATTCGCTTAGAACTTCTGTAATCTTTGTTTACTGATTATGCTTTATGAATTTAGTGGAGAAATTGTACGAAGCTTTATAGGTGTCCCACACAGTTGAATATTCCATTAGTTCATTCTCTACATCTGGGGTTTTACGTTGCAGAGCTTGATGCACTGTAGGTGATGCAGTACGCGCTTATCTTTAACTTGACACGGAACGTGACCTAGATAGCCGAACAGAACATGCCATCAGAACTAACTGGGACTGCTTTAGATCCTGCTGGGGCAGACCATATTTACGGGTAACTTAATATTTCTATTGCCAGAGGGTTTCTTGATTAGTATCAATTCTGCATTACTTTCCTTTCAACATACTACTTCTTTCAGAACCTCTCCTTAATCATTATCACAGTATTACTGTTTAGGCTCGTTTAACTCATCAGCATCTCATAATCGTTTTTGTTGTTTCACAGGGGGAGGATCAGCTTCTTAAATTTTAACTGTAAATAGAGAAATTCCAGGGATGGTAAATATTTATTCTTAGATTTTGAGTTTTGTAGTAGATAGTGCGATGCAACAAATAAGAACTATCATAACTTAGTAGATAAATGTAATAAAACTGGATTTAGCCCGCGCTTTTATTTATTACAAAGAAATGAAACATGCATCCCTTACAAACACAAACTCAACCACCATTTCTTTACATGGCATTTTTTACACACACACAGGATGGGCAAATGGGAGGGGTACCATCTCTTCCTTTGTGTCTTTTCTGAAAAGAAAAAAGAAACAGATCCAACAAGACGAGCAACGAGCCATTTTGCTCGTGTCTTCGCTCAACTCCACTCTAAGCCCCTACCGTCTCACTCTGCAAGCATATTTACAACAGACACAGGTAATAAACCAAACAGGTCCGGGGTTCGGGCCTTTGCTGGGCCGGGCTATGCTCGTTCCCACGTTCCGACAAGTAGATTCCTTTTGCACATTTGGACCTGAAAATATAATAATGACAAAGTAGGGGTTCACGTGAGCACTAGTTAGATCCGATCTTTGCCCCATGATAACGCATGCTCTGTCATCTCATAATAAATATAATCATCAACTTGTGTTTTAATTTCAAGAATATACTCCATAAGCAGAGTGAATGTTTTAATTCATTCCTAACCTTTTTTATTAAGCATTTTGGGTTTATTCTATGGTTTTACTAAATCTATTTTCACAAGAAACAAACAAGGCATTAAATTAACATAGACAAAAACTTTGCTGTCATGAGATTTAAAGTCAATGGTACATGTTGTTTTCAGGCAAATTTTGCAATGATTTGCATTAATTAAATCCAAGTATCACGATCAATCATGTAAAAATGGTGAAAATTATTCTAATTAAGAGTTTAGAATTCCTTACCCGACCCGAATTTCAGTCTCTGAAGATGACCTTTTCCGCCATTTTCAGCAACGGTTGTAAGCAATCCGGTGAGAATTTCCTGGCAAACATGAACGAATAACTCGAATTTGACTTGCGTAATTCGTGAATAAGCTGTGGTGAAACCTCCGGTGGCCGGTATGTATGCGGGTGCCCATCCACACTACCGGTCCAATTAACCCGGGTTAGGGTGTACCGGGTACACGCATCCGGGTCCTCCATGGACAACAGGGTCGGAAAATAGTGCTCCTCCGGGTAGCACGAATCCAGATTCAAACACGGCAGCTTGAACTTCCTCCACAATCTCCGATCCCTAATTACCACCAACGCGTGTTGCCGGGTCAACATGAAGAACTGGGATCCGATCCGGAATCTACTGAACGGGACCTCCGGCAACATTACGGTTTTACCCCTGGCGATGTATCTATCCCATAATTGGGGCTCATCGTCCAAAATCTCGATGAAGCTGCGGTGAACGGGAAAGGTGGATGACGATTTGTGGAAGAGTGAATTGTAGATGAATTTGAAGGAATGGAGGGGGATGCAATGCTGTGAAACGACGGCGAAGTATTGATTCAACGGATCGTCGAGGACGGCGGTGGCGAGGAGGCGGCGCGCGGCGGAGATGAGCGTCGCGTGGGCCCGGTGCGTCTTCTTGGCGGCGATTAAGCGGCCGGAGAATACGCCTCCGAGGGAGGAAATTTTGGCAGAAGGATCGGCGTGAATGTAGATGTTGTAAAGCGGTTGGTTATTTTGGAAGAAAAGCTGCCATAGGGGGGCGAAATGGAGGTCGGTATTGGTGAGGAAGAGGAAGGCGATTTTGGGTTTAGGGTTGGTGGTGGCGAGGCGGGAGACGGTGGCGAGGGTGGCACGGCGGAAGAGGGCGATGTCGTCGAGCTCGTCGGGGTAGGAGATGTGGAGGTGTCTCTGGGGGAGGAATTTAGGAGCGAGAAGGAAGAGCAATGGGAGTGAGAGGAGGAGAGAGAAAGAGAGGATAAATGGCGCGGTTGACATCGCCGGAAAATTTACAGGCAGATGAACACACAGTATATCTGCAATATACAAATTATGAAATCTAAATATAAATAAAAACAAAAATAGAAAAAGAAGAAAGTTGATATAAAGGAATGGAAAGATGGAGACGAACGAAGAAGAAGATGGAGATGAAATGAAGGCGAGGGCAGCCTGTTTGCAAGTATGGAAACTCATTTTATTTATAGGATTTATTTTCTTTTTCTTATTATTATTATAAGATTTTTATCTGCTAAAAGTTTGATAAATTATCAAAATACCCTAAATTTTTTCTATATATTAGGGATGTAAATAATACAAGGCTATCAATTCTTAGGATCTGAATTAATAAAACAAAGAGACAATATGCATAGTTTTGTATTATCTCAACCTCTAATATATTTATTTTACTATTTTTGACATTCGATTCAAAGGTATTCATTTTTTTTATTTTAGTAAAAAAACAAATGAATACCTTAAAACTAGAGGAAGGAAATATAATTCAGGCTCTTAATCAATATAAAATATAATTCAACCCCGAAATTAATAATTTACTTATTTTTTCAAGTATTTGATTGAAAAAATTTATTTATAGGATATAAATATTTATTTTTACTTCCAAAATTGTTTTTTAAGATTCAATTCCATATCTTAATGTTGATTATTGTATTAATATTGCATGTGTCCTGTATGTCCCATAGTAACTATTTTGTATAAAAGTCCCAATTATCAACTGTTCAAATGCAAGGCATAACAAACAAATTATACTCCCTCCGTCCCGCTCATATTGCACCGCTGTAACTTTTATAAGAGCTTTATGCAGTCAAACAGTGCAGTTTGATTAAGACGAATAGAGTATATCTTATTTATACTCCATATTTTATAAGTATTGAAAGTTGAAATGAAAAAACAATACCTGACAAGGTAGACTATTATAAAATTTTACATTTTACACATATCATCGAGGTATCAAGCGTTTAACAATTCACATAGTTATGATTTACTCATTAACTTAAATTAATGCTATATGTTTTCATATTAGTTGTGTGTGTGTATAAGTGAATGATTATTTAATCCTAACTTCAACTAGAAAAATGAGTATGTTGATTAGTTGGTAAAGCAGAATAGGACGTGTCCCAAGGTTGTTGAAGCTGTCATTCCCATTGCCTTGTTAATGAAACATAACACAATTATTAATAATATAATTAGTATACTTAAAAACCAACAAATAATATTAGTCAAATTATTCTGATATACATAGCTCTTGCTCCAACTCTTTTTCACACGACCTAAATTGTCATGGTTGGAGAATGCATTCCAAACATCACAGGGAGGAAGGGCGTCAATTGCTTATCACGTGTACGTTGCATCTCCGCATATAGGAAGCCTTCACCAATGTTTTTAATAAAATTGATAGCTTCTATTGGAGTAACAATGGAGAAATGATAGAGAAATTCATTCTCATGTATAATAGAAGAATTGAATTCCAATGTCTTCATTTTGATTGATAGATCTGACATAGCTTCATCCTTACCGTCGAGACCCAATCCAAACAGAGTCTCTACCAGCTCTCCAATATTTTTTATGTTTTGTGTCATGGTAAGAGGTGTAGATGCTTCAACTGGAGTACATAGAAACTTAACAACATTGTTTGTAATTCCTATATCACTCAGCGTGAACCAACGACAAATTAAAGCATTTGCTTCACAATTTTTCTATAAAATGGAACAAGATACCAGACAGTAATGTGACATCAGTATGTCTATAATAATCTGGGTGGGGAGGGATTTTGCACTCTTTAGAAGAAGGATTGTGCAACTGTTTAAAGAAGTTTGGTGTGCTCATATGTTGTATTCTGACTCATTTCTGGTTTTTCACAAACAATATTCTTCCTTTTATTGACAATATCAAATAAGTCTATATGAAACCTAATTCGGATGTGGTATTATCAGTATGCAATTACGGTGAGATTCATCGCAATCGGTCTTCACAAAAGTGGGTTGTCCATTCATAAATCTATTGCCAGATTTTTTTTTGTTAAAAGTGTACTTTACTTGAGGAGTAACTTCAATTGACACATCTTCGGGGAAAGGCTCAACTTTGGGGCGTCACCCCCATATCTAAATCACTTGACTAAGTAAATATCAAAAGAATTGAAAAGGGCGATTCGGCACCCTAGACAATCATTATTATGCTATTGATCAACAAAATAAAAAACATAAATTGATTGAAAATATTACCTTTTTTCGTCGACACTAATGGCGTGAATTGCTGTTTCCAAATATCTACTTTATTTTTTATTTATTGCGGTTATGGTAAGACTATTACCCATTGATAGTTTGAATGATGATGGATGTAGAATTTGATTATTCTGTGCAGTGACTGATTTGAGTTATCTACTTGGGCATAACCACCAAAAACACTTGATTCTTGCTCTCTAAAATTCTAAATGTTCTTTTCTTACATGCGAACCCTTTGGTGGTTTATGCTAAATTTTTGTTCTGTACTTGCTCTCTTCTGCTTCACCTTGGAAGGGTTTTTACTTTATGAATTGGTTTAGTTATGTTGAGAGTAGCATGGTCTTACCATCAGTTTGATTGATTAAGAGGTAAACTGCTATAAGAAATGTTGACATATTGGATCCATAGTTCTCGAAAGTTAAAGAGTTGAAAATTCAATGTAATATTTTTGAACATTCCCTGTATATTTGAAGACATCCAAATTTGATTTTGTTTAGGTGATAAGATTAGGAGATTGACTTTGGCTGGGACAGAGGGACTTGAATGAGAATGTTCATATTCTTTAATGTAACTTCAAAAGGTTAATACTTACATACTTAAAGATTGTTATTGTATTTGGGGAACTCAAAAGTAATATTCCATGAATGCAAATTCAATTCTATATTGCTAGCTTAAAAGTTCATTTGCAGGAGGGAGGTAGAGTTGAAGGAGGAGAGTTAGTGTGATCGCGATAAGTCGTGGTGAGATCCGAAAATCACAAGTTGTTTTGCAACCCCTGCAAAACTATCTGAGAAGGCATAAAGTTCACAAATCAATGAACTTAGTGAAGGAAGGCGAGGTCAGAGTCCAAGGGTCAAATCACATACCCAGCTTTGTCATCTATCCATCCATATGTTTTCTACTTAATTTCATGTGTGTAAGTTAATGAATTTAAACAAGACAACAAATATTCATTAGCTAGGTGTAGCATGCAAACAGTGGCTTCACATAGAAAAGAAAAGAAAAGAAAAGAAAAAACAGAGGTGAAAAATGCATTAAAACCATGTTCATGGACCTTCACTACACTTGCCCATACCTCACACACTTCATATACTACCAACATCTTATATACTTCATTTAAAATGGTAGTTACTTGAAATTATATTCACCATATTAATAATGTTAAATTGTTTTAAAATATATTTTGTTCAAGTAATTAGTCATTATTATTTTTTACAATAGCAAGATCTTTCTCAAATACATTTAAATACATTTAGTAAACTCTCCATTCAAAATTTATGTTTTCGTTTATTCTCAACTTAAACTTATGCTTTTATAAAGAAAATATATTTTAAGTTGTTAGTCTCAATTAGTTAATTTTTCAAATCAAGCAAATTATATTTTAATTAACATCAACCTCATATTTTAAATTTACGTTAATATCATATTTTAAATTTATGGCTAATAGCTGATTTTTGAATAATAAAATGGATTTTGAGGAATTGTTTCAAGACCATAACCCTATTAGGGTCTCCTAGAATAGAATATCTAATAATGAAAAATAAATGAATTTGTAACAACGGATTTTTATAAAAAAAAATTGAATTTATTTTTATCCAATTCATCTTCAGAACCCTATCACACCCTGGATCTGATGAAAAATAGGATGAATTGAAACAGTATTTTGTAAATACGTTTTTTTATCCGATAAAGTTAATTGTTAGTATAGTTCACCAAACACCACACCCTATTATCTCCAAGTCTTCTTATTATTCCTTCACCTATTCGTTCCAAAGGGAATCAAATTTGGGTTACTCACCTTAGTGAGGAGAGTATTTTGTAAATACGTAATTATCTTGAATATATTAACCAGTTCTTTATTTTTCGATCGCCTGGGAATGACAAAAGAAAGATCTTGTTGTTTCTTCAACAATTAGTCATTAGTACTTTAAATTAAAATTTAAAATATTTTTTTAATACTATAATCTGTGCAACGCACGGCGAATTACTAGTTACAAGACAAAACGAACACAACAAAAACAAAAGAAACTAAACAAACTCCCCCTATACTGGCATCCAAACCTTCTCATATCCCTGCTTGAGAAGAAAGGAAATCTTCTCAATTCTTAACCAAGGTTTTAAGCTGCAGAATTTGAGTTCGAATGAAGACTTTAGAGATTAACACCGAGGTTACACCAAATAATAAATAAATTAAATAAAGATATAAAAGAATAAGAGGATACAAAATCGATTGTTTATTCATTTCTTCTTCAACTCTCAATCCGGTGTAGATGACGCTCAAATACCCACTCAAGTAATAATTGTGACTACCCTCTTGCCTTCGGTCTCGTTTCTGAGATTATAATACCCACTCGAATAATCCACGTATCCACGTTCTCTTTCGTGGTGTTAACCATAAAGCAATTTTATTAATATTTAAAATAAATACATATTTATCCACCCAACGAATTATTTAGAGTATATATCTTTGCAATATATTAAAAAATCCCGAAACAAGAAAAGAAGTGGCTTATCATCTTGAGAGACACTGCCCAAATTTTGTCAATTACATGTGTAAATTTGGAGGGTCTCAACTCTCAATTATAAAAACTATACATTATCACGGACACTTAATAATCCGCAATGTTTGGCATACATGAATATTTTAAAGAAAAGCAAGCTGAATACTATTATGTTAATAACATTTCAACAATGTCAATACTTATAAGCCTTCCTAGGTATGGATGCTGGCCTAACGACGAGGTGCCTGTTATCAAACTAATAAGGCATTTGTTTCAACACATAGTAAATGATTTTCAAACATCTTCTCACTCTTACCTTTTAGTTTCATAAGTCTATCTCAAAAGATAATTCATAAAACAGTATATATGACTTTCAGGATCAAGCCCATCAATTAATCATTGAATTTATGATCAAGAAAATCACACACATATCAAACTTTTATGTGACATTAAATCGAACATCTTATATGCACAGCCCCTAATCTTGCAGTATACACATATAGTTTCTTCATTGATCCAAATGTATTAGAAAGCAAGTATGTTAGACATAATACATTCTAATTGTCACGGGTAAGCCAAAACGTTGTTCACTCACCACAAATCCACAATGAAAAAGGGACAAAAGAGCTACGGGGAAAATCATTCACTATTTCACCCTCTCAACACCACACAAACAAGAAAGATAATTAGTATAGATATCAAATAGGGGGCGACTATTTGCACCCTATATGTACTAAATGAACCCAAAGTTCTAGATATACCCCGCTAAAATTAAAAGTTAAACATATAAATTACTAAGTACACCCCATTTAAGATTATTTTACCCTTTTAATTAATTAAACCCTAATTATTAAAAACTAATTAATCAAAAAAAAAGAAGAAAGAAACGCCAATGAAGGAAAGAAGAGGTCGACACCGTATAAGAGAAAGGGTTGACGTACCGACTCCATAGAAGAGAAAAAAAAGAGGAAAAATTAGAACGACGTGAGGTAAGAGAAATGAAAATGACGTATGCCTATAAATTCTAAAGCTGCAAACGTGGGGTATTCCTAGAGTGTAGATGCATGCTCCCCAAACTGCCCCTTTCGACTACACTCCGCCTCCGTACAAGGGCCCCACCGCTGCCGAACCCTTGGCGAAGCGGAGGGAGTTTCTCACCCCTTCCATGTTCCATGTTCTACTTTTACAGCAAATCTGCAAGTTATACACTGCAACTCATCACCTCTTTTCTTGCACTGTTATTTCAATTTTTCAACAATTTGACTGAATCACTGCATAATAATAGGTGAACATTGTCCATGGAAAAACGCAGTACTTGTTCGACGAACATGTGTTGCTGCAATCGAACACCATATGAATAAGAAATCTTAAAGTGTTCGGCTGCTGCAACTGAACACATATGCTTGTTCGGTTGCAGCAACCGAACACCTTTAGTCCTATAAAATTTATGAGGTACATTTATTAAAATTGGGGGTGTAAATAGCTGCTCTCTATCAAATATTAAGTGATATAAATTGATATAATGATAATTAGTATAGATATATATTAGATATTAAGTGATATTAAATTCTACTTCAATAATGATAATTATTATTATAATAAATAAAAGAAAATAAAATCTCAAGAATATTTAATATATCTATACTAAAATTAATATAAATATAAGTTTGCTGTTTTAAATCATTAATTAAAAAAATATATACGTGATATCAAAATCTACTTCAATAATAATAATTATTATAATAAATAAAGAAATAATATCATAATAATATTTAATATATTTATACTATAATTAATTTAAATTTGTTGTTTTATATATATGGCATGAAAATTTAAATTGTGATTTAATATTGGGTTTAGATTTGAACCAACAAACTGAACAATGCAGATAGCAATATGATAAATTTTATTTTTTAACATAACTTACATAATAATTATGTTTATTTTTTTTTATTTTCTATGTAATTATGTAGCACGTGTGGCTTCATCGAGAGAGTGTATGCTAGAAATAAAATAAAATAAATACCATAAATAAAATTAAGAAAAGTGTTTGCTTGAGAAAAGGTCTAGAACCTTCCTAGGTGGAGACCAATCACAGCCGTTAATAAATTGGGGGCTTCCTTAGATTAAAACCACAGATCTCATTCGACCTAATCCCTCTTTCTCCCTCGCGCATACATTGCATCGTACCGCCGCTCCAGATTCTAATCTGTAAGCATACAACTTTTAGATCGATGATTAATTTCTGTCGATCAAGTACTCAATTCGTTTTGTGGTACTTGCTTACGTTTTCGGGTTGATTTCGTTGGTTAATTTGATTTTTGTTGATTTTGAAGGAGCAAAGTGTTGCAGAGATGTTTGGGAGAGCGCCGAAGAAGAGCGATAACACCAAGTACTATGAGATCTTGGGAGTGTCGAAGAATGCTTCGCAGGATGATCTAAAGAAGGCTTATCGTAAATCTGCCATTAAGAATCATCCTGATAAAGGTGGAGATCCAGAAAAGGTATTATCTTCAATCGATTTGTGTTTGTGATTTTTTTGGTGAATCAGTAGCATAATAAAGGTGTAAGGGTGTTAGGGCCTTTTCAATTTGTATGTCAAGTGATTAGATATTGGGGGAGTGGGAGGATAAGTAATCTACAGAGATTGAATATATATTTGACTCCAATTGTAATGCTAATTCTGATTAAACCGAAGGTCCTACTGTTGAATGATTTTTTTCATTAAAGTTGTGTCTTTGGGATCTTAAATTTTAAAATTGATGTTAATTGTAGACGCATAGGAATTGGTCTTCTATGTGGAAAATTACACTGTACACATGTTTTCATCTTAAATTTTGATTGCAATACATTACTCGTGGTCTGATTATTTTATGAAAAAATTAGTTAGTTCACCAGTTTATTTCCAGGATGGGTGCAACTGTTCACTTTTTTGTGTTCAGATGTTCCGCTTATTGCTCTTCCACTTTAACTGAGGGTTTGAAGTTATTTACTGTTCTTGCGAGTGGTTGATAATTCTACGTATAAAATTTGTTACTAAGATGGTTTATGCTTTCTAATATTAATAGTTTAAAGAGATTGCACAAGCCTATGAAGTCTTGAGTGATCCAGAGAAGCGAGAGATATATGATCAATATGGTGAGGATGCTCTCAAGGAAGGAATGGGTGGCGGAGGTGGTGCAGGTCACAACCCCTTTGACATCTTTGAATCCTTTTTTGGTGGGAATCCATTTGGAGGTAAGAATCTAATCTGGCCCATGTTTATTATTATATTATTTATTAATTCCAGGCAAAAAACCAAGTCATTTTTTTAATGGATTCAGGTGGTGGACCTAGCAGCAGAGGTAGGAGGCAAAGAAGGGGAGAAGATGTTATCCATCCTCTCAAGGTTTCTCTTGAAGACTTGTTTAATGGAACATCAAAGAAGCTATCTCTTTCACGCAATGTGCTCTGCCCAAAATGCAAAGGGTGAGCCTTCTGTTGTGACGTATATCAACAATCCATCTAATTGTCAACTAATACAAAGTATTAGTTCTGCAGGAAGGGGTCAAAATCTGGAGCATCAATGAAATGTTCTGGCTGTCAAGGATCTGGGATGAAAGTTTCTATTAGACATCTTGGCCCTTCCATGATCCAGCAGATGCAGCACCCTTGCAATGAGTGTAAGGGTACTGGTGAAACTATTAGCGACAAGGATCGTTGCCCTCAGTGCAAGGGTGAGAAGGTTGCACAGGAAAAGAAGGTGTTGGAAGTAGTAGTGGAGAAGGGTATGCAGCATGGACAGAAGATCACATTCCCAGGCGAGGCTGATGAAGCGGTGAGAACTACTATTTTGTTGATATGCGCTGAATACGCTCCTTTGAACTGTTAATGTCTGATCTTAATTCTTGACTTGTTTTGATTCTTGCAGCCCGACACCGTAACAGGTGATATCGTCTTTGTACTTCAACAAAAGGACCATCCTAAGTTTAAGAGAAAGGGTGATGACCTATTTGTGGAGCATACATTGACACTGACTGAAGCACTATGTGGCTTCCAATTTATCTTGACTCATTTGGACAACCGTCAACTCCTTATCAAATCTGAACCCGGTGAAGTAATTAAGCCTGGTAAGCTCAATACCATGCTGCACTGTGCTTTTATGAGTTCTATAGATTGCTCTTCCCCAGTCCTGCAGCAGTATTCCTTCTCTCGTTTATATTTTCTGGTGGGAATTACATTCTTTCTGTCAAAATCCCTTGCTTATATCTGTTTATTTTAACCTCGTTGGTCAGATCAATTCAAGGCTATTAATGATGAGGGAATGCCCATGTACCAGAGGTCATTCATGAAGGGAAAATTATATATTCAATTCTCTGTGGATTTCCCAGAATCTTTGAGCCCTGAGCAGAGCAAATCTTTGGAGGCGGTACTGCCCCCAAGGCCTAGTACGAAATTGACAGATATGGAGATAGATGAATGTGAGGAGACAACGTTGCACGATGTGAATATGGAAGAAGAGATGCGGAGAAAACAGCAACACGCCCAAGAGGCGTACGATGAGGATGAAGAGATGCACGGTGGGGCTCAGAGGGTGCAGTGTGCTCAGCAGTGATCTAACAAAGCTTATATTTGGGGTGCTTTTTCCATCTAAGGCAGTGAGGGAAGCTCTATAGTATATTGGTTTTTCATAATTTGCGGAGACAATTGATGTTCTATATTATTCTATTATCATAATGGCATTTATTATAGTTTCTGGTGTAGTAGGAATATTTGTTTGGCTTAAATGAAACAAGATCAACTTGGATGTATCTTGTTGTCTCTCTGCAAGATGATAGGTGTTTTGCTCTTCCAAATTACTGTCACCACCACTAGTTGACCTGTAAGGCTCCACCTGAGGCTCAACATCTTGATCAGAGCTTGCTCTAGCTTTGATCTTTTCCAATAGTGGCGTTTTTCCTTCGTCAAATGATACATCTCTGCTGATTAGAATCTTCTGTTGTGCTGGACACCACAATTTATAACCCTTTACTCCAGATGGATAACCAACTAGTACACATTTCAAAGCTCTTGGTTTCAACTTTCCTTGTTTTATATGAGCATAAGCGAGACATCCTATTACCTTCAGCCTACTGTTGCCACTCCAAACTTCCTCTTGGAGTTTTAAAGTTCAGTGGTGAGGATGGACATCTATTTATGAGAAATGCTGTTGCTAATTCTCCCCAAAAACTCTTTGGAAATCCTCCACTACTAATCATATACTTAACTCTTTCCAGAATAGTCTGATTCATCATTTCTGCTGTTCCATTTTGTTGTGGAGTTAATGGAACAGTCTTGTGTCTTTTAATTCTTGTATCCTTACAAAACTGATTGAATTCATCTGACAAATATTTCAAGCCATTGTCGGTCCTTAAGTACTTCAATTTCTTATCAGTTTGGTTTTCAACCTCAACCAACCACTCTTTGAACTTAGTGAAGGCTTCATCATTGGATTTCAATATATGAATCCATACCATTCTTGAATAATCATCTATGAAGGAGATGAAATATTTTCCACCCCCCTTTGTGATGTTCTTGGCAGGTATCCACAGGTCAGAATGAACATAATCCAACACAGATGAAGAATTATGTTCTCCAATACCAAATTTTAATCTTTGTCTTTCCCATCACACAATGCTCACACTGATTCAAAGTAATGGAAGTGTGGCCACATAATAAATTTTGTTTAGCCAATTCTTGCAGACCCCTCTCACTTATATGACCTAGCCTTCCATGCCATATGATAGAGTTGTCTATTGTGCTAGTGCCACAAGCTTGAGCAGTGACAGTACTGTCACACAAAAAATATAGATCATGTCTCCTTATACCTTTCAAGAACACATCATTTCCTTTTGTGACAGTTAAGAGACAATCTGTTGACTGGAAACTATATCCCATGGAATCAAGATTACCAAGAGAAATTAGATTTTTTCTTAGATCAGGGACATACCTTACATCATGAAGCATTCTTACTGTACCATCAGACATTTCAAGCTTGACAGATCCTCTTCCCATGATTTTGCATGTTTGATTGTTTCCAAGAAGTACAGAGCCTTCATTCTGATGTTTAAAACCTATCAACCAATGCTTGACAGATGTCATATGGAAGGTGCAGCCAGAATCAATCAGTCACTCAGAGGAGATCTCAGATGCAGTGACTGTCAATACTTCAACATATTTTGTAGCATCCTCTTGTGCTGGAGCAGTTTGATTTGCTTGGTTTTGTTGATCAGTTTCTTTCCCCTTTTCAATGCATTTGCCTTTGCTAGCTTTCCACTTGTAACAGTTTCTTCTCATATGGCCAGGTTGGTTACAGTGATAGCATTTCCTTACTTCACCTTCTTTAGCATGCTCTCCTTCTTTCTTGTCTTGTTTATTTCCTTCAGAACCCTTTTTCTTCTTGTTATTTCTTTTAGCTTGATTGTTCTTCTTGACAACCAAACCTTCTCCTCCAGAACTCTGAGTACTATCAGTTACTAGTTGTAATTCTCTAGACTTGAGTGCTAGTAAAACATTATCAAACTTGATGGAGCTTTGATTACCATATAACAGGGTGTCTTTGAAGCTTTGGAAAGATCTTGGAAGTGCTGTCATCAACATGAGAACCTTCTATTCTTCTGTTATTTTTGAATCAACACTTTTAAAATCATCCATGATCTTGACAAACTCATCAACTTGATCTAAAATAGGCTTTTCATCAGTCATTTTGTATGCATTCAGTTTCTACCTAATGTGAAGTCGATTTGCCAAAGTCTTGACCATAAACATAGATTCTAACTTTTTCCAGACTCCAATTGCAGTAGTCTTCCTAGCTAATGCCTTATCCCCCAAACATAAAATGATTGTAGAATGACCTTTACGAAGTACCTCATCATCTACTTGTACTCTTGGAGGTCCTGCTGCTGATGGATCTTTGATGATCTCTGTCTTGACCGGAGGAGGTGGCTTCAATGCATCAATGAGCCTCTGTTGTGTCAAGATCGCCTTCATCTTGAGTTTCCAGAGACTGAAATCCATTTTTTCAGAGAGCTTCTCAATATCAAAACGGGTGGTGTTCATCTTCTTGTGTTTAGCTTCGTTTGATGCTTCCCACAGATAGCGCCACTTGTTGTGATTACTGCAAGTTATCTTGACTCTCCACAAGATACTCTATCACACATGAAGATCACACTCAACACGTTCACGTTGAAGATTTGATTAACACACACACTCAATGAAAACAGCAAACCCCAAAACAAGAAAAGAAGATTATACAAGAGAATTATAGTGGTTCGATCTTAAAGATCTACGTCCACTGTGAAGGAAAGATAACTCTCTTATTGATAGATGCAATACAAGATGAACAACTGACTCAAACTTCCTAGAATTAGCTTTGCAACCAGCTGCAAGTCAGACGAAGAAAAAATGAAGACTGATGATGATGATGATGATCTCTCTACATGTGTAGTGTGTAAACTTTTTTATATTGATTCCCTCCACATAACTCACTGACATGTGCACCAATGGATATATATATATATATATATATATATATATATATATATATATATATATATATATATATATATATATGAAGAAATGAAGACTGATGATGATGATGATGATCTCTCTGCATGTGTAGTGTGTGAGCCTTTTATATTGATTCCCTCCACATAACTCACTGCCATGTGCACCAATGGATGATCATATATATATATACATATATATATATATATATATATATATATATATATATATATATATATAATGTTTGAGCATTTGAATCTCATCCTCAACTACTAACACTTCACAATTTATTATTCAATCAAATTAAAATGTATTATTTGCAAATTTATCTTCCTCAATAATACCTAATAATTATATAAAAAAATCGGACTCAAAATCACCAATTTTAGCAAAACTTAATAGAAATAAAGAATGAAATCCGGAACATATGAAATCCACTGCTGAATTACAGAACATATGCGCGGCATGCATCATCAGTCAAGTGAAAAACATCATCTAAAAGAATTAAGAGGTTAAAAACTAATAATTAAGAAATAGAAAATTTATAGGAATGACAAATTCAAGTCATTTAAACCAATAATCAATACTTCGTTGCAATTCTATAATCAATAATCAGTCACCAATTATATAATTGCAGAGCTTTAACTTCCTCTCAGACCTCACAATAAATTCATCACTGAACTTGGATGAGGTGCTTCCTTTCAAACATAACCCATTCGCAGAAAAATAAGATCAACGTTGATCCGAATGGAATGTTAAAATTATGAAAGCAAGTTTTTATTCATCTTAAATCCTAACAAATGTTCTTCAGTTAAGGGATTAAATTTTAGTATAGGGGAGATTCTTAATACACATCAAACTGTCATCATGCTCTATGGTAGAAAACAATGTAAAATATTTTTTTGTCAAAATAAAATTGAAAAAAAACTCTGTAATTCAACAATATATATAAAATCTTATTTAACGAAATCTAAGAAACTTAAGGCAGATAATACTAAGTCTTCCTGATATTTCTTGAATAGATGAATAAGATAGGCTATTCAATGAATCCGCTAACAGAAAAATTTACAAAAGTCATCTGAAGATGAAAACAGAGTACGCAGATCTAGTAGATTTCATCAGTTCTTGAAGTAAAGGTATGTGAACGTACATGATTTTAGACCTAAATTAGAACAAAATTCTAATATCATTGAAGTTGAAACAAAATTATGAAAAAAACATTTTAAGTCCAGTCAAGCCTTGCCTGATTCATTCAACATAGTGTTTAACTCGTGTGATGCACGGGAAGATGTTAT
Source organism: Pogostemon cablin (assembly GCA_023678885.1). NCBI lineage: Eukaryota > Viridiplantae > Streptophyta > Magnoliopsida > Lamiales > Lamiaceae > Pogostemon > Pogostemon cablin. The sequence continues at coordinate 1,597,985 of CM042980.1, read as the reverse complement.
GACAATAATATTAATTTATTAGTGTAAATACAAACAAAACACATAAGAAAAGACTCACCAAGTAAGAAACAACACAAAAATACATAACATGCAACAATAAAAATTTATCCATCAAAAGAAAATTAAGCACATATTCTCATCATCCAATATCGTTTAAGCTCAAGATTTTGCCACCTTATTCAAAAAAAAGCAAGTAAAACTACCTAAATAAAGCAAGTAAACCTCCCAAGTACATAACAAATGAAATAACATGTCAATTCAATTAATCCAAATCAAATCAAATTGTCTATGCTAAGCAAATGGAAAAAATGAGTAGTAAAGTGAACTCCCTGAAAAAGGCATCCGGTAATGGAAATGGTTGGCACGAGCTTCCAGATTGCATGCACAACGAATCTAGATATTGATTTCGGGCTCGATTCATTCTTCCACTACGCTTCATTTATGCTCAACAACTCATCAACACCATTAGCACAATAATTACTAGCAAATAATGAACTAGCATGCACTTCAACACAACCAAAACGATTCAAAATCATACCAATACTCATGAGAAAATTTTTTAAAATTTACCCAATTTTACAAGAAGACCTCTCAATCATCATAATAAGCACACTCAAGTGGTGAGTCACACCATGCACTCAAGAAGACCTCTCAATCATCATAATAAGCATACTCAAGTGATGAGTCATACCATGCACTCTCCCCCCAAACTTAAATCGAAACAAGTTGAGAATTAAGTTTGCAAAAAGTGGTGGGACTTACCCTTGTAGTTTCCAACAATGAGCTTCTTGTAGAAAAGTATATGCATCACAACAATTCAAGGTATGTCCACCACGCACTATCCACCCAAACTAAAAGTAAAACAAGAGTTGAACTTTAAGTTTGCAAGAAGTGGTGAGACGTACCTTTCACACTTCAAATCAAACACTTATCGTAGTTTCAATACGCATTCTCCTCAATGAGCACAATCAACGTACATGCCAAAAATACAAAAACTAAATCAAAGCATTTAAATGAAAGTATTAAAATAAACGATGAGTTGCCTCTCATCTAGCGCTAAGTTTAACATCTTCAAGCTAGACGCATAATTCAACTTTTAAACTCCACAAAAATCCTTTGGCCAATCGGCCTTCATCTTCACTTTAAACTTCCTTTTTGCTCTCTTCTTGTCCGTTATGACCGTATCTCCCTTCTTACTAATCATTTTTGACATTCCGGGAGAATCATGCAACGAACGCTTCTTCTTTTTGCAAGAGCAACAATCTTCTTCTTTTCCTAGCTTCCATTCAATATTCAGAGCTTCATTCCTATCAAGTTCAACATGAGAAGAATTAAACTTTTCAAATTCCACAAGAGTTTTCTTTAATCTCCCAAAGTCAAAATTTTCAAAAATTTCCCAAGGCATCAAATTGGCACTTGAACCAAGATCACATATAGCATTGAAGTCTCCCCATTCTCTATTTCACATGCAAGTACCAATTTTCCAGGGTCCTTGGCCTTCAACGAAGCTTCATCTTTTACTACCTTATGATCTTGTTCTACCTATTTCTCCTCTTCACAACAATTTTCTTCATCAAACAAGGACAAGAAATCACTAATAATCTTCTCCTCATCACTTCCCAACAATTCTTCAACATTTTCATCAAACAAAACTTTTTCACCATCCGGAACAATGCTCGTTATTTCCTTATTCCATTTCTTTCCAATTTTCACAATATTTTTCATAATCGGATTCAAAGCTTCTATGTAGTAAGATTGTTCAATCTTTTCAAACTTATCTGGAGGCTCATTTGGGGTCTTAAGATATGATTCATCCTTTCCTCCATGATAGCATGATAGTAATTCACTCTCGTCCTCCGAGCTCAACGAGACTTCCTCTTTTCTTCATTGTCACTAGATCTTTCGATTGTAAAGAAATTTTTTCCAAGAGTAAGCGGGACTCGAGGCTCCGCTTCCACACCAAGTACCATAAAATCAACCGAGAAGACCATCTCATTCACCTTAACCACAACGTCTTCAACCTTTCCAAAAGGCAAAATAAAAGATCAATTTTTACCTTTAAGACAAGTTGTGGTAGGCTTGAGTTCCCCCATATCAAGGCTTCTATAAGTAGAATAAGGCATCACATTTTCACTCCTCTCCAAGTCACATCTTGCATTAAGAGTTCATTTTCCTTCAATTTCACAAGGCATTACATCCTTTTCAAGTTCCTACACTTTCGTGGAACACTCTTCATGCATAGATTTGACTTCTTCATCTTTCACCTTACTCTCCTCCATCTTTTTCCTTTTCAATGCGACATATCTCTCAAACTCTTCTCTCTTTTCTTCTTTAACACATCTTTGAGAAAAAGGAATAGGATAAGGAGTAATCGGAATACCCCAATAATCACATTCAAAATTTTCTACACGCATTGCTTCTTTTGGCACTCTTTATTTCTTCCTTCTCCATTTTGACTTGTGCTCAACATCCTTTCCTTTGACACACTCTTCTTCAACCAAACTTACCTCTTTCTTTTCGTCCTTAACCATTAAAAGCTCTTCGTCATCTTCGAGAGTCTTACTTTGTTCATTTTGAAAAGTTGCTTCATAATTAGCAAGTTTCCTCACTTGACGTTCCAAAGCTTCAAATATCTTCTCTCTAGCCTCTCTTTCTTGTTTCATAAAGTCAAATTTTTTATCATTCACCTCTTTCTCTTGTTTCATAAAGTCAAAAATCTTGACCATTTGACTTAATTGATCTTACAAGGAAGGTCTTCCATCATCGTATGGTGGATTGATTGGTTGTTATAGTCGGGGCGACTAAGCAACAAAATATCGAACCCAAGAGAATTTAGGATTTATGGCCTTTAGGTATAGTATCGTGATTAGTTAGGGACGATCGAAAATGAAGTTTAAAAATAAAGAAAATAAAATGCATGGAAAATAAATCTAATTACAATATTTTTGGATTTTCAATGTCATGGTAGTTTTCATGATACACTCATATAATCAATCATCCAACATCTTTAATTGTTTTCCATTTTTAAGCAAATCATGTTAAGGGCGATCACTATTTCCACCTATCCCCAATGGCCATGGTGAATAGGATGTAGATTGTTTTCACAACCCCTAAAAAGCTCCTAGGATCGATCCTACTTACAATTCCCTTCAAGGTACTATGTTCGTATGGATGGGGTTCCCTTCACTAGTTTAATCCTCGGGCACAAGTGATCTCACTAGTGTTCATTTACGTTGTTCTAAACATAAAGACTTCTTGGCTAGGCTCCCCTTATATTAAACCCATATGTAATAAATGGAATAAACTCACATATGATAATCATGCAAAACAACTAAGGGTAAAACAACGACAAGACATGCCAATGCACAATACACAACTTAATCACTATGCACTAATATCAAAGACATAAATCACATATTACTACAAGGCATGTGAATTTCATAAATAAAACCTAATCAAAGTCGGAAATTCAATCAAGACATTTTTATAAATTAATCAATGATCATTCCATCAATCAACCACCAAAACATAGAAAATAGAAAGATAATAAATAGGATTAGATTACACCTTAATGAAGTTTTACATTCATGAAAATCATTCACTCCTTGGTGTCTCCACCTTCTTGGAAAACAATAAATTCCTAAACTAGAAAAAACATGTAAAAATAAAATGGATTCCTCCCCTTTGGGGGAGGAATCTCAATTAGTGGATATCTCTCTTTGGATGAAGAGTGGTGGTGTGGTGGCCTCCAAAAATGGTGGAATGGGAATTGTGAGAGTTGGGAGCCTTCCTCTCCAAAAGATGAAAGTGAGGCAATATATATGTGTGTGTGGAGGCTCAAAGATATTAGGGGGTTCGTGGGCTTTAGTAAAAAAATGGGCTTAAGGGTGGTAATGGGCTTTTTGGGTCAAAATTTTGTTCCTGGAATTAGCTTTAAGAATGATTCCGTACGTTTTAATCACAAGAATCGGCTGTGGCTAAGTGGTATCATGCGCCTTCCACAGCTGCAAGGCAACTGGTTCGATTGATGTCCAACGTGTGTTTTTTGTTATTAATTTTGAATCATGGTTTAATCGGCTTAATAATATTTTTGTACGGTTACATCAAACCGGATTGTAGCCAAACGGTTGCAGCGCGCTCCACAATCCGGAGGTCGCGGGTTCGATTCCCAAACTCAGCGCCCTCCTTTACTTCTTTAATTTTTTAATTAAAGGCCTGATTAGTCCAGCCCAGCACCTTAATTAGCGGCCCATATGCATGATTAGCCCACTCTAGCGGCCCAATACTCCTCCAGCAACATGGCACAACTGCTCCAGCCATTTGTGGCCCAAAATTACATGAACAGAGGTCCACTCCAGCAAGCAAAATAGAACACGGCAGTCCTGATTAGTCCAGCCCAGCACCTTAATTAGCGGCCCATATGCATAATTAGCCAACTCCAGCGGCCCAATACTCCTCCAACAACATGGCACAGCTGCTCCAGCCCATTTGTGGCCCAAAATTACATGAACAGCGGTCCACTCCAGCAAGCAAAATAGAACACGGCAGAACTGGATGACGTGGCATAAGTCTTAAAAAATTCGACCGAGCTTTCAAAAAGTGTTGTCGTAGCCTTCTTCAAATATGTTGTCTTTTCACCTGCAATCCTCTTTTTCTCGTTTTCATCCCAATTTAATTCTTGTTTCTTCCATCGCTCTTTCAAGCTCAACAACACCCATTTTTCTGCAAAAATACCTTTCTCCAAATAATAAAGCAATTAATAGTATTTTCATTAAAATCATACTTAATTATTAAATCAAATCCAAATAAATTCATGCAATAATACCCAAAATTTTAGGTGAATTTCACACCGATCATGGACACTCTTCTTGGAAATTCTCTTGAACATACTCATTTTCCATACACGCTCCATTTGGTCTGCCGCCATCTTATTCCGTACGTTTGTCGCCATCTTCATCGTCATCTTCGTCATTGCCTTATTATGGTGCAAGCGCCACCACGCCCGCCCCACCCCTTCCAGCGGGTTGGACGCTGCCACCCTCTCCTCCCACCCGGAGTACACCTACTCCCAGCTGAAGCTCAACGTCTACGCCTGCTCCATCTGCCTGGCGGACTACAGGGACCACGACTTCCTGCGGCTGCTGCCGGGGTGCGGCCACCTCTTCCACCGGAGTTGCGTCTATCCCTGGCTTAGGACTCACCCCACATGCCCCATTTGTCGGAAACTCGCCGGTGCTTGCCTAGCTCTCAATAATTCTCATGCCATAATAATATTTTAAGAAAATTGATAAACGATTCTATTATTTAATCGATATATATATATATATATATATATATATATATATATATATATATATATATATATATTTTGGAACAACCAATCATATATTCTTGCTTAGTATATATATTTTATTATTCAACCTCTACAAAGTTGAATGTATATTTTGGGACTTGTGGGTGTTGACACTTGACATGATTCGTTTAATTAATGAGTAGATTTTAGAATTCCATAATGAGCATTGGCTCTTAATATTGTTTATTTATGCGTTATGAAAACATACAAAACAATCACCAATTATGCATTTCATCATCTTCATCTTTTGTTAATTGATAATTATTTTATTGAATTTCGAAGTTTAAATAAGATGATAGGAACTACTTATCAGACTCATGGGGTCATGGCCAGGCTTCATGGCCCAGCTATTTGCGTTAGTGTGGGTAACACACTAACACTACAATTTTAAAATCCAAGTTTTTTTTTTTTTAAATCCAATTTGTCAATCCGAATTTCCTATTTCATAATAGCATCACACTTCTTATTCCAAGAATTGTCTTTATTAAAAACTATATTCTAAAAAATATAATTTAATACTAGTACGTTTAAATCATTAATTAAGAGAATGATTTTTATATATAATGTGATGATACCAATGTAAAACATCAAATATGAGATTTAGCGAATAAGAGATACTCCCTCTTCGGCGTTGGATGTCCTGTTACATTTTGGTATTACATCTCCTGTTACACGTGTTAGATGAGTGACACGTGGTGGAGAGAAAAATCTCAATATTTCCCCTTAGGGTTGATTGTTAGAGTATAAATTAGTCTATTATATGTGTTAATCATCCAACAGTTTGTAACATGAGATGTAACACCAAATGTAAAAGAAGATCTGAACCGTCCTCCTCCATCACACTTGCAACACCAAAAAAAAAGAAAAAAAACATTTTATTTTTTTATTTCTTAAAATATATTCCTACCCATTATTTATTTATAATTTTAAAAGATTAGGTTATTCTAAAGAAAAAGTTTAAAAAAAATGTAAAAGTAAAAAAAAAATGTTTTCCATTGTTTAGATGGGAGGATTATCAACTAATATAAGGAAACCTAATGCTACTAGAAAGTAGTCATATCCATTTTTAATTTATTTAATTTTTCAAGATTACGGGGTTAAATTGGTAATAGTGAGTTAAAAGTAATAAAAAAGGAGAAGCGAATCTGATGAATAGGATAAAATGAGAGGCTGAAACCCACAAATGGTGTGGCAGTGTTGACTACTTTGGGATACTACTAAATACTAACTGGCTTATCTGTCAAGTTGACTTTTTGTAAATAGTATGTATCCAGGAGGGGCTTCTTCTTAATTAATCACACCTTAAACCCCCCTCTCCCCTCCCTCTCTCGCTACACCCATCCTCGAAATGAACAGCACCTCCCCCGATACACACGATTCAGACACAAGGGAACTCGGAGACCAGACACTCGGCGGTTTCGGCTACGGCCTCGCTCTGTCCCTCGCCGTCTTCTTCGTCTTCCTCGTCATCACCTACGCCTCCTACCGGTGCAAGCGCCACCACCCCCGCCCCAACCCTGCCATCAGCCGCAGCACCAACGAGGACATCCAAATCAGCGGGTTGGACGCTGCCACCCTCTCTTCCTACCCGGAATACACCTACTCACAGCTCAAGCTCCACAAGAGCGACGTCTCCGCCTGCTCCATCTGCCTAGCGGACTACAGGGACGGTGACTTCCTGCGGCTGCTGCCGGAGTGCGGCCACCTCTTCCACCGGAGTTGCGTTGATCCCTGGCTCATGACTCACCCCACGTGTCCCATTTGTCGAAACTCGCCGGTGCAAACGCCAGTTGCCTAGCTCTCAATAATTCTTATGGCGTATTATTTTAAGATATGATAAACGATTCTATTATTTAATTGATATGTATATGTTGGAACAACCAATCATATATATATATATATATATATTCTTGCTTTCTATATATTCTATTCTATTCTTCGACCTCTGCAAAGTTGAATGTATATCTTGAGACTTTGGGGTGTTGACACTTGGACATGATTCGTTTCATTAATGAGTAGATTTCAGAATTTCATAATGAGCATCTTATTTGGCTCTTATTGTTTATGTATGCGTTTTGAAAACATCCAAAACGATCACCAATTATGCGTTTCATCATCTTTTGTTAATTGATTTTTATTTTATTGAATTTCAAAGTTAAAATAAGATGGTAGGCACTAATTATTAGCCCATGGTCCAGCTATTTGCATCGGTGTGGTAACACTACAATTTTAAAATCCAGTTATAATTTAGGCGAATTCTCTATTCTATAATATTGTACAGCACTTCATATTTCAAGACGTACTTTTTTTAAAAACAATGTTCTAAAAATATAATTCAATGCTAGTACATATAACCAATTAAGGAAATGATTTATATAATATGATTATATCGATTTAAAAAAGTGAAATATGAGATGTATGAGATCGGGATGCGTGATTTGTGTTATGGAGCTAGTTTCATTTATTTAAGTTTAATAGAGAGACGAAGTGAAAAATAGATAAACTTGAAAGTATAATTAAAACAAACTTTGAAGAGTTATGAAGTCATGAGTGTGACAGGGCTAGTCACAATTATTATCCAAATTAAATATTCCAGAAGTTAAATATACTACTTGTTTTATAGACGCCCACGCCCACATATTAATATTTCTATCAACATCTCCCTAAAAAAAATCCAATAGGTTGAAATTTTGGATAGAGAAGGATTGAATCTTGGACCTTCTTAGGCTTCGTAGGCATTAATTGTATATATTTATTTATTTTTATTTTACCCTTAAAGTTTCTTTCATCTTCTCTTTTTGAAGGCAGATGACTCGCAAACGGACTTTGTTTTTAAGATAAGATGATTTTGGCGGAAACTCAAGAATTTTTAACAGTGATTTTCTTAACCCTATTAAGTATTATAATTGCTGTTTTTCATATTTATGAACAAGGATGCAAGTAATTTCATTTAGATTGATGAAAATGCAATCACGCAACCTTAGCATAAATCTAACAATAAGCACAATCACGATATATAATTGTGAATAAAGTAAACAATATTGTTTTTATCATCATCAAATATTCAAATCACAAAAGGCAGAAGTAATTCAGAAAATGGGAGAGTATAGAAGTACTCTGCATATGGAATTCAATTGTCAACATTCACACTAACCTTGAGCCCTAGTGCACAGTAATTGGAGACGTTGCATATGAAATAGGAGACTCCTTTCAGAGATAGAGGGTGAATCGCTTGTCCATCCATGATCGAACGGTAGGGTTGATATGCGCTGCAACTGTCGAATTCTCCTCGCGAAACTTGGATCACGTTGTAAAATCCTGAATCGAAGCCGAAATCTGCTTACAAAATATCCAATTACTGCGAAGAAAGATTACGAGAGGGAAAGTGTAGATCGATCGATGGAGAGGGAGATTTACAGAGGGTGTCTCCAACGTGAAAAGAGTAAGAGGAGGACCAGTTGGAGTAGAAATTATCTGTCGGAGGAATCGACCAGATGGAATCTCCTACTATGTGCTGCAAACTCTCTGCATTCCTCCATATTAATGTTAGCATCAGCAGCAGTATTAGACATAGACGCTTAACATTCGCCATTGCCGTTTTTTCTCCCTCTCTACTCTGCCTCACCAACTGCACCACGTTATTGCTGAGGAGATGGTAATGTGTAAAGTCGGGTCGGGTCGTTATTGCTGAGGGAGCGGTAATGTGTAAAGTCAAGTCGGGTCGGTCATATTGGGTATATGGAGCTTAATAAGTGTGATTTTTTTTTTAATCTCTTTTAAATGGTGAAAAGTTGTGTTATGTACCAAAATGGAGGCGGTAAAAGCTTGCTCGAAACTACTCACGATTAACCACTATTTATTCACAATACATCTTCTCTAAATAAATATAATAAATTCCGAGAATAGGAGATTAATTAATTAGTGAACAAATGATGAGTATGATTTGATTTAAGAGATTATTGTTGGAACTCTTGGTTTAGTAATACACATTCAACGCCATAGTTGTTCCTCCCACTATAGAATCAATACAACACCTTACAAAAATTTTGCTAATGAAATACCAATAATCTCTTTTCTAATACACAACATTGTCAACACTTACCCTCCCTCACCTTCTCCGATTCCTGTTTCTATTCGCTTTCAAAAACTTTCGGCCGGCCTTGTCGTCGCCACCACTGCCTAATGAGAAGCTGCCGCCTCCATTAAACTCAATGCTACCAGATGCCTGAAACATACCCGGGTTCTGGGGGGCGGGTTGATTTGTTTGGCCACCAAACTGGAAGGGGTTAACCTGAGCCGGTTGTGCTGATCCAAACATAAAGCCCGAGGGAGGAGGAGGAACAGGTGTTTGGCCGAACATAGGAACAGACGGAGGTGCAGTGGACTGCACCGGATCTTCAGCCATACTGTCTTCAGGACTCATCTGATAGTTGTTCCCTGGAGAGGCTGCGAAACCAGAAGTTGAATTTCCAAATACAGATTGAGCAAGAGAAGGGGTTGGCGAAGGCATCGCTGACGCAGAGGATGTTGCGAATGAAAAAACTGGACTTGCGGATGATGCACCAAAGGAAAAACCGGTGCCTGCTGACTGTTGAGAACCGAAAATAGAAGACTTGGGAGTTGGCAAACTCAGACCAAACGGATTAGCAGGAGCTGGATCACTGTTAACTGAGTTGATAGCTGTTGATGAAGCCGAAGAACTTCCACCAAAGTTGAATACACCTGAGGTGCTATTGGTTAAAGAGCTCTTAGTATTATTGACTGAAGCAGAAAATGGAGAATTCGCACCGAAACTGTAAACTGGAGGAGCACTAACATCACTTGATCCAACTGCACTGGCTGAGAAAGAGCTAATAGTATTGGTGACTGCGGCAGAAGCTGAAGAACCCGAACCGAAGCTGAAAACTGCAGGAGCAGACCCATCAGTCGATCCAAGAGCATTGGATGAAGATGCGGATGAACTGAGACCAAAACTAAACATGCTATGGGTAGCAACACTGGTCGGATTAGCAGCACTTCCGACTGCAACGGCTGTAGGATTCACTCCAAATGTACTAGATGTTGGCCCATTACCAGAGATGACTGCACTTGTTCCTGGTGAGGAACCTGAAGAATTAAAAGTGAAAGGCGGGATAGGATTGAAGACTGGTGACAAGGAAGGAACAGATGAAGGCATAGCATCTTTATTTGAAGATGGAGGAGGTGCAAATGAAAACGGTTGAGCAAATTGAGCAAATAAACCCTGTGAAACAGTTTGAACACCGCCTGCAGTTGAATTTGTTACATCTTTGGTTTCCACTTCACTGGCTGGAACTATCATTGTTGATGCGGCGGATACTTCAGCATATGGAGCAGAAGAGGCTCCAAATTTAAAATCAGGTGGGGCACCAAAAACCGTAGGTGTGTTAGCCACTCCAATGAGACTGCTGCCAGAGGTGGCTGAAGTGATTTCACCAGTAGTAGATGGGGCAAACGTAGAAACACTTGTAGAATGGGTAAAAATAGCAGGACCACTTGCAAAGATCTGATTTGTTTTGTTATAAGATGATGCAGCAAATGACCCAATAGGGGCATTTGAAGCAAGTGGTCCATTTGATGAAGTGGAAGGATCAGTGTCACAATTCCCATTTTGATCTTTAGCTATCAGAGGTTTCAGATAACCACCATTCTTCGGCTCCAGAGTTTTTACCAAGGGACCAGTCGAAGTGAAAATATTGAGCAAGCTGCACAAATAGTTCCAAAATGTCATTTGATGAATTAGGACAAACACTGTGCTAATCACAATATGCTTATATACCCTTCTTCATTTTCGCAATATATTTTTCAGAAAAAAAAATGAAAAAAAGACAAGCAACCAAATCCCTCAAAAATAAGAAATTTACGCCAACAACTGAGTAAAAGAACAAAAAACAAGCAGCAACATTAAGATGGAGCCAGAGAATTAGCATGCAGAGACTAACCTGCTGGAGCTCTCTGGTTTAGTTACTGGTGTTCTGCTGCTTGATTCAGGCATCAAGGCAGGAAACTTATCTGTAGCTTTAGAACTGAAGCTGAAAACAGCAGACAGGTTATTACTTTCATCTGGTTTGCCAAATGGTGCAACTGATACAGGAAGTACAGCACTTTGAACAGCCACAGTTGCTTCTTCTGAAGAGGGGATGGTGGTAGGGCCACTGCTTTGTTCTCCTAATAAGGAGATACCTTTGAGTTCACTTGTTTTGCTTGATATAAGTCCTGAAGGTGACTTTAGTTCTGGCTGGATTGTTGTTTTAAGAAGTTTGAGCTTGCTATTTGTTAAATGGCCCCCCGTTTGTTCTCTGCCCACAACTGGAGGGGATGCTACCCCATTACTAGGGTTGTCATCTTCATCATCTAGCTCCACGTAATCCTAGAAATGATACACATAAGAATGTAAACCGTATGGTTTTTATTGACATAAATTTAGTATGTTTATAAACACACACTTTTACCTCTGGAGCACTCATTCTAAAAGCTCTCTTGTATTGAGGTTGAGAAACCCCATTTTGTACAACAGAATCTGCAGCTTCATTTCTGAACCCAGAAGCTTTCAAAGACACTAAAGGATCACTGTTAATTACAGGATGGCGAGTGTCAGAGGTAATATAAGATTCTACAGAACCATTTTCTTCAACTTTCCCTTGCTCTTGACAAGAATCACGAGTATCTGGTGAAGTGACAGTGGACCCATTTTCAAACTTGTGATCATCTACGACACTCAGCATCAACTTTGTGGAACTCACATCCTCCATGCTCCTAAAAGCCTTTCCACCAAGCATACTAGGTGTCAATTTAAAAGGCTTTCCTCGCACTCGAAGCAGCATAGCCTTTGATGATTTTTCGGAATCTAAATCTCTAGACTTGGTAGAAATTTGTGGATGACTTGTGCTTGGGATGCTGTTACTGTTGATTGCATGAACAGTTCTTGGAACATACTCTGGATTACCAATCAATGTATGCTTCTGCTTTGAAGATAAAACCATAGCACTGGAATTAAATCCTACTCCATTAGTCTGAGGAATTCCAGATGGTAATAGATTAGATTTCTGTCTGATTCTTCGTATGGGATCAGCAGATCTAACTTCATCATCTAAAACATAACTTCCGCGTTTTAAGGTCTGAAAAGCAAAATAGTTACATAAGAAGTCATGATTATAAACAATAAAAGGATTAATCCATGTTCTAAATGTCAAAATATTTTACTTCTAAATGCCAAAATACTTCTGATCTAATATACCATTGATCTGGAATCAGATCTTTCACTGTTCTCCAATGTAGAAAGAGAAGTTGAGGGCAATGTGGGTCCAGCATGGACATTACAATTAATCCCATTGCCCTGAAATTGACCAAACTAAGCAGAAAAAATTAACTAATTAATTATTCATTGGATTTAAGATAAGTGGTAATAACCTTAATAGTGGGAGTTACACTCAAATGCGGAGAACGAGCCATGCTGTATATAGCAGATCTACCTCGTGATCTATGGACTGTCATAAAGCCATTCACAGGTGAACCAGGGCTGACAGCAGGTTTTGTTGTCAATGACATGCTGGGTAGTTTAAATGCAGCCCGAGTGTTACCACGTAACCTGTCATCTTCCCGGGTAACTTGACTGTTCTCCCCTAGCATAGATCGTGAGAATTTTGAAGGTATACTTCCCATATAAGCATTTTCAACCTCAGTAGGAGAATCAGTACTGTTTTCAAGGACCTGATGATTATTATTATTTGTTTAGTCAACATTCTACTGTATTTGGAAAATGAAAGATGGTTATTTTAAAGTGTCACAAAGTCTATCTTACTTTTGAATTTGGAATAGGAGTTGACACTACTCCATGAGATCTATCATCCCTCTCAATTATGTTAGCTTCCAACAGACTGCTTTCAAAATTTTGAGACCTTCCAAAATCCAATGATGTCTCTTCATTTCTTTTCCCATCATCCCTATGAGAAACTTCTCCAGCTCTTGAATGCAATAATTCTGTCAGATGCGCAATCTCAGACCTAGACAAGGTTTCATTTAATAAGATGGTTATGTTGATACCAAAAACAAATGGATAATTTTATGACATACAGGATTTGATTGAACTTGACTCCTACAGATACTTTACTGATAGAGATGAGAAGTTAGATCAGACATTATTGAGAAAACTTAAAGTTGACAATGATGTAAACCAGCTCTGGAGAAAATTCCCAAATGCTTAGAAGAAAATAAAATATTTAATATACAAATTTATGGAAAGAATTACAATTAGCCAAATGAGCTAGTGAAAATCTGAAAGGGGTTGGAGCTGTAAGTCAATCATTAAAACCATGATACAAATAGGAAAAACAAAGAACGGATAGGTGCTCATATGCTCTTGAAACTATAATCTTGGCAAATCAGACCATGAAAATTGAATAATAATCTGGGATGAAGGCACATACATGTCCCTGAAAATACCCAATTAGAGAAAAGCTTACCTAGTGAAAGTCTTATGCTGCAGCAACTTCTCAAGCTCAGAGATGTCGCTCTTGCCAGAATAATTTGTAATTGCCTGGCTGCAGTCACCTCCTACAGGCTCTCGTACACCACATTGGCTCTACAACCATAAAGAGCATAAATTATTGATCAGAGTTATCAATGAATTTCCATGTGTACGCAGTAGACACACCAATAAACACTTACAAGAACATAAGCATCAGTGCTCTTTTACTTTCTGTACTTAATAACATAATCATCTATATGGCACTTGCAACAAACAATAAATTGTTACATTAAGATCATGGTAGACCTACCAAATGATCCCACCTCTAAGTTCATCAGAAATCACCAATCTTAAAAGGAAAATAATACCACTTAATTAAAGCTGATTACATCAATTTGACACAGCTCAACCAGAATTAGAAACAATGTTTAGAAAAAGAAACACAAATTCTTAAGGCTTACATTTTGAACTGCCTCAGTTTGTCCATTCCTTGACACATGATCTAACGCTGTTCACATCAGAAGGCATAAGTCAGTCAGTAAAATCTCAAGAGACTAGGTAAGGTACACCTGGACCTAGTAAAACGTTCTAGCCCAAAGCAGGTAAGGTACATCTGGACCTAGTAAAACGTTCCAGCCCAAAGCACCTACAGTTCACAATAGAATATGTTGCTGGGTTTTGAAACACATTAAGGGGGACAACATTGAAACCCAATAATCTACAAGATATTAATAGGATTACCCTAAAATAGCCTATTGAAAACAAAGGAACGAGTAAAGGGAGGGGTCTTCCAGCTTATTTTTATTCAAAAGAGACATTCTTGACGCGTTGAAGATTGCATGTACAGAAATGTCCAGAAAAACAAGAAATTAAGAGTAGTCTAGCTTGGGATATACCCAAATCCTCATTAGAAAACCGCAAAAAACTATTATAAAAACAATAATAATAAAAACCCAAGCTTAACTAACATACAAGAACCAGGAAAATAAAGAAATAAGACTACCTTCCTTCAATTCCTAAGCATAACAAATTACAAAATCAAAAGAAGAATTTAGTCAGACAAAAGAATATTTTTTATCAAATTCGCTCACATTATGAACTGTTGAACGCACATAATATTGTCGGCGAATTATAACCTACAACCAAGACAGAACCCTAAACCCTAAAAAATTAAAAGCTTCCGGTCAGAGATAGGAAATAACCTGATATCTGAGGCTGCGGAGGCGGCGGCGGTGGCGGCGGCTGCGTGAGACGCTTGCGGAAAACAGATGCGAATAAGCGGTGGGCGCCATATGTAATGAGCCTGTAGGCAGGGTCCACCACCACCTTCGTTAACCAACTAGCGCCGCTGTCATTTCCGTCAAAGGAAACCGGCGGCCGATCGTACGGCGTGGTATGTTTCCGGAAGGGCTTTTTCCGAAACTTTCCACCGACTCCTCCTCCACCACCGCCGTAAGAAGAAGTGTTGGTCGTTGTGGAAGTTTTGGCGGTGGCTCCGCCTCCTTCCGCCGTCGCCATTAGATTGGGAAAAAGTTCGGCGAGGGTTAGGGTTTTAATTTCGGCTCGAAGCAGCGATCGCAAAATTATTTTCAAAATAATATAAATGTTAAAATATTGAACGTTATAAAATATAATAATAATTTAATAAAAGATCTACTTAAATTAGAATGTATGCTGATTTGCTTAGGAGCGTGCTACTTGAACTTTGAAATTGACCATGAAATTTAAATAAATACGACCACCAATAATAATTACTTATAAAGTACTCTTTTAATTAATTAATTTGCTAATTTTATGATACATATCAGCCCATATTTATTATCACTAGATTTTTAAACGTGCGTTACATGTTGTTTGCACATTACTTTATAGTATTTCTTTAAAATGAATTTTAGTTTTAAATTTAAAATGAAATTCATATCAACTCCCCAATAGGTCATTATAATTATATATATGCTGCAAAATATTTTATAAAAATATTGAATAATGGTAATAAATAAGATAGAAAGCACATAAAAGTACATAAGTTTTGTAGTTGACATTTCAAATTTATTATCATTAGAGGAATTGTAAAGTAATTGGAGTGCAACTATGAACACCCTCAACACCTCTTTAAACATTCTAAAAAATATAAAAATATAGTGACTAACAATGTAGTGGCTCTTCATTTATCACCTGGCTACGATCAAAACTTACACCAGAATTATGTGAAGTACATTCCGAAGAGAAGAATAGAGTGTAGACAAAGAGAGATTCCATACAAAATAAATAGTTTATTTTCAATTCACATTTTAAATGAGGTCTATTATACTGTCTTGTGATGACATCAACTTAAGTTGGCTTTTTGTGGCTATCCTCAGGACATGAAATAAACACACCCGACCTCTATCATGCACCTGCAATTGAGGATTCAATGAGATCAGAATAAACATTAAACGTTTGTGAAATAAATGAAACAGTTCTTACAATGCTTAATAGAACCCCAGCTATGTTCAATGTGCAAAATATCATAAATCAAATGGAAAAAAAGTAAGGCGAATAAAGAATAACAATTTCTTATTAAACTATGCATAAGTGAAGCCAGAAGCAATTCTTAGAAGCTCTCAAGTGTCCTCTATGGCATCTCTGCTAGCTATTTCAAGGAATTATTATTTTCAAAGATTCCATTGCTCAAAATCATCAGCAATTTGCAGATTGTGGAGACACTCATAAGCAAAATACTAACCGCTAGAGATAAATGACAATCTTCGTAGTAAAGAGTCATGGTCAATAATGAGATCTTCCTCTACCTACGGGGAAAAAAGGTAAATGCCGATTATCAAATGAAATTACAGCTAGTTGCTGACCCAATCAACAAATGCACATAAGGGAATAAAAGCAATACCCAACAATATAAGTTAAACGATTTCTAGGCCACTTCCTACCAATAGGGGGGTTGAACAAAATTCTCTTATGCTAACTATATTAATCAGCTCAAGTTTGATTGATCAAGTGGAAAAAATTACCTACCCGTCCATATTCCATTATAGTTTCCAAGCTGACAGTTCCTAGGACCAAATCTCCATATAATCTGCAAGTGAATTAGCTACCATTGGCTATCATATACATTAACAATCAAGTTCATACCTAATCTTAAATGAGAGATGAAAACAATAAAATAAATTTTTGGAGCATATATTACTGTACAAAGAGTGAAACCCTTTCAGGTACCAACAGAGAAAGCAGATCAAAGTTAAATAGGTAATATTTGACACAGAAGAATTGCTATTATGAAGAAACATTTGGTCAAAAAAAGTTCAGTTTCAAATGAATAAAGAAGTATGCTCATCATATGTGCAGTATTATAATGAATCAATTAACCTTGATAATTTGCACAGAATCGTCAATACAGTCGCAAACTCCTCTTAACCACGATGATCCATACACGTATTTGTTAATGCCTCTGCTGAAATAATACCCTTACAGCTTTCATCAGGCTTTCGAAAAGTTAATTGTAGAATAGACACATCCCAAAAAAGTCACCTGAGAGAGAGAGAAAAAGATGAGAAACGACATTATTACAGAAATCATGATACAACTTAAATTGAAAGAAATAAACGACTACGAAAAATCACTCTCCGAGTGAGTGTGAGCTCCAATGAAGGGAGAAAGAAAACTACAGAAACCTCGCGATAATCATCTCTATCCACAAAACTAAAATAACAAACACTTAAATAATGATAAGATAATCGACTCCATCTAGCAAATCATCTTGACTTTTTCCTAGTAGCATATCCAGTAACAATATCAGTTGAATTGGCAATGTAAATTTCCTGCAAGAGTCATTGCATTGTAAACTTAACTTCTCTTTAGTAACATTGTGGATAACAACCATTTTTTTCCATTTCAAAAGTTACCATACCCTTGGCAGGAAGTTGGTTAGAAAGAGAGTTTTTCGCATCATAGACTCTTCAATTCCAACCCAACAAAAACCATCAATGAGTGTGGGTGAACACCATTTTTAGCAATTAGAATGCTTCAACAATGTTATGGTTTTGGCACAAACTATATTTAAAAAGAAGTTGTAAGCATACAAATCAGGATTTATATGTCACCTTCCATATCCTTGAAATACTTTCCCCCATCAGAATATCTACCTTCACGAAATAATCCATGCCTAACCATATAATCCACTAAAATTGTTGGAAGTGAGACTAAACATAACAAATTTGAACATTATATGGTTATCTATTTCACTCCACTGTTCTTACCATCAAAAGTTAAGAAAAAGATAAAATGTAACTTCAGAGAATGATTTAGCAATTACCACTTTACCTGTCCTCATGAATAGCACTCTCTCTCCATTGTATGAGTTTAAAAGTTGACTGAGGAGAAAAATCTACAGCATCTCCACTATATTTCAACACCCCCTGCACAAATATAATGAATAATGAAATTTACATTTTAAAGGAAGCAAAAGAACTATTCATTTCTGTGTTCTCAACAGACACCTAAAGAACTAGTCTAAGAAGTAAGAACCAAGAAAATTTATAGAGGCAGCAACTATGCTACTCATGACTGCATGATTCTATGTTTCCTTATCAGCCACGTCCTTTTATAGACTAAGTGTAAATAAAGCAACACTCGTGAAAACTAAAGAAAATATTATATGTTGGAATGAAAATTTGATAGTTACTGGCTTTCATGAGTTAATTTCCTCAGATGACAGACATCAGCACCTTGGGGCCTGATGATAACCCAATTGTTTCCCATTCCACCTTGAAGTGTTTCAGTAGAGATTGAACAAAATTGCATTGGCTAAAACTACGAATATGTATATAATGATAAAAGCAGCCCTTAAAACACTTTGACACTTAAACAGGGCAAAGGAATTAACATGGTATTCCAACTGAAACGAAATTTAAAATAAAGCATTCATAGAATCTCATTGAATGGGATAGGAAATCTTGAATGAAGGTATTACCTTCTTCGGCAACCACTTACATCTCAGAAAGCGAAAGTCCATCTCAGCGCAGCCGTAAAACTCAGCATTAATCTCTCCGGACACACCTGTTGTTTGTTGTTTCAGAAATAGCTGTTGTTTGACTTGCCATCGCCGTTGAAGGGCCCCTGTCAGTCTCTCAAAAATGCTGTCGTGCTCCTCCACATTCGGTCGACAACCGCCGCCCTCCTTGTGGAGTGGCGATGGGGGTTCCGAAACAGCCCAAATCATAAACTATAGAAAATCGTGGGTTTCGGATTGTTTACTACGTTGCGGTAGTAACTGTAGATTGAGTAGTGCTGAATGCAACTATTCAGATTCGGTGAATTGGACGGACGTTATAACTCACATCATATTTGGGAATTTGGATCAGAGTTAGTAATAAATATTTCATTAATCAGGAATATGATTAGGATAATTAATTAAGATATTATTACATAAGGTCAAAATAGTAAAAAGAGAAAATATTAAAGTACAAAATAAATTCATATTTACTATTAAATGAAATTCATATTCACTATTAGATACAAATCTTTAATTACAATGAGTGACAAAATTGTACAATAGAATATACATATTGCCTTCTAAATTAATTACGTATAGAAGCTTTTCTTTCATCAATCCCTTAGTAGTCGCATTATTTCTTTGACAAAGCCTGTTAATTTAAGTAACAAAATAATATTAATTCCAAACTTATTGCTTCTTGGTATTTCCAAATTTATTGCTTTCTTATTATGTTTCATTCTTTAAATATATTCTGCATAATTAATTAAATGCTATGCACAATTAAATATATTTATGCACAATCCCCATATAAACATGAAAATATGTATATATCTGTTTAATTATTGCCGCATAATATAACTTATATGATTGCACGATTAGTGATATATTCTACATAATCTATTAAATATTTTGGATAATTAAATACGATTTTGCACAATCCATTAAATGTTTTACACAATTGGATACGATTTTGTACAATCAGCATATAAATCAGCACAACGCAGTGGATGCAGACCGTAATGACTTCGGCATCGTGGCCGGTGACTGGTAGTGACATTTTTCCCAACAACAGAGGACCGAATCTAAAAAGGAAGTATAGGTATCGCGATTCATCTGAATTCGGTTGCTACTGGTGATGCTTTAGAGGCGCCGCCGGAACTAAAAGGGCAGTGTAGGTGTCGCGATTCATCTGATTTCGATTGCTACTTGTGATGCTTTAGTGGCAGCGGCGAAAGTGCAAATTTGGCGAACTCGCTGGCTGGCTGATGGAAATTAGGGCAACATCTCTTCGAAGCAGACAATGGTGGAGGACATCGATTTACCCTAGGACAGACGGCACAGTGGTCGGATGATTCGGATAGAGACGGATCAATGGCTGACGGTGATGGACGGACTACTTGGAGCAACGACGTCGTGGCGTGGAGCGGGCAGCAGTTGACACTTGACAGTGGCAACATATTAGAGATGAGATTTGAAGGAAATTATCTGATCCGGATGGAGACAGTGGCGATGTGACGATGTTATGGCGTTGATGGCATAGGTGTAAAGAAGATGCGAAGGTGGCCTAGGTTTAAAGAAGATTGAATGAATTTTTTAAACAGGTGGTGTTGTGCCAATTAATTAGGCGTGAAAATAGGAAGGATGGTGAATTATAGATTAAAAAAAGGATGGTGAGTTATAGATTACAAAAAAAATAAAATTTTATATATTTAATTAATATTAGTATTATATTAAGTATATCACTCCATATATTTGTATCTAATAATAATAAATTTGGATGCATATACATCGGAGTAATATATCTTAATACTTTGTATTAAAAAGTAATTAATCCAAGGATAAAGTGGAGATAAAATATTTTACAAAGTCTCCACACTTTTAATATATTAGGATAGGATTAGGATATACTGCAGTTTGATTGTGTGATACAACTAAAACAACTTTAATTGTTGCCATAAATGTTTTAATCCGTATTTATTTAAAATATTTTACAGCATCATCACCATTTTTTTTATCAATTTAATATATTTATTATAATTAAATGAAATGATCACACACAAATCTTTTGTCATTTATTTTATTTAGTAATGTTAATAATGATGACATCTATTTGTTTTCGAGGAAGACCAAATAGGATTAATTGCAATATCTTCAAGAATCAAGCCCGTCGTATATATATTTATTAGAGTTAAATAAATAAAATAGATCAAATTTAAACATCTTCCTTTATATTTTCTTTAACCGACTTACTAAGTTTTCGTTTTCAATACACATTATGATTACATTATTGAATTAAAACCTAATTTGTTAGTTTTTAAAAATTAAAACAATACCCCCTTCCTATACTGTCATACACTTAGCTTATTTAAAAAAAAAAATCCCAATCCAACACACCAATTATATTTTACTATTATTATTTATTTATTATTAAAAAAACTATATTATTTGTTAAAAGTTATCAATTTTAATAATTATAAGTGGAGGGTATAATATCCCTTAAAACTTATCAATTTTCTTAATTTTAATTTTAAGGAGGAACCAAGGAAGTATAAAACTGGAGAAACAATGTAAAAGTAATTAAATATGAAATGATAACCCTTCAGAACCAATATAACATCATACAATCTGAAATACTTTGATGAAAGAGAGATGGTTCATTTGTTGGTTTCAAGCCATTCAAGAATTCCTTTCTCTGATTCAGACAGATCCTCTTTCTGCCTCAGACTACCTTCTAAGTATTTGAAGTAATCCTGATAATTGCGCTTGTAAAAACTATCCAATCTCTGATCATAAAACCAAGTGAATTACTCCTCAATAAAATAAAAAAAAATCATCACATAACATATGATGTATAGAACTATAAATTTCAATTAATGTAACAATATTCCAAATGGCTTACCTCCTTATCATTTTTGGCTTTGTTTTCTTCGGATTTCTTCAAATACCCTAAGCAAGAAATATACAAATAATAATAAGAAAATTAATTTCTTTATTTTATGAATATATATATATGTAGATGAAAAAGGGTGAACATACTATCAAGAAGATCAGTTCTGGAATCGGCAAGAAATGCAGTGGTTGATGAAAGCAAAAGAAGCTCTCTTCTTCCTCTCTTACGAACTGTCTTAGGTAATTTGTTTCTTAATGCATCTGCTTTCTCTTCGAAAGAATGAATCAATGGTGAACTAAATCTTGCACTCATTGCCATGGATGGGTTTTGCTTTTTTATTTTCACAGCCACTGGTTTCTGATTTTGTAGATGATAGCTGAAATTACAAAAGGACCCCTCTCTCTCTCTAGTTTTAAGATATTTTATTTCAGATTTTAAGTTCATATTTGGGCTGCCCAATACCTTAGTATAGTCCATTTTACTAGTAGGCTGGGAATATTAATTGGACATTGAGAAAAACAAGAGCCTATGATAGTGAGCCTATGTTATATTATGAGTTTGAGTGGCCCAATAGATGAAACATATTTTATGTTATCCTTTTATTTTTTAAGAAGATTTAAGTTTTAGTTTTTAATTAGACTGCTATTTTTTGTGTGAGAGACATTTATTTTCTGTGTAAGAATAGTCAATACTCCATATAATATATAATCTTCAGTTATTAGGTTATTATTAGTTAAAAAAAAGTAACACTTGATGAATTTTAGAATTATTTTACACAATTCATGTACATCAACATTAATTACACATCATATAAGCTGTTAAAGACTTTTTTTTTTAAATCATTAGCATGTTTTTATTAATTTACCTAAGTTTTGAACAACTAACATCAATATCACATAATTGAACTGGACTCCAGTAGCTAACTAGCTTGACTTGATTAAAAAATAATTCATTTGAGTTTGTGCTCAATTTCAACTCAACTCATAAATTGTCTTTAAATCTATCTTGTTGTGTCTTACATATCATTATATAGCTTTAAAATAATTAATATATTTATATTTTTTTAATTGTTATTTTAGTATGTATGTATGGAGTATTATTATTAACTTAACAAGCATGTAATCAAGTTTTTTTTTTTTTTTTATCGGTAGCATATAATCAAACTTAAATAGCCACGAATTAAGTCAAGCATAATCACGAATCTAGTCGAGTTAGATTGAATTGTCATCCAACCTAGCAAATAAGCAACTCCTTTATTCTGATAACAGAATTCCCATGTTATTAACATCGCACTCTCATGCTTATTCATTGACAGCAATGGAAGAAAAGTACTCTCATTAATATTTGTACCTTCCTTTTCCTTCTAACGAAAAAACAAGCACATGTCAATTTCAGAATTCAAATGGTCACATGCATTCTGATTATATTTAGTGTATAACAATCTCATTTTATGTATTATCATTTTATTTTATAAAACAATAAAATAAAAATTAGAGTATGAGAAATGAGTTGTTTAAAATTTAGTTATAACAAACAGAATTTTTGTGAAGGATAGCTATATATACACACTAGTGAAATTTAAGCAATCCATCCATAAATTAAATGCTTACCTGAATTTACACCACATTTGTGACGCACGTGGCCTTTTCTAATTATACCTAATTAACTACCTAGCTATTATAACAAAAATAAAATGGAGTAAAATTTAATTTATGAGAAATTCAAGATCCTTGCCATCTGCAAGACACCCCATGAAATGAGATAGTAGTAGAAATTACTCCAAAAGTTACTTATCAGGTATCATATGCTCACTCGAGCCAAATTGGTTCTCTAGGTGGTTCCAGTTCCGGATCCAGATTCCTTAAAAAAATGTATTTTCTAAAAAAAAGAAAAAATAAAAGAGAGAAAATTGTCCAGTTTGGAACTGGAACCATCTATCATGCTTCTTAAAATGAGGAATTTGAACTGAACGTAATATATTCGGTTTTAGTTGTATTTTGACTAGTTTCGAAAGCTTATTTTGTACTACATGTTTATTTTATACTTTTATTTTTTATTCGTGCTACAAAGTAGTATTTCACATTTTTTTAATAAAAAGTTGCAAAAAATACACTGTAAATCCATAATAATAGTATTAATTTTTTTTGCACGTTACAATACAATATTTACTTTTTCATATGTCTTAACAATTATACACATTTTTTTATTAAATTAACTAAAATATTTCTTATTTTATAAAGTAGTATATAAAAAATATTTTTTTCTTAAATTTCACGCACAAAAATAGTACGTGAAGTACTTAGATATATGAACACTATCTATTTATACATGGTGATATATATGCCAAATTTATAATGATAATTGTCATTTAATTAGAGTGGTTGGAACGAAGAAATATGTAGTTGCTGAGACCAAAGATATGCAGTTGAAGTGTATCATCGTGACCCAACTGAAAATTAATGAGGTTATTTTCATTTCAACCTAGTATAGGGGGATTTATACTGTACGGAGATGAGAGAGAAGATAATGAAAAAGTAACCTAACTTTCTCTCTCATATCAACTTACTACTACAGCTGCCGAGACTACCGAGGTGAGACGGAATAAAACGCCGTCGTACGATCGTCGGAATTCGAAACTATCAACGTCTTCCTACCGAATCCTACGAGCAAATCGACGAAAGCTCCGATGATAAATCCATGATTCGTCTTCGCATTCATCCTCAAATACCACCCCAACAGTTCCTCCAGACAATCCCAATCTTTCCACAGAATGATGCCCTCAATCTCCACGGTTTCTTGCATGGATTTCAGGAAATCCAGATAAGGATCGTCTGAATCCATCGTCAGAGCAACGCTGTCCTTAAACGGACATGATTTCGTGATGGATACTGATCGGCTGATTGCGCTGCTCTCTTCTGGCTCGAAGAACAACCTCTCCGACAATCTGATTCCGGCGATCACCTTCTCCGGCGACTGAGTGCCGCCGGAATCGTCTGCGGGTTTGAGGAACAACGACTCCTCTGAGGTGAAAACGTCGTCGTTGCATGCTGGGGGAGAAATGGGTTTGGGTTGCTTGCATAAGGGCTTCTTCTTGAAAATTGATGGGAGTTTCAATTTCTTGGACATTTTGGAGTATTTTGAGTGTGAGATGTAAACCTTAATGCAACTTGTTAAGTGTTGTTGGAAGTGTTTACTAGTGTTTCAGCTGGTGCATGAGTACGTTGCATAGAAGAAACGGATGCAACAAGTTCATCACTAGTTGAAGGATAGCAAATAAGTTCACAGGTGCATAAGTGTAACAGTGCCTGTTCATGAGGGTTTTTGGATGGCTAAACGGATCTGTTATTAGAGATTATTGGTACTGCTTTGTAGCTTGACACATAGTCTAGAAGTTAGAAGTCAGTTGTAGCAGTTAGATAACAGATTACTAGCTGATCATGTGGCTACAAGATGCCTACTCAGACTAGTCCCATAACTTCCATGGCATGTTGCAGATTAGTATATAAGTCTGTTGCATGGCTTAATTCAGTGTGTAATCACCTCACCTATCAATGTAGCAATAAGATCTCTGTCTCCCGTGGACGTAGGAGATTTATCTCCGAACCACGTAAATAGTGTCTCGTCTCGTTTTTCTTTTCTTCTATTCCGTAATGTGAGTTCGTGAGTAGTCTTTCTTGTGTTTTCTGCCAATTTCATGACAAATGGCGCCGTCTGTGGGAAATCCATAGACTAAGAAGAAGGCAGAAACGAGAAGATCAAGAGGATATCTACACGGGTTTGATGTAAAGAAGGTTCATGGAAGATTTCGGAATGAAGATGAAGAACGGTGAGATGCAAGAAAAGAGTCGATTCTTGCATATCAGCGAGAGGGATTTAGAGTTGTTATTTGGACGTCGTTTCAGATCAGCGAGAGAGTGAAGCCTTCGAGCGACAGTTCAGAGGTGGTGATTGCCAACATCGCGGTGATCTCCTAGCGGTGAAAAAAAAAAGAAAAAAATCGGGAAGCAGTGGAGATTAAGAAACTGGTGGAGGTGGTTCCAAGAAGGGGTTCTTGGCAGAAGCAATGTGAACTCCGGTGGTCCAACGGCGTTGGAATTGGGCGGCGCTGGGCAACAGCGGCGATGTTTGAAATTCTGGCGATTGGAGTAAGGACAAGCGCCGGCGGTCTAAGAGTGAAGCGAGGTGGAGGCCCAGCGTGGCAAGATTAAATTTCTGACGAAGGCATTAAGGTTTCAGTTTTGAGCGGTTGAAAGGAGATCGACGGCCGGACAGGAAGCGAACGGGATCGACGACGGGAAACAACTTCTAGGGGAATCAGTGTGACCATCTGTTCTAGTGAGAAGGTTGGGTCGCGATTACCGGTGAGATTCTTGGATGATGGTGGCGTCTAGCGGCGGCCTGAGGTGACGGGTACAGTCTCCGACAAGTTCTTGAATATGCACCGAGCGGTTGACGTCTTCAGAAATTAAAACCGGCTGGCGTGGAAGCCGTGAGAATAATATCCAGCGAGCAAGGCGGGTCATCAGCAATGATTCAGAACTGCAGCCAGGTAATTGACATGGGTAGCGATTTTTCTCCGTCGGGAGGATTAAATTTTCGGCAGTTATTCGTGATTCTAGCAGGATCATTTTCGGCTGCAAGGGCTGCAATAGTAGTCCGATGACAGGATTCTAGGATTAGGCAACGCAATGAAGATTTTTGATGAGTTGATGGAGTCCGAAGTGGCTAGAAATAGCAAGAAATTGGTTTGGTGCAGGTTTGAAGAACCAGATCAGTATCATGGTACAAGGTAGTGTGCAAGCATTGTTTAAAAGGTATGCAGTATCTGTTCATGGCAGAGATGAGCTATGGATATTTGCAGCATGGGACTCCCCTGAAGGTGGAGTCAGGTTAGGACATGGGTCACCGTGGGGTGGAGTCATGCTTACAGCAGCTTGATTTTTTACACAAGGATAAGGTCAGTTCAACAACGTTTGTAAGGGAATGATTTTCCGGTAAATGATTAGTGTTCAGGAAGTAGCGATATAACAGGGTAGCTAGGAGATGTGGTGACTTGGACTCGTTGGTGTTTAAGAGCAGCGTGGTAACAACGAGCTAGTGGGAGTAAGTATCGGGTAATTCTAGTGAGTTAGAATCGACTTCAAGTATTGACACATTCATTAGAAAAAGGGTTCGACCTTGGCTTGGCGGTATGTCAACGTTGTTACGTTGCAGGTGTTGCTCAAGGTGGAGCAATGATTTAAAGTTTGCTACTCAAGGTGGAGTAGTGTAATGGAGAAGAGTTTTGCTAGCATTAAGTTTAAGGTGGAGATCGAACGTCAGAATTTGTGCAGGTTTTGAGATATTTAAGAGGCTATATAATTAAACTAGGTAGGTAGCGGTCCAATTGACATTTTCTGTTGCAAATTGCAACAAGTGATGAATGATACATATACAACGTTTATATCTAAAAGAAAAAGAAAATAATAGATCTTCTTTTTATTTCCCCACTATTACTCATTTTAGGAGATATAACACTAATACTATGTAATATGACATCCAAAATGTTATATGTAGGTGGTCTTTATTCATGTGTTACTTCAGTTAGTCGGTATAATATTTACATTCTGTTGGATAAATAATACTATGTAAAAAAAGAAAAAATTATACTATTCAGTTGAGAAAATTACTTCAATACCTATAATTATTCACTAATAATAGATTATTATTATTATTATTTTATCTAATTTTCTGATTTTGTTCGGTTGTAGCAATCAAA
Organism: Pogostemon cablin; assembly: GCA_023678885.1. Taxonomy (NCBI): domain Eukaryota; kingdom Viridiplantae; phylum Streptophyta; class Magnoliopsida; order Lamiales; family Lamiaceae; genus Pogostemon; species Pogostemon cablin. Next base: position 1,570,512 of record CM042980.1, on the reverse strand, counting down.
CACATATAAGTTTTGGCAAAAGCTTGTGTGTGCCCGGTACACGGGAGCACATTCCGTGTGCCTTTAGAATTTTGTGCTAAATTGTAGTATACCCTTTACTATAAAGATGTGTACCCTTTATTTTACAATGCAAAAACTTGTGTGCACCCGGACTCACGAAAACACACTTCGTGTGCCTTTAGAATTTTGTGTTAAATTGTATACCCTTTAGTATAAAGATGTGTACCCTTTATTTTCTGAAGAAAAATAAATATATAATGAAAAGTGTATACTCTTTAGAACAAAATGGTGTACCTTAGTAATTAAAGTATATATCATTTAAAACAAAATAATGTACCATTATCCTAAATTTTAAAGGCACACCGCGTGCGTCGGACGCACGCAAGCCTCACTCATAAGTTTTATGGTTATTAAAGATATTGAAATATAAAATTAAAAAAATTATATTTGATTAAAATTAATATAAAGTTACTCTCTTCGTTCGCTTTCAAAGGTTCAATTTTACTATTTACAGTATTCGTACCCAAGGGTCTCGTTTTCATTTATGTACAATGAGAGACATACTAACAATATTCCTACTAACCCTAAATTATTTGCAAATTACCCATTTGGGGTAAAAAGGTAAAACTTACACATTACCTATCCACTATATATTAAATAACAATGCTCTTTAATATCCGTACCCAAAAGCAAATGATACCCTTGAAAGCGGACGAATTGAGTATTAATAATTGCTAAAGATATTGAAATGTAAAATTGGGTGTCCTTAAAGGAAAATTTTTATGTAAGGATCCAATTTTTAAGTTAAGTCTTAATTTTAGGCTTCATTTTAGAAATATCTCATTTCAAGACTCAATGTTACTTTTTTTCTCAAATTAAGGTTTGTCGTAATTTTATTTTTTTGCGAATTCAATATATATTATAAAATAATATAAAATATTAATAAAATAAAATATACTCCATATGATTTGATTTGAAGATGTATAATAATATTTTTAAATTATTTTGTATGACTTGCAGTGAAAATTTAAATTTCATGATAAGTTTTAAAATAAAAAAAATAACAAATATAAAAAATCAGAACTTAATTTGAAAAAATAAACTAAATTTTAATTTTAATTTGAAACATTTATAAAATTAAATCTTATTTTAAGACTTAAACTAAAAATTAGATCCTCGTAATATCCCGTTTTGTTTAAATCTCTCTACAAGTAATATAAAAACCGAACATAAAGAAGCGATTGAGTTATTATTATTATTATTGTTGTTATTATTATTATTTTAAATAAAAAACCGAGCTACCCGCAAACATAAATTTAAACCGGCCCGGTCGGGTTTTATTCACAACGAGTTGAGTTCAGACCCTCTTCATTCCCCAATTTCTTTCCGCTGCGCATATCGTTGTTCTGTTCTCCAAAATTTCTTGAAACTTCCATCGTATCTTCATTGTTAATCCAGTTAATAAATTTTAAGATTTAATCATTAATAAAAAAAAATGTCTTTGAGAGGTGTATGGCAACTACAAAAGTTAACCGTGAGTTATTGTAACTGGGGCGGCAGTAGCAAAGGCATCAGGTGAATCAATTTGCATTTATTCCGCTTATATTTCAGTTATGGGATTTAGGTTTTTATTTTCGTTTGGTTGATATTGACGGCATTAGGGTTTCCCTAGTTTGTTAGATATAAAGATAGGATCTTTTTTAGAGAAGTAAATTAGTGATTTTGGTCGAATTAATTAGAAGGGAGAATATCCATGGGTATATGCTTGATGATTTTCTTAGTTGTTGAAAAATACTGTATTATAATTGAAGAAAAGTAGACAGATGAAACAGAGGTGGTGTTGATCCTACCATTTCAGTTTAGAAATAAAAGTGGTGTTTGTTGTTTAAACCCTTCTTTTAGGATTTTATGGAATTTTTTGATGGAAAATGGAGTGGAGTGCAGTATTAATGGTTAAAGATAACGTTCTCCTAGACCTGTTATATTCTAATTTGATTGTTACGCATTCTTACGAGTAGGAATTAATGGTTCCATTTTTTTTGTGCGTGGTTGTTTTATATGAAGTATGAACTGCTTACTGCGGTTGGGAGTTCAATAATTTATTGGCTTCACTTGCATAGTGATAAGATGGAGCAAGATCAAGAATCCACCAGCCTACGTACTGTGGTTTATTATATGGTAGCTTGATAGAGTTGATTCTGACTTTTGAGCACATTTTTTACATTTTTCATTTTATTAAAGAAGTAGACTATGCTCATGATGCATGAAGTTTGGCAGAGCATGGAGATTTACTTGTGCAGTCTCATAGAATCTGCCAATTTTGGTTTCTCTTATGTCACAACTTGGCTTGTTGGATTTTCTTATCGAACATTTGAGTTCAAATTTAAGTAAGCATTGTGATTGTTTTTCAATTTGCACCAGAACTGCATGTTTGATGTTGATTGTGATCTAAACAGCAAAGCAGATTTGTAGTCTTATCACTAATATAAGAATGCATACGTTGTTGAAAACAAAATATGTACGCCTGATATATTGATGCATTGACAGATTGTTGTTGTTCCCTGTACAAGCTATCTCTTCTCATAGTTATATATGATGATTGTGTTGAAGTGAAAAAGTAAAACGAGCATTACTCATTCATAAGCATCTTCTTGAAAAGTGTCTTTGAACAATAGCTGTAGCTATAATTTTCTGTATGGAGGAATAATTACTGTGTATTTGATATAGGGCATTTATGGAATCTCATCTAACAGCTTTTAAAGAGAAAAACCCTCAGCTTGATGTAGTAACTGAACTAAATCGTGGTTATCATCCGTTTTTGAAGGGATTCTACAGTAAGACCTCTCTCTCTCTCTCTCTCTCTTAATATTTCTGTTTCTGAGTTTTTGGTACAATTATTAGGTTTTTGTTAGTAGCTGTGAATTCAGAATCATATCTTTTAATTTGTGTTTGATTAATATTTATGAAGACCTTGTCAACTTAATTGGTTTTATTGTGTTCATTGTATTCATAGTGAAAAAAGGTATTCTTATCAAGGTTAATTTTTTTTTTTAAGTAAATCCCGTGTCCACAATAAATAATGAGATCCTTGATTAGTCTCTAGAGTAGATATATCTTGGTCATGCTCTAGGTTTTCCTACGAGAGCTCTTCTGATTCTTGATCGGGATTTTTTTTTTAAATGTAATGCAGAAAACAAGAACGAGCAGGTTGTCTGTGTTAAGAATATGACTCCGGAAGAAATACTTGAATGCGCAACCAAGCTAAGGAATTCTCAAGGACGCAAAGTGCTGAAATTGAAGACGCGACACGTAACTAAGCATCCTAGTGTTCAAGGGACTTGGACAACAGCCTTGAAGGTGTGAGGAAGCAAACAGAGTCATTTGGATATGTTCCATGTGTTTACTTAATCTTGAGTCTTTTTTCAGCATATTTGATCACTTTTATGATCAGATTGAACCCAAGTTCGCGTTTTTGTTTCTCTTAGACAAGCTAAAGCTTTCTGTACACCCTCTTTAGTACTTTACTGTCAACTTGTCTTACATCATTGAATGAGATTCTCTCATATTCACTTTTTCATGACTCAGATTATAGATTTTCTTCAGGTTGTCAATCTGGGGTGATGTAAAAGATTATTGAACCAACCTAACAGAAAAAAAAAAGCAGGAAATATTTCTTGAGAGAAAAAAGTTGATAGATAAATGTCAGTATGATACAATAACACAAGTTTTACAACATCGCAGCTTCTTCCCTCAAGTAGCTGTGGACAACAATCCTGTGCAATTAATTGAACAGTTTGGGATAAATAAATTAGTTACATACATCATTTTGTTCAGTAGAATGCCAATCCTTCCTAAGGTTTATCATTGGCTTGATTTATAACTAGGTGTGCTTCACTCCATTAATAGTTGGAGCAGCACCTCTTGCCGCCTTAACGTAGGCAATGTAATCACTGTAAGTCATGGTACATAAGGTACTCTGATATCGGGTAAGCTTAATTCCCTTAAGCAGTTGATCAGTAATGGTGCCAATGTAGCCTGCCTTTCTAATCAACGACTCAATTGCTTCTCTTGTCGTCCACCCTGACATGGAAACCAAATATCAAAACTTTTAAGCAACAACACAACATGTATTCCCCATCAGAGAGTTATATTGCTCACAGATAACAGCTAGGGTGTCATTTCTAAGCATCCAACAAAGTTGTATGTATAAATTTATGAGAGTAAATAAATCATAACGAAAGGTACCTTCTTGTGCAGCAACCTCAGGCAAGTAGGTGGCACTTCGCGTGGTATGACGGGCGGGATCAGTGAACTCAATAATCATTCCATGCTTTCCAACCTGCCCAGTGTCATAATTCCAATGAATGCAATTACTTATACAGGTTTAAGAAGAGATACATATCAGTCTTCTGATTGTGATTTTAATATGAGAAAATATACTCATAGAGGTCAATATTTAAGGGGCTACACACCTCCCAATCAAGGCAGTCTTCAGCAATTTCATATTTAGTCAAGATGGAAACAGTACACTCCAAGGAAGGCAATTCCTTAGCTTGAATAGGTGGAAATCTCCGGTCCCTAAGTGCACTGAGATATAGAAGCGGGTCGGATGAGATAGAGATAGTGCAGCCATATTTGGAAAGGAGCAATATCAACAGTTCTAACAAACAGAAAACAATCAAAGATTCTACTGCCATACAACCATCTCATTACATGAGTGCCACCAAGATGTGAGTCGTGTTCATTACCTTGTTAAAGCATAGTCCCTGAAACCTTTGACTATAGAACGAGGTTCAAGAGTTCCTATACAGCCACGTAAATGAGGCTCGCCTCCATTGGCCACTTTCTTCCAAGTCACAAACAATGGGCTGAAACGAAAGTGCATAAAGTGGGACGAGGTATAACAATTTATCAATTGTGTAATCTTATTGATTCAGCTAAAACTATATCAGCGCAAGGGAATCTGATTTTCAGAAATTCCAGTTACATAAAGAAAAAGATATCATTGTGTTTAGAACTAGCATCATCCCTTTTCAATTCCAAAGATTTTAATCTCGAAACCAGAAGTTCACAGTTAAGTCGGCAAAGCATTTTCTCTTTAAACATTTCTTTGAAGTCTAAATCAGCAGCCAGTCCACAAAATCACCAAATTGGTGAACTGAACAAAACAAATTATGCATATAAAAAGGTTTATATTTCCACAAATAGGCATCATTTTGATAGCAAATTCACATTTGATAATTGAAGAAAAAACAGAAGCTTTATCCATCCTCAGAGTTAATAATAAAATCTCTTTACAAATCCATAAAACAAACAAAACGGCATGCCAAACATGAAACAAGAAAAAAGGAAACCAAACATCAAAACTGAACACAAGTAGACTTTCTCTCATCCGATCACATAAAACGATAACCATTGCAAATAACAGAGAAAGGAAAGGAGAAATCCATACTGCTGACCGTCGTCGAATCGGGGAGGAGGAGGTTCCTCATTGCTGTAGTGCGCAACGAGTGTATCGAAGCAGTAAACAACCATTTCTTTGTTTGCAGAAACCATGTTGTAGATTGTTCGGTTCAAAATGAAAACAATGAATGAAATAAAATCGATCGGGATCGAGAAGCGACGTGAGTGAAATCAAATTAGGGCGTGAAATGGATATAGACGAAAAAATTTGGGAAGATGAATGAAGAACAAGAAGTCGTGCGTTTCTTCCTGCTCTTTCAGGTCCGGGAATACGGAATAATGAGCCAGTGGAAAATGGGCCAAAAAAGAAGGAATGGGCCCACTGGAAAGGCATCTCTTTTGTATAATAATAAAATTGTACGACAATTTTTTTTTTCAATATTCTGGTTATTATACTTTCTTCATCAAAAGTATTTATGTGTAAACGAGTAGAAACGAATATTGAAATGGGTCGATAAATTATTAAGGTCATAGAATGTATACTTATTTAATAAGTTGGTATATACTTCAGATAAAATATGCTTATTGTATAACAAAATTTAAATAAAAATTCAGTTAATAAATCTTGTATGATCATTCAAGGTTAGTATGAGTTATGGTCCATTATAACAGCGGAGAATCAACCAAGCTCATCATACACTAGATTGTAACGAAATTAATTGAAGAGTTTTCCTATCAATACTTTATCGTGATTAATTAACATTTTATTTAATTTATTATATTATTATTTACATAGCTGACCCATGATCACTAACACAGTAACACTCCACCAAATTCTAATTCAAGCTCTTTCGGACTCAAGCAAGCTTCATACAAAAACATCATTTTTTTTCTAATCAATACAACTTCTGTTTCGCAACTGTGATACATATGAATGATTAAACTCCTATCTCAATGAGTTATGAAACAAAGAAAGATAAAATCCGAATAATAAAAACCCCAGAAACCTAAATAGGTTGAAAAATTCCACAAAAACATCCTCAAAAAAGATGCATAATCTCATGATGTATGCTAGTCCTCTTTGACAGAAATAGGTGGCAATGGTTTAAACAGAGGACAGTATGCATGGCTACGAATGATGTTGATGATGACAAAAGTATTAGCTAGTAAGAAAAGCAGACTTGCTAGCCAGAGTTGAAGGAAGACATTTTTGCCCCGGAATTCGAGCAAGTAACCCCACATCAACCAATGGGTTTGAGCTCCGATCCACACAGAAATGCAAACTACACCTTTCCACTTAAGCTTCATGTTGCTCCATGGAAGTATTAAAGGAAGCAGGCAGAAGAACCACACGAAGTACTGCGCTGTAATAACCTGTAGACGAGCATAACGTTGATTATCTTGTGAAATCTAGAGTGGTAATTGCATTGTAAGAGAAGGATTTGATGTTACATTCTGATCACTAACCTTGTTGAATGCTACGAATGCCAGTGTCTGAAGAAATAAACAAAACGGCAAGTCCAATGCGAAGCGGGAAATTAGAACAAGCTGAACCATGAACTGTGGCAGAAAGGAGATGAGCTTTTCCAGGATCGAAAATTCATCTTCATAGTGGAGATATATGTGGTAAAAATAAATGGAGAAGTTGTGCCGTGGGTCTGTACGGGTGAGATGGTATAGCAATGCCTCGTGCAAGAAGTCCCATCCGTAGAAATAGAAAGAAAATCCCGTTAAGATTAAGAAAGTAGATCCAGAGACAAGCCCGAACATGACTCTTCTCCAAGTAACCAGGTTTGTGAAGAATTTACAAACACGCTGTAACCCAGTTATCTTAGTGTTGCTCGTGTCCCTGGATGATTTTGATGTACTAGAATGCCAGTCCACAAGGACAGGCTTCCTACTAGGTTGAAAATACAGCGGATCGAGGAGTAAGATGATGGCAAGTGCATATATTATTGGATATACTCTAAGGTGAACAACAAGCCCATACCAAAATGCAGCTTGTAGGACATGATCTGTAGCATAAAAATTGGAACACAAATAAGGTCACTAGATTCTACCAAATATTTAAACAAAAGTATAGCGTGGAATGATAGGATAGAAAGGCCTACGGCAATCAAGCCTAAGTCAAACATTAGATATCTCAAGCAAATTAGATTTCACATGTAATAATGTCTTTGGATTTCTCAGGATTCTCACATCTCGATCATTGTTACAGCAAGATGTATTAACCAGTCAGTCAACAAAATTACGAAGATGATGGATAATTTCAGCATGGGTGGGCAGTCCCTGTACTTCAGTAAAAAAATTATACAAAGCAACTAAAAAACACGATTTATTTGCTCTATGATTATATAGCCGGAAATATAACATGCTTGTGTAAAGGACAACTCTCTGTACTTCAGTAAAAAAATTATGACAAAGCAATTAAAAAACACGATTTATTTGCTCTATGATTATATAGCCGGAAATATAACACGCTTGTGTAAAGGACATATATATAAGATAAGATTCAATGAATGATGTGGAGGAAAGAGTTCAATGGACAACATTCCTTTTACTTACTTCTATCAGCAATATCAGTACTACCTCTGAAGTCTGAACTATCAACAAATAATTTCCTTTTAGGCAGTATTAGTTTACAAAGACTCATGTATACAATAGATTTACTTGACATGCAATGCAAGAAACACATATTAACATCAACAAGACAGCATTCTTGAAGAGAACTCTATGAAGAAATTCGTGATTGGCATAGAAGCTGTACCATTCATTAGACATAGCAAAATCCATAGAATCATGGAGCAAACAATGGGTTCACAGTTGCCGCGTGTTCCAATCGTGAAGGTAAATGGGTTGAAAAGCCATACCATTGTAGAGTAGGTGCATAGTTTTTCAGGAACTCCTTTTAACTTCAGAATTCTGTGGATAAGCAACCCCACCAATAGATCTGTCAAGTGAATCTAGTGAATGATATTCATTATCTGATTATCATTGAGAATACAATACAATATCTAGTCCATTTACAAGCAATTTGCAGCTCTAAATATAGTTAACTTGCAAGACTAAGAGAAAATGACATATCTACAAGATTTCTCCATCAAAAAACCATAAACAGTTCCTTTTCACTAAAAAGCAAACAACCAATCTTTCAAGAAATTTGTTTGACCAATTGAAACTTAGCATTAAAAACCAACACATTCCACTGAATGTTAGAAGTCAACCGCATTCAAGCAATCACATATCAATACAAGCTAAACCGTAATGCATTTAACTTTAAGATCTATTGTTGACACATATCAATACACATTTTAAACAAAATTTTTAAATTTCTGAATCTAAACTACTTCAATTGCTACTTCGAAAGCGAATACTTCATTTATCCATTAATACAACATACTTCAATTACATACCTGATGCCGAAAACAGAAATTTTCCCCACGAACGATGAAGAAATGAATTGGGAATCAGAAGAAAAGCAATTAATGGCGAATACCGATACGTCGATCTCTCATAAGGAGATTTTCCAGACGCCATTAACGTTGCAGCATCAGAAAAAACAAAATAGTCTACATCCGTGTATCTAACCTCCAAATGAGCATCTTGCCACTCCCCATACAATATCAAAAGTACTCGAAATACTGCCGAAAATATTAGCAGAGACCGGAATCGCATTTCCAGCATTGCAATTTATTCGAGCCGATTAATAACAGAGAACACAGCTTCAATTCCAGATGTTAAGTTAACTGTCTGCGAATATTGCCATATTTCAACTGCTCTGCCGAAGAAGATCAATATTTACAGCTTCCATAGCGTAAAGTGTTGAGATTGAAGTTATGAAACCAATGCGAACAACAGTAATCAAACGAGTTGAACTCAAACACTCGTAACTGGATCGACAAACTAATTGCGATTAATGTTTACCAAAAAAATAAATATCTTTATCGCAAATCGATCACCAATTCAGCATTACAGGAGAGAACAACAGTTGACTGAGGAATAAAACTTTAATTCGCCGGAACGGTGAGGTTAACTATTGGGGGTGGATTCGTAGGGCTCCTCCGCCTTGACAGAGAGGGGAATTTGCACAATAGCCCTCGTATTATTAATTTATTATTATTAGCCCCTCCGCTTTCTCAAATTAGAAACTTCATGAGACTTGACCCGGTTGCCCATGGACCAGAAACAAGTCGGTTTACATAAACCGATGACTCGAAGCATCTAGCCACAACCGACCCGGAGTTGATCCGGATCCAAGTACCATTTCCTTCAATATATAATTACACATATTCGCCAACGCTGTTCAGTTTCAAAGAAGATAATGACGGTGAGATCGGTCGTCGTGCGCGGTGGTCTGAGTCGTCTAATGGAAGGCAACTGGCGATCGTCGGCTTCGAGCCTCCGTTACTTCAGCGAGAACAAAGGTCGTGTACTGAGTGAAGAAGAGCGTGCTAAGGAAACTGTTTACATCCAGGTGATTTTTCTGCTGGTCTTTTAGGTTAATTTATTCCTGTTTGTTTGATTCCGAATTTGTAATTGATTTCCTTTTTTTTACTTGCGGGTGAAGAAAATGGAGAGGGAAAGGATGGAGAAGCTGAAGAAGAAGGCGGAGCAAGAGAAAGCTGAAAAGGAGAAATCTGACAAGGTGGTTACTGTTGTCTTTTCTCTTTGAAGATTTGATTAAAGTTTCTGTTTGTTCCGTTGGATATAATCTTTTATGGGACTTCAACTATTTCCAGTTGTGCTTATTGGCTAGGATTTTATGTCTTCATTTAGGGAATGTGGGAAAGAAGTTATTTTCAACTTGTATAGTGATCTGAAATCGTATGATTTAGTCACAAATGCCATTTGTATGATCTCAATGGATGTGATTACAGCTTAAGAAGTGATCGAAGATGGACTTGAAAGTTTCTTAGTGACCATGAACCCTAGCTACTTAAAATGATTTAGTTTCTACTAGGAATAAGTTTATGGTGGCTGATCAATGGGTGAAAAGGGCAGTTTTGAAGTTTTTGTTTTGATCTTGGTAACTGATATGGTTGTTCAATCATTTTTGAAGTTGCTACAATATGAATTTGTGTAAAGATATGATTTCGTTGGTTACATTCATCATAGTTTTGCTGATTTATGACCATGTACTTTTTTCTTTCATCAGAAAGGTGAAGAGGATTCTCATAAGGGCTGAACTGCTGAAGTGGATTGTCTGCACTTGGGATGACTAGTCAGCCAATGGTTTCTAGCTCACTAAGAAAATAAATGTACCAAACTGTGGACCACTTCTTTAAGCTTTGATCTTTGTGGTGTACCCCACCTTTAAGCTTCTTTAAGCTTTGATCTTTGTATATATATGTTTGGTATCTTGTGAACTTATTCCAAGTGGTTTCTTCTATAGAGTTGCTTTCGCTCTGTCTTGTTTGTTAAATGGAAATCAGTTCTCTTCAAGCTTCTGAATTGTCTTCTTTCTATATGAGTGATGGAATAATATGTAGTTGCTTGATATCCATGTTAAACATATAGTGTAGTTGCTCATAGCTCAGTAGTGGTTTAATGCAAGATGAATCACTACTTTATTGTCCAAACATATTGTGTCTTGGAGTTTGGAAGTTACTGATAACAAAAAAAAGGAAGTCTTTATATGTTTTAATACTTGAATACTTCATGCATCCCAAATATCCCAGGATGTATGAAAAAATGAGTGGTGTAGATCATATATATGGCATGAGTGTCATTGTGTTAATGATCTCCCCCTTGTTTGCTTCATTTGATGTATTAAGCTGTCGATATGAGTGTCACTTCTACTCTTGTTCCCAAACAAATCCTTCATTGTTCTTGCATTTTCTCTCACAACTCTTCCCTCTTCACCAACCAATGCCAACCTCACCGTCTCAGCCACCATCTCACATGTGAATGATCCATCTTTCTTGTTTCTCAGTATTTCTACCCCCACTTTCTTCTCTTGCAAAAGCCTAGCATTCAACCCCTGATCATTCATGACCGGGAACAAGATCAAAACCCATCCAAAACCTAATGCCTCCGTAGCCGAGTTCCATCCACAGTGAGTCAAGAATCCCCCAACGGACGGATGACTAAGTATCTTGATCTGTGGTGCCCATCCAGTGTATACCATTCCCCTGTTTCTGACTCTGTCACAGAATCCATCAGGGAGCATCTCCAACAGATGGTGTCTGTTATGGACCCAAAAGAAAGGTAATCCGCATTGCTCTAAACCCAAGGCTAATTCACGAGCTTCATTCTGTGTCAGTTCAGCTTCAGTTCCCAGTGCAACATACACTAATGAGTCCTCCTTTTGCAGGTCCAACCATTCTTTGATTTCCATCCACTGTGTTTTTCTCAGTTTCATCATCTTCGTCTCCAATTAGTAAAACACCCATGGGAATGACTGGTTTCTGGTAAAGTTGATACATGACATCGAACCACTCAGGTTCAAACTCGACACAGGATCTCATGATCACTATATCACTGCCATCAATCGAAAGGCCAAAGCGCATAGAATCCGACGTGCCTGAGTTGTACTCATTGCCATCTGCATCTGTTTCCCAAATGGGACAATCAATATTCAAGTCAAACCAAAGAAACATTTGAGGAGTGATCAAGAGAGTTATAAATTATCTCAGTTACCTTTCTCTATGTTCCTGGTCATCTCATGAAGATGAAAAGCCATGTTGGAAGGAATCGGGATCCACTTGGGCACGACAGTGTAGTCCTCCACTGTGGTCCTGCTATTATTCTGGCTCATCAACACAGATGGAGGCCCCAAAAAAGCCATGAAAGTAGCAGTAAAGAGACTGAAAAATTCTCTAGAGATGCCGATTTCTTGGGTGATTTGGGGTAGCCAGTGAGAGGCGTAGTCGTAGACAATCCAGTCAGGCTTAGGCCGTGTGTTCTCAAGAAAAGAACGTATCTTTGGCTCGAGCAAATCCAGCGCTACTTTCAGTAACTGCTGTTTAACATGAGGTACGTCCATGGAAGACTCTGCATGGACCGGCAAGTGCTCCACCTCCGGCAAAGGGATGCTAACAAGATCAATAAGGTGGGATAAATCTTGAGGAACTTTGACAGCTCGTTGAAGGTTTCTTGGGGTGGAAATGAATGATATACGATGGCCTTTTCGAGCTAAGCATTCCGACAGCCTGAAGAATGGCCGTAGGTGGCCTATGGCCAACCATGGGAACATCACTATGTGCAGAATCTTGCTTGTTCAACCATGGTGAATGGAGAAGACAGTAGAAAGACCAGAGAAGACACAAGTTGCATTTTAGTAATAATTTTTTTTGGCAGCATTTCTTGAAATTCAAAACCAGATCTTGATGTTAGTTGTCTCTCATAATCAGTGGATGACCATAAAGTTTCTTTTATATTTTAAATTAAATTTGTTACTAACCAGACATGATGAGCCTCATATTAACTAATATTGGTGTTGGAAAGACTATTTATTTTGCACGCCACCTAACCAATAAAAGAATATAAATTAACAGCCCAAAATTAACCAAAGGTTCCAAGTTCCAACTAAGTAAACTGTAATGTCTATTATATACAATAATAACTAAGCAACTGAACAACCACTGAGCTGCTGAACATACTAATTCTTTAGTCACCATGCCCACAAACTAGTTCTAATTACCACTAATTTAAGCTAAAGGATGAATGCAACTGCACAAGTGTAAACTGTAACATCTGTTAGCATGAAGTGGAACTTAAATATATACAGAAATATATAGCTTTCTAATTCTTCACTGTGGGATGGCAAAATGATAATCTGGAAGGCCACCCTGTACTTAAGATGGGAGGTTCGTCGGGCCAGGAGCAGGGACAATGAAGCTGTCTCCGGTGATGTCGTGAATGCTGGACCTTTTTCTCTCTTTCTTTACAGAATGTTGACGGAGGAAATACTTTTGAGCGTGGCTTGCAACTTGAGTGGGAGTTCTTGAAACTACTGCGTTACGAGAGATACTTCTCCAGTCACCTTTGCCATATTTTGCTAGCCCTTCCAAGAACTTCCTGCACAAGCACATAAATGTGAACTGGTGTCCTCAACTCTTGTTGCTTTAAATTAAAGAATATTTCAAAATTACCAAAACTGGGAAGGCTTGCAGATAGGTAAGATAAAGATCAAGAAAAAGCATTTAAAATTTTGCTAAATCACCTCCAAATAGTATTCTTGAACTCAAATTCAACTATCAACTAGTATATCAATATATTATAGTATAAATTACTCCAAATTGTATTCTTGAACTCAAATTCAACTATAAACTAGTATATCAATATATTATAGTAGTAACTATTTTCTAGTTTAGCTTTATACCCACCAGAAAAAGAGCCCCCAGAACTTTTGTGAAATCATAAAAGACACCATATTCAGCGTTTTAAAGAAAAAAATATATATAAGTAAATGAAGGGCTAAATTCTCCTAATTCCACAATGGATTTCTATCAAGTATAATGTGTGAAAATATCAAATTTCTTGTTCAATCTTTACTTTAAAGAAACTAAAAGGCATTGTAAAAACATGACTTCAAGTTTTAATCTTCGTTATTCAATTCCTACAACATAATGCGGGAAAAAAGAAGACATCTATATTCGATATCTTCCAACCATTGATTTGGGAGTTCTATCTGTATGCAGTCAATAACAAGACAAGGGGGACGGAATTAATGAACTCGGACTTAAAAATTAAATTTATTATCCATAAGAAAAACAGTCATTCTTTAGATACAATCAATAACCCCCAAGATACAATCATTCTTTTTCACATGTCCTTAAATCTCGATAGTACGAAGATTTTATTTTATTTTTTCACATGCGGGGTTACATAGAGATGTTTGTTCAGCTCGCAAGGCATATTAAAGAAATCACAGGGAAAAAAAAATTACATGCAAGAAATCCCAAGAATTTGCATATTAAAAAAAATAAAAATTAAAAATTGATAGAGATGTTTGTTCAACTCGCAAGGCATATTAAAGAAACTCGCAAGGCATATTAACGAAATCACAGGAAAAATAAAAAAAAAAAATTTACATACAAGAAATCCCAAGAATTTGCATATTAAAAAAAAATAAAAATTAAAAATTGATAAGTAAAAACAAACCTGTGTTCCTCCTCTGTCCAAGGCGTGCCCTTTTTCCTTTCACCATCAGGGTGCCTGCTCCGATTTCTAGGTGCCCCAAAAGAGATCTGACCCGGCATCCTCGACTCGTTTTCCCACTCAGAATCATCCGAATAACTCGGCAGCACAATTCGTCCCGAGTCAATCTCTCCGATATCATACACCAAAATCTGGTAATGCTCATGGACTTCAAACGGCGACCTACCTGGAAAATATTCAGCAATTCTGTACCACCGATCATCCATTCCCTCAGGGAAATCGACTAAAGCTTTCTCGAACGTCTTGTCCTCGTCCCAGCTCCAAGGAAGGGCAGAGCTCATCAGATTGTTGTCTGAATCAATACTATACATGTTCTCATAAAAATTCATACGATTGTTGGATAAAAATATGGGGATTTTCTGATGAATTCTGGATTTATAGGGATTTATAGTAGGGTGAGTTCTAACTTAATTGAGATTTTGGGGGGATTCCGGGGGAGATATTATAGGGATTTGGGGAGTTTATATGGGCTTTGAGCATATATGGCCACCGCCATTAAACAAAAGGCAAAAGTGACCACTTAATAATAGAAAAAAACAACAAATTTGCCCAATTCGATCGAAATTATCCTTGATTTTATATTTATAAATATTAATATATTTAATTAAATAATTTAAATATTTATGATTAATTAAAATTCGAATTTTTATCTATAATATTAAATTGTTGAGAATAATATGATCCAATTCCAAATTTTAATTATAATCAATTAATTTATAGCTTAAATTTAATAATTAATAAAATTATTTAAGAATATAATAATTATTTAGACACAAAAAAAGAGCTACTCTCTTTTGAGATGGATTTTTTTATGAGACGGTTGTGAGACGGATTGATCAATTACTAAAGTATGTTTATTATTTAGGTAAAATTTGCTTATTTGTAGTTAAAATATGTTAATAATGAATCATTTTATAACACTATAAAATCATATACATTAATTCATCATTTATCATACTTTGGAAAACATATTTTAATAACTATTAAGCATACTTTATCTATATAATGGACATACTTTTGTTTGGCGATTGGATCGTTTGGCTCAGCATGATCCGTTAGGAATTCAAGTAAACAATTACAGCGGAAGCAAAATAAAAGTTTACCTTTCTTCAGGGTTGATGTAGAGGATGAATCGTTGCAGAGAACTACCTCTCGATGCTCTGCTGTATGACCCAAGTCGAATCCTGATGTTGTGTGGGCAACAATCTCAGGATTCTCTCAATCTGCTTCTCTCCTTTTCTCACGTAAAAAACGGCGCAGGGTTGTAGGTTTCCAGAAGCTGATATGACTTATATATTGGGCTACAGCAGGGAGCAAGATGAGAAATTGGATTGGGCCTCAATTGGATTTAATTAACCAAGTTTAGCCCAAAGCTTATAATTAAATCCAATAATAATAATATAGTCCACTAAAATATTATTACTGCACTACTCATCCAATCCCAAAATTATGTTTTGGGCTCCTTCTTATTATGAGTCTGACAGTCTCCTCATGTTTAAGATTTATAATGTCCATTAATTAATTAAGTTACTGACAACTCCATTGATTAATATCTCATCCGAGTAGTAACACTCAACCTTATTATCATGCCGGAATTAATCCACTTGCAAGATTTACATGATAAACCTTATGAGCTCCTCAGGGGGACATCATCAACCTATGTCGGACATGGATTCATTCTACAATCAACAGCACACCATAGAGACAACACTATTTCCCAACTCACCGACTTTGTTGATTTAATATATGTAAATCTCACCCATTGATGAATCAAATAAATGCATATTGCCCTACGTATTGAGGTTATTGTATAGGGATTAAAAGCACGAACATCTATAATAACTGAGATCAAGTTCTTCTATATAGACGGTACAAGTCGAACGATCTCAACCGGACCTGCTCAATGCACGCACTAATGTGATTTTATAGTCAAGATAAACTAATACAAAATCACACTACAACCAACCCGATAGATAGTCCCCGTCTATCTCGGTTGTGAGCATCTGTTTATACTTTATAAGGAAACTGATAATATGATCTTCCGCGTGATGTCGCACAATATATTATCTACAATATAAAGTAAATGGACTTTTGCACAAACATATAAATAAACAATTTATAATATCCAAAACGTTTGATCATATGATTCTCATTTCAAATAAAATTGTTAAAACATTGTTCAATACAAAAGCTATGCTTTCAATATACAATCTAACAAGATTAACACGTCTTACAAACCGTCTCACATATATAATGTCTCACAAGAGAGTTTGTCAAAAAAAATATTTAAACACATTTCCAATAGTAATAAAAATTAGATATAATTAAAAAAATTAATTATTAATTATGATGAATCAAATACTAACACTCCATATAAATTATTAATATATATACGTTATTTTTTTATTTTACAAACTTTATAATTTTTTTTCTTTTTGAATCAATATTATAATTAAGTATTTCTTAAATTTAAATAATTTAGTACTTAATAATTATAATTAGTACTTAACAATTAACTTTTTCTTAAACATAAATTATTCAAACAGGGTAATTACATCAGAGAATGCCTTTTTGGATATGAGATTGTTGCATTGGGCAAAATTTGCAATTTATATTTATGGATGAAATTTTGGAATTTAGCGCTCTCTTAAATTAGTAGGGCAAAGAAGCACGTTTTTAGTTTTAATTGGTGGAATTGGATCTTTGTGAACTGTTCACTCACCTGGAAGCGAAGTTCACTTTTACTTCTTTTTCTTATTAATTAATAATGTTTGCTATTAATCTATACCAGATTATTTTCTCATATATTTTTTGTTTAAAAATTAAATAAATATTTTATTTTATAGTACAACTTCGGTGCATTTATTATATTTTAATTCGATCTCCACCATGAAACAAAATAAAATAATTAGATTTTAAAAATAATAATAACTGAGTCTTCCGAATCATTTATATATTTATATTTTTATTATCGAGTAAAAAAAACATAACTTGTTTTTGTTCTAAAAATGCAATTCACATAAATTTAAGTTTTGATAATTGGTGAATAAATGGATAATAATTAAGGACCTCGAGTTTATAACCATACAGTATTTTAAATTAAAAATAAATAAAAGTCGGCAATTTAAAGTAAAGTATAGAAATTCCAATCAGATTACAGGTAACTTGAGTATGAAATGTTGTTCCACTTCCCCCATGCAGTTACACTGTTTCTAAAGATAATTTTTTTAAAAAATTAATTTTAAAAACATGTACTACTAGCTACTCTGTCTCATAACAATTGATACATTTTTTTTATACGGATATTATTGAGTATAATAATTTAATGTAAAGTAAAGTGAGATAAATAATATTTAATATGTAGTGGGTAGTTGTATTAGTAGTGAGTGTGATGTGTGTGTGGGCCCATGCAAATAAATAAATTGTTTTTGTGTGGGTTCTATATCCTTGAAAAAGAAATATATCAAATTTTGTGAGATAACTCAAAATGGAATGTATGTCAATATCTTTGGGACGGAAGGATTAATAAATAGTAATTAGAAATATATATATATATATATATATATATATATATATAAATTCACTTGGTATAGTAGAACTCATTTGAATAATTAGATTTTTTTTTTTTTTGGAAATTTTGTCATCCCACATTGGGATATGTGGAAAATGACGAACAAGTTTTTTTGTAGTCAAATTTGATTTTGAAGCTACGAGTATTGCCAACAGTTTTCTAATTTAGGCATATCAAAAATCGAATATATATGCTCAAAGACTAGAAGAAAACAAACAAGTAAACAAATTACATTTTCATATATTACATAATTTATTGAGGAGATGTCTTCATGTAATTCAAGTTTTATCATTATTTGTTTAATTCTCCTCAAATGATAAATCACGTTAATTATTGTATATGAGGCTCTATTACATGAAAATAAAGATAATCAGATTATTTTATATATGTATACATGTTTATATATGTAAATTATACTACTCCTATATTTATACAAACCTAAATGATATGAAACTCTACCTCAAATTCTTTATGAACCCGATAATTTCTGTGATTATGGTTTATATTTTATTAATTCAAAATGTAATTTTTATATATATTCAGGAATGGACTCAAATCAGATTTTTTTTTTTATATACTCCTATTATTTATGTTTAATATTTATATTTGTTTCAATTTGATCTTTATGCAAAATGTTTGATCTATGTTTTATTTCCAAAATTCATACAACTAACTAAGTCAATGAGAAAAGTCACATTATTATGATTTTCAAAAACAATTAATTTTTGTTAGTTTTTGACCCGCAAACACGAGTTTGTATAATTAATGGTATTAATTTCACGTAAAAAGGAGAAAATTATATAAAGTTGATTATATTTTGGAAAAATAAACCATTCATTTATTCCACTTATAGAAGTTCTTGAAAATGATTTATTGTTAAAGTGGGAAAAATTATCGATGGTTTAAATTTAATAACTCCTGTCAAAAAAGAAAACATATATACGTATGTGACGTTAAAATTTAAAAATATTGCAAGAGAATTAGATATTTATGTCACAATCAATCAACTATTTTATTAACTTCACCTAACATTGAATAATTTACTAAACACGTAATTGATTTAATTATAAGTTCGTAATCATATTCAAGTTTAGGAAGATGTTAATTAAATATATTAATCAATTGGTGTAGTTCACTTTCTTGATGTACTCAAGTTGCGATGATGTAATCTTAATCCATAATTAAATATTAAATATTAAATCTCCAATTAAGTTGTTCCATGTTTGGCAATGCAGTCAAATCAAATGTTGAATATTTACCATCATCACAATCATAGCAAGCTGTCATTTAACTGGAATCATTAAAGCTTCCTTGTAATTTTGACAAAGTGTATTGATATATATAGATAATTTAATTACATAATAAATAAATAAATAAATGTGGATTTATAAATAAATAAATGTGGATTTAGTCAATCTCTTTAATTTATGTAGTCAATTATGTTGCATTACAATGTTACGCCTTGTTTGCTTTGTTCAATTTTTTTAATAATAATATATGTATGACTAATATTTGGTAATAATAGTAATTATTTTAAATAATAAACTCCACTAAAAATGACCATATTTATAAAGAAAAGTGCATTTTTAATAAAAAAATTGATAACTAATATAAAAAAAATAAAATAGTTTCATCTTTGACTCATCCAACCCTGTCCATAAATAGTACTATTTGAAACAATAAGAATATTATTAGCGAGAATTATTTTAACATAGGTAAATTCTTATTAGTACTTAATTTACTTGAGTCATGAAATTTAGCAATTGATTCCGTTGCTAATCCGTTGGTAAATAAATTTAACAATGAAATTAAGAAAGCTTTTATTAATAAAATATTTAGTTGAAAAAAAAAATTATACATGTCATGCTAGGTAATATTTACATAATTTCCTTATTTTTTAAAAATATAATTTAGAAATTTAATCTCTTTTCCATTTAAAAATGGAGGAAGTGGGATGAAATCAAGCATGAAGTGGGATGTCGGCATAACAATTGATTTTGCTATTTATAAAGTGTGATCAGCTGTCACTTTAGAAAAGCCGCCTCTTGTACGTGGCTAATTCTGGTGACGCCACGTATCATCAGTGAGTCAAACTTTAACATGTCAAAATGTTTTGGATAAGATGTTTTGCCACGTCATCGTCATAGTTTGTTCGGCGAAGCCCACCACGTTTTTCAGCTTCGTCTTATTTGTTTAATTTATGCGTAAGAGTTGCCAAAATATTCGTTTCTTTTTGGTCCTTAAATTATTTAATATTTTAATTTTGGGGGCTTTTGGATAATGATCTGTTACATACTAATAATAATCCAATTATAATAATCAATTAAAATTAAAATGATATAATCGATGTAATAAACTGAACTTGTGATATTCAATCATGCTCGTTTGTTCTTATTTTAGAACATTAATGAAGTATTAAAAAAAATAATTATATATATGCGTGTTCAAACAAATCATAGATAAGTCTTTTTTTTTTAATTTGAAACTTTTTTTGATTAATTTAACTATAGCTTAGATTTTTTTTTTTCTTTAACGATAAAGGATTCTTTTGGCTGAAGCATTCATGCACACGATAAGGAGATGGTACGTAATTTTAGAAGAAATATTGAAAGCAAGTTGTAATGATTCTCAATAATGGAGCTTCAAAATTAGATGCATTCTTGAATATTAAATTTAAAAAGTGTTATTCTAATAAATATTTTGGTGTTACCTTTTATATAATTAATTGTTAATATATAAAAATAAAATGAAATCTAAACCATAAAAGAAAAATATATAAATTTTAGGGAGGGGAATTTATAAACCTCTCCCTCATGTTTGGATGTCATTTGAAATCAACGGATTTATAAATCCAAGATTTTAAATCAATGGATTTCAAATCTTGGATTTGATTTTGAATTTTTTTAGGTGTTTTTGAATGGATTTCAAATCATTACTCAAACCTTGTCATTTGAAATCCTTCGTTGTTGTGTAATTGATATATTAATATAAAAAATAATATATATATATATATATATATATATATATATATATATATTTTTTTTTTTTTTTAAACTCTACCACCTAGCCTACCCCACCCCCACCCCAGCCACCCACCCTTCCCCCCAAAAATTTTTTTATAAAATTTTAAATTTTTAATATTTGAATAATAAAAATATTACCACTCAGCCTACTCCCTACCTCCCCACCAACACCACCCCAACCCCAATTTTTTTTTTTAATAAAATTTTAGATTTTAATATTTAATTAATAAAAATATTACCACCAACCTACCTTCTACCCACCCCCAACCCCCATACCCCCAATTTTTTTTAATTTTAGATTTTAATATTTAAATAATAAAAATATGACCACTCAACCCACCCACCACCACCCCCACCCCACCCTAACCCTAACCCAAACCCAAAAAAAATAATAAATAAAAATTTAGATTTTATTTTTTAAATATTAAAATCGGACTAATTTTTTTTAAAATATTTTTTTGGGTGGTGAGTGGGGGTGGGTGGATGGATAGGGTGGTAAGATTTTTTATTATTTAAATATTAAAATCTAAAACTTTATATAATTTTTTTTTGGGTGGGGGTGGTGTTGGGTAGGGTGTAGGGTTGGGTTGGGTGCTAATATTTTTATTATTCAAATATTAAAAATCTAAAATTTTATAAAAAAAATTTTTTGGGTTGAGGGGTGGAGGGGGTGGGTAGGGAGTAGTTACCCAGGTAGAGTTTCCTCCCAAAAAAATTATTTTTAATAAAATTTTAGATTTTAATATTTAATATTATAAAATTTTATTATTTTTATTTATCATATATAAAATTCTATTTTAAAAATAATTTTTGAATTATGAATTTAAAATTCTTCCAAAGATCCATATTTTATCAAAACAGTGGAATTCAAATGAATTGATTTAAAATCCAAGGAATTTAAAATTCACTCATTTTCAAATTTATTGGATTTAAAATGACTCAATTCAAACACAACTTTAATTACAATGAGATACAAACATACAAAAATATTACTACTAACTACATAAATAAATATATAGTGATATTTCTATATTACCCCTACAATGTGCTGCACATAAATGTTGTGTGCAGCAAAAGTGTGTGCAGTAAAAAAAGTTAGTGGTCCGGCAGAGCTCCGGCTATGGTAGTTTTTCGGCTGCCGGCCGGCGGTCTGGCGGTGCTCCGGCGGCGGTCTGCGGTGGGTGGGGGATTAGGATTTGTGATTTAAAAGTATATTGATTTAGTGTTATATTTGGTATTTTACTTTAATATTTTGTAATGTGAGAATAATTATTTTAAATCAATGTATCTTATAATAATTAGGGGTACAAAGTGTGTACCTATTAGTAATTAATCATACATCTTAAAGGAAAATATTCCGATTTTTTTTTCTCCTCTATATGTGTTATCCATGTAAGTCATATGACAACCAATCAATGTAACACTAAAATGTAAGATAAAATAAGAGTATTACTTATGGTTATTTTGTCATTATATATAAAGATTTGATCTTTATAATATATAAGAAACTGTGAAAATGCACTAACTTGTTTTTAATAGAGGGAGTTTTAAAAAAATATTCCGAGGGGAAAAAAAAAACCAGAAAGTTACGAATCCACGACAAATTAGAAAAATTAATTTGATGGCCCATTTATTATTTTGACCCCCATAAAGTCTATAAACAAAATTAGTATATACATCTTGAAATTATAAAAGCCCAAAAAGTATTAATCTCACAACTCTCCTAATTATCTGAATTTGAACACATCAAAACTCATGAACATTATAAAATATAAAGTAAATAAGTTTACTAGTTTTTAAGATTGTCTTACCGTGAAATGGTAATTTAATTCAAAAATTTTTAAAACAAGGATATTATGTTATAAAATTTTTAAAATACAAGGCATTAGGAATATCACTTAGAAAAAGAATTAAAAAAAAGTGTTAACTTTTATGTGTCTCACAAAATAGTTCTTTGAAAAATATACAAAAGTCTTCATCATATATAAAATACAATCAGAAAATTTATAACATTTAAAAATTAATCACAATTTTATAGTTTACTAATCAATATTATTTTATGTTCTCTTACATTTATGAAATCTTAAGTTCAAAAATTAAAGCTAAAATAATCTAATTACTAATTTGTCATAAATAAAAATCTAAATAGCTGCTCAGATGGGCCTAACATCTAAAATAATCCAATTACTAATTTGTCATAAATAAAAAGCTAAATAGCTGCTCAGATGGGCCTAACATCTAAAATAATCCAATTATTATATATATATATATATATATATATATATATATATATATATATATATATATATATATATATATATATATATATATATATAGTATACACTAACTTAATGCTGCATTTGGATTGAATTAAGTAAAGATTTTAGATGATTAATTTCAGTGACAAATAGAGTAAGGGAATTGATATATTCATGAAACTTGATACAGAATAAATAAAAAACTGAGTAAATTGAAATTTGAAAATCACAACCTAAATAAAATGTGTCATGAAATGATTATATTTTGAGTGGTGTGTCATGTCCAATTGAAGAAAAAGTGATTGTTATTATATGATCTTGAAATGCCTTGATAATAATCATCTCCTTTTATGGGCCACCCAATTAAATTGAACAAAAGAGGTCCTTTGATTTAGAAATAGCCAATAAAAGTCACTTTTTTGTCTTAAAAAAGGACATCACCTTTCAATTTTATGTTTGCTCAATGGAAATTGGATTCAACCTAGCCACCTAGCCACAAGTTCTCCCACAACATATTTTAAATATAATAAAAAAGTGAGATAATTTCATACTGTTCATGTATATATATTTATAGGAGTTTTATCAATTTAAGTCCCGAATTATGGGTAAACTATCAATTCGGGGCTTGAATTATTTTTTCTATCAATTCAAGGCCTGAAATATATAAAACTATCAATCTAAGGCCTGAATTTGTCAAATATTATCTTCTATTTTATCAATTTAGGGCCTAAGTTCAGGATCTGAATTGATAGTTTAACATAATCGATAGAAAACATAATTCAAGCCCCGAATTGATAGTTTACCCATTTTTCAGTCCCTGAATTGATAAAATTCCAAAATATCTCACTTTTTTATTATGAGAAAATAATACTCCACACTTTTCTAACTTATTTATAAGTATTATCCTGTAATTAAAAATTAATACTCTCCCTCCATCTCACTACAAGAGTGTATTTTGTCATTAATTTCGTTCATTCTAATACAAAATGTTTATTTCCCTTTTTAATAAATGAGACTCACACAAAATAATTAATATATTTCCATGGAATCCACACATTACACTAATATACATACCCACTATACATTTAAACTCTCCTCATCTACACCTTAAATATTACTACGTGCAAAAAAGAAACGCTTGGAACGGAGGGAGTATATATATGAGATACTCTGTGAGATGTGTTCACATATGAGTTATATAATTAAAGAATGTTTATTAATACTTAAAATATGTTATTATAAAGTACTCCTATGATTCTAACAAGTTATAATACGATTTAATATAAATGTATACTTTAATTATAAATAAGCATATTTTACCTTTATAAAAAATACTTTAATAATAAATCAATCCGTCTTACCATTCGTATGATATATATCGTATCACTAGAGAATCCCATTCTATTAGTAGTTTTTTCCTTATATTAATGATTGTTGTATGTGTGTGTAGTCTTGGCGAATTGATGACCACAAAAAGTGTCTTAATTAAATGAAATTAATTAATGCTACTAAAATAAGACACATTTAAAACTTATTATATTTTGTAAATGATGGCAATAGCATGCATAAACATGCGATTTAGTCAAGTGTCGTTTGATTAGGAGACATTCATGTCTGCGTAGAAACGAAATGAGATCATTGGATAACCATTACCCATGATGTAATTATGGATTCATTAAAAATGGAAACATCCCAAAAAATAAAAATAAAAATAGTAATATATATTATATTAATATAAATAAATAAATAAATATGGTTTAAAGACAATCTTGAGGATAGAATCAAACGTTGATCCCACTTTAACATTCATACCCTAACTTAGAAATTCTTAATAAACTATTTGAATATTTGATATTTTAAATTAATTTCGTAAATGCATATATACAAAATATATTAGTTTCAAGGCATTTACTTTGTCGGGTACTTTTGTCGAATAGTTACGTAATATGAATTTCTTCTAAAAAATATATATATACCACGTAATTAAAAAAGAAATATAACTAAATAAAAGTTAATAAAGAAATATAATAATTTAATAAAAGTTTTAAGTTAACATCCTTTTTAACAAATTCCTAATTTCTATATTCCACCACTGATTATAAAAAATTAAGTGGATAAAAGGTGTCAAATTTGAAGTTTGATTGAGATGTATTTTATTGTGTAAGTATGTAAAAGTGAGATTATATATGTACTACTTGTTCTGATTGTATCTTAAAAGTATCGAATTAAATCTGTTAAGCTGACCAATTTATTTAGGTAAGATTTCCTAATTATTGACCAATTTTTTTTTTTTTTTTGGTAGCCTAATTCTTTGTCCCCCTCATGACTAATACTGGAAAACTAAGCACTTTTATTTTGTGGATGCAAAGAAGCTGTAAGTCATATATTGACATTAAAAAAAAAAACTTTTAGTATGTATGGATTTATTTAAAAGTAGATCTCGTTGTTTCGAATTGAGTCTTATATTTATGTATAATCAGTTGCACATAAATTTTCATGTAGCCATTCCATATTTTTCAGTACAATAAATATTACACTTCTATTTAATGAATATATTAATCGTTAATTAGTAATATATATAAAGAATAATATTATTCTTGTTTAAGATAAAAAAAACTATCCCTGAAAGAGTAATACTCAAGAAGAGACAAAAAAGGGGTTACTACTATACTAGACTGATTACGATGGTTCGACATGGATATCTTAGAAGAGAAAGAAGTTGCACCCGGAAGAGATATTCTGGTCGTTGGAGAGCTATCTATAGAGACATAGGAAAAGCTGCTGACATGCACGTCGCTCTCCTATATATATGTCCCTCGCTATAGGGTAGAAGCTTATTATTGGCCAAGGTAGTACAGTTTCGGGTGCATGTCGATGGTAGCATGAGAGCCCATGGTACAGTGAGTAGGCAAGTTGGTACGTCTTACTGACCTATAAGCCGAGTATCTTGCTCGACATTTTAAAGAGTACTCCGTAACACCTAATAATACTCCCCTAAAAAAAGAGTAGCTACACGTGCTTTCATACTAACATCTTCCCTATACCAAAATTGCATTTTTTCCATCTTGATTGTTAGTTATGCGGATAGATTAATTAAATAATTGAATCTAAGTCAATTAATCATCCTGTAATTAAGGTTCAATACTATAGTATTTAATTTTAATATTTATCAATAATTGAGGTTGGGTTGAATAAAACTTCACGTCTCATTGAACACATAAAGATTTCAATTTTCAGGTAGAATTTTGATGGAAAAAAAAATCATTAATGTGGGAGTTAAAAGAATCACAGAAGCTAGTATAAGATAGATAAAATGACTACTATTAGAATATTTTTCTTTTGTGTGTTTATTTTTTATCGAAAGAATTATGACAAATTAATATTGTGTGTAAATAAATAAATAAATATATATATATATATATATATATATATATATATATATATATATATATATATATATATATATATATATATATATATATATATATATATATATATATATATAGTTAGTTAGTTAGTTAGTTAGAACTATGTATCTAGTGCTAGACAATTTGAATCTAGCTATTCATGTATTCTAAAAATATCCTATCTTGATCAGATTCAGATATCATATAGCACATTAATTTTTTTATTTACAAGAGCATTTTTACAAATTACTATTGGGAAAATAAAAGTATATTATCAACTTGTGATCATCTTCTCCAATCTTGATGAGTATGGATAATATTGGGGAGATTCTTGAAATCCAATGACATCACCATGATTAGTTTTTTACAAAAATATAATCTTGAAAAATAGTGTACCTAGCACATGATCTATGCCCTAAAAACTTATTAGAAAAAGTAGATCGTAAAATGCTTAACAAAATTCAATATTTAATATTTTAAGAAAAAAAGAAAAATATTATAAGATTGTAAGAGTTAGTTAATTAGGTGAGTAATATTGGATTGAGTTAACCTGATTAATTATGTTGTTATATATTAAATGCTATGTCCAATCATGTATGTGTCTCAATATATGAAATAAAGCTCTATTCCACATCAAATTTGACTTTAAATTTCACCTTTACTTTTTTTTGTTATAATAAAAAAAAAAATCACATCAATCCTTAATTTTAAAAGTATATCTTAATTATAAATTTATCATTCCCTTATAACAATAACATAGTACTTTCTCCGTCCGCTTCTAAAGTATATATTTTATTATTTTTGGCGTCCGCTTCAAAGATATTCATTTCCACTATTTAGCAAAAAAGTACATAATATGACCCACCACTTTCCTCTAATACAACTACTCACTTTACATATAATAATAATACTCCTTAATTCACGTGTAAAAAGTAAATGAATACTTTAGAACCGAACAGATGAAGTATTATATAATTTATTTATTACCGAATTAAAAAGACTATTTTACTTTTCAAATATCAATAAAATTAATTAAATAATAATTTTTCTTAAACTTTGTAATATGACTAAATGTTGGAGAGACCAATTAAAAATATATTTCATTGATCTCATTTTAGATAACATACTTTCTATTTGGGTTGTTCCATAAAAGTTTGTATTTTTCTTAGAAAGCAAAAAAGTTAAACACAATCACTCTCCCTAATATACTTAATTACAAAAAAAATCATCCGCACCTAACAACATTACATATTTTATTATTTATTTATTACTAAAAATATCATAATATCTTTAAAAATTATTATTTTTCTATTCGTGCATAAAATAGTTCACAAACATTTGGCCCATTTGTGGAACGGAAAGGAGGGAGTAGTTGTGAAGAAAAAATGTAGCAAAACGTAAATTCGTTGGGTAGAGGCTAACATGGCTAAGTTTGACCTAGATTAAAGACCCTAATAATAGGCATAATGATGAGGATTAAGTTTAGGTGAGAGAATTAGGATATAGAAAGTCAAATAGAGTCATCCATTCGACTAATCCATTTCTATTCTTACTGTTAAAGTCAACATTAAAATACAGTATTTTCATCTTTTAATATTGCTTAGCATTGATGAACAAGCTAGCACTACATTTGGGTCAATATAGACCTATTTTTATGCTGCGAAGGACGACCTTGTAATAAAGTGACACAATTATGCAGTAAATGATAAGCTATTAGAAAACCAAAATAAATGAATACTAGATAAATAAATAAAATTATGGAAAAATCGTGCTTTCTCGTTAGTTAGAATTTACGATTAAATTGAACCAAGTTAGGCGAAGAAAATAAATATTAATTTTTATTTTATTTTTTTGGTCAAAGAATAACAAATAGTAATTTATTTATAAGTTTGAAAAATCATGAGCAATATTTATTATTTATTAATTAAATTACTTGTACTTACCTAAAATGTAGTGTTACTCATCACATATACTTCATAAAAGACTTATACTCCTTTCACACAAATAACAAATTAAGGAAAAGTGAAATCGAGTCTCATAATACCCCATAGAAGATTGTGACATTGTGGTGGGGCAATGGAAATACTATTTCTTTTTAGTTTGATAAATGGATTGATGAGATATCTTTAAAGTCTAAGTTTGGGAGGTTGTTTAGAATTAGTGATAAAAAAGAAATGGTGGTGAGTCAAATGAGTTACTGGAGAGTGAATGATTGGAATTGAGATTTGAAATAGTGTTGTGAATTAAGAGAGTGTGAAATGTGTTATCTTAACAGGGTGTAAATTGATCAATCCAAAGAAAATATGTGAAGATGGAGATATGCAAAAGATGAAATTTTTTCTACAAGTATAGCCTATGAAAAACTGATGAGCTCTACTAATTTGGAAACAAATAAGGATAAAAAGAAGACATTCAAGAAACTGTGGGTGTGTCATGCTCCAATGAGAGTTAAGTCCATTATTTGGAAGGTGTTGAAAGGAAGGATGACTACAAAATTCAGCTTGCAAAAGAAATGTATCATCCAACCCAACAACAATATCAAATGCATGATGTGTGGTGAGGTGGAAGAAAATTTATCACATTTGTTCTTTCGTTGTAAGATTGCTCGTTTGATTTGGAACTGCTGCTATAGTTGGTTGGGGCAATTTATGGCACCCCATTTTGAGCCAATCCCCCATATGTTACAACACATGGATATGTTTGGAATTAGGCCAAAATGTAATGCTGCAGTTACTCTATGGACATCCATTGTTTGGTCGGTCTGGATATCAAGATACAATTGTATGTTTAATGGAAAGACACTCAACCCAATGAAGATGATACAAGGTATAAAAGCAAATGTGTGGTCGTAGATAATGGTATCGTGAAATTACGATTATATCATAATAAATCATACGATATCGTGAAACATAGGTGGATAATTCCGTGTAGTAAATTTGTGCGATTATTTAAACCTGAAAATAAATAGTATTAATCTTTTACTATATCAACAGCTTTTGTATCGAGTACGCGGGCAATGCACGTGACTTTAAGTCCTTCGTTAATATGAATGGAACTAAGTCATCTCTCATTACAAAGGTAGACAATATGAAATGAAAGAATATTAATAAAAAAGAAATACTAATATTTTCACTGGTTAAATATGCAGTAAATCAAAATGAGATTATTATATTTCAAAATGTTGCACTATTTTATTGAGACGTTTTTATTTTTTATTTTTTAATTAGTTGAATGAATACAAAATTTAAAATTAACCAATAATCTTAAAATTTTGTGCTACACTTGTATGCTCCGGCCATTCACTAGACACTAAAATGAACGTAAGTGGAATTTTAAGTACACTATAATACTATATGCTAATGTAATAAATAAGACAAAGTAAAATGTTATGTTAATGAATTTATATACGATAGGTTTGAGGTGTATTGAGTTATTCATTTTAATTATGCATTTTGTTTTACATTGTAAGCTGTTGACACGTGTTGCATGCTAGAGTTAGAAAAATGAAAAAAATAATTTCGAATCTATATGTATATCATAGATAACTTATAACGTTTATATATATATATATATATATATATATATATATATATATATATATATATATATATATATATATATATATATATATAATTTGGTATAAAATTCTACATTAAATAATTATTTAAGTAGATAATGTATTTAATTGAAGTGGAATTTGTAATATATCTGCATCAATTTAGTATGGTTAGATCTTCATGTATTTTATATTATAACACATATATATTATTTAATTGTGGGCAAAGCTAACAATGTTGCAAATTCGAAATATATATATAGATTTAAAACAACGAGCATTTTTTAAAATTGTTTTTTATGTATGTATTGATTATATATATTATTTCGAGAACCGATTTTAATAAGATCACTAGAAATATGATTAGTATCATTATTGTAGTTATAGTGTAATATTTTTAAGATTAAATTAAATTGTTAGAAGTCATAGAGTTAGTTTTCAAAAGTTTTACTTGATATAGACATGTAATTAATACATGAGATTGTAATTTTTTGTGCCATCACTTTCAACATTAGCATAATAGAATAACGAAAATTTCTTTAGTATTACTACACTTTAATAGGTATTCGTCTAAAATTAACACATAAAACTACGACAGATGGTAACTTGAGTAAAAAACAAAAAAGGTCACTTTGCGTGTATATATTATGTCGAACTTAATTCAATAAATTAAAAGAAAAGAAAACAATAGGAGATCGGAGACCTTGGCCATAATAATGTGACATCAGTTTAAAATATTCTAACAAATATTTTTGTAATGTTTAAAAGAACAATTGTAAACTCACGCTAAAAAAATTGATAACTGCTGGATGTGACCGTCTCACGTGATATATAGTTTTTGCATTTTTTTTAAATAGTTATTACTGTCTTTATTCTTTTAAATTTAAAAAAGAGCTAGATACGTTTGCTTTTTTTTTTTTTCATATAAATTAAGGATATACTAATACTATAGGTAAATGTGTATAGTGGTAATTATATTAGCGTTGTGTGAGTCTCATTTATTAAAAAAGAAGACGAATTAAAAATGCAAACTGCACCTTTTTCATAGAGACAAAAAGAATAGGAGTATTTTTTATCAAAATTATTATCACTTTTTATTAAAAATATTACTCCATCCAACTACTTGAAAAATATTAATTTTATCATTTTGTTCGACCACTTCAAATTAGATATCCATTTTTTATTTTTAGAAGGAGCCCCACACATCTCTCTAGTACAATTATCTATTATTTATATAATAATAATAATACTCCTTATTTCACATGTAAAAAATAAATAAATACCATATAAATAATAATAAAAAATATTATTTTTATTTATATTATAAATTATTCATAAAATAATTAACTCCATATATCATTATAATTTTTTATTAATTTGAATATTATTTTTGACATTATCAATTCTTATTCTATCACTTTTTATTAATCTAATTGTAACTATTAGCATACGTATATATATCCTTTGTAAAATGGCAAAAACTTGTCTGCACTCGAACGCACGGACCACATTCCGCGCACTATTAGAATTTTGTATTAAATTGTATACCCTTTAATATAAAGATGTGTACCCTTTATTTTAAAAAAAAATAAAAAATATTAATAAAAAATGTAAACCTTTTACAACAAAATTGTTTACCCTTATTAATTAAAGTGTATACCCTTTAGAACAAAATAATAATACACTTACCCATGATATTAAATTTTAAAGGCGGACGGTGTGTGGCACAATAGCCTCACTCTTTTAAAATATTCACTACTACAGTATACCATAGTAGGAGTATATCCTTAGTAAAATATTACGAAAATTGAAAAGAGAAAAAAAATTTACTAATATTGATGATTATATTAATGAGAAAACAAAATCTTAATTTAGTTACATCACAATATCACATTATCACAGATCTCCATCCCTCGCAATTTGCATACAGCTCCACCCCACCCCCCTTCCACAGTCGAGCCATACATGTATATATAGCCTCTTGGCATCAGTCGCCATCTTCATCCACGCCCACTTAACACAACCAAAAATGGAAACCCATTCCTCCTCTTTCTCCAGCTTCAGATCCTACCTCCGAGCACTCTCCGACACCCCTACCCGCCTCGCCCGCCGCGCTTGCTCCGTCTCCACCTCCCTCGAAGAGATCGTTCATGCCAGAGCTAGGTCCGGCTCCACTATGAAGCGGACTCTCCGTTGGTACGACCTTGTCGGTTTCGGAGTCGGCGGTATGGTCGGGGCCGGAGTCTTCGTCACCTCCGGTCGTGCCAGCAGACTCTACGCCGGACCTGCCGTCGTGCTTTCCTACGCCATTGCCGGATTCTGCGCCCTCCTCTCCGCATTCTGCTACACCGAGTTCGCCGTCGACATGCCCGTCGCCGGCGGCGCCTTCAGTTACATCCGTGTGACGTTTGGTGAATTCATGGCCTTTTTAACCGGAGCAAATCTGATTATAGACTACGTGTTGTCCAATGCGGCGGTGGCTCGGAGTTTCACGGGATATTTAGGCACTGCTCTAGGCTTGCCAGCGCATACTCAATTAAGATTCACCATTCATGGATTACCCAAAGGATACAATGAGATGGATGTGGTTGCAGTAGCCGTTGTTCTTCTTCTCACCCTCGTGATCTGTTACAGGTCTGCACATTATTGTGAATCTCCATTAAAATCTTCTCTCTCTCTCACACACACACACTAACTAATTGCATTAATTGTGCAGTACTAGAGAGAGTTCGTGGTTGAACATAGTTTTGACAGTACTGCACGTCCTGTTCATCGTGTTTGTGATCGTAGTGGGGGTTTTGAGAGGGGAGTGGAAGAATTTCACAGAACCAGGAGACCAGAAAAATGCGGGCGGGTTCTTCCCGTTCGGAGCTTCGGGCGTGTTCAATGGAGCAGCGATGGTGTATCTCAGTTACATCGGGTACGACGCCGTTTCCACCATGGCAGAAGAGGTTAGAAATCCCGCGAAAAATATTCCTATTGGAGTCTCGGGGTCCGTTATTCTCGTAACCGCTCTCTACTGTTTAATGGCGGCTTCAATGTCAGCTCTCCTCCCTTACGATATGGTAAATCCCAATTACTCGTCTCATTAAAATTAAAATAATTATTTTACTCCTCCACATACACCTCCCGAAGCACACTGTACAACAGTTCAATCGCTAGTAACTAACCACCTGATGTGCCGTCTCAGATTGATCCGGACGCTCCGTTTTCCGGCGCGTTCAAGTCGGGGCCGAGGCGGTGGCGATGGGTGGAGAACATAATCGGCGTGGGTGCGAGCTTCGGAATTCTGACGTCGCTGCTGGTGGCGATGCTGGGTCAGGCGCGGTACATGTGCGTCATCGGGCGGTCGTGCGTGGTCCCCACATGGTTCGCTCGGGTCCACCACTCCACCTCCACACCTGTCAACGCCTCCGCCTTCCTTGGTACGTCTTTATCTCATTATTCTGTTGACTCCCCAACACCACTACTACCACCACCCTGCGTAACCAATTTAGGCAACCTTTTTTTTTTTTATCTAATTTTTCTTTTTTCCGATTTCCACTTTGCACATTATACACTGTACTTTATAGCCTATAGAGAGGGTTCTTGTTATTGTGGTCCTAATATGTGTTTGTTTGAAGTCACATCTATGAGATTTCTACACTCTGCTTCAAAGTAGCACTTGATGAGACTTATGTCATTATCATGATCTTATATAAATAATGCCCAAATTAACATGGATAAAAGATTATTCCCATTGTTGTATTTTGATGATGATGACAAGAGTGATGTTTCATATCATATCATGGGTGGCCAAGATTTTGTGATAAAGAATAACTCTTGATTGTTGTGATGACGGCTAACTATTTAAAAGTCATAATTTGTGAAAATATAAAACTTTGAAATTGTGGGACCTGTGAGTTTGATTTAAGAATGTGATGTGTATTTATAATATGTTTTGAGTGATTAAATCGTACGATTAATTATGACATGTGAAGCAATTTGTGGTATAGAATTAAAGTGAATACATAGTTACTATTTTTTGAAGTACACTACTAGTGTAGTGACATAAATTGTGCTAATCATCTGTTTGATTACTTTTAACTAAGTGGAGAAAGTACTGCTTTGATTATATCTTGTGATCATCCCATTACATTACATTGGATCATTATCTTGAAGCATACTCCAATGGTCTTTATCTCTAATGTGGGACCTCAATGCCATTTCCAGGAATCTTCACAGCAGCCATAGCCTTATTGACTGATCTCAACATCCTGCTGAACCTCGTATCCATCGGCTCTCTTTTCGTGTTCTACATGGTGGCGAATGCGGTGATATACAGACGATACGTCGCCCATGGGACGACGAACCCCTGGCCGACCCTCTCGTTCCTCTTCTCCTTGTCCCTCACATCCCTCATTTTCACCCTCCTCTGGCAATTCTCACCATCAGGGAAGCCCAAAGCACTGATGCTAGGGGCCTGCATTGCGGTTGCAGTTGGGGGTGGTGCAATTGTTCCACTTCGTGGTACCTCAGGCCCAAAAGCCCGAGTTCTGGGGGGTCCCATTGATGCCATGGTTACCCTCCATTTCCATATTCCTCAACATATTCTTGTTGGGGTCGCTCGACAGAGCGTCTTATGTTCGTTTCGGATTCTTTTCGGCTCTTGTGGTGCTTGTGTATGTTCTGTATAGCGTGCACTCTAGCTTTGATGCTGAGAAAGATGGGAGTCTTGGTCAAAAGATGAATGGAGAAAGTGTTAAGGAATGTGTTGACAGCACAGAGGATGGTCCAAAAGTGTAATTGTTGAATTACATTTTATCCTTGTGATAAGTTAATAAAAGAAAGTGAAGGATGTAAATGAAAGGTTAGCAAATTAAGCATAAGGTGTATGTAGTCTGATTTCCTAGTAGGGATTTTAGGTTGAGATCCCTTTGTGTATTCTT
Organism: Pogostemon cablin; assembly: GCA_023678885.1. Lineage (NCBI taxonomy): Eukaryota > Viridiplantae > Streptophyta > Magnoliopsida > Lamiales > Lamiaceae > Pogostemon > Pogostemon cablin. The sequence continues at coordinate 1,535,204 of CM042980.1, read as the reverse complement.
TAGTCATTTGATCCATCAAATTTTTGTAACTTTAACTGAAAAGGCATCAAGAAATTTCCTCAGCACTTCTCTCATGGTTTTAGGGAGATGTGACAGGTAAGGCAAGTGAGATTTGGAGATAGAATATTGTGTAAGGAAACATCTTTCTTTCTTTCTTTTTGGGCTTTTGAGGTATTAGTTAACCTCAGATTCCTACTAAGCATGAAGAACATCATCTTAAAGCCGGGATTCTTGGGATAAGAGGAATCCAGAACGAGGCTTAAAGTGAACTAAATGTTACCACAATTATGTCACTTCCACAATAAAATAATATACAAAGAAACAATATTTATATATTTACTTATTATAATGTTTCAAGAAATGAATCAAGGAGCTGCTTGATTAAGTGAAGGAAATCAATTGCACTAGAATAATTGAAGATGATCGAAGAATTTTAGTTCTTATTACATCGAACCAAACATTAACAATAATTGAAGATTATCCAAGAATTTTAATTCTCATTACATTAAACTAAGCATTAACAATGTAAATCAACTTGTTTTATTTGTATTATAAGTCTTGAGAATGATTTTTATTTCATATAGTTACAATTGATGCTGTGAGGAATAATCTAACTATTAAAATGTGTCTTATTATATAAGCATGTAGTAAAAGTTTTTCTTGATCCATTATTATTATTATAAACTATGCAATAATAAATTGGATGAAAGTAAATTTTAAAAAAACGGTGTTACATAACTCTGTGAGTTATTATTAGTGTTATATATATATATGAATTTATTACTAATTGTGACTCAGGATTACTTTAATTAAGTACTTAAAATATTAACTTTGAGTTGGGTGCACATACTGTTTATAATTATAACCTTTTATTAGAATAAAATATATACATTTTAATTAATAAAATATTATTTTTAATGAAAAAACGGTTGAAATGTAAAAAAATATTAAAGTTTAACTAAAAAATATATATAATTTAAAATCAAGAGTATAAGTTTTTATATTAAAAAATAAAATATTCAACATTAAATAACGCCATATTTGGCATTAACTTTTTATCATATAACAATTCAATAGTTTTTCCGAAGAGTAAACTGTAGAAGATGGTTAGGAAAAAAAATATAAAAAAAATAAAAACCAATATAAGAACCATTGGTCCATTGTGATTTGTGAGCTGCTCTCTCTATCTTTAGATGCCAATTTCAGCCTTTTTGTTAGTTTGCCTAGTCAACTGGGCCCCTTTCATAATCGACCAATTTGGATTGTTTGCCCAATGTTTAGTTATGTTTGGATTTATGGGTCCCCCATTATTTATCAGTCACATCATTTATACATTTATAATTTATTTTATTTTTTTTTTTTGGTGGAGACTGCACCTCGACATTGATTATGGAATAAAATTCTATATTTTGGTATTTTATTTAATTTTTTTAATTGATTATATACCGTTACATATCTAATAATTTAATATTATCTTAAATAAAAAATATTTTACCTTTTAAAACAAACTATTTTTTATAATATCAAGTTTTAAAAAATAATAATTTATTATTTAAAGAGTAATAATAATTTGACATGACAAATAGTAACATTTTCTGATAGAATAAAAACGGTTATATATATATGGATTAATGCAAGATCTTTAATAAATGACTTAGCTAGATTGTTTAATTAATTATTTAAAATTTTTTAAATTTAGGGTTAATTGCAAAAAAAAAAAATTACGAACTTTACATCTATTGCAAATTAATTTTCACTTTTGAGAAATTGCAAAAAAAAATCACCACCTTTAAGTATTATTGCAAAATAAACTCAATTTTTGACTAAAGTAGAGTTTTTTTTTGTTTATTTTGCAACAATACTTAAATGTGGTGTTTTTTTTCAATTTCTCAAAAGTGAGGATTAATTTGCAATATGAGTAAAGTTTATGGTTTTTTTTGCAATTAATCCTTAAATTTAAGAGAACCACATTCACGTGATTAACCACTAATTAATCCTAATTAGCTTATTGGTCCACTAATTAATCCTAATTAGCTTATCACCAACATAGCATTGGATTCTTGTTAGTTGCTAAATCTTAGTGCCTTTTTACTTTTCTAATCTTTATTCTAATAATTAATGAGTAGTCTAAAGAATGCCACGAAAAAATCTAATCTTAAAATAAAAAAGTTGTCATTGTTGTGCGCCAACCATTGATGATGAAACTCCCAGGTCACTCACCAACTTATGATTAATATTTTTAAAATAATTTTCTATTATTCTTAATTAATTGTTAATGATTTTTAATTAATTACATACTAGCTAATGATTGTTATATGGACGTACAATTCTGGATATTGTAAGTATTAGTCCTTGTCTTAGTTGTCTAGCTAGTTTAGGTACTTTTTTCTCAAGAAAAATGGATATGGGTACGTTTATAGTAATTTTGTGAAATCTGTGGAGAAAAAGTAATTAATTGGTCATTTTAGGGGCAGATGTTAAATAAGTTCACTCTTGATTAGGGATGTTAAGCGGGTTGGACCTGAATCTACATTGCCAGATCTATAGGGTTACGGGCTAAACGAGCCACGGGTTAAGCGGTTCATGTTAAATGAGCAGTCATTTATGTGAACCTAACCTTAACTCTAGCGGGTCTCGGACTAAACAGGTCACTAACGGATCGGTGAATAAAAAAAAAATATTAATTAAATTTAAAACATAATTAAACATTAAAAATACATCAAATGTTGTTCTAACATTAATAATGAACTATAAATTTATATGTTTTATTATACGTAAAAAAATAAAAAGAATTTTGGGATTCCAAATACGTTAATATTATTTGTGAATTAACATAGTTTATTTTCAATATTATTTTTTAAAATGTCTCACATACTTTATTCTTAATTTATTTTATTTTAAAATGACAAACCAACAAAAATGTAGTAAGTTAGAGAGTATTAAATTATTATTAGATATAATTATCAATATAAATTATTTGTTAACATAAAAAATTATTATTAATTTTAATAATTTAAGTATATTATTAATTAATTTTTTATTATAAAAAATTTAATTGGGCTAACCGGGCCAGCCCTATTAACCTACGGGCTAGCCCTATAGGGCCGCGGACTAATCGGTCCGGTCTAAAAATGATCTGATTTAAACAGACTACTACTTATACAAATCTAAACCTACATTTTTTCGGGTTAAACGGGCCAAACCTACGGTCCCGGATCGTATTAATATCTCTACTCTTGATGGACTGAATTGATAATATGGTTAAATTTTAATGGGCCCGACATATAAGAGTAGTATTCTTTTAGAACATGGCGATACAATTTAATTCCAACAATTAGACAATGTTTGTTTCCGGTTTTCAAACCCAAATTTTGATTTTCTAAATCCATACTCAGATTTTAAAAACCAGCTCTATATATCTATACTACATTCTCTCTCCTCAATTAATACACTTGTCTCTTTATCTCTTTTCACTCATTTAATTTTTTAAAGAAACTAATATTCCCTCCGTCCCCTTGATACGTATCCATTTTTCCATTTTGGTCCGTCCCACTACAAAGTATCCATTTCCTTTTTTGAATTGATGTGACCATACATGACCTCACACTCAACACTAATACAACTACTAACTACACTTTAAAATATTATTTCTCTCACCTCAAAATACATTAAATTATTATACTATTTAATCAACGTGCAAAAAACATCTACGTGCAAAAAGCAAATGACTACATTTTAAGGGGATGGAGTGAGTACATTGATTTGACATAAAGTTAAAACCTACCATACTCAAAACCCAAAACAAACATATAACACACTATTCATGGTTTTCAAACCCCACATAACCCCAAATCAAACATTACCTTAGAGTTTACAGCAAGTTTTGTTTGAGATTTTTTATTTTTATGTTGATTTTTTAAAATTTTGTTATTAATTTTAATTAATTAATTAAAATGTTATAGTTTTTTTTATGACAATTTGTGGTGTGAATTGCATTGAATCATCTTAGAAAATGTATTTACTCATAAAAAAAGAGCAAATTATATATCTAATTTACTTTAAAAAATGAAGTAATAAATCATAATTCAACTATTTTTTTCAATTAGTTAATTAATGAGTATATGTATATATATGCATGCATGCAGTCATTTAATTTAGTAGTGCATCCAGAAATATAAAATACGAGGCAAATTTCTCTTTGACACTAAATTAATATGTTTCCAATTGATTATAAATGAAAAAAAAAAATCTTTGTTATTACTCCATATTATAAATTAAATAGTTTCTGTAATCCTAAATATATATCAAGTTGCAAAAAATAAAAAAATGACTGTCACCCACTACGATTAATGGCACGATGGATGGTCTTCTTTTTCTGCATAATGCTACCAAGGAAGTTGCTGCAATTAATTTCTTGGTGGGTTCTTTTTAAACTTTAATTTGTACTTTGTTTTTTTCCTATCCATTCGTTGGTGAGGTTTGTACAAATTTATGTTGCATGAATGTGGATCAACACTGCAGAAACAAAGAATTTTTAATGGTTGGGTGCAAAAGAGAAAAATTATTGTACAATATCACATGTGCTATAAATTTCGTAAATATATAATAAATATATAAAATTTTGATAAGACTTTGTCCAAATTCAAATATTTTTGAAAATAATGAAACGGTCTCAGCCCTCGATTTCGTACAAGCCAACTTATTTTAATTAAAAATTATTGCCTTAAATTAGGGGCAGTCTTGCGTATCATTATTTATGAATTGAATATCATTTTTTTTATTAAAAATGTGATTAAAAAAATGTTATCATTTCATAATCATCTTATGAAAGCCCTTTCTTAACATATCTCATACAAGTATTTGTTTTTAAATTAATGGACCATGAAGGTTATTATCGGGCTCCTCAAATTAGGCTCACAATAATGAATGAATTAATCATTGCTGTATTATTTACGTTTTGATAATTAGTGAACTAGCTAAGATTTTAGATTCGAATTTTTGTAGTATATATTTAGGTTATACACATTAATTTTTCCCCATCCTTTTCCTTCTATTTAATATACTTATTAGAGAGTAGTCCTCTGTAATAATACACAAGCTAGGTATTAATTTGTATGATGCTTTGCTCATCCCACTCCAATATGAACAAATCCATTATGAATTTTGAAATGCTACTTTTTCTAGCTATTTATTAACCCTTTTTTATAAGTAATGCTTCAACTTTTAACTAAAAATTATCGACTCTTATCGAGTCTATTAACTATTATTTTTCATTTCTTAAAAATGTAAATTAATATATATATATATATATATATATATATATATATATATATATATATATATATATATATATATATATTATTTATACTTTCTAGTGCAAATGGACAAGGTAATTAATTAGTCATAACAGTTGGATGTGCGTGTGTGGGGGGTTTTTTTTTTTAATTAAACAAAAGGAAACTACTTAAAAAAAATTCCTAGTAAAACAAAATGAGGGAATGAATTCTTAGTCAATTAAAATAAAATCCATTTGTAACTTAAATGCAACTCCTCATTCATACCATTTCGCGTTATTGATATTAGTCTCTCTTATAATACATTTGTAGCCTAGCAAGTCATTGTAACAAAGGTTAAAGGGCATTAATGTTATAATATATTTTTTATACATTGTTTTTTCAAATAATATGATTTAATGGTTTCAATGACCTAACATAATAAGGTATAGGATTTGACAATAATTCTATGGGTTTTGAGTAGTTTTAGATAATAGGGCATTTAAAACAGCTTGTCTCCTTGGATTAAGACCTATCTAAGTGGCCTCATTTCAATTATCATTAATTTACCTATAAATGGCCACTTTGTTATTTTGTCCACATTTCAAAAGTGCAATTTCTATTAAGACTTTTTTTCACTAATAAAGTTATAAGGTCTAAATATATATATCTTTATGGTAAGACATTGAGGCCATGTAAACCATGGTTGGACTTTTATCATATGTTTTGTCACTATCCTCCAAACCATACCCTACAATCTTAAAGTAATATTCATCAAGAAAGTAAGATTTTTCAATATTATATTGAAAATGTTATGACATATCTATCTTTTAATCACATTATAGTATTTTTCAAAAAATTGATCAAATATAATTACTACATGCTATATCATTGCCAAATTCATTTTATCTTTAGATTTGTTACTCAAAGTATATGGATATACACATACTCTGAGCACTTGGTATTGAAACGACGTAAGTATTTATATTGTCAGTGGAATATACACAATACAATGAGCATGTATACCTACAAATTCTTCCATCAAGAAATGCTTACATTTGTAGATTTGATTTTTTTTATTTTTTTTATACGTGTCTACAAATACGCATATATAAGATATACGTTCTCAAATTTGGGTTTTAGTGTAAAAGAATGGTGGGAAATTTGGTGGGTGGGGGGTGTTGTATTGATTTCTTGGATTGTGTAATGGTAACAAATGAATTTGGGTCATATGGGCATCCACTTGTCTCGTTTAAAGTTGGAAATGAATGTGTGAATCAATCATCAATCATTTGGGTGTGATTTTGTAGGACATCTTTCTCTCTCTCTCTATTATCCTTAAAGTTATTTTGTTTGTTTTCTTGACAAAGGCTGTAATTTCATTATGTTATGCATGAAACACCAAGCTAATTTTGATTGTATTAACCATAAAGTAATTCAAATATAGCCTATAAAATTTAATGGGACTGGTTGGGTTTTGAAAATGACCCGTGCAAGATCGTTATTGGGATCCAATTAAGATTTTCTTTTTAATGATAAAGTTTTGTAATCTATCTAATTATCAAAATGAGAAAGAGAGATTGTTTTATTTAAATATAATATTACATGTATTACTTATAAAAAAAAGTAATGCTTTGTTATTACCAAAAATAAATAAAATGGACATTCAAACCTTCAATTTTATTTCTTGATATGATCATCTTTAATATCGTTCTATCTATAATTAATATTTAATGAAAATTTCTCAACGGCATATATCTCCACAGGTTGCGTGTTCTTAGGACACCAACCCTCAAATCTTTTTTCAAAAGCTGTACCATTGAATATAATATTTTTTAGTATAAAAATTATACACTTAATTTTATGAGAAAAAAAATTTAAACTTTTTTTTAAATCAAATATTAATACTATTTATATTTCAATTAACCTTTTCAATGAAAAAATTATACTCCTATTACTTAATATATGTTATACCTTATACTCCTATTACTTAATATATGTTATACCCTTTAAAATAAAATATTATACTTTTGTATACACAGAAACGAACTCATCTCCCCAATAATTTAAATCTAAACATTCATCTTATATATGTAGTACGTGGTCATGAGTTTTTACTAAAAAAGTATTTAAATATTTATATTTCTTAATTAATATTTAAAATGAGTAATTTGGGCTTTAGGGAATCAATACACTTAAAAGAAAACTAAGCCCAGCTCAATCTGCAAAGCTTCAAAGCCCAATTGGGACACTGTTAGTCACATGTATAATACTCCACTGCTGCTGCTCTATTATTGAGTTATTACACTGTAGACCACTTTTCTCTATTTATATGACACAAAAAGGTCATGGAATATGAGGTAATGAATTTGACAACGTTAACTCATAGTAGAATGTTTCTACGAAAGCTTAATTCTAAACATGTCTGCAAGAAATAAAGATGAAAAAGAGTTGTGAGCTCACTCAAATCCAACCATGTCAAGTGAATCAAATTTGCCCATTCCTGTTTAATCAAAAAAGTTCTTTCAAACTCAATACCTTCAAGAGTGAGGCTTGCGTGCGCCCGGGTGGACACCATGCGCCTTTAGAAATTAATATTATGGATAAGGATACACCATTATGTTCTAAAGGATATACACTTGTCATTAATATTTTTTTATTTTTCTTCAAAAAATAAAGGGTACACATCTTTATACTAAAAGATATACAATTTAATACAAAATTCTAAAGGCGCACGGGAAGTGCTCCCCGTGCGCACACAAGTTTTTGCCTACCTCAAAAGCGTGATGCAACACTTGTTCAAAAATAAACTTCACATTGGGAACTAATAAAGGATCACAATAATTATTTATTTTGTCATGGAAAGCATCCACCTTAAATCTCAAAATAAAGAAGGCATTGCTAAAAGATCAAATCATTCTATACCTATAAGTTCCATATCATCAATATAGTCATTCAATTTCCCACTAGAACCATGGAGTCTTTATGAAAGATAGCACAGAGGAGCAGTGCTACTTGAAAGCTTGTTGTCCCTCGGAATAGTTTCGTACACCTTGCTGTCAAATAATAATAGTTGAGGGTTTCGAAGAGGGAAGAGCATTAGGGTTGTTTTGAAGGTGTCTGCATAAATCATAAATAATCCGAGAGGAAAAGAGCATTAAATTTAAGGGTGTTTGAATAACTACAGAAATTAAGGATGGAGCGTGATTTTTTTTTCTTTTAAAAAAAAATGAATTATTGATATGATATTTAAGGTAAATAAATTAGTAGTTTATAAAATATATTCATATTTTAATTATATATAATTAATTGGGTGTCTATTTAATAAAAAGAAATATTTATTTAAAAAATCACAAAATTAAAGTTTACTATATATTCTTACCAATTTTAATAAATTCAAAATACTTACATAAAATAAAAGGATTTTAATTTTTATAACTCTACTATATAATAAATTCAAAATACTTACATTATTTATAAAAATTTTAAAAATATTCAAAACAATATATTTTATAATATATATTTTTATAAATTCAAAATACTTGCATTAATTAATTATATAAAGTTACCTACAAACTAAAGTTACCTACAAACTATTTCTCTAAATGATGATATAGGTTGCTTTTATTTCAAAAAGTTCTGCCATACACCTAGTACACGAATTTAAGTTTATGTATTCATATCCAAAATTACACCCTAGTACACGAATTTAAATATATGTATTCATATCCGAAATTTATACACTAGCCAATAAAAACAACAGTGTCGTTAATGTTATTTTACAACTAATCTAAATTAAGTATTATTAATCTTTTACTCATTAATATAGGTGATGAGTTCGAGTCACACTAATATGGATGAGAATGAGGTCTCTTGGGAGTACTTGATAGAGGCTTGGATATTAAGGGTACATGATGATGATATTGCAGAAATGTCAGCATCCAATTTAAATTTAGCTTTAAAACACAATCCTAACTTCTAATCAGTTTCGGCTATGTAATAGAGGCTATGCAATAGATGTTAAGGGTCTATGTTATCTTCATATACAGTGCGATATAAGCTTTCGTGAATACATGATTTCCAAAGCTTATATGGATGAGAATGAGGTCTCTTGGGATTACTTGATAGAGGCTTGGATATTAAGGGTATATGAAGATAACATTGCAGAAATGTCAGCATCCAATTTAAATTTAGCTTTAAAACACAATCCTAACTTCTAATCAGTTTCGGCTATGTAATAGAGGCTATACAATAGATATTAAGGGTTTATGTTATCTTCATATACAAATGCGATATAAGCTTTCGTGAATACATGATTTCCAAAGCTTGCATAGATATTAAGGGTCTATATTATCTTCATATGCAGTTCGATATAAGCTTTCGTGAATACATAATTTCCAAAGCGAAAGGCTCTTCAAATTCACCCATTCAAATCTATTATGCTTTTTATTTTTACAAAATATACACTTTTTTTTTATAAAAAAATGCTATTTAAATATTTTTTTTTCACAAAAATATAATTTTACGAAAATGTAAAATGTTATGTGTGATTGTTGTTTTTTTGTTTGTTTTTAACCTACTCTTCTTCCATGAAATTCTCTTATTGTTCCATGCTTGATTATCTATGTTTAGTTTCGCCGAATATCTACATGCCAAAAATACATAGTCTTAACTTATGAAAGAGCACGTAATATTATAAGAAATAAGAAATGCTAATAATTTGCTTGGAACAACAAAGGATTTGGGGAGTCACCCAACCCAAAATTGAATTTAATGACTTGTTCAATTCTAGACGTTTTCATATATTCTTTTTCAATAGGATATACTATAGATATATATTTTTATTTAATTTTCTTAAAAGACTTAAATCATTTTTATTAATATATATGCAGTGGTAAAAGAAGTAATTATACTTATTTTTTTTAGATTTTTAATATGAAAAAATTAATAAAAAATAATTAAATTATAGAATCATTGTGTATAAATAATAAAAACTTTAACATTCAATTTATATGAATAATAACGTAAATTTTATAAATAATAAAAATTAGAATGTCAATAAAATTTATAGTTTATAAACATATTAGTAAAACTCCATTTATTATTATTAAATAAAAGAATAGAACAGTTGGCAAAAGAAAAAAGAAAAATCCAAAAAGTTGTATTTTATAACAAAAATGCAAATTTGAAAATTATATAAAAAATAAATAAAAATATCAAATACTGCCCCGTCCCATGTTAAGATTTACGTTTTTCATTTCCAAGTTAAGGTTTACAATTTTTTTTGTCAAGTTGAGCTACACAAAACAATTAATTATTCCATATAGGTCCACACACAACACTAATACAACTAACAATTTCAAATTAAATATTATTTCTCTCACCTCACTACACATTAATATATTATATGTCTTAATCTCCTTGCAGAAATACAAACGTTAACACGAACGGTATTAGATAATTGCTGATATTACATATACATAACATTATAAATTTATAACTACAGTACTATTTTAAATAATATGCGGGCCGGATTGGGCATGCGGGCCGGATTGGGCTAGATCAGATTGATTTTACGTGGGTTCTGTCGGGTCATTTAAATTGGGCCTAAATAATTCGGTCCGTCATACAGTTAACTTTTTTATTGAGAAACTTACAACTTCAAACAAGTTTCTAATTAGATTAATTTGGAGTTGAAATTCTATTATTTAACGTTTAAATCTTCTCACAACGTACAGATTCTCGCAAAGTATTACTGTGGCCGTAATCATTCTGTGTGGTAAGAAAAAAATCCATGAATTTTAGCTGAAGTAATTTTCTGGTTGCCCTTTCATCTTTCTTTGAACTGCTAGAAGTCGGTGAAGTCACGGCTGCGCCACCGGTTGCTCCGCCGCTGTTATATTTCTTTTGGACAGAAAAATAAGTTATTTTTAATCCAATTCGAATAGTCATGCTGCCTGGTAAAACTTGTCGACTACATGCGAAGTTAATTCCTGGATTGCTGCAATGCACATAAAGTGTTTGTTGTTTTGATTGAACTATATCTGCAACATCTTTTTTGATTTTTTTTTTTTGAAACTACAACATTTTTTTGATTTAATGTGAATTGGAATGTGACTTCCTTTTGTTTGTTTAGATGGTCTTCTGATTGATAGCATAGGGTAGAGAGGAGGAGTAGGGAAGAACTGCTAGATTATCATGTTGGATATTAATCTCTTTCGGGAGGAGAAGGGTGGCAACCCTGAAACAATCCGGGAGTCCCAACGTCGTCGTTTTGCAAATGTTGATTTAGTTGATGAGGTCATTCAACTTGATAAAGTTTGGCGGCAACGTAATTTTGTCTCTCCCTAATCTTTGTAATTTCTTATTTTTCCTATAGACTGTGTGTGTGTAAAACTCAGTTCATTTGTTGATTCATATGGCTGTAGGCCAATTTGAACTAGATGGCTTGAAAAAGGATTTTAACAAGACAAACAAACAAATTGCCAGCCTCAAGATTGTGAGTGCTTTCTCTGCTATCAGTTTCTTTGTTTCTAGTATTGTCTCTTGAAGAATTTTCTTCAGTCAAGTTTCACTAAACAATACTTGAACTACTATGATTGAAAACGGAACAGTATGCTTTATACTTTAATTATGTGTAAAATCAACATTCATAGCTATTAGCATGATGCAGTGGACTTGGTGTAGAGATAACATTGAAATAGAAAGCTGCAGTAACAGGGAAAGAGAAGGAGAGAAAATTCAAATCTTACGTTATGATCTAATCTTTTGACAGTTTAAATTTTAGAGGTGCTCTGAAATTTTCTTTCGTAGTCTTGAATAAGCCGTCCTTGACTTTCTCTTTGTAGACAACTTGCGTGCACGATAGTTATTGATGTGAATATCAGCATAATTCAGTTTTGCTTATCTCCTCAATTTTAATATATGTGAGATTGAATTCTTTGGCTTGCTCTTATAGTCAGGTGGAGATGCAAGTGGACTGATTGCAACCACACAGGAGCAAAGAGAGTTGATCGCAAAGAAGGAGGTGGAGGTGCAGGAAGCTCTAGATGCGGTGCAGTGTAGATTGGGAATTATTGGAAATCTTGTCCAAGATGCAGTTCCAGTAAGCAACGATGAGGTAATTTGAGGTTCTTATCATTATATTAGGCACTCCTTGATGAGTGATTGCTCTCCTGACTCGTGAGATACTATTTATAGGCAAATAATGACATAATTAGAACATGGGGAGAGAAGCGAACTGAGTCGAAGCTGTTTAATCACGTGGATCTTGTTGAGTTTCTTGGCATTGCCGATACTAAGAAAGGTACTTTTTTTGTGATTCAATTTTCTGAGATTTTGACTTGACGAACAATATGTTTAGTTCTACTTCCTTTAAATGTACAAATGCATCATATTGAATATAGTATGATCTTAATCATCCAGAAAATATAACAGTATTATCATCTAGAGCTAGTCTATTGAGACGATTAAGGATGAGTGAAGCAAAAAGTGGTGCATCATTTCTTCTTTTGATTGAGCATTCAATTTCTAAATACCTCGTAGTATTAACGTGGGATTTATATTCATTACCTCGCTGCAACCCATCTGATGTCTTTTATTCGATTGGACAAATAAATCCATTTGAAGTATTATGCAATTGAATATCAAACTGATTGGACTTTTCAGGTGCAAATGTTGCTGGAGGCCGGTTTCTATCTCAAAGGGGACGGTGTACGACTTAATCAAGCTTTGATTAACTTTGGTCTTGATTTCTTGGAGAAGAGGGGCTTTACTGCACTGCAGACTCCATTCTTTATGAGAAAAGATATTATGGCTAAGTGTGCTCAGTTGGCACAATTTGATGAAGAACTTTACAAGGCAACCCTTTTTTTGTTTGATAAACTGTGGTCATTATAGTTAGTATTTAGGAGGACAGCATCATATTTGCTAATTATATATATAATATTCAATTTTCTCATGAATTTAAGGGAATTAAATGCTGATTGTATTTCTCCAACAGGTGAGTGGTGAGGGAGATGACAAATATCTTATTGCCACAGCTGAACAACCACTTTGTGCATATCATATAGATGATTGGATTCATCCGTCGCAGCTTCCATTAAGGTAAATTCACGATTTATTTATTTATTTTTTTCCGGATTTAATCAGTTTCACTGTACAATTTGATAGACTTTCTTGATTAGATATGCTGGATACTCTTCATGCTTTCGGAAAGAAGCTGGTTCACATGGTAGAGACACCCTAGGAATCTTCAGAGTTCACCAATTTGAAAAGGTGGAACAATTTTGTATAACCAGCCCAAATGAAAACAATTCCTGGGATGAGCACGAGCAGATGATGAAAAACTCCGAGGATTTTTACAAGATGGTATTTTTTCTGCTTCCCTATTATTTATGAACCAAGTTTATGTTTGTTTGTGTTCTTCCATATATTTCCTTTCTTCCAAAATGATTCTATAAATCATTTAATCTGATATCAGCTAAATATTCCATATCGAGTGGTGGCTATAGTCTCTGGGGCGCTCAATGATTCAGCAGCCAAGAAATTAGACTTGGAAGGGTGGTTCCCAGCATCCAATACTTACCGGGAGCTAGTCTCGTGCTCAAACTGCACCGACTATCAATCAAGAAGATTGGGAATTCGCTATGGACAAAAAAAGGTTTGCAAAACTTTTCATAAAATGACCGCGAAGCAGAGCTCTGTAGTATGCTTTTGATCTAGTTAAATAAACCACAAAATACTTGGCAATCATGATGGGTGGTCTAAGCTGTTCTTTCATCAATGAAGTTTAGTTTGTGCCAGCTCTCTCTCTTAGGGTAATGATATGTTTGCAGGGTAATGAAAAGGTTAAAGAGTATGTGCACATGCTGAACTGTACGCTAACAGCAACAGAGAGGACAATGTGTTGCATTCTGGAAAACAACCAAAAAGAAGATGGAGTCGAAATACCAGAGGCGCTGCGGGGTTTCATGGGTGGCAAGACGTTCCTCCCGTTTAAAGCAAGTTGTTCCCGGTTATTCAATCATTTGAAAACCAAAGTCATTCTTTGATGAACTAACACTGCCACGAGGGCCAAGGAAATAGTGTCATGGTTGATATTTAGACCCTAATGTGATAAAGAATGGGATTTTAGTTTAATTATCATCCTGAATTTTGAGTTTGAAATTGGAATACACAGTTTTGAGTTGAAATTCTTGATTCTTGACATATTAAGACCCTTTTGTACTTGTGATTTATTTCAGTGGATCCAATCGTAATGAATTTGGTTTGAATTGTAATTGATCTTTCTCAACCACAAATATGTGCAATCTAACATAATTAATCAGCTGTTCAGATTAGTAAGATTTTTCATCAGGGCCAACACAGGCAAACTATAACTCAACCATCTTTAAGAGAGAGAATGTTAACCTACTCTTGAGAAACAAAACAGTAAAGAAAACCCCCAAGGCTTGATCTATAAATACTACCAAAATTCTCTGCAGGAGCAGCACCCCTCCTTAAAATGATGAAACCGGTTGTTGTCCCGGACGATAATCTCCCTCCTCGTGACAGTCGAGGCGACCTTCATGAACTCGTGGCAATCTCCACATATCCTCAGGATCTTCATGATCCTTATAGGTGCATTACAAGGTAAGCACATCAACCCGAAAGTGAAGGCCAGTTTCTCACTGTGGTGTTTCAGCAGTTCCCTTTTGTATTCGTCTTCTACGTCGTGCAAGTCATGTTCAATGTAACCTCTGAAACCATACTTCTCCATCTCTTCCACTAATTTATCCAACCTCGTATATATCTCAATTATCCTCGGATGAGATCTCTCCCCAACCATGAACGAGTGAACACTGTCTTTAATTTGGATCCAACTTTTACCCTTCTCCTTCTTAGCTTCACTACTCTTGAGAAGCTTCCTTGAATTTGCAACATCTTCCCACCTCCCATGTGCTGCATATATGTTGAAAAGCAACACATGGTTCCCTGCATTATCAGGTTCTATCTCGAACAGTTTCCTAGCTGCGATTTCTGCGACTCCCAACGTTACGAAAAAACCTACACGAAGCCAGAAGCGAACCCCACATGGAAGAAGTAGCATCGAATGGCATCTGGTCGATTATATCCTTTGCCTCGTTGATCTTACCCATTTTGACAAGAATGTCAACCATGCATGCGTAGTGTATGACACTGGGAGACAAGTTATGTTCTTCCTTCATCATGCTAAAATATTTACGACCCTTTTCAGCCAACCCCATGTGAGCACACGCAGACAACAGAGAAACGTACGTTACTTCATTCGGGCGTAGAAACACCTGCTGCATCTTCTCGAATAGTATCATAGCCTCTAGAGGCCTCGCGTGTCTTGCAAAGCCGGATATCATCGCGTTCCATATAATCAAGTTCGTCTTCTCTGCATCTGAAAATGCTGTATGGGACTGTTTAATGCTTCCACATTTTGCGTACACATCTACCAAAGAGGAAGCAATGTATTCGTTCGCATCGAAACCAGTTTTGAACACGATCGCATGCACTTGTTCTCCTTCTATTAAGGCAGCCATTGCAGCACAAGCACTGAGAACTGTGGAAATGGTGAACATATTCATTTCAATCTCAGTTCTTTGAGCCTTGAGGAATAAACTCAATGCCTCCTCATAAAGATCGTTTTGCACGAATCCAGCCATCATCGAACTCCAAGTCACATCGCTCCTCTCCGGCATTGATTCAAACACCTGCAAAGCATCATCAATACAACGACACTTAGCATAAACATCAAGCAATGCAGTACCCACAGATGCATTCGATTCCATTGCTGATTTCACAGCAAAAGCATGCAACTGTTTGCTCTCAAATGCTAGAACATTTGATGCACAAGCACACAACACACTCGACAATGCGAACTCACTGAACTCAGAAGCTTCCCTCAGCATCCTCACAAAAAGTCTCAAAGCTCCTTCTCCGTTCCCATTCTGAGTACACGCACCAATCATGGTGTTCCAAGAAACCACGCTTCTCACAGGCATTTCATCGAACACATTGCGAGAGTAATCTACGAGGCCACATTTGGAGTACAAATTAACCAGCATATTCGAAGTCGAAGTGTCCGTTTGTAGACCAAATTGAATAACCTGCGCGTGGCAAGACTTGCCATGTGCAACCGCTCTCTGTTTTGCGCACTTCTGAATAAGGGTTTGCTGAATTTGCATGAAGGTTTTTCTTGTACATACATAAACATGGTTGTCTTCTTGGATTGGTGGCTCAATTTCAGCGCTACAAAAAGATGAAAATTTTTTATAATGTAATTGAAAGGTAGCATAAGATTGATTTCTTCTACACACCGGTTTCATTCGGGAACAGAGATTAGCAAATGTTCAAGATTACAATTTGAACTGGACTCTCTAACAAATAGAACAAAGAGTGATCTTCATCGAAGTTCTTGCGAAAGATCTTTACTCATTTGCTAATAATAAAAGATTTTCTATTTTGAAATTATGAACTTCTTACCGATTTTATTCACAAAATTGAATGAAACAGTTAAACTAATTATTGGAAAAACAATGGGCTTTTTATAATTTATGTTATAAATTGATCATAAAATAAATAATTAACACTTTTTATTAAAATGTTTTTTATTTTTGTTGGAGAGAGAAAATATGACTATATGAGCATGAAACAATAAAAGAGCGCCAAAACCCTTGTTTGCGAGGGAAACGGACTGAAGTGGAAGAAGAATGGGATCGGAGGCGTCGCCGCCGCTGCCGAAGTGGGCGTCGAAGCCTTGCATAATGGGCATCGACGAAGCTGCTGGTCGTGGCCCTGTTTTAGGTACACTCGATTCACACTCTCTGAAGCTCGCATTTCGATTCGCGATTGCAGATTTAAGTTGAAATTGTATTGTTGATTGTTAGGACCAATGGTGTATGGATGCTTGTACTGTGCCCGCTCCTATCAGAAAACCCTCTCCACATTGAGTTTTGCAGGTTTGCTGGTTACTCTTTCCTAATCTTTTGAATCACTTTTACTGTTTTCCCTTCTTGAAAGGCGAGTTTTTTCTGTTGTCTATTTCTTTTAGGGTTTGTTCTTTGGGTATCTTGTTCATGATATTGCCTCTTTATCATTTTATCTCTAAATAATTCGTAAATTCAATGTTTGTGTTTAAAGATTGCTACTTTTTTGCATTATTGTTAGTGGTAGAAGTTTGCAATTATCTTATAGTGCTCAAGTATTTCTTCTTTCACCTTCTACCACTCGGAGGAGAAAGGAAAACTAAAATAAAGTAAAAGAAACGAAATTTAAGTGTAACTGTATGTATGGTTTTGTTTCCTTAAAAAAGCAAGGCTTTACTTGGTCTATGGTCTTTTCTTTTGTAAATGATCCAGATAAATTCTCAAGATTTTTTTTTTATCCAGTGTATACTCTTGAATACTTTAGTTATAATAGCTGCTGTGTTGAGCCCCTCTGTGGCAGCATGTTTTATCCTAGTTACTCAAAATCCATTGCATTTATAAAAAGTGGTGTTTTAGCCCCCTAATATTGCATAATCTTTCTTAACATCACAAGTATTTTACTAGATATATTCTTCATTTCTCCTGAATGCAGACTCAAAAACGTTAAAAGAAGAGAAGAGGGAAGAGTTATTTGAGAGTTTGAAGACTGATGAATCAATTGGATGGGCTGTTGATGTTATCGACCCAAGAGAGCTGTCAGCCAAAATGTTAAAGAAGTAACTATCAGAACTATGTTGTATTCTCAATTAACTACCTTACAGAGAATTCTTCATAGATCATAACATAATTGTGGATCTCAATCTTTGCAGAAATAAGATAAATCTTAATGAAATTTCACATGATTCTGCCATGGGCCTCATCAAGAAGGTGTTGGACCTTGGTGTTCTTTTAAGTGAGGTACAAGTTTTGGAAATCATTAGTGCTGAACACAATCTAAACTTGGCTATGAATCAGTAGACTGTATTCTGATGAAATGTTTAAATTTCCTCATATCATCACCCTTAAATTTTTTTCCTTCTCTGTTTCTCATTGTTGGTGGTTGCTGTTTCTAAAATTTCTGAATTAGTAAGAAGGAAAAAAAGGATAAAATGAGTTGCTCTCAGAGTTTTTTAGTAAGTCAAAGTAGATGCTTCTACTTGTTACCCGTCATTAAAGACCCAATAAATGTATGTTGGCAACCTTGTAAAATTGTACATATACCGTTGCTCACAGCTACGAATTACAATCATAAGTTGTTGTGGTAATGAATAAGGATAATAGATCAGAAAATAACTGTTTCAGAGGGCAGAAAGGATTTAGAATTGCCACTTAAGTTGCTGAATATCCTAGACATCAAAGTTTTAACTAATCTGGACACTATATATTTTTTTTTTCATTTATGTCTCATTATTCTCCTGATTGCATAATGCAACTAGAAGGCAAGACCT
The DNA here is from genome assembly GCA_023678885.1 of Pogostemon cablin. NCBI lineage: Eukaryota > Viridiplantae > Streptophyta > Magnoliopsida > Lamiales > Lamiaceae > Pogostemon > Pogostemon cablin. The sequence goes on along the minus strand of CM042980.1, from coordinate 1,516,508 downwards.
TCATTATGTCTAATATTTAAATGTACATGTAATCAAATAGTAAATGTGATTTGGGTCTACTGGATGTTATGACATTGTCAGATGATACTGTTACTTTAGAATTTCTTCCTTAAACTTTCTTTTTTCAAGCCTTTTGGTTGCTGCAACAAATATCGTATAACATCCTTGTTATTGAACTAGGTTTATTTGGATACTGTTGGGGATGCTGAAAAGTATAGAGTAAAACTTTCTGAACGATTTCCTAATATCAAATTTGTGGTTGCAAAGAAAGCTGACAGTCTTTATCCCGTCGTAAGTGGTGCAAGTATTGTTGCAAAGGTAACTAGTCTTTTCTATGCTTGTGGAGAAGATCTCTCTCTCCCCCTCTCTCTTGTTTGTTTGTACACTCTCACAAAGGCTTTAAAGAAATGGTTTTTAGCAGTTTGGGTGTGTTTTGACACTGCCTTGTGACTTCTTCCCTGAACCATATATAATTGACACTTCTCATTTATGTATCCGTGTAAACCTCCCTACTTTACTAAAATCCTGCCTTTTAGGTCACGAGAGATAGGGCTTTGAGAGATTGGGTGCTAGATGAAACTGCAGAAAGCCTTCATAGGAATTTTGGGTCTGGATATCCTGGAGGTAAGTTTTCTTCAAGTCCTCATCGATTTTGATGATTATTTGTTTTTCTGCCTTCTAAATTGGGTTGACTTCCTTCAGATCCACAGACAAAGGCCTGGCTGAATGACCACAAGCACTCCATTTTCGGATTCCCAGCCTTGGTTCGCTTCAGTTGGGGAACATGCACATCATATTCCAAAGAGTTGGTTGAGGTTCTATGGTCAGTCTCTGATATTAAATCCAAAAACTATCACTCAAAATCATTTGCTTACAGTATCTTCCTTTCTGTATAACATTGATGATGGGACAAAATTTCAACTTAGTATCATTTCTTGAATGACAAATTTAATAGATTCTCTCCTGTGATTGTGTCTGCTAGGGAGTCAGACGAAGCCGAAGAGGATG